>CAXIVR010000001.1:306186384-306786384 GCA_964035755.1 Teleogryllus oceanicus | reverse complement strand
TTTAAACATTTAGTAACTTTCGCGCAATATTGCGTGCAATTTTAAAAAATAACAAAAACAAGATTTTCTCAAAAACGGTTCCAAATTTTTTCTTAAAATTTTTGGTAGGGATAGTGCTACATGTACTTTGAGATAACATAAGCGCCATATTGCACCATTGTCTTGTTTTTGTTTTTTCAAAAAATTAATTTTTTAACTTGTCCGAGCTCGAAATTCCGCCATTTTATAAAACGCTCAAATGCCATTTTCTCAAAAAGGTTCCAAATCCTTTTTTGCACTCTTCGTACTGATAGAGTGCTAAACGGACTGTTTAAGTTGACATAAAAGACATTTTCCTGTATTCTTTTAATTTTTTACAAACTACTGAAATGTAATTTTTTTGAGAATCAGTCACGTCTTTAATAAGCATATTTCCAGCGGTTTGTGTATGTTATTGAATTTCTGAGTGGAAGAGTTTCAAATGACTTCCAATGAAGTTTTTCGAAAACTCAAAACATTTCTGTGAAAAAGTTTATAGGTGGTAGATTGCAGCTGGCAATAGGATGTGACAAGATTGTAAAGCTGGCTCAGACCAATGAAATTAGAAAATTAACAAGTACCATAAATTTTGTGCCATCCTGTTGCACCACTAGTTTAAATTGCTGAGCTGTAGTGAAAAAAATAACAATGGTGCTAAAGAATGGCACAGACTTTCTCGTAGTAAAGTTTTCTAATATCCTTGGTCAGGACTGGCTTGATCTTGCCCCATCCTGTTGCCAGCTGCTATCTATCGTCACCAAAAGTACATTTTTTAAAATATTTTTATAGCTTTTCGGTTTCCTAATAGTAGAACCGAAATATTACTTCAAGAACATTAAAGAAAAGTAAAACCTCATCCTAAATAAAAATTGTCATTGAAAAAATTTGAAGCACTTTTTGGGAAAATGGCAACTAAGCATTATAATGCGAAATTTGAAGCTCCTTTTCAGAAGAATCTCTAAAGTTTACGAAAAACTTCATTTAAAGTCGTTTGAAGCACTTCCAGTCACAAATGCAATAATGTATACAAATCGATGGAAATGTGCATATTATATTGGCGTGAAAGATTAAAAAAACACGTTTGTGTAACTTTTGAGAAAATAAAATACACCAAAACGAACTTTACTTCAGATTGAACAGTGCAATTAGCAGAATCCATTGAAAAAGTTTGAAGAATAATTTTGGAGCCATTTTTTAGAAAATGGCGTTTGAACTATTCTCAAAATGCGGGATTTTGAACTCGGTTTAATAGAAAAACGTTCAGTTTTCGAGAAACTTTATTTGACATTATTTATAATATATGTACTCATAAAAATAGTGATATGAATAAATCGCCTCTAATGCAAATATTACCGACGCGAGAGTCCAATCAAAATTAAGATTTTGTAATTTTTGAAAAATCAAAAGAATAGAGCAATATGGTGTTTATAACATCGTATAGTGTACATTTAGCTCTACTCCTACCAAAAATTGTAAGAAAAATTTTGGAGCCGTTTTTGAGAAAATCTTGTTTTTGTTGTTTACAATTGCAAATATTGCATGCACTATTGAACTCAAACGTAAAATTTTGAAAAAATCTAGATGACCTTAATGAAAAAACGATTCATGCACAACAAATTTCATTTGAAGGAAAAATCTGTCTCCAATTTTACAGTTATAGGAAGAAACCGAAAAAATTTAAACTATTGTAATTTTCGAAAATTCAGTTAACCGTGAAAATCAGACCTAAGCCACTTTTATAAGTGCATTTTACTTTATTGTTTCAAGGAATTTTAAGAAAAATTCGAGAAAATTTTGAAAATGTCCGGGTATCTTCATATAAAGTAACCCCAAATTTAACAAAATGTCTTTCAAAATTTCAAACCTTTGAATAGATCCAGATAGACAAAGTTTTTTTTCAATTTGGAAAAAATCCTACGCATGGTTTAGGCGGTAGTAGTGTTCATGGACACACAGACGGACTGGCGAACGTTTTGAAGAAAAAACACTTCTTCGGCACCAGGGGACTACAAAACGTGCATTTCCGTCGAAATTTCGAAATCGATTTTCAGAAACGTTCTCTATATTACTCCGTCTATACGTATACGAGAAAGTAAAAACAATTTTTACTAAATTCCCGTCTTTATATCACACCGACTTCAAATTTGGAATGAAAATGGCTTTAACTGTTCTGTACATTTATTTTAGTGTTAATTATAAATAATTTATACAAATTATTTGTAATGAAAATTGCTCTATTGTCAAAAAACATGTAACTTTTGTGTTATAATAACGCAACCGACATTATGATTAAAACAACAGATTCGCATTTATAATAAAAGGAACGATTTTTATCGCACCGCGGGCCCGTGAAACGTTTCGTGAGAACAACCTATTTTTCAGCATTTGAAATATTTAGAAACGCTAGGAAATTTGTAATTATAATTTATTTAATCATAATATATGTTAATTCGCGTGTTAAGACTCGTGATTTTAGATTTTTTCGTTAATTTAATTGCTTAGTATCAAGTTCGAATTTAAAAAATAACCAAGTGTGAAGTTTGCCAAGCATTGTTATGAAGCACGTGTATTGTAAACATGGGACAACAGATGGGTTTCAAGAGATTCACATGCTAACAAATCTGAATATGCCTCGTTTTGTTATTTACTGCCATACAGCTGTTTGTAATACGGAGCCCAGCTCTTTGGTAACAGCGCATTATTTGAACACAAAGCGTATTGGTGTTTTCCGTGTAGGCGTTACTTGCCTATGCATTGCTCACCCGTGCCTTTCGAAATAAGCAACCAGGAGCATATTTCACAGAAATTTCATATCAAGAATTTAGGAGATGAACTTCATTTTCTCTCCGAATACCAAAATATCGTAGTTAACCTCCTCTACACAGTGCATGAATTCTTCAAATATATTTCACCGATTGAAATTTGATCTCGAAATGGCAAAAGATTTACTTACTTCTCTATAGACGCTTCATCCGGTGACGAAGGTTCAATGGATGCGAGTGATGTGTCGCATCCCGAAGTTTTTCGCCTCTTCTAAAAGTTTTGTTAAAAATATTTTCTATTCCTTAAGTGTCCCGTTGGTACCTTTCGTTTTTTCCTAGCTCCTTCCGGTAGACGTCTTTCACCTCCATGGATGTGGCAGGCTGTGAATCCTCGCTTAGACGACTTCGCTCCGTTACCGTGATCATTGTTTATTTTTATTTATTTTACGTCAAAACAGTTAAAAACTGTGAGGCGAGCTAAGGAGAAAAATGAATTATATGCACGTTTTCAAAAATTCTGTGATCTCTTCCCTAATATACTACTTGAATTTTAAATACAGAAAGAAAATGAGGGTTTTTTGCGAGGATTGTTAACAAAAATATTCACTCTAATGTAGTACAACCTATTTTCAAGGGTAAATTAGCAATTAATTTGAGCACTTATCACTCATCATGTTCTTCGTAAATGAATAATATTTCCTGCAACGACATCATGAAGAACGATAATTTGAATAACTAGATTTCTCACTGAATTCTAGAAGACACATCTATGTCCAGAAGCAAAACAAGGGGCCATCTCAGCATTTGCTCAAACGATCAGGGAAACTGGACGAAAAACCTAATCGAGATGGGGGTCATTGACCCGGAAGATGCAGTACAATACTCGTTACAGGTTGTTGAGAATTATGCAGTCCAAATGGTAAATAATGCATTACATATCACTGTTATAATAAATGACCTTTTGATGCTCAGTACAGTCTCTAGTTGTATAGAAACAGTTATGCAGCAAAAACGATTTTACTTGAGATTTAAACTTTTCTGTCGAATTTAATCGTTTAATGTCCTGTAGCAAAGTGTTATAAAAATAATGTACATGTATTGTATGTGAATTGAACTCTCACCATGTGCTGTGTGGAAGATGCGAGGTTTCGGCCCGCGGTGATACGGCTCTGAGCGTTTCGTTTCGTTTCGGACATCTCAATAGCGTTTCTGGATCCTCCCTCCCCTCCCTCCCTCCCTCCCTCCCTCCCTCCCTCCCTCCCTCCCTCCCTCCCTCCCTCGCATCCTTTCAGCACATCCTCTTCTTTCAGTAAGACCGGGAATACCAGTGGTCACGTGATAACGATTGGATTGCGTAGTGGATAGGGAGGAGGGGTCCTGACTACTCTACACACACACGGTTGCCAACAGTCCTGATCGGTAACGTTGATTTATTATATGTATGTAGTTGTAATTATGTGTAAAGCTTTGATTTTTTATAGTATGTAACGAGACGAGTGTTATCTGTAAAGGTAAGGATTTTTTGCCTCATTGCCTTTTTTTCCTTCCATGGAAATCGCAATCTTTTAGGTTACTTATTCATTCTGAGGCATTCGGAGTATTATACGCGCATTTGATACTGCCTATAAATCCCTATTTCACTAATACATTTATTTAAGTTATGTTTAAATGCCTAATTGTTGTCTATTCCCGCATTTATTTGTCACGAGATTATTCTTAATAAAAAATTAAAAATTGAACTTTTTTTTTATTCTGCACAGTACAAAGAACACTAACAACTATAGATAAATCTATGCCGTTCTACCACACTACCACTGTGCCGGTATTTCGTATTATGAAACATGTCGCTGATGTGGTCAAATTATTATTTTACTTGGAATGTTTAAACAACTTTTTCACTCAAAAAGACTCAATATTTTCTTAAAATGTTTCCTCGTATGTAATAAAGGACTGTATACAAATCTGTATCGGTTCCATTACTCGAGAACACTACTTTCGAAAATTGCAAAACGTGAACATTGCAAAAAGACAATATTGAATGCAGATATTTTTGTCTTAAATGAAATGTATTCTACAAAAATCAGACCTTGAAAAAGTGCGTATATAATTTAAGACCTTGGGACAATAACATGCTAGGGCACATTTCTGATGAAATTGGGATATTAGTATATATCGACGCCCCTAGATGTATCTAGATGTTGGTGTATTATTTTAAAGATTCGTTGCAAGATGGCAGTGTAATTCATAAATAAATGTTATTTATCCCAATGTGTAGAATGCAGTATCTAAACCTTTACTTTCCGTTTCCTCGAAACTTTCGAACAGTGGAATAACACATTGAGTCCAGAGGACTTCAATTTTTTTTATACAAGTTTTTTGCAACATTTCTGCTTCATATTAATACAGATCATGAAAAAATCTCAAAATACACTACAAATTTTCGATTCAATTTTTCCCCTGCGGATACAAGGGATGCTTAAAAGAATAGCAGAGGTTTCATTTTCGTTGAAGTTTATTTTTGAAAATTGCAAATTTTAAAATTTTCCAGATATACTGCGAGGAAGTATGTGCTATATTAATTATTTCACCATTGTGTTATGATTATTAAAACAAATCAAACATTTTTAATTATGTTTAAATGAAATGTGAGAAAAAAGATCGTAGCGTATCATTAAAGTATTAGCTTACATTTAAGGGAAAACAAAAACGTAGCTACTGCGATTTAGCCTTTTGTGTACAAATTGCCGAAATGAAAGACGGGATTTCTATGAGGATTTGTCAGAATAATGATGAAAGCAAACATTCCATGAAGGTAACTATATTATGTTTACTTCAGAAACTTTCTGCACAAATACTGCAGAAATAAGGATAAGAAATATGTTCAGAAATGTTTTAAATGCTTATTTTACACTTTGAAATGCCCACTTATTAAGGTATTGTTCTATCTTATCATGGGTATTGGTAATGTTTAAATGTACTTTTGTGTATTTTTTATTTATTATTGTCAGAGCAAGAAATGCAAAAATCAGCAGTTCTCAAGGAATATTCAGTAGGTACGTGCATCGTATCACGAAAAATATAAACACATAGTACGATGTCGATTATGTACCCTGATTGGCCTACCTTGTTGAAACCGTAAATTTTATCGTATCCGCATGCTCACTGCGCAGGAGACGCTACTGGCTTCGTAAAATCAGTCCGCGACCCACAGTCCGTGTCCGGCCGCACGTATAATACCGTACGTGTCCAGCCAGAAGTCGTCAAATCTAGCGCCTAAATCTTTTATTTTACGTCAAAAAATAGTTAAAACTGTGTGACGTGCTATGGGAAAAAGTGTATTCTGTGCACATTTTCAAGATTCTGTGATCCCTACACTAGGCCATATACTACTTGAATTTTGAATTTAAAAAAAACGCTCCAATGCGATAAAATCTATTTTCAAGGATAATTGAGCAATAAATTTTGGGCTCTTATCCGTGATGTCCTTCGTCAAGGAATACTATTATCTACCGCGACATGGAAACAATAATTTGAAAAACTATGTTTCTCACAGAGTTCTAGAAGACTTGCACATATAATGAAGTTACATGTATGTCCAGAAGCGAAACAAGGGGCCAACTCAGTATTTGCTCAATGGATCAGGGAAACTGGACGAAACATCTGATCGAAAAGAGGGTTATTGACAGAGAAGTAGAGATGGGGTTAACCGTTTTTCTTCAATAGCTGTTATAACAGAAACAGCTGACTCGTAAAGATGTTATTAATAACAGTTATAAAATAAGAGGTCCATGACCAGCAACCTAACATGGCCGACTGATAAGAGTTAATGCATTTGTAGCGACTGCTAAGAGTTAAACTATGCAAAACGAATAACGTTGGTAGAACCGTAAAGCTTGTGCAGCTACCTTACGCCGCTTCCTAGAACTACTTTCCCTCACATGTTTGGACAGAGAAGCAGCTGATATGAACGAGACTGGATTAATGCCAAGGATGAATAGTAATTCATATAATGTGTAGCGAATGTGTATAGAATATAGAATGTTACTAAAATGAAAATGATTCAGGTTCAGATTGCAAATATCCTTTCAATGCAACTTGTGCATAGTGAAGTGACGAGTGCCAAAAATAATGAGGACAAACAGTGTTTCTGCTTACCTATATCTAAATTGTTAATGACTATCGAATACCAAATATTATAATATGCGTTATTTGATCGTAACTCATTTTATTTTATTGGACATAGGGAAATATTAGTTGATCTCACATAAACAGCAATGGGACAGAAACAAGTTAACATATTGGGCGGACTTAATTTAAAGGACAAACATCTTGTTGTAGCGTATACAATAAAATATAAAACTATTGTGGCACATGGTGTGTAATAATGACGAATTGTGTTAATGAATCTATAATTTGAACACTGGCAAATCATGAAGCTGCAGTGAAGCTTTTATCGTACAAAATGGTTGCCACAAAAGCTTGTAGTAGTTCGGATTAGGCCCAGTAGGTTGCAGTTCTATACATTTCAACCTATAACAGCCAGTAACAGGATAAACGAAATAATTGTTATTTCGCGTAACAGTTACGAAACGTTAACTGTTAAGAAATAACAGTTTAGCTGTTAAGCGCACATCCCTACCCAGAAGCTGCGATACAATATTTGTTACATATTGTTTAGAATTATACAGTCCAAAAGCAAATAATACATTAAATATCACTGTTAAAATTAATGTTACTTTCCTTGTGATGCTCAGTATAGTCTCTAATTGTGTAGAAACAGTTATGCAGCACAAATGATTTCTCTAAGAATTTAAACTTTTCTGTCGAATTTAATCGTTTAATGTCATCGGGCAAAGTGTTGTAAAATAATGTACATGTATTGTATGTGATTTTTTTGTAATTAGCTGTTGATACCGCCACTTGATGAATATGATTTCTACGACGAGTGTTATAGTAATAGAGATCGGTATTTTCTGAAAATATATTCCCGCCCTTAAGCAAGTCATTTTTAACAAAAACCACTGATTCGGAAATAAACAGACAAGGTAATGGTAAAATTCCTAGATTAACGAAGAGAGGCTTACAAGAATCACGTGGGTGGGATTTGGTTATTATTCGTACTATCTCTTTTGTAATCTAAAAGTCTGGGAGCTATAAGATGTATTTCCCCAGAATATTATGCCATATCTCAGGCGGGAATGAACATTCGCGAAATATACACAACGAGCAGTATGAAGGCTGACTGAATTTGCAAGACTTCTGGACGCGTAGCATAATGAACTTAATTTTGTGTTCAATTCGTTTAAATGGACGTTCCATTTATGGTTTGACTGAATTGAGAGACCTAAAAATGTTGTATTCTTAATATCAGTCAATGGTACAGCTTTTTAAATGGAGCACAGAATTGTTTATTTGAAATGGAAAAATCCATTAAAACCGTTTCCTTTTCCTTTACTATTAATTTGTTATTTCTGAACCAATTTGAAACATCTGCTATTGTACTATTTACGGTTTACTATATTCGGTATTATCGTTCAGTCTATTTTGTCCAAAACCAATATTTTCTGATCGATGTGAATCAATTCTAGACCCTGTGAGTTTGAAAATAAGATTTTGGTTCTAGGGGGATACTTATCATTTTCAACATTTTCTCAAAAACTGCAATAACAATTGTATAACTGACATCACCAAGCGTAGATGACGTTAAAAAGAATGGTCCAGGTCGCGTTTTCGGTAAAATTTATGATTTTTCGAAAACTCCAAAAGTTTTTCGCCGCCTTTCTTCAATAGTGAAGATCGAGATTATTCTTTAATAAAATCTGTAGCTCAAAGGCAGATCGTGATATAATGACAGGTGCGGTTTTTCGAACTTATGGATAATTTCCGTAATTCTGCGTAAAATCGGCATTTCTAAAACTTTTTTTTCAGTAAAGTTTCTCTTGCTATGTACAAAGTACGGTAAAAAACGAGGCAGTCATAAGGAAAAAGACAATTCACTGGCAAACAATTCCAGCCTTCAGAGATTATTCAGATTGATTAATTAATTACTGATTCCGATCATTAATCCCGTAAGTGTAGTTCAAGTTTTTCATCTGGAGGTGGCGGTGATCTTCCCCCACTGTATGGTGAGAACCTGCGCCAACCTACCGTCGACTAGCGGGGTTTTCCCTAACCAGGTATCTCCCACCAGCGGGGCATCGCCCCAGCCGAGACAAGTTCTATGACCCCGATCGGTCTCCCGGCGTATGTGTCAGTGTAGATAATGTTAGTGTAAGTGTGTGTGTAAGGGGTTAGGATAGGACAAGGAAGAGGAAGGAAAGATAGCGCGCGTTCCGTGGCTTGTTTGCTAGGGTACTGCTCGGATATTCGCCTAATGTTGAGCAAACAAACAACTGAAAACTACCTATCAGAGCAGTCGGCCACTAGCATTCTCCTCCAGACAGCGACTGAATTCGACCTAGCACACAAGCTAGTGTCGAAAACCCTGCCTGGACTCGAACCCAGGACCTCCCGGTCTATGTTGCGACTTTCTCCAATCATTAAGTGTCGTTTGCCATTATTATAGGCGGACGTTTTCTTGATATTGCACAGCGGGGGTGCGGGGGAAGAGGGGCTCTGACTATGAACGGCTTAAAAGGGCATACTGTTACGATTCTATGTGGTAAATGAAAACTCTGGTATTATTTTAACAAAAACGTTTATTTTGTTTCTCGACACAATCACTGAAAACACTTGATTTATGTACAGATATTCTTCCCTTGATTATTCTTTACACGTCACACTTCTCTTGATTATTTATTTACCCTGTTCACTTCTCTTACACTGTCGCACGGTTCGATGCACTGACCACGGTTCATGTCACTGACCACGGTTCATGTCACTGACCACGGTTCATGTCACTGCATTGCTATTCACCGCGATGCACACACTTCACAGCTCAGCTTCCACTTCAGACTAAAGGCTGACTCACGGTCGTCGGTCGACGGCGCCACTCAGCGGGCACCGTCGAGAATTTTCTGGACTTTGCGATTAGCGCCAAGAACACTCTGGGACTAGCTAGTTCGAGGGCTACCGGCAGATGTCGCAATTCGCGCATACAGGTAGTTCGTGGTGGCCGCCGGCCGATGACGCAATCCGCGCATACAGGTAGTTCGTGGTGGTGCCGGCAGATGACGCAAAATTCGTTACAATACTAACTGTTGGCATGAACTTGACGCGCCAAAGAGTGCCCCGAGTAATACTAGGATTGTTCTGAAGGTGCGATGTGATTGTCAGCGTTTTACATTAGTACGCGCCGTTCCGAGCCGAACCTACGCATCTCCACGCGCCGTTGCTATTCAACAATGGGCTATTCAACAACCAGGGAGCTCGTGTATCAAGAAATCTTGTGGGAGCTTTACCACCAGCGCGGCCATTCAGGAGAAGTACGTAAAGTGCCACTTCATCTACTGAGCTGCTGAGAAAGAGTGACATAAATCACTAAAATAATAATTTTGACTTAATCCATGTTTGGTTAGAGGGTAACGTACATCATCGGGCAAAGTGGAATATTCTTTCACAGTGGCCGCTCAACAGTAGTACTGTGCGGGAGCCAAAACAGTATCAAACGACGCAACAGTAAGGAAAAAATGTATGTCCCGTACAATTAAAAGGGTAAATGCCACTACCTCTCAACAGCTCAATTACGAGGTTTGAATGAAAATGAATGGCTCCACCTTTCTAACTTGGTTTTGGATGGGAATATTTTAACTAATCAAACTGAGATATAATACTTAAACAGCATTCTTTAAATACCGATATTCACTTTTCCACATATTCATCAGAAAATTTGATACACATCTGCCAACGATGAACACGTTTTCTGAAGTCGTCACGGAAGAAGTCGATACTCTGTCTTTAATCATCGTCTCATAGTTCTCTCAATTTCATTGGAAGCATAATTATGTCCTTGGTCTTCTTTCATTATCGGTAACAGATGTAAATTAGACGGCGCCAAATGTGGACTGCATGGGGAGGGCCGTGTGGTGGTGAGATTCAGTCTCTGAAGTTTCTGCTCTGGTGGCATGTGAAGTGTATGTGGTCAAGCTTAGTCATCATGCAGTAACACATTTCGCTTTCCCTTACGGGCGCTTGTCAGTCGTTCCTGGGTACCTATCGTGAACAGATCTTCCGATAGGCAAGCAAAGCAATAATGAAACCCACACGTTCTTGTGAAATGCCTATCATGTTTGGAGTTCTTTTCTGAATGATACGATAATTATCTTGATCAATCAGACAACTTTTTGCCAGTGAAACTCGATGGTCGCTGTCATAGAAAGTCCAACTCTACTCTTGTCACGCAAGTCAACACATTTTCTTTAAACTCACTCGCCCAACGACGTACAGTGCT
This sequence comes from Teleogryllus oceanicus, assembly GCA_964035755.1. Lineage (NCBI taxonomy): Eukaryota > Metazoa > Arthropoda > Insecta > Orthoptera > Gryllidae > Teleogryllus > Teleogryllus oceanicus. The sequence goes on along the minus strand of CAXIVR010000001.1, from coordinate 306,775,215 downwards.
CACATCAACACAATCACCATAAGCAGCTTGCATTCTCTGATGAATTTCCTTTGGGGGCAACAGGGCGAATTAAGCAACGTGCGGTTATTGAATTCTTGACAGCAGTCAAGAATTCAATAACCGCACGTTGCTTAATTCGCATTGGCCGGTCCTCTGCGGATGTTTCTATACTTCACACTTCAACATAACCCTTCAATGCTAAGGCTTCCCGATAGCTGGAACTATCGAGGACAGTATACTGAACAATCCAGTACCTGCCCCATATCAATGCTGCCTCTGTTGGGTTACAAGGGTGGAAGCATTACTTTTCATTCAACCTTCGTATTTATATAAAAATATATTTTACATTTATTTTCCTCATCACGCACTACAAATATGTTCGTATTGAAAGAACTTATTTTTGAATGGCACACGCGCGGTACTCTACTGGACACTTCAAACCCACGAAAGCGCGGGATTTGTGCGCTACCAATCACGCCCGCCCGCAGTGTCCAATTTGGGCAATCTCGGTAGAAAAAAATAATATCTTCGTAATCAAACGCCGCATTTTGGTGAAATTTGGTACACAAACTTTTAAAGGTTTTTCTTAGGTTCTTAGATTTTGAAGGTGAAGGTGTAGGACGAAGGTTAACTCTAGACCACACGCCCTTGGTTACAACCCAACTAGACTCCAGGCCGTGTATTAGGCCGCACTAAATTCGCAATATGGCAGCTTGAAAGATTTCCTGTCGGAATAGCCAACTTATGAAACTATAACTCTGATCAAGTCTCTCGCTTTTGTTTTGTTTGTTGTCTCATTCACAATCCTTGCGCGGTCTCAAGTCTTGTCCACTGTTCAATAATACATGTTTCGTTTTTCGGTAGAATTAAAAAGAGATGTTCATCTATAAACGAATATTAACTCTGTGAATAATTATTAAGTAATTAATAATTATCATTATCAACTTTTGCGAGCTTAAGAAGTGTTAAAAAGTGTCAAGTGCAAATGAAAAATACAACCTCAAAAGTTATCTGCGGTCATACTTCTATGTTATTAATGCTTTTGAGATGTGTGTTAACAGTTCCTTCACGTTTTGAAGTGGTAGTAATGAGTTTTATTGAACGCAAATAAATACCACAATTATTGAAGTTAATTAACGTGATATACATGGTAGTTTTTAAGATCTAAAAAAGAACCATTGTATTAATTTTTTTTTTTTTAAAAATCCATTGTTACCAGAGACAGTCTTTGAATACGTGTTATCTTCAAAGGTTCAATATTAAGTATAGACCCAGATGTTGTTGGGCTATCCATTATTTTCCAGTTATAATTAAAATGAATTCAGAAAAAATAATAATAAATATAATATAATTAATTTAAAACAAGAAATACTAAAGGCACACTTAACAACATCAAATAATGAACTACTATAACTATTTCAATTAACTTTATTATTATTACTAAAGAAAACAATTGGAAAAGAATAAATAAAACTCAAAAACGCCTAGTACTACTAAATAAATAAATTGAAAGATAAAACGCAAAGAACGAAGAGCACCAAATCGCAAAATGCAAATCTTTAGCAACACTCGTAAACTAACACAACTTCACTTGGATGGCTTTGAATGTTGGCGGAATCTACGGAAATAGTCATTGTTTCATTGCAAACTTAAATTTTTTTAAATGTCCCTACCGCTTGAAGGTAATATATACAGAGTATTTGTGTGACGGTTGGCAACAACTTTTGCCAACATAAAACGAAACGAAACTACCCTAAATCGAGTATAAATGTATGTTCTCATCCGACAGTGACATTTTTCAAAAATTGTCCCGTTAGTTCGGCTTTTAGCTGGCCAGCAGCTTACACGCGCTCAGTCTGAATGTCCTCGTGTCCCTCGAGACGAAAACAAGTGGGCACTAGCACTTCCTCGCTTCGTTTGTGATTCATTCTTCTCAAAGCGACATCACGAGTCTGTCTATTCGTCTGGGAGGATATTGCAAAATTGGCGATGAACAGTATTTGTAATCAGTAGATACCGGAAAAAGTATGTAGTATGAAACGTCAAAATGTGTGCATAAATATGTAATGAAAACAGTAAGAATCTGTAATAAGTATGTAATATCGGATATAATATGTAATATTAAAATACTCTAACTATAAAACACATTTACAAAATACGAAATTATATTTAAAACAAATTTTAAAAATAACAAACTTCTTAAAAATAATTTAAGCACACTTCGCACCATACAACTTTCCTGACAGTAGTAAAAGCTTCATCTACTGCTATCCAGGACCGTAGTTTAGCAGTCAGACCAAGGTGAATTAATGTAAGATACATGCAGCTTGAGCCAGACTAGGCCCAATAGAAGCCATCGTACAAACTGGCCATATCCACGACAAGCAAACAGTCATTGCGGCGTGCAAAATTGCTTGCTTGATTGATTTTTTCGTGTTTCCAGGCACGTCAACTGCTTTGATCATTAGTCCCGTTAGTGTAGTGCATGTTCTTTTCTCGGTAGTTGGCGGTGATCTTCCCCCGCTGGATGGCGAGATCCAGCGCCGACCTACCGTCGACTAGTCGGATTTCCCCCTAACCAGGACTCTCCCACCAGGGGGGCACCCCCCCAGCCGGGACAAGCTCTAAGCTCCCGACCGGTCTCCCGAAATATGTGATAGTCTAGTGCATGTTGGTGTGTGTGTGTGTGTGTAAGGGGTGAGGATAGGACAAGGAAGAGAAAGGGCAGATCGCGCGCGGTCCGTGGCCCGTTTGTTAGGGTACTGCTCCGGCATTCGCCTGGTGTTGATCGGAGAAACCACGGAAAAGTACCCATCAGAGCAGTCGACCACTAGAAGTTTCCTCCAGGCAGCGACCGAATTCGACCTAGCTGAAAAGCTAGCTCGAAAATCCTGCCGCCGCCAGGACTCGAACCTAGAACTTCCCGGTCAGAGGCGCTGCAGTGATATCAGTTGATGCACTGAGCTACCGCTCCCGGTGCGTGCAACATTCTCATCGCAGTGTTATACGTCGGCGATCGCCAAAGTTTCTCGAAAATTAACGTTAAGGTCACGAAAGGCGGCGTCAAGAATACTTCTCACATCTTAGATTTCACCAACATTGCAGGGAAAATGCAATTATTTTAAATACTTCTTTTCATTAAAAAAGTGTAAAAATGGAGGAAAACCAATAGAAAAAATATTTTATGAAAATAGAAAATTATGTAACATAGTGCAAAATATGTAATAAATATGTAATGAAAAAATTATTTGTTAGGAGAGCGACAATTCGCGAAGATCACAATTTTGAAGTAGAAAGACAGAAAAAAATGTAATTTCTTAAAAATCCGGTCTCTTGTAATCAGGATGCGACTCAGAGATGCTGAATTGTTGACATATGGTCTTTCACATGTCACGTCTTCTCCCTCTTGCTTCGTTTGAAGGCAAACACCTTGGGAATATCACTGCCCTTTTTTTAATTTACTAATATTTAGCGTGAAATTTGACCTTACGAAGAACACGTCACAGCAGTTCGTTTCACCTCAGAATCGACTGCAATATAATACGATGTTTGCTTTAGAAGAAAAAGTAGTTTTTCTCTTCTGCGTCAAACAATAACAGGCGATTTCAATGGCCGGCCGTTGACCTGACCGTCTTCGCAAGCCCTTCAACCTCCGTGCCTCGGCGGTTGCTATGACAACCGTCACATCGCCCGCGACTTCACGACGCTGCTGTCGTCCTAGTGAAGAAGAGGCCAAAGGAATATGAATCTTCTTCCAGTATCAAATTGGTTTGTATCGCGCTTCATTAATAATGCAGTGGCGTGTCAATTATGAATCCTGTTTACAATATAGAGTATTTTATTAGTGTCCAATTTTCACATTGGAAAGACTATGATAAGAAAATGTTACGTTACGAGCGCACTACTGAATCTCTATAATTATCTAGTAGAAAGGAAAGAAAACAGAGAAAATTCAACCTTGGTTTCAAACGGTTATGGTTTTAGTCCCGTGATATTTCTCTCTGACTATACAGAAATTATTTTTTTGATATGTTTGATTTTTGGCGAGGAAAGCTGTGATTGGAACAGAGAAGAATTTGCCACTCTGTTCAATATTCTTGCTCGATCACATACACATTCAGATTCGGCAGAGAATCTAAAATACCACGTTCATTTGAAAACTTTTGAAAGAGACCGAAATACAATTTCAGATGCCCTGAAGGAAAATGCTAGTCTATACACTGTACAGTTGAATGAAAATGTACGTTTAAACAGACTTTTCATAGTTAGGCATGGTTACGTACTCTACTGAAGTAAGATGAATTGGCATTTGTGGTCAAGCAAAGCAGTGAGAAATATTATAATTGTAATTAATAATATTAATATAATAATATAATCATTATAACTAAAATAAATTTTAACTCATTAAGTTGGAGGAATTTTACGGAACTGTCGATCCTGTTGGTGTCAAGGAGTCCTGAAGAAGTTCAAAATCAGTGTACTAAAAAAAAATTATTTAATAATGTACCAAGAAGTATTCAAAATGAATTATTCGATTGCATTTCAGACTATATCAATAATTTTGTACAAACGGAATTGACAACGTCTGATTATGTTCAGGTTCAGGATACTATACGTATACAGGTGTTTCAGTGTTCTGTAGTAACGAAGATCGTTAATGCTGACAGAGCTATAGTGGAACGTTTCTTAGCTTTCCATGATGCAATGTGTCATTACATACTAGTTTGCGTTATCGGGCAAAATCTAGGAAATTTTTGACAATTAGCAAAATTGGTAAATCAGTGCTATGGTGGTGAGCGTGGTGCGCATTAAACGGTCTCCCGAATAGAGAAACATATGAGAAAGCCCTTCTTGCTGCATTTGTTCAGTTTGGCACACCGCCTAAATTTGTAGCAACCTAGTTTTAAAGCAATTGTCGCATTTTTTTTAAATCCATTAATGGATTACCTTCTTCCATCCCCCAGCGACGAGACCTTACGCAATTACATTTGCATCGGATCACGCATTCCAATTGTAACACATGACAGCTGGTGCTCCAACTAGAAGCTTAAGTTTTATTTTATTATTTAGCGTATGGCAGAGTACATGGTTACATATCAGAAAAAGTTATTAATTACAATAATTAAAATTAATTGGATTAAAACAAAGAAATGTACATAACATAAAAAACAACACAATCACAATGTAATGTCTAAATTTGTTATCCACTTTACTGCTTCTGTCAAGACTTTCACCAGGTCCATTGTGTTGCCTTGAAACTTCCTGAGAGGACATTCAAAAGTTGTGTGTTTCACTGTCTGTCTTGCTTCACCACAGTCACAAGATGGGGATTCGCGCATACCCCATTTATGAAGTGAGTCACCACTTCTACCATTGCCTGTTCTTATCCTATTCAGTGAGACCCACGTCGATCGGGGAAAATGGAAGCCGCTGGGGGGAGCCAAGTCCAGAATTTGATGGTATTGAGGTGGAGCTTGGTTTAACCATAGTTTCTTTCAGGTGACCATGGGGTCCTCGGTGGTATTTCTAGCCAAAATGATAGGTGGATGACGTGATTTCAGACGGCCAAATTTACTTTTCAGGTCCGTGTGTATTAGAAGCTCTTGATTGGCATTTATCATGGAGAATGTTTTCATGAGAGCTCTGTGGCGGCGAACCGTTGGTGGTTCTATGTTGCTAAGGGCAAGAAGCCAGTAGAGGGGGTGGGTTTGATACATCCGGTAATTGTTCTTAATGAGTCGTTTGAAGCTTAAGTGAAACTTTGGACGACGGGGAAAAGGTGAAATGTGTTTTCGAAACCAGAGTGTGATCTGAACTGCCTGATGTTTATGATTATGTTGATGAACTCCATCTTGTCACAGGTTTTCTTTACGGTATATAGATTTGGTTTCACATTTCTGGTAGCAATGATTCAATTTTTTTAAAGATGTTCTGTATGCAAGAGATCTTGGATGCATACTAATGTAATATGCTAAGAACCAAAAGAAAAACCTTTAAGAAGGTCAGCAAAATTCACGATTTGGCCTCTCACAAAATTCAGCTTCCTTTCAGAGGCTGAAATGCGTTCAGATTTATCGAGCGTTATACTATGAAATTTTGGATCAAATTTTGATGGAAATGTAAAAGATATCCGTCGTTTGCCAAGCTGATAGCATAATATTTGAAAAACATAATACATGATTTCTTTCCAGAGTACTTGAAAATATGCACCCTTTCTTCGTATATATTTTCCCCAAACACACTGCTTAAGAAACGAAATTTTTTTATGCAAGATGTTTCAATAAGCATCTTCAGCAAAGATGTTTATTCCATTTATGTTATTTTAGGAATTTTGTATTTCGCAGTGTACATAATCGTTTAGCAGAGATTGTTCACAATTCTTTACCAAATGAATTATGAATTATCCAAGCTAACTTTAAACATTATTTCCATTCTCATCAACATACTATTCATGACAACATTAAACACTTTATAAATATTTTAAAACTATTAATCATGATACTGTACCAAAATTTAAAAGTTATAATGCAAAACATTAAAAATATAGATAGTCAACAAAGAATTTTTTTGTCAATTTATAATCTGATAAATGTGATAGTTTAAAAGTTGGTAGTTATATACAATTACCATATTTCGTAAGAAATAAATCATGTATAAAGGTGAAGTATATAAAAACAAATAAGTTCGAATATGAAAAACGAAAAATAGGGTGACCTTTAATGAAGAATAGAGAGCTTAAGCAAATATTATTGAATACATGTCTTACATAGAAATATTATATTAAAATGGACTACACAAATGTCTACAACTGCTTATGACGATGCTTCAACCTGTCATACTTGTTTAAGAATGAACTTAAATAAATACTATTTTTTTTTAAATTAATGTTTTGAATGTGCATTAAAGAGTATATTATCTCCAGTTTCCATACATGTATGTAGATTTATCAACATGTCTATTAACGTCTATAAAATTAAAGAGATTTTTAAAAATTTAAAAAAAAAAAAATCATTGGGAAAAAAATTTTTAAAAGGGATGAATCATAAGGAAGTAAAACAACATTTTTGCTTAGAATGTTGTAAAAAATATAAAAGTGAAGCTGAATTCAATAAACATATTGATCAATGTGTACATGATAACAAATGCATTGAAATCTCAAACAACTCGTAAAAGAACAATCTTTTGGAGCTGAACAATTTCATCTGTAAGTACCCTCTAGTGATTTTAAATGTACATGCAAAAACAATTGAACAAAGATTTCATTATTCTGGATATATTCATGAACATCAGCCTAATAGTTTTTGTTTGTTTGTTGTTGTTGTTGTTTTTTTCCTTCTGATTTAGATAATAATTAGGATGAATTTGATCCTCAATGTGTGAGAGTTCATTTAAAATTAACTGAAAACATTGATGAATTTATGTAAAAATATAATGAATAGTGAGCTTACGCAAATAATAATGAATATATGTCTTACAAAGAAATATTAAATTAAAATGTACTCCACAAATGCCTAGGACTGCTTATGAGGATGATACAACTTGTCATACTTATAACAGATATTTAAAGAATATTAATAAAAAAAAAAAAAGATGCAGATTAATCCTTGAATATATATAGTTTTCCAAAATTCCTAATCTTTTTAAAATTCATGCTATTTCTATGATCACAACAAAAATTTAGTGCTGATTATCTAGGTCTGGAATGCAGCAGAAAAATATCTAACATTCTCTGAACAAATGATTGTATGTCAATCACATGCAACACAAAATATATCTATACATACAAAAAAACACATAAAAATTATATAAGCAAATTATTGATTAAAAAAAACAAAAATTAAAATGAAGAGGTGAGCTTCATGACAATATTACTGAATTTGATCCATAGAAATTCTGAATAAGAATTTAAAAATTTAGAAGTTGATTTTTACCACAACATAAAACTAAATGAGACACACATGTAACATTTTGACCTATCGATGAATGTGATATATTAAAAGCTACTGCATCTGGAAAAATGTCTTATCACCAAGTTTCTAAAACTACTGACTACAAACAATTTGTATCCATTTGTGAAACTCTTTGAAAAAGAAGATATACATTGAGCTTTACATAAAGAATATTATCCACATGAATAGGTTGATAGTTCTGATAAATTTTATCAAGATATTACATTTTCAGAGAAAGATTGGACTTCAGTCTTGAATAAACAAGTTGATCTTTAAAGTTTTTTGAAACAAGTGTATGAACTTTACAAATGTCAACATTTTGGAATTGTCACAATTTATACTTTAAATTATATACTCTCTCTTTTAATTTTACAATGAACAAAGCAGCTTTTCAAGATTGGAAGTATCAAATTGAATAGAACTTCTCATAAGCATTGTGATTTACATTCACTGTATTATACTTCCACACAACAATTTATTGATCATGCATCATTAAAATTAACAGGAAAAAAAACTTTTACACATTGCTGATTAAGATTCATATGATAATATGAGAAAGAAAAACCTGGTGGTTCCAGACAGATACATATTAGCTACTTGCCATTTCTGTGATAAAATAGCAGTGAAAATTATCAAAAGTAAAGTCAGAAATCTTAGGGTTTTGTATAATGGTAAGAGACATTTCAGATATGTAACCTGTCTTCACGAGACAAATGATTTGTATGGCCATGGATTAAGCCAACCACTACCACTAAGATATTTTAAAGAAGAAACAAAACATTATACAAAGAATGAGATTATGAATTCATCTGATGATGGGATATAGTATTTCACTTTTGAAATAGATTTAGGTATTCCAGCAAAATTGCATGATAAAGTAAAAGATTTTCCCTTATACTTTGATCATTATACTCCAAATATTGACTTTATAGTAATCCTTCAAAAATACCGTTATAATAACCCCCAAATAAATAACCTTTCAAAAATATTGTTATGTTAGAATTACAGTGTAACTAATTCTATGCCAACAACCTGTGCAGACGCAGTCATGGCCAACGCATACGTAGGAATCCCCCAACTACTTTAATTACAATCTTGAATATACTACAGACCAATTTGAGATATTTTCTTCCTAATCTAACATATTCAAATTATATACCATTGACGAAAAATATTTCTATTTATTATAACAATTTATTCGTCAACTTTAGATGGCTTAGTTTACGACTGAACGAAAAAGATTATTTCCGCAAATATTGAAAATTAGAAAAATAAATATCAGTTTTATTTAACAATAATCTAATTCTCCCTGCTTCTATGTAACACAGCATAATATTGCCTCAACCCCTCCCCCTTCAGCGTTGGGTAATTTACGGACGAGGTTTCATTTGAGCGTGAAAAACCTTGCCCTTGCCCGAAATCCAGTCACACGTTTACCTCACGTGAGGCTGTTTATACTCCAAGGGTAACGCAGGCCCACAGGGACTGTGACAACAATTTTAAAAAATAAAAAAATTTAAAAAAACAACAGTGGTTCAAGAGAATTCAACTGTTATTGTATTTTCTGAGTCCAAGCTGATTCCAATTTCAAAATTAGTTTCAAAATTAAATACTGTGTGTCAACTGTATAATTTTAGTACGAATATATCTTAACAAATGTATTTCGTTCTCTGGAAAGATCATTAGTGTTTGAATTTTGGAGAGTTTAACGAATAATTATTTGTATGTGACAAAAATTAGTTTAACTTCAACACATTTAACGCATGTACCACGCTGAGTACAAAGGCTAATTTATTTAATAGAAAGGTGATCAGTAGACAGCGGATTTTTAGTTTTAAAATATGCATTTTATGTGCCTAAAATAGGCTATTTCAGCATGTCAGCCTTTTCAAATGGTAGAATTGGCACAAATAAAACGAGAAACTTACGAAAAACAAACATTTTTACAGTTCATTATATATTTCTTAAAGATAAAAACAAACCAATATTATGAAGAATCAGCATTGTATATTTTGTGATAATACTATTTATGAACAAGTTTAATTGTTTATCCTCTAGTTAGAATTATTCGTTTCGTATTTTTCCTCACAATAAATCACTAATACATTCTTCTAGTTTTCAAGAGAAAATGAATATCTTATGAGTCAAGATCATTTTTTTTCGCGGAAACTCAATCACTGTATCTTAGAAGCGGAGGCAGGCTTTTCCACGAAATGAAGTAGAGGCATGGAGTAGTGTGCCGCCAACGGCATGGAGTCGTGCGCCGCCAACACAGAAGAAAAAAGTTAAGAAAAGCTACAGCCAAAAAGAAATTAATCAAACTAAGTCTCATTTTAGTTTTTTAAAAGTAAAATAGTCACAAATAGGCATTAACGTTGGTATCTTTTAGTCAGGCTCTTTTAGGCGCTGTAAAATTGACGGGTTCTAGTTTAAATAATCCTAGAATGTATATCTAAAACTTCATTTAGTACCCAGGAAAAAATAGGTTTTTACCGAAATATCAGCTGTCTAGTGATAAGTATCGGTCCAAGTTTTCATGAAGGTGAAAATATGTTTAAGGTGATATGTTTAAGTAACAACGAGACCCAATTAACATTTTAGTCTTCGAAATTCATTTCTTATAAGTAGCACGAAAGGCGATAAGAAATTTGTTAACTCTAAGACAACCCATAAAGAGTTTCTATATGGTCATGATTCAAGATTTAACATTTTCCGATGAGATATGAGAATACTTTCTCAATAATTTAAATGAACTTAAAAATTTTCTATTCAGTATCTTTGGTGTACGTTCATTAAGTTCAAAATATAAACACTTCAATTAAAATCAAAGAACTTGAGTTAGTACATTTTGTTTTATTCCGCATAAGTTAAAATAAGTCCACATCTTTGAAATGCAATAACAACGGCCTTTCGAATAAGATCAAAGTGAACAAATAGTAACAAAACTTTGAACTATAGAGAGAAATCTACCGCAGACTACTATTATATTTTTGTATATTAATGATGTTCAATTTGCACAAATATGATCACCTGTAATAGGTTAACCACATTTTAAAGTTTCTTCTAGAACGCTAAATTTGAATTTAATTGCAATATTATATTATTGAATTGCAATATTGCAATTATCGATATCGATATATTATATTATCTTTACTAATTACCTTACTAGGTTACTTTCGTAGTTGAATTTTTGCTTTGCCTAAAATTACTAATACTTTACCAACACTTTTAATATTATTTCAGACAATATTAACAAAAAGGAACTTACTTTTTGGCATCGTATTCGGATGAATGTCTTTGACATTTTGGAAGAGAGACAGGTTAAGTCCTATGCCCAAACCTTCACTAGTTTCTCCCATGAAATAAAATAAATATTCGGCAACCAACGCACAATTGAACAATGGAGTCACGCCACTGTTCTAATGTCAATTAGTGTTAAACACCATTACAGTACAAATTGAAAATCCAGTGTTTCAAAGTACTTTTTCGACAAGTCACTCATTTCATTCCCATACAATTTCCCTCGAAAATGCACTCGAGTAACACTTTATTTACATTATTGTCATAACACAAAAAAAAAAAAAGCAGGGCACATTCCTGCTCTCACTTCATGTAGCTTTGCGCACATCCACAACGAAAATATCACTCGAAGCGAACTGAAAGGGTCTGAAAGGAACATTCAGGTCTGCCAACTGTACCACAAAACGTCTGATGCATAAATACTGATTTCAAGTGTAAGCTGCCCTCAGTAACAAAATCTTAATCATCTGTATAAAAGAAACAATTGAATTGCAGTGAATTTTCAATTTCGTAATGCGTTTTCTCAAGTAATTAGAAAAGGCTTCTATAACTATGCCTTGCTACAGAGTATTTATGTATACTATTTAGTAATAGAAGAGGATTCGCCATATGAATTATTTGAAGATTTTATTATCGGTATCAGCAAATCAAACCCAAAATATCAGAATCAGAATCAGGATCAGAATTAACTCTTACGGGGGTTCCGGAACCGTCTTCATGTGAAGGCTCGTATAGTACAATTTATTCCATGATTAAATCCTAATTTTTACCTAGGGCAAGAGAAAACAACTTGATTTCATTTTCTCCTACGAAAGTGATGTCAAAAAATATTTGTTAACAAAAATCTTTGTAGATGCGGCTTATACTTTCGAGAAGATTTTGTGAGGTACTTAATTATGTAATTAGTTGCGTCGTTGTTGATGCAACGCGTCTCTTAATCCTTGTTGGGCGTTGAGCGCTTTCTTCTGGAGTAATCCTCCGTTATTGAGTATACTATACTGAATAATTTGTCAAGTCTCGTCACGTCCCAGTCAGTCAGTGACTTTTATCCCTTCAGCCAGGGGCTCGACGCCGCTAGATCCCTGGGTTCCTGGCTGGTCACCCAACCAGGAACCCGCGAGTCTCTAATTCGCTTAACCTTCGTGACTTCACGGAGCGAGTAAATTAATGCGGCTAGCGCCGTCGGCTATATGTATATGTATATTGCGACGCAGTAGTAAAATGGAAGTCACGCAAGAGAACCACACTAGAATTTAACATTTCCTATTCTAATGCATAAAATTACAAGAACTAAGATCTCAATAAAAGAATCTTCCTTGAGAGTCAAAACTGGCATTGAGAGGCTTAACATTTTTTTTAAATATCGGGTGTTACAAATAACGTTTCCTAAAACATATTTTTTCTCTACTTCTCGAAGACGGCGAAACACATCTATTGTACACAATACAGCGAAAATAGTTTATTTACATTACGTTTCCAAGAAAAACAATACAGTTTTTTTATATTACCGTTTGTTAGTTGAAGCAAAAAACAATGTGTATTTTTTTAATGATGTATGTCAAAGTTCCATTTTCTGCATAACCTACAGTGCCTAATATTCCTGAATAACATAAATTAACAGAATTATATATTTTCAAAACACGAGTTTATAATTTATTTATTCAGAGGGGAGACCGACTTTGAAATTAGTTATTTAAATTTAAAGTTTAAATCCCAAGTGAAATCGTTTCCGTTGCATAACTTTCTATACAATAAGAGAATATACTGAGCATCACAAGAAAAGTAACATTAATTTTAACAGGAATATTTGATGTATTATTTACCATTGGACTGTATAATTCTAAACAATATGTAACAAGTATTGTATCGCAGGTTCTGGGTCAATGACACCCATCTCGATCAGGTTTTTCGTCCAGTTTCTCTGATCCATTGAGCAAATGCTGAGATGGCCCCTTGTTTTGCTTCTGGACATAAATGTAACTTCATTATCTGTGCACGTCTTCTAGAATTCAGTGGGATATACAGTTATTCAAATTATCGTTTCCATGTTGTCGGGACAGGAAGTATTATTCAAAAGGACAACATGGATAAGAGCCCAAAATGTATTGCTTATTTATCCTTGAAAATAGATTTTATTACATGGGGGCTTTTTTTATTCAAAATTAAAGTAGTGTATGATTAGTGTAGGCATCACAGAATTTTGAAAATGTGCACACAATTCACTTTTCCCCGTAGCACGTCATACGCAGTTTTAACTTTTTTTACGTTAAATAAATAAATAAATAAATAAATGAAAAAGGAAGCAACTTTTTACTTAATGCCTTAATTTTCGGCTATGATAACATAATGGGTTATGATTTTTATCATAAATTCAATATCAGTAACTCCTTTGCCATTTTGCTCATTTTCGTCCCATGCGACTCCATTAAACGAAGTTTTGTTTTTTTTTGGCCAGCTTCAATTGACGATGTCTTTTTAACAACATGAGCTAGTGGTACTCGGTCATATTCAACATTGTCTTTATTATCAGAAATAGTGTTCAAATGAAATGAAAGCGTTCAAAAAAAATTATTTATCGTTTGTATCAACGGTACTTTAAAACGCGTCCCGTGACTCCTGCATTAAATAATTTTATTTTACTTCTATTATATAATCTACTCATACGTATATTATGTATTTTGTCAGTGTTCGCATTTCTTATTATTGTAAGAATTTGTGCATCGTGGTATCCTAAATCTTTTGTTTCAACTTCATATCGAGTAGTAGATTTGTTAATTACAATTTGATCGATTGCCTTCATTGAATTTATTGTGATCCGTGTAGGTACATTTAGTTTAATATCTTTAGTCTTATACAGAGAGTCTCAACAACGATGGGCCTTCCCCATAACATCTAAACGGTTCACGATATCGAAATATAGTTTTCGCTGGACAATGAGGAATCATGGGGCAAGTAACGTGCCGGAGAGATATTGTTTGAAATATTTTTAGTTTTGGAGAAATTGAATCATATTTGACTTTTTAAATGGAACCGTGTGTGTTTCTCACTAGCATTAGATAGATCATAAAAGAAGGAATGCAATTATATCACATATGTTAATAATTTGATAGTTTTTTTAGTATAAAAGTTTACTTTCTGACATGTGATTTTAAATTAAATGGGTAATAATGTATTCCTTTAGTACCCCTTTGCAACCATTTCCTTCGGGGAAGGTGGCCTTCGCGAACTCTCCCCTCCCCCCGTAACATTTCGGTGCCACGAAGGCCATCTTCCCCCCCAAGGCGACAGTCGCGAGGGCTGCAACAAGAAATATTGTCTGTTTAATCTCAAATCACGTGTCAGAAAATCTAATTTTATACACAAATTCCTATGAAAATACTAACATTTGATACATCATTGCATTCCTCTTTTTATGACCTCTCAATTGCTCACGAGAAAAACAGAGTTTCATTTAAAGAATCGAAGATTATACAATTTCTCGAGAATTAAAAATGTTTCAAACAATTTCTCTAAGGCATATTACTTGTCCCATGATTCCGCACTGTTGAGCGAAAACTGAACTTCCTTATCGTGAACCGTTAGAAGTTATAGGGCTGGCCCATAGTTGGTGGGACACGTACTACATATTCCCATTTAAAATTTCGTATAACATGCGAACGTTAGTCTCAGGTTTATCGGATTTACCTGTAAAACCCCTATCTCTAGATAGGTTTTGTGATCATCTTGTTCTTCATGTTCTACTCGAGTCCGTAGAAATAAGTGCATTAATACTTCGCCTCAAGAAACCAGATATACTTTCTTTCCTCTTTTTTTAAATTACGTTTTATTATTTGATTGTTTTTGTACATAGATCAGTTCCTATAAAACTACACATATGCAGTGATGGCTTAACTTACAACACATCCTAATTTAACTCTAATACAATGGTTGAGGAAACCATGATGGCACCTCGTAGATATTATTCTAGGTCTGAAAATATTTTACAAAATATGTGGAATGGATATTTATTTTTGATGCGAGTGGGATGAGTGGGGTTTTTACAGAGCTTGAGCGAGGATAATGTTTGAATATGGTGAATATTAGAGAGGAACTTATGGGATAGGTAAGTAATGTGGTGAATGATGAGGTCTAGGTTGAATTCATTATGTAATTGATGATTTGATATGAACCAGGGTGTATTAGTGATGGTTTTCTTTCTTCTTGATAACAGTACTACTACCTTTCCTGAGTTTTTGAGCATCCTTTAACTTCGTAAGAAAAGTAGCTATTAAAGGTACTTTTCCCAAAACTTTTCTCAATTGTCTTTCACGATCCGTAGCCAGCTTTCATTTTCGCGCCCCCCTTTGTGGATAGATTTATTGTTAGTGACTGCGGGCGCATCAACTACATGGGTCATTAGTCCCGTAATATAGGGTTTGTTTTTTCTCCGGAGGTGGTGGTGTGTGGATGGCGAGATCCGGGGCCGACATATCTTCGGCTAACGGATTTTTCCTAAACCAAATACCTCCCACCGGTGGGGCACCGCCCTAGCCGGGACAACCTATAAGCTCCCGACCAGTCTCCCGGCTTTCGTGGTAGTGTAGTGCTTGTTAGTGTGTGTGTTTAAAGGGAGAGGACAGGACAAGGAAGAGGAAGGAAATATCGTGAGCGGTCCATGCCCATTTGTTAGGGTACAGCTCCGGCATTCGCCTGGTGTTGATCGGAGAAACCACGGAAAGCTACCAATCAGAGCAGCCGGTCGCTAGAATTCTCCTCCAAACAGCGACTGAATTCTACCTAGCCTGACATGCTAGTGCCGAAAATCCTGCCGCCCTCGGGACTGGAACCTAGGATCTCTCAGTCAGAGGCACTGCAGTGATATCAGTTAATGCACTGAGCCACCGCTCCCGGTAGCAGGCTCGTATTTATCAGTGGAATATAAACCGATTAGTATAAAACGATCCGATTGCAGACTTCTGGAATGGGACACCCCCAACGATAGTGCACGTAGGAAGAAACGTTTCGACCAGTATTATCTACCTACAGCTAGGGTTTCTGACTACCAGAATAACAAATCGCCTTTTCCTCATGTACGTTCTTGACGCAAAGGATGTTCGTAAGCCGCTGTCTCGTGTAGTCTTCTCTCGTACGATAACGACCGTGAATATGAGTATTTTCCCCCAATCCTACTGCTTTTCCCCTTCCTTTCTTTCCGATTTTGTCTCGACTTATTTGGCGGATGCCTTTGCGATCTTATGAACTTTGCGGCGGTCCAGGAGCGGGCGCTCCGTCCGTGTTGTGCTAAGTCGGCTTTTTTTATGTTGCAAATGAAGAAGAGATGGAAATGACCGCGTGAATTGACCGGGAGAGTGGGTTCAGCTGATGTCACTGCAGTGCCTCAGACCGGGAGGTCCTAGGTTCGAGTCCCGACGGTGCACGGTGTTTTGTTTGAGACAACCAGCGGGCCAAAATCCATTTTTCGAAGTTCCACTTTTTGGTGATCTTATTGACCCGTTCTATAGATAAATATCCAGGGCACATGGTCTCAGTGTTTATAAGGTGCTGATTCATAAGATTCGGTCTCAGGGGAAGTGTCAAGTTACGTCCCACTGATAGCGGGTGCCGAGACGCTAAGTTCTGTTCGGTACTGCACACAGTTCAGTTCTATTCGTAGCGTTCTCCTTACGTGTATTTTACAATTCCAGGATGTAAAATCCTCAGAAAGGTACGCTCTTTCATATAAAATTGTTTCGTAATTTTCAAAGGCAAGAAGGCTTAGAAATTCGTACCCAAAATTCGACTTTAAAACATGTGCGTGTATTCGAAAAATGACAATAAATGTTGAGCTACAAACTTCACTCCGCATTTCTCCGCTTTGAAATTAATATACATGCATTCTAAAAAGTTTTTTTTTACAATATTATTGTCACACTTTTTGCAGAGAAGTGCATATCTAATAATTATCACCTATTTTCACTCACTAGGCATGCGCTTTGCGAAGTATTGCGCGAAACTGATTCGCGCACAGACAGAGATGTGGTTTAAAAGAATATAATGGTGTGTTAAGATCTTCAGGAGTGTTCAACAGAAGTAACATAAGAAGAAATAAAAGAGGTCATCTTCGTCAACATATCAGCTTTATTAAGATAGCCGGCTTTGGACGGCTTTGCCGTCATCGTCAGTCTCGCTGCTGTCGACAAAAGTCGAGCGACTGACAGCCGGCTATCTTAATAAAGCTGATATGTCGACGAAGATGACCTCTTTTATTTCTTCTTATAAGAACGTCAACAACACCCAATCAGAATTCCCACAAGAAGTAACATAATCTATAAAACACACTTAGCGTCGTGTGTGCTAAAATAAGTGAAAGAGTGCGCAACAAAGTGCTTCATAAATAAAGGGTCCTTCGTAAAGTCGAATAGA
This sequence comes from Teleogryllus oceanicus, assembly GCA_964035755.1. NCBI lineage: Eukaryota > Metazoa > Arthropoda > Insecta > Orthoptera > Gryllidae > Teleogryllus > Teleogryllus oceanicus. The sequence goes on along the minus strand of CAXIVR010000001.1, from coordinate 306,757,564 downwards.
AAGTGGTTTACTGATTTAGCTGTACTGATTTAGGACATTGTGTATTAAGCCATTCCATGCGAAAGTACTGTCAGGTTGTGTGGGTTGCTCGACCAAATCTTTTGGGGAAAGCATTGAGCGATCAAAGAGAAGAAAAGCAAAACAACTAGCCGAGAGAACAAATGTGGATGAAACACCGTTACCTACGCAAACGAATTTACGCAAGGCAAGAGAGATACAACCAACCGTTGGGAACTAAGTACCGCCTCTTCACAACAGACCACAAAAATAAAAAAAGCTTAATTTATTCTTCACAGAAAACCTCGACAAATGACTGCAGGTGAAGCATTGTCAATAATGATAGATATGTTAAACTCTTTGTGAACCAATACAAGGAAATGCGTACAAATGCGAAAGATGACGACTGTGCTATTTATTCCTCTTATTATCCAGCAAAAACAGGGCAAATCAAATGTCGTCCCCCTGAAAATAGTATCACTCTTACAGAATCTTCCGCGGAAATAATTTAACAATGTCTTTTTAATCACACTGGCAATCGCATATGTACTGTGCAGAACGAAATTATTCAGCAATTATCAGATCAGGAATATAATTTTATATTAATTTCTAAGTGAGGATGTGATGGAAGTAGTGATCAAAGCCGTTTGAAGCAAACTTTTGCAGACTCGGTTCATAGTGGTGATTGTTTAGTATATCGCTGATACCATTACAATTCAGTCGCTGTCTGGAGGAGTATTCTAGCGGTTAACTGCTCTGATCGGTAGTTTTCCGTGGTTTCTCCGATCAACACCAGGCGATTGCCGGAGCAGAACCCTACCAAACGGGCCACGGACCGCGCGCGATCTGTCCTTCCCATTCCGTGTCCTATCCTCTCCCCTTACGCACACACTTACACTAACATGCACTACATTACCACACATTCCGGGAGACCGGTCGGGAGTTTAGAGCTTGTCTCAGCAGAGTGGTGCCCCGCTGGTGGGAGAGTCCTGGTTAGGGGAAAACCCCGCTAGCCTGCGGTAGGTCGGCGCCGGATCTCGCCAACCAGCAGGGGAAAAAAACCGCCATCTCCCGAGAAAAAAAAACATGCACTACACTTGCGGGACTAATGACCATAGCTGTTGGCGCGCCCGGAAACACGAAAAAATTAAATGAAATAGTAATCAACTACAGCTCAATGAAGACCCGGTCGAATGAAATTGCTTTACTTTTCGAACCATTAATATCCATACGATAAATCCAAGGTCGCAATTCTTCTAAGTCCTGTTGCAAAATATTTTCAATGTACTTTGATTTGGCATAACATGCAGTCGTCGGCGAATAATCACACTCTCGAACTAATATTATTTGGGAGATGATTTCCGAGAGCTATGAAAAAAGAAACCCAATTACACTTAACATCGTTGATATTCGAAAACTGTTGTCCCACTCGAGCAACCTACTTCCTGACGCGAAGGAACTCTTTAATCCTTTCCACTACCCCGGAATCTATTCCTGGTACCATGAGTATATCAATATGTGGTTTATGCGGAGCTATAAAATCAACTATTACATTTACACTTTCACCCATGCCAACTACGTCAGCTAGCTTCTGCATAAAGGAATTTTTTGAGTTTCGCAAGAGAATTCTGTTGTAAACCCATGAAAACTTTCATTAAATTTTTCTCATTCGGTTAGTATATAATCCTAAATTGTTTATAATTAAATTAGTTCAACGAATTGGTCGCTCCGACCGGGATTCGAACCCAGGCCTTTTGGTTTACGCCCATAGGCAGCTGGGCGTACACCTGAAGGTCCGGGTTCGAATCTCGGTCGGGGCGACCAATTCTTTGAACTAATTTAATTATTAAAATACATTGTTACTCAGTAACATGGTCACAATTTGGATAGCTGTACGTCTGCGGAACATATCCTCCGAGCGTAAGTGCATCCAAAAAGGTGACGGGCAAGGTGGCAATTATATACTAAATTGTTTCATTAATTTACCCACTACCGATGTGCAGCACATTCGTCTATCGCCACACTTCAATAACTCTACAATGGCAAACGAATTTCCAGGATTTCGGTACATTCACGTTGTTAATAGGAACAACCTTTTTAAGTACAGGAGAATATACTATCCATCAAATCACAAAAAGCATTAGATCAAATTATAATCAACAAAACCACTACTAGGTACGAAATAATAACGAATAATCTAGGATAAAGTGACCACGATGCACAAATTCTTACAATTACTAATAACAGGAACACTGACACACAATAATACACGCATGTGCAAAGCATTCACTAAAGTTATCATAACATTATTTACGGACTACTTGCTGAAGGAATCATGGCACGCAGTTTGTAATGAACAAAATGACAGAAATGAAAAATATAATTAATTTTTCTCAAGTCTTTCATTTTACTTTAACGCATGCTTTCTTATTAAAAAGAGAAAATTAACCATTTCACGGAAAAGTAATACTTGGATCACACAAGGAAATAGAACATCGTGTAGAAAGCAATGTACCCTTTACTTTATTTCTAAACATCATGACGTATTACCCGGTTTCGATGTCTACTTCCTAGAAAACAAAAGTATTTTAAGGAGAGTAGGCTCAGGCAAATATAATGAAAAATAATGAGGATAGTTTGAACGCTAGTAACGAAACTAAAGCAATGTGGAATGTCGTAAAAAATACAACCATATCATCTCGATACCTTCTAGAGAATGTTGTTTTAAAGGATAAAGAAAGAGAAGCAAGTAATCAGGAGAAAGTTGCAAATCTCTCGAACCAAAACTTTTCTGAAATTGTGGCTGATCTCACAAAAGGAATAAAACCAGAAAATCCAACATCATACACTTCCCCAAAAATTACCGACTGAATGTTTTTTTCCGAAACTTCAAATAAGGAAATCCTTAGAATAGTAAGTAAACTAAAAAATAAATATTTATCTGGTTTAGATGAATTTCCGGACTGTTTTTGAAAAACTTGTGCACTTGCCTTTATATACCCGCTAAGTCACATTTTCAATGCTTCTTTATGCACAGAACTATTTCCAGGTATTTTCAAAACAGCAAAAATTAAGCCACTTTTTTAAAAAAAGGAACCAAAATTAGGCTTTTTACACTCGAATGGAACTTTTTCCAGAAACACCGAAACGTTTCCAGAATCCCAACACGGTTTTAGAAAATCAAAATCTACGGAAACTGCCATCTTTTTCTTTCCATAAAGATGTTGCTTCAACAATGGATTAAAATGAAGATCCCATTGGGATATTTTTAGATCTTTTGAAAGCTTTTGAGGTTATTGACCATAACATCTTGCTCTCAAAATTACCCTCATATGGAATTCGTCGTAACTGGATTACCTCGAACTTTAAACATCGATCTCAAAGAGTAGAAATACTTTCCTGGCACGAAAAAACATTATTTACTTATCTTTCCAATTCTTTGCCAATTGAGCACGGAGTCACGGGGTTCCGGATTCTAGAACCAATCCTCTTTCTGTTATATGTAAATGATATCCTCTCCTTTATTAAAAATGGAAGAACAGTTCTGAAGGCCGATGACACGAATGTTCTTTGCAAAAAAAGAAAAATAAATAGTACAATTTAAGAAGTCTCAAATTGGTTTCATAATAACAAATTAGCAGATAACGAAGGAAAAACGGTTTCAATGCAATTTTGCATTTCAAATCGGCAATCGCACGAGCCGTTGAAAATGAACAATATGCAATTCGCTGATGTTAAAGTAACAAAATTTCTAGGTCTCTCAATTCAGTCAAACCTCAAATGGAATTCTGTCAGCCTTCGTGAAGCTCGTTGCGTGTATTTTGCAAATGTGAATTCCTGCCCGAGAATGGCACAATATTCTATGGAAGCTCATCCTGCAGTACCCAGTCCTTTAGATTGCAAACGAAAATTATTCGAGTAATGAAAAAATCCATCCACGTGATCCCTGCAAGCCTCTTTTCAATGAGCTTGGAATCTTACCATTGCCTTGATTATTTATCTACGAATCTGTAATGTTTGTCAAAACTGACTTACTTAACGATGGTAACATATATTTATGCCTTAATATTTGTTATTACACTACACGTCGTAGGAATCACGTTCATCAAGTATAGGTATCAACAACTCATTACCAGAAATCCACATACATGTACGTTATTTATTTATTTAGTCAAAAACAAAGACTGTATGAGACGTATGGGGGAGAAAATCATCTGCGCACGCTTTCATGAGTTTCAGAATCCCTGCCCCACAATTAAACTATTAATAGTTGAAATAATAATAATAATAATAATAATAATAATAATTTTTAAAAAGTGGGAGGATTAACATTTCAAAACCAGATATTTTCGTTTCCGAATTATATAAAACTTATTTATAACGGTAAACGAACAGATTTGATTTTTCTGTATTTCTAACAAAATAGAAAATCACCCTAAGCTCTACTACCACTACAATCAAAAGGATAGCTCAACAAAATGTGCGCATAGTGAAGCTAAATGTACGTCCAGAAGCAAATGAAGGGGCCATCTCAGTATTTGCTCAATGGAACAGGAAAACTGGACAAAAACCCGATCGAGATGGGGGTCATTGACTCGGAAGCTGAAGTACATTACTTGTTATAGGCATTTAAGTCTTTTTTTTAAATTATACAATGAAAATGTAAACTAATTGATTATACTATATCATTGTTTTAAATAGTTGAAAGTTCAAACAACAACTATATTACTATACTATATCATTACTTTACAACGCATATTATTATTATTATTATTATTATTATTATTATTATTATTATTATTATTATTATTATTATTATTATTATACTATATCATTTTTTAACAATGCATTGCCAGATGACATTAAACAATTAAAGTCGGTACCCAAATTTAATTGAAAATAAAATATTGCCTGCTACATATATTTTTCTATAGAATTAGAGACTATACTGATTCAACCAATTCAACAAGAAACCTTGTAGAGAAAATTGTTTTAAAATATAACGATAGATATGTGACCGACCCGGCAACAGTGGCTCGTCACTTTAACTAATACTTTTCGAGAATCGCTGCCGATATCACCAGGGGTCTTTAGCCACAAAATTCAATATCAGACAATTCCCCAAAAATGTTAGACACGATGTTCGTTTCCGAAACTTCGTCCTATGAAATTCTCAAAATAATCGGTAAACTAAAAAATAAATATTCAGCCGGTTTAGATGAATTTTCGAATTGTTTGTTAAAGGCCTGTGCGCCTGCCATTACACACACGTTAACTCACATATTTAATGCATCCATATGCACCGGAACTTTTCCAGATATTTTTAAACATCTAAGATTAAGCCGCTTTTCAAAACAAGCACAAAAATGAAATTCAAGATAATCGGCCTACTTCTCTTCTGTCAGTTTTTTCAAAAATATTTGAGAGACTTTTTTACGTACGAATGGAAACCTTTCTCAGTAAACACGGCGTGCTTTTAGATTGCCAACATGGATTTAGGAAATCAAACCATACGGAAACAGACATATTTTCTTTTCTTAAAGACGTCGCCTCATCGATCAAAACAAAGCACCTATTGAAGTATTTTTTAGATCTTTCTGAAGCTTTTGACGTCATTGATCATGACTTTTTACTTTCAAAATTACCTTCATATGTAATCCGCGGTATTGCCCTAGATTGGTTACTTTCGTATCTTAAACATCGTTCTCAGAGAGTAGGAATACCTTACTGGAATAATAGAACATTCTGTACACACGTTTCTGAATCTTTGCCAATTGCACGTGGAGTCCCTCAGGGATCGATTTTAGGTCATATTCTCTTTCTACTGTACGTAAACGATATGCTCTCAACGATTTGAAACGGAAGAACAGTTCTCTTTGCGGATGATACGAACATTCTTTGCAATAAAGAAATCGTAAATAGTACAATATCTGACTTTCAAATTGGTTTCGAAATAAATTAATAGTAAATGAAAATAAAACGGTTTTAATGCAGTTTTTCATTTCAAACAAACAATTCTGTACTTCACTGAAAATGAACGGTGTACCATTGGCTGATGTTAAGGCAACAAAATTTTTAGGTCTCTCAATTCAGTCAAACCTCGAATGGAACGTCCATTTAAACGAATTGAACACAAAATTAAGCTCATTATGCTACACGTTCAGAATTCGTTCAAATACAGTCAGCCTTCATACTGCTCGTTGTGTATATTTCCAGAATGTTCATTCCCGCCTGAGATATGGCATAATATTCTGTGGAAATACATTATGTAGCTCCCAGACTTCTAGATTACAAAAAAGAATTATATGAATAATAACCAAATCCCACCCACGTGATTCTTGTAAGCATCTGTTTATTAATCTAAGAATTTTACCATTACTTTGTCTCTTGATTTACGAATCAGTAGTGTTTGTCAAAAATGACTTGCTTAAAGGCGGGAATACATTTTCAGAAAACGCCAATGCCTATTACTATTACACTCGACGTAGTAATCATATATATCAGGTGACAATTTCAACAGCTCATTACAAAAACTCACATACAATTTTACACAATTTCATTACAAAAATTTACAAATTATTACAAAATACATACATACATTATTTTACAACACATTAAACGATTAAATTCGATAGAAAAGTTTAAATCTCAAGTAAAATCGTTTTTGCTGTATCACTGCTTCTATACATCTAGAGACTATACCGAGCATCAAAAGAAAAGTAACATTAATTTTAACAGTGATATTTTATGTATTATTTATCATTTGGGCTGTATAACTCTATAAAACCTGTATCAAGAATTGTACTGCAGCTTCCGTCTAGTTTCCCTGATCCTTTGAGCAAATGCTGAGATGGCCACTTTTTTGCTTCTCGACATACATATAACTTCATTATCTGTGCACTTCTTCTAGAATTCAGTGGGAAATATAGATATTCAAATGATCATCCTCCATGATGTCGTTGCAGGAAGTATCATTCCTTGGCGAAAGGCATGATGGGGGATAAGAGCCTAAATTAATTGCTGATTTACCCTTGAAAATATGTTTTACTATTTTAGAGCTAATATTTTTGTTAACTATCCTTGCAAAAAACGCTCATTTTCTTTCTGTATTCAAAATTCAAGTAGTATATATCTTGGGGTAGGGATCACAGAATTTTTGAAAACGTGCACAGAATTCATTTCTTTCCATAGCACGTCACACACAGTTTTTAACTGTTTTTGATGTAAAAATAAAGAAATAAACATTAAAAAATATTTGACTCTGTTCGTCTGTCCGTCCGTCATCCTCTCCGACTGTCTCTCCATCCATTGGGCATCTTGACCGTTGGCCTGGCCGTATCTGCCCTCCCTGTCTGTCGCCCGCCGGTCGCTTCGCCCCTCACTCCGGTGGCTTGTCTGATGGCCCGCCTGTGTATCGGCCAACCTGGTTGCCTTCCCGGTTCTCTGTCCGTCCACCTCTCTGTCTGCCAGCCTGTCTTTCCTCGCGCCTGTCTGTCTGCCCACCAGTCTGTCCTCCCACCCGTCTGTCTGTTTGCCCGCCGGTGTTTCCGCCTTTTCGTCTGCCTTTCTGCCTGTGCCTGTCGACTCGCCCCCAACGCCAGTCTGTCCGTCCGTTCGCCCTCCTCTCTCTTACCGCCCGCCTACTCGCGGGTCCGGCCGCCTGTCTGTCTGCCTGACGCCATTCCCCCTGTCCGTCCGTCCGTCTGATCGCCCGCCTTTCTGTCTGCCTCCTTCGTCTCCCTGCCCGCCGTCTGTACGCTTTCCGCCTGTCCATCGTCCGGCTGTCTTTCCGTCCGCCTGTTTCTCTCCCAGCCTGCCTGTTCGCCCGCCTGTTTATCTACGCCGGCTTATCTGTTATTGGATCTATTCATTCGCCTGTCTGCCCGCCGCCCATCTATGCGCCCTCACGTCTTCGTGTCTGTCTTTGGTCAACGCTAGCGTTTAAACTGTTCAGACGATTTTCTCCAAAATAGATTTTTCCCGATCGATCAAAACGAGCTCGATACCCTGCTAGTTTCAAACGAATATATTGAGTTTGTGGGATAGTTTACACGAAGAATTAACATTTTCTAAATTATCTCAAAAATAACTTCCATTTTTTAATTAAAGTTTGTCCTCGGATAGCCGAAAGAAAATTGTAAAAACGTCGCGAGTTTCATTTTAGATTAAATTCCTATTTCGTCAAGACGGATATAACATGTACTTTTAGAACGACATTTGACGCTACAACTGGGTAGTGCATAAACTGCCGCGCAATTCAGTTTTGCAGTTTGGTATGGAGGGGTTACAACAGGCGGCAATCGCCCTTATCAGGAAATAGGTGCCGAAGGTGCACGCCAGAACAATAGCTTCGATTTTGCTTTGGTTTGGTTTTTTCGTGTTGCCGGGTGCGTCAACTGCTTTGGTCATTAGTCCCGTCAGTGTAGTGCACGTTTGTTTCTCGTGAGATGGCGGTGGTCTTCCCCAGCTGGATGGCGAGATCAGGCACCGACCTACCGTCGGCGAGTGGGGTTTCCCCCCAACCAGGACTCTCCCACCAGCGGGGCACCGCCTCAGCCGGGACAAGCTCTAAGCTCCCGACCGGTCTTCCGGAATATGTGGTAGTGAAGTGCATGTTAGTGTAAGTGTATGTGTATGTGTAAGGGGAGAGGAGAGGACAAGGAAGAGGAAGGACAGATCGCGCGCGGTCCGTGGCCCGTTTGGTAGGGTACTGCTCCGGCATTCGCCTGGTGTTGATCGGAGAAACCACGGAAAACTACCGAAGCCGGCGCTAGAATTTCCTCCAATTCAAAACTGTGTCGAAAATCCTGCCGCCGTCAGGACTCGAACCTAGGACCTCCCGGTCAGAGGCGCTGCAGTGACATCAGTTGATGCACTGAGCTACCGCTCCCGGTAGCATGCTTCGAAAATCAAGATCTACAGAGGCTGGCTACGACGCGCGCTTGCGATTAAGGATTAGCTAAAGGACCTCAAATGAACAAGCACTGTCAGGTTCAAATAAATCCACTAGAAAAAAAACAATAATTCATATCTATTACGAACATATGTCACAATACACAATTAGTTTTTTAAACAAAAATATGACTCAATTGATAAAATATAATAAATATAAGAAAGTCGTAGGAGGACAACCCTGTTGAGATAACACCGAGCTCCCTACTCCCGAAGCAGAGAATTGGAAAATACTTTTACTAGAGTGTTGCGCGTACGTGCGATTTTTGGGTACACAGTGGACCTAGTCGTCGATTTACACGCCGTTTGAGGTCGAGAACGCTTAAACAAGTAAGTGTTTAGACAAGTAAAACAAATACCAGAAGAAGTAATCTCGATTCCTTCATGGGACGTGGCAACAATCGTAAATAGCACATTGTGCCACTATTTCACTTACAGTAAAATGCTCCATGTTTCATGTATAGTATGAAGAGTTGGAAACCAAGTGCACGCATTTACCGAGAGAAGAGTTCACTCAATTTCTAGATAGGTGAAGTGAAGAGAGAAAGAAGTAGTACTATTGAATTGTTAAACAAATTTTTTTTCTATCTCGATTCTCTAGTAGTGGTATCGTTCAACAATTTTGTTACGGAAAGAAATAAAGCTCGTTTTCGTTTCAAGAAACATTTTAGGAAAGTTGTACGTGGAAAGAGCTTTGGTATCCCGCTCAGTTTCCATGAACTTGAAAAAACATATTTTGGAATATATGTAGAGCTGAATTTGATCACTAGAGAGAGGGGGGATTTTTATGTTCTAAAAATTCTGAAATATGCACTTCAATATGCACTTAAAATTAACAATATTTTATTTTTTCCATAAATCTTTCTTGAGAACATTTCAGAAGCATGCTTGGAGTGAAATGATATATTTTTGTACAATCATATCATCTATCTCGCTTTTCAAAAGAAAAGATTTTAGTAAATATTCCCCTTAGTGAAGTACATTGTACTAAACTATATAAAGAAATATCTTACATTTTATTAAATATGTTATCATAATGGAAGAGAAGAAACACAATTGCTTAAGGGCAATGTATTTTCATCTTACAATTTAACTTAATTTTTACAATTTCATTGCTGCATTGCAGTATGCTACAAATACCATACGCTTATTGTCAAACGTAAAAGTCCAGCGATTTTCTGCCAACAGGGTCTTGCACATCGAAAAGTATCATTCCTCCTCAAAGAAAGTTAGAGGCGCATTCTTAAAATAGCACAAAGCATTTGGCAGCAAATCTTCTTCCTTCCTCCCTTCAGACAAATATTCACAAATGTGAAAGATAGTTTTTTTTTAATGTATTTTACGTCAAAACAGTTAATAACTGTGTGTGACGTGTTACGGCGAGAAGTGAATTTTGTGTACTTTGGATTATGTGCAAGATAGATAGATTTTTTAAAGTTCGTTTTAAGCTACAGCTTCGTGGCAAACATGATTACAAATAGAATTAGAATTTGAATCATTACAAAACTATTGCAAGCACTTACAATTAGACTTAGAAGTGGATAACTTCGAATTCATTTCTAGTTATCTCTAAATTAACATTTTCTCCTTATTTTCCTTTTTGTAATAGCTTATTTAACTTTTCACTTCATTGTATAAGGAGCATTATTATTATTATTATTATTATTATTATTATTATTATTATTATTATTATTAATTTATGAACTAACATAATATATAATCTACAATATAATAATCTACATTGCATCCAATTCTAACGAAATGGCAAGAAATTTCACTTAGTCAAGCGCCATACAATATGAAAATTACCTAAATAACCAGAATCATTATTACAAAATATTGTTTTCACTTTTTCACTTTTCTATACTAAAATGCCATTTCGACATTAAAGATAATGTATCGTTTGCTTCTTCAGCATGTATACCCAAGAGGACTAGAAACGAGCCTATTCCTATTGTTTTGATACTTGTGTATTGCATAACATGTTGGCGATGCATGTAGAAGGAATGCATGTGTGTGAAGTGAACAAATCGTGAATAGTAAATTGAATGAACATGAACATAATGGAGACGCAGTGATAGTCGCCTTAAACTAGGGGTTCCCAACAGGGCCAGTATTGATATCTGGGAGGTCAATGATGATCAAGGGGCCGATTAGAGATATACAGCGGAATATTAGCCGGCGATATTATATTATATTACATTATTCAGTTTACTCAAGATCCCATTGATTAAAAAAATTGATAAATCTTTTTTGATACAGATAAAAACACGTAATAAATTACAAATTGGCTCTTCTTTCGTATCCGTGGTGGTTATTTTCTCTATTGCATCAGCCACACTATTATGAGATTTAAAACTCCTAATTTCATGTTTATTTCAGATATGTGCCCCATTTTCTAAAGTTTCTGCACCGGGGCATCCACGAACCTAGCAACGCAACTGCTTAGGATGTTTAGAAACTCGACAATATAGTTATAATAACTAAATTTTCACAAGAACACGGAACACAATACTCTCTGCATACGCACGGGAGAAATGTCATGGCCAGGTAAATAACAATGATGTTTAGAAACTCAGCTATACAGATGCGTTAGTGTAAACGATTATTGAAAATGTAGATATTTACCATAACATTTCTATTCTAAACCGTTATCCTTAAGACGTTGGTGTGCAATTATGTGTCATTATTATGTACGATATTTTATAAAGAATAACTCGGTTGGGGGTGGATGAACCCAACAATGCTTTTAAAAGTGGTCGATGAACGAAAAAGGTTGGGAAACACAGCCTTAATCTAAACATCAGCTACGACCCGGTAGTTCGAAATGCACATGATTGTGAACTCCCGAAATATTTGTAAACATTTTACAATCTTCTTTAAATGTAACATAAAATATAAATAGCTATCCCAGGATAAACTTACTCTGGAAGAAAAATGTAAACAAACAAATATTTTATGGTAATCTCTTGTTAAAAATTATTTACAACATGTATAAAATTGTGGTAGTCTTCATGAAATTTGAATTGATGTGTTATTCAAGAATGCATTTAATTGAATAAAATTATCAAAATTAGTGTCGATGTTAATTAATAATTTGTTTCTCAAACATAAGGTTCACAATTTCATGAGCAAAATAGGCAAAAGGGTCCAAGGCCGCATTTAGGAGACATTTCTCATCAATATTACAGAAATTCATGATGGCTGTGCATAGGCATACGCCGTTGTTTCGCCCCCTCGACGCAACAAGTTCTTTTAAGACGTTATTACTCCCAATCTTATTGACCCAGTCATCCCGTCGATAACCAGGATTCAGAACGTGCTGCCTTGCGGACGTGCTATGATTGGGATCTGTGCGATTTTTTCACAGCAAATTGTTTTCCGATTTTGTGTTATGGAATCCGGTTTAGTTACACGGGTTCTGCAGTTTATTGGCTTCTCTAGTCACTAAATGGGTGGTTTTATAATGTCGCGACTAACTACACTTTACGAAATATGGCTTCGCGTGCTTCTACACACGCGTACTGGCACGTTTATGTGATATGAAGGATTGAATTGCTGACGTTAATTGAAACAGACTCGGGCTATGTCTTTCTTATCTCAAATATTATTTCACACGCAAAAATTAATATTGCCTTCCTGCTTACATAAAGATATATTTAATCTAGGATTACAAAACTCAACGTGGAAGTCTAGGATTACAAAATCTACTCCGTCATATGATGTTTCAAATATCGCCTTCTTTGGGTCAAGAAAATGTCGAGAATCTTTGAAAAACTCCATTTTATTTTTCATATTACAAACACGAAAAGAAAGAAAAGTAGATTTAATACAAATATTTTCATTACCTAACTCTTTGAACTACGTGATGATGTATTTAGTCGTCTGTTCTTTGAGGATTTCTTCGTTTGAATTCGCCCTTAGATTTTGATTTTCGCTTTTTGTTTGATCTTGGTTGGATGATGTTCATTATTCATGTTGGTGGACTGTGTGCACTCACTTTAATATTGTTTATTGTCTCCAAAAAGAACGTTTTTGAAGAAAGATCTACTAACCAATGCGTCCGATCCACCCCAACTTCGTGGTTTGTGGAATGTATCAGTACCGACAAATAATGAAGGGTATGGAGCTATAGTTGAACCGTGTGGAAGAATGCTTCCCACTGCTAAAATGTTGATTGCCGGCGGAAACGTTCCCTTAACACTGCCTTTTCTTTAGAGCTGTCACAGCTTGTTTAATTTGTCCTTAATTCCATAGTTTATCCTGTGACATCTACGACAATAAAAATACCTATCTCCAAACTATTTTCGCAACGATCGAATAGAAGGCGATATTAGAAGGTTTTTAAGTCAGCTATATTCGGGACCTTCTCAAAACTCTTTATGCTCAATAATACAAACAGAACCGGCAAGACCAATGCGAAAATTTCCGAACCAAAAGTTTGGTAATTCTTAAAGTTATTGTTATTCTTAAACCATACCATCACACGACTTTCTTGTTATGCCGCAAAATGTACAATTAGTTAAATAACAGTAGCAAAGATATGCATGTAATTACATTTTTTTGTTTGCTATTACTGTTGTATATTAGGACAAACGAGTCTAAGTTAATGGCAGACATTCAGTCAGCTGCTGCCTGATGAACAATTCTAATGGCCGGCTGCACTGATCTCCGATGAACATCAGGCGAATGTCGGAACAGTACCTTATAAAACGGGCTAAGGACCGCGCGCGATCATTCCTTCTCCATCCATGTCCTATTCTCGTCCCTCACTTACACTTACACGCACTACACTACCACTTATATTGAAGCTCTCGATTGCGTAAGGGCGTCCCAGAGGCGAATTGATCAAAAGTCAGTTCGCCTTATATTTAAATCGGAGTATACTGGTAGCTCGCGTGGAAAATTTCGGTAGATTGCATCCCTGCTTAGGTTGGCTAACTGAGCACAGGCTGATGACTCACGAAAACAGCAGTGGACGATGGTGAAAATAATTAAAACCGAATCTATCAGTTAAAACGTTTGAAATTCCCGCCAAAATGTGATTGGGAAAAATCGTTTTAACCGATATTTAAACACATTTAATCGCAACACATGAACTTGAAATATTATACATGTTACATTGATTATGGCCCAAACGCAATCGAAATATCCTTAGTGGAAAGAGGTGGGTGGCCTCCTGCGCATCCGATTGCAGCCAATGAACTTGAGGCACTACTTTGCGTCATAATATTAACGGGAATTTTAAATGTCAAAATTATCACTTACAGTTATTGAACCAGAAATATATAAGCACTCTTTCAAAATATTACATAATTTATTTCAATAGCCCCTTCATCGTGTTATGTTTGCTTGGTTACCGTTGAAAATTGTCACTTTTTGCCACTTACAAAAGGTTTCGCAACACTTCTTCCTTTCCATGCAACATGGCGGCCGACGCTTTGGTCTCGCTTTTCAAACGAAGTAGTCATATGGTTCGCGATGGAAACTCGTGCTGCGCAGATGGAGCAAAAATTTGTGCACCGGAAGAGCCCACTCATTTCTTTCCACCAGGGGAATATCGGGACTGAGTATTATTCTAGAAGCGCGAACGGAAGTGGCACCCTGGGATGCTGCTCCCACATAGCTGCGATTATTTATTTGGTACACGCTCGTTACTTGGCGAAAATTGTCAAACAGAAATTTTGAAAAAAAAAACAACAACAAATTTTCACAAAACTGTTTCTAAACGAACGCGTCATCCCAGTCATTGAAGAAGGCAGTCAAAATGACTAATTGCCTAATATTTTCAAATGGTCAATGATTAATGGTCAATGGTCAATGGTCAATGACAAGTGAGTTATTTGATTTATATTATAAACATAAATTATTAATATACTTAAAACCAAGCAATTTGATTTATATCAGAAACAATACAAAAATATACAAACAAAGGGGGTTTGATGATTTTATTTCGATTCCAAATTCATATAGAATTAATGTAACTTTCCACATAAAACAAACATTTGTCACCAAAAAGTTGCAAATCATTCTGGTAAGTGAAACCTTTCAATAATTTTAATACAAATTGTTCAAATATCGATAAAAAATCCAATCCCACTTAGACGAGAATTTCAATTTTTTAAACTAATAAAATAGGTTTTAATTGTTTTCACAATCGTCCACATTTTAAAAAATCTGAAAAAACGTACGTTATATAATATTATAAGACATATTCCAGAGGTAAAAAACTGAGACTACACCAATGTTATAGGTCAAAAATCAATTTAAAAAATTTATTTATTTGTTTTCTATATGAATTTGGCGTCAAAATGTGAGAATATATTTGAAATATGTATGATTTAGTATATGATAAATATGATTTTAAATGTACTTTAAGAAAACGGGGGTAGTTACTGTGTAATTTTAAGTCAATCGAAAAAAAAAAAGGTTTCGTGAAAAGATTTTATTTGTGAAACCACATTTTTCTCTGCTATCTCTTCGTATGCCTTTCTCATACTCTGCCTCTAGAGCAGTCGTCGCGAAACATATGTTATGAAGCTTCTTAAGTCACGGAGTGTTGCCTGTTAGCATTGACAACTCTACGCAAACGCCGCTGCTCTTCTTTATTACGTCAAGGCCGTCGGCCACTGCATCCTTGGTGAGGGGTTATGCCTGAAATTAGGCATTATTGGCACACTTGACACTGGGGATCTCAAATACTGAATTCCCTAACGATATCCGAAATTGAATATCCCATGCGTCCAGCTCCAACAAACATTCCGCGTTCAAAGTCCATCGTGCGGTCATAAACACGTCAGAAACCTTATCATAGGAATCACTTGAGAACAAATGAAAGCCCTGGCAATGCGCGGCTCATTTATACCTTTTGTACGAGATACTACTGCCATTTAAATTTTTACATTAAGCTATCCCATGACCTTCGTCACCTTAGTGTATTCTAAATGAGCAGTATATAAGAGAGTAAAATAGCATTGCCTTATTGGAAATAAAATACATACAATTCGATGATACAATACAATACGAAGAATTAAGTTGAAAAAGTTCTACATCTAAAACACATTTTAAAATATAATCATAAACTAAGGTACATAATTAAAAACAGCCGTGCACAGAGCATCTCAGAATAAATATGGCAAACTTACAGAGCATATAGGGGCGCGGGGGACAATATAATTACATTTCGCAAATGAGAGTGTAGATGAGATATTTCATTTAACGAAGTGACACATGTGTCATTTGCGTCTGATTGTTAGGTAAACAATCATTCTTTGGTTTACGATTTCTGGCGGGTATACTAATACGATTTGACTGCATCACATGTAACCTTCCTAGCAACTGCATGATGGGTTGCCTACAAACCGGGAGCAAATGTTGCATAACTCTGTGGTGAATATCCCACTGGATGTTCATTGATCAAAAACTGATCATTTTCAACCCTGTACATACCATAGACTTCATAAATTTTATTTAGGGACATCCTGCAATCTAGTATCTAGAATAAATGTTACAAATATCTAAGGCACATATGGGGTCGACGATGATCACTTTTTGCAAAAGATCTTGTGGGAAATTTCATACAACAAAATTACACAAGCGGCATTTGTCCCTGATTGGTACCGATAGAGGTGGTTCAGTGCATCGACTGATGCTGAAGTACCTTTAACCGGGAGATTCTATGTTCGAGTCCCGACTGCATTCGAGACTAGCTAGACAGCTAGTTCAAGTAGTCGCTGTCTGAAGGAGATTTCTAGCGACCGGCTACTCTGATCGGTAGTTTTCCGTGGTTTCTCCGATCAACACCAGGCGAATGCCGGAGTAGTACCCTACCAACGGGCCACGGGCCGCGCGCGATCTTTCCTTCCTCTTCCTTGTCCTATCCTCTCCCCTTACACACACACTTACTCTAGCATGCACTACACTACCACATATTCCGGGAGACCGGTCGGGAATTTAGAGCTTCTCCCGGCTGGGGTGGTGCCCCGCTGGTGGGAGAGTCCTGGTTAGAGGGAAACCCCGATAGCCGATGGTAGGTCGGTGCGGGATCTCACCATCCAGCGGGGTAAGATCACCGCCATCTCCCGAGAAAACATACACTACACTTACGGGACTAATGAACACATCCTTTCACGCGCCCGGACACACGAAACAAATCAATCAATCCAGCGGCCGGCTCCTCTGATGGATACTTTTTCGTGTTTTCTCTGGTAAGTACCATGTGGAGCAGCACCATATCAAACGAGCTACAGACTGCGCGCGATCTTTTCTTCCTCATCCTTGTGTTCATTTCTTCTAACACCACCCAGTTACAAGCAGAAGGAGAGAGTTAGGATGGATGGGACGCAGGAGGTAAGGAACATTTAAAATTACTCGCAAAAAAATGCTTTGTAAAAGGCTTTCTCATTTGATCCCAAAGTTGGCAATGCTATGTATTTATCTTCTGTGAAGAAACGACAGATGTGAAATAGCATTGGTAGCGTGCGTCAGAATTTATTAAACTAGATAAAGCATTAAAATATTTTGTTATGTCTTACGGGAGAGTATAAGAATTAAAAATATTTCGTAACTATAAACATTGTATAAGTACGTTATCAAAAGAGCGAAGATTTTTGTAATTGTTAACGTTAAAAAAATAAGCATGTCTTTCTCGGTTCGGATTTTTTAGTTTATAATGTCAAACAAGTACATTTGAGGAGATTTGGGACATGGAAATGCAGGAGGGATGAAACACTATTGAGCAACACATTCTGTGTCCCAAATGCTCTGCTTGAACGTTAGTCTAGTATTTATCCTAATTGTATTCCATTTTCGGAGTAAAATGAGATGTTATTGAAAAAATTAAACTGAAAGAATAAAAAACCTGATGTTCAAATTAAAGCTGGATTAGATGACACTGAGGATGGTATATCAATAAGAGAAATGTCAAAAATACATGGATTTTTGGTGTCATCTCTTCAGGGATACTGGCAGAAAAGAATAAGTTTCAACTTCTTCAATGAATATAAATCAGTTGGAAAGTTGTACACCTAAACAGATTTGTAATGAATTGGAAAATCTATGATGGAAATATTTCATTAGGTCATCGAAATTACTCGATGGCTTAACAAATGAGCAAGCGAGAAAAGTTGTTTACCAATAGACAAATGTTCTTCAATGCAAAAACTTTCTAGAGATTTGGCAGAAAGTTCACATGACTGGAAGGAAATGGCGTTTTGACCTGTATCAACACCCAAAACGCTTTCTTTGAGAAAAACAGACACCACTAGTCAAGGTATGCTTCAAACAGACAAGGTTTGTTTCAATCACACAAATTTGGATAATTTCTTTGATAATCTTCGACAATTATATAAGAAGTTTGGTTTCTTTCCATAAGATAATGGAATAAAAATGAAACAGTTATAACCATCGTTAATGTTCACCCGAAGGTAGCAGCCACAAACGGTTAAAAAATTGACAGATGGCATCAGCAGAAAGAGAGAAACTACTGTCAACTTTGTTCATCAATGTTTTGGGAATTATTGTGCCCCCAGCATTTGTTTTCAACAATGAAATGTAATATGTGTACTATCCCTCCACACTTTCCCCTACACTACCGAACATGTCGGGAGACAAGTCGGCCATTTTGAGTTTGTCCCCGCTGAGAAACTCCATAAGCCGATATGTAAGAGAGTGCCGGATCTCTCGTTACAGCGGAAAAAGAACACCGCTACCTCCCGGGATATAACATGTACTGCATATACGGGACTAATTACCGTAGCAGCCGACGCGCCTAGAAACATCAATCAATCAATCGTATCAGAGTTTGTGGAACAAGAACATTCAAAATTAAACTGCCTGGTTTTTTATATTTTTTATTTATTTCGCAAAATACGGTTATGAAATATCCAAACGGATATTTCGGTTTGGATATTTCATAATATATATATATATATAATATATATATATATATATTAAATATATATATATATATATTTATATTATATATATATATATATATTTAATATATATAAATATTTAATATATATATAATGTTTAATAAATTAAATTTGTTGAAAGACTTGGGCTGGGATTCGAATCCGGGCCTTCTGGTTTACGCCAAGCTGCTCTGACCACTAAGCTACCGAGGCAACCAATCCTTTGAACAGTTTTGACGAGCGCAATTATCGCTCGTTGTATGTATATATTTGTCCAGAATATATGTATAGAATTTTTGAAATTCCGCATTTAAAATATGTTCACTTCACATTTGCAACTGCCAAGAGACATTACCCCTTTCCCCAGGTAACTGGATCGTTCTGACTCCTAGCATTCAGTGGAGGAACACTTCTACAAACACACACTGACTAAAACACATACTAAAACTTAAGCAAAACTTACCGAGTGCCGTGCAGAATTCAGGAACAGAAGCAAGAGCAGCACGTGATGAGCACGGAAGGTCTCGTTGTGGCCCTGGCGTAACTCACCGTGGCACCGAAGGAAAGTTGAAAGGGACCTAGAAACAGTAAAAGTAAGTAAGTTGGGGTTGACTGCTCTGAATGCATTCCAATGTGATCGCTTGCAGTTCAAGTGCAACCGCATGTTGGTCACACTCACTTGGTGGACGCTCGACTCGCATACGCACTTCCAAGGTGTTGAGAAGAGGCTGTGACGCTCGGGAATTCCTCTCTGGAAATAATCATGATTTTATTAACTAGTCTTGCTTCGACAGCACATTTTCTCACATTATTTTTAATTTTGCAATTTTCGAAAATTCGGAGACTTCAATGAAAAATAAACTTGCGCCATTTTTCAGCATCATTTATTCTATGCGTGGAAAAAAATTGGAGCAGTTTTTGAGAAGAAAAATAAATTACATTAACTTTAAGCAAAAATTACGCGGAAACTGCTCGTTTTTTTAATATGACATTTCTAAAAGATCTATTTTCAGAACAGTTTATTTTTAAAACAACCAATTGTCAATACGTTAGCAATGTTATTTTTTTGAAATTTTCAAAAATACAGTTCGCCTAAAACGGAACTAGCACCAATTTTTTTCTGTCCTTTGCTAAATACGAAGAAATACCAGGATTTGGAGCTGTCGTTGACAAAATAAGTGTTTAAAAATTATCTATAGTTCACGGCAAATTACTCGAACACTATCCACTTACGAAAAATCGTTCATTATCTTATTTTTAAATCTGTCTTTGAACAACTGATTTAATGGAGGAAAAAACTTGTCAATTTCGTAATTGTAGGAAGACTTCAAAAACTTTAACGTTTGCAACCCCGGAAAATTCAGAGATTTCAACAAACATGAGACCTGCGCTATTTTTAAGTCAATAGTATGCTATTTGGGTACTATCTTTAATTAATAAATTTGAAACTATTTTTGAGAAAATTTTATAATGCTCAGGCTTCTTGTAAAGTACCTCCTAAAATCAAAATATACATTTCAAAATACGCATGGCCTCGAGTTCGACCAGATCAATCTGGAACATTAATTTTGGAGAAAATTGTGTGAACGATTTAATGATGACCACACACGGACCGACTGACAGACGTTTTACCGTCAATCGAATTTCCAATATCTAGAACCTACAGCCATGGATTCTGAGTGCACAACGTGTTTGAGGAAGAAATTTAATACATATAGGACAAAGATTTATCCACTTTCTCGATTCCCGAGACCATCAACAATACGTTTTCTCCTGAAAACTCGCAGACGTCCGCCGCACGATTACAATAAAGTATAACTCTTTACTACGCATGTAGCAAGGCGAGAAAGTAATGAAAATCGAATATCCTACCGCTAGAAACTTCTTTTGCAACGCAAAAAAAACTAAACTCTTCAAAAACTAAAATAAATAAATTGACACCAGTCGTTTTCATTGTAACTATTTATGTAACGGAGAAAGCAACGATATAAACTATAGAACAATAATTGTTTTTTACATCCTCGCCTTACTTCATAATTGTGCGCCTCGAATCAGCGATTTTTCAACACAAAACTCATTGCCAGGTGTTAGTACGAAAATGTGGAAAAATATTATTCATATAAGTAATAAATTTCTTCAAAAACGTTCTGTAGACAGAATACATGTTTTATGGTTTCTTGATACCGAAATATCGATTAACAGCAAAACTTCTGTTCGCCCGTCCATCAGTGGACAACGCTGATCCCTAAACCGTTCAGTCGATTTTCTAAAAAAATTATGTTCTTTAAAAGAATTTAAGACACTGAGAGTTCAAACAGATATTTTGGTTTTTGAAGGGTACTTTACATGAAGACTCAACATTTTCAAAATTTTCTCAAAAGTGTCTCCTATTTTTTTATTATTTCTGCTGCTTTTTTTTTGGGGGGGGGGGGATCCTTGAAAAATCTTCTTGCTGTATTTCCATCATTCGTAAGCCCAGTACCCTGCATGACAACATCCACAAGTAGTCCAGTTTCTTGTCGAAATTTTGAGATAACTTTAGCTTTTTGTTCTTCAAATGCAGCTTTGTTTTCGCGCCCTCGAACTTGCCAAGTTTTAAAACTTAATCAGTATGATATGTGTAAAATGCATTCAAAGAATCGAATGTGTGCATGTAAAATGGACAATCCATATAAAAATGTGCTTGTGTTCCACGGTCTTCGCACAACAGCATGTACATTGTTCATCTCATTTGGCCTCGCATTGCAAATATAGCAACTTTGGGTTGATGGATTTCCTGCCAGGGCATTAGCTATTTTTCCATCCAACGTGGTCTTCAATATATTGTGATGCACATCCATTTCTTTTCCATTGGTTGTGATACTTGTTGCCTTTAATGCTAATACTTGATTTTCAATGTATTCACTCTCCTGAGTAATGACATCATGGGTTTCTTTCATAAACTAACATTTAATTGGCATGCAGAATCGTGTAGATGAAGAACGTGGATTCAGCCAAATATCTTTTTTCCAAATTTTCGATTTTTGCTGTTATTTTTAAAGGGAACAATTGACGTTAACAACAAATCAGAATCTGTAGCATGTGCGCTTTCAAAAAAGTTTTGCTTGTAGTTTGATTGACAGGAACTCCCATCAAAACCCCATTTGTAAATAATTTCGAAAGAGGAAGTTTCATGCTCACTTACAACTCTGCTGATAACTTCGTGTTTAACTATGGATAAACGATGTGCTGTGTGGTCAAGTAGGCTTAGCAATTTAACCTCGCCTTTTGTCTCGGAAATAACTATGTCTTTGGGGTAGCACTGCTCTTTAACTTTCAGTACTTTGTTGTAGACCGGATATATATGTATATATCCGGTCTACAACAACAAGTCTATATATATATATATATATATATATATATATATATATATATATATTACAATTTCTCTCTTTTGCAACCGGGAAGTCCTAGGTTCGAGTCCTGACGGTGGCAGGATTTTCGACACTAGCTTTTCAGCTATGTCGAATTCAGTCGCTGTCTGGAGGAGAATTCTAGCGGCCGACTGTTCTGATCGGTAGTTTTTCGTCGTTTCTCCGATCAACACCAGGCGAATGTCGGAGTAGTACCCTACCAAACAGGCCACGGACCGCGCGCGATCTGTCCTTCCTCTTCCTTGTCCTATCCTCTCCCCTTACACACACACACACCACACACACACACACTTACACTAACATTCACTACACTACCACATATTCCGGGAGGCCGGTCGGGAGCTTAGAGCTTGTCCCGGCTGGGGCGGTGCCCCGCTGGTGGGAGAGTTCTGGTTAGGGGGAAACCCCACTAGCCGACGGTAGGTCGGCGCCGGATCTCGCCATCCAGCGGGGAAGATAACCGCGCATCTCTCGAGAAAAAGCACTTCACTAACGGGACTAATGACCAAAGCAGTTGACGTGCCCAGAAACACGAAAAAATCAATCAATCGATCTCTTTTGAACCTTTTCTTATCTGAATATATTGTGCTTTACTCAATTTGGCGTCTATAATCAGAGACAGGTCTTCTTCTGGAGTGTAAGGGTCAAAATTTTTCTTTTGCATATTTATTTTTTTCATTGTCCTCAACGAACGAGGGCTTGAAATTGTAGCCTTTTTTATGACATGAGCAACATTTCGTTTGCCTTGTTTTCTGAACACTGTATCGCAAAAGCTAGTTCTTGAGGACTGTAGCCCTCAACTGATTTTCTTGTGCGCCTTCTCTTTGTCCCGGTGCTCAACGTATCAAATTCTCTTTAATGATGTGTCGTGGATATTCGTGGTCGTATATCATATCCAAGAAAGATCATTTCTTCTTCTAACCAGTCTTTATTTTGTTTCAAAAATGTTTCCTTCCGCTTGTATTCCAGCGATTTACAATTGAGATAGTAAACAATCTAATTTTATTGATAATATCGTCTTCTGGAACATTCTGCACTCTCGACATTATCAAATCAACTACCTCCTTTCTCACATGAGTTTTATTTGCCTGCGTGCGAAACAAATCCAAACAATTCCAGACACGTCACTCCCAGTCGCCCTCCTACCGACAAATAAAACTAAATAACACAATCTCCGCAAATCTTTGCACATTAAAAATAGTATCTTTTGAAGGTAGATAAATACTCTACATCATATAAAAAATTGGTCATGTTACAACGCGGTTCTTTTTTGTTATATTCCAATGAATTTCGACTAACCACCTTCGACGATACACCTTTTCTGACGACCTTTTCGACGACACTGAATTTCGACGATACACCTTCATTTTCCCCCCATTTTTTAATAAAATAAATTTAATACTTCTAAAACGATAAACACGTATTAAAATTAATATATAACGTACCTGAAAAACCAGGTTCCATGATGGGATAAAAATGTTTACACTGGAATATAACACGCACGTACTAGGACACCTCGAACACAGCCTACCGAGCGACCTCCAAACAAGACTGAGCGCGCTCTGTATCTTTCGCTTCGTTTCATGAAACCTTATCGCTCTACGCTTCATAGAATATCGTCTATTCATACTTTTTCGAACAATTCAAGCTTCTGTTCACACTCCTGAATCGATACTTTGAGGTTTCAAAAACTTTGGTTTCAAGGCAAAGTCCCCGTAAATGAGCAAAACAGACCACTGTGGCGGCAGGATTTTCGACACTAGCTTTTCAGCTAGGTCGAATTCAGTCGCTGTCTGGAGGAGAATTCTAGCGGCCGGCTGCTCTGATCAGTAGTTTTCCCTAGTTTCTCCGCTCAACACCAGGCGAATGCCGGAGCAGTACCCTACCAAAACTGGCCACGGACTGCGCGCGTCTGTCCTTCCTCTTCCTTGTCCTATCCTCTCCCCTTACACACACACACACACACACACACAAACACACACACACACACTTACACTAACATGCACTACACTACCACATATTCCTGGAGACCGGTTGGGAGCATAGAACTTGTCCCGGCTGGGGCGGTACCCCGCTGGTGGGAGAGTCCTGGTTAGGGGAAAACCTCACTAGCCGACGGTAGGTCGGCGACGGATCTCGCCATTCAGCGGGGGAAGATCACTGCCATCTCACGAGAAAAAACATGCACTACACTAACGGAACTAATGACCAAAGCAGTTGACGCGCCCGGAAACACGAAAAAATCAATCGATGAATCAAATTTTCATACGTTTTCTTCATACATGGCATGTCCTAAAGGGACAGAGGGCGAATTGTTGCTGTTATGAAGTAAAACAACTTTTAAGCTCAATTTGGATGAGTCTAGGAATAGTTTCCATTCTAATAGCGTTTTCCATTCGTTGCACCGAAACTCACCCTAGTGCAGGGCAAAAACATCATCGCTCCCCAACAGTGCTGCCCCAAACGCGTGAAGGGCAGTTACGAATGAAACGCATTCCGTTACTGAGTCACTGCGTGTGCGGTACGCAGAGAGATTGTTCTTGGCCTGTCACTCTGATGCAACTCGAAAAAATAATAATTGTGAATTATGATCATTGTTATAATTTTTATAGAGTCTTTTGGTAATTCTTACTTCTTAATTCATAAATTATTAACGTGTGATTTCTTTATATAAAAACTACGAAAACTTCAAATGCGTATGTGTCTAAATTTCATTTTTCGTGATTTGACAGTGATTGATAGAGTACACAAGATTTTGAACCGAAAAGCTTCTGCAGAATTGTTTGGTTATTAAAACCATATTGAAACCATATAATTGTTTGGTTATGGAAACCATTATCGTGAGCATTTCCGCTGTTATATATATGGGCGTGCGAGAAACATTTCTTGGCACATATATTTGAATGATTTTGTAAGGGTCACTATTTTTATTTTCACTTTATTAGCGTTTCGAAATTGAGACATACCTACACTTTGGTTTCTAAAGGCAATTGTTAACATGAAGTATTAAGGTTAAATTTTAGGAAAACAAACTTATTTTCCGAACTCCGCGAGTCACAAAAATTATTTAAAGACATTTCTTGCAAAAATAATATACTTCATCATTCGAAGTACCCCAACGCGACAGTACCCCAAGACGGCTCCGTTGATTTGAACATTACAAGGACAGCGTATAAAACAGTTTGGAATTTGCGTTTCAAATCTCGTTCTACTTTTTTCAAAACAATTGTCAGGTAATATATTTAATCTTTTTACGATGAAGTACAAGTATACCCTATTGGTTGTATTAAATATTTGACGC
This sequence comes from Teleogryllus oceanicus, assembly GCA_964035755.1. Taxonomy (NCBI): domain Eukaryota; kingdom Metazoa; phylum Arthropoda; class Insecta; order Orthoptera; family Gryllidae; genus Teleogryllus; species Teleogryllus oceanicus. Next base: position 306,731,987 of record CAXIVR010000001.1, on the reverse strand, counting down.
TTAAACGGACAACATTCTACCTAACTACAGTGCCATTTTTCGTAAGTACCTGGTTTCAATCGATTTTGTAGACTTTCTCAAACTCGTATCGAATCGTATTTTACAATTTATTCAATAAATACCAATCTTACATTTTCAAAATTCGAATTGTTTAGTACATTTCTAATTATCATAATGTATCTCATGATTTCTATCTCTACTCCCCCCATTCCAACTCCACCACCAAAAAGATCATTCTTAGAAAAGTCTTCAGGCGGGTTAAAGTCATAAATGGAATTGGAATGATTGAAGGCGTTGTCATTGTCAACAATATTATTGACATATAAGACATAATATTGTTGACAATGACAACGCCTTCAATCATTCCAATTATGTAGATGTCAACTACACCTCACCACTGAATCAATAAAGTCATAAAACACGATCAGAAGATTTTGAACACAAATATCAAAACAAAATCAATAGAGTAAAAAATCCGACCACATCAACTAGAAATCTTGAAGCGAATGTTGTTTTAAAAGATAATGATAGATACGTTAACGATGTGGCAACAATTGAATGGCTAGGCTCTTCAACCAATCTTTTTTCTAGAATTGCAGCTGATCTCACTATGGGTCTTTACACACAATATTCAACGACATACGTTTTCAAAAAAATTCGACACTGTTTTCTAAAATATCTTCCTATGAAATTCTGAAAATAATCGGTAAAATATAAAATAAATATTCGGCCGGTTTTAGATGCATTTCCTAATTTTTTATTAAAGACTTGTGCGACTTCCTTTATCCACCCATTGACTCACATATTTAAGGCATCCTTACGCAATGCAAGATTTCAAGATATTTTCAAGTTAAGATTAAGTCGCTCTTCAAAATGGCATCAAATATGATATTTAAATCTATTGGCAAATTTGTTTGGTCGGTTGTCTTAAAAATATTAGAGCGACGTTTTGAATTAGGAATAGATACATTTCGCCGTAAATACGAAAGATTTTCAGATTGCCAACATGGATTTCGAAAATCAAAATTTACGCAAATTTACCATTACCCAATTAACAGAGAAAAGACGAGAACAAAATTACCAACATTATTCCTATCCATCGACTATGAGAAGGCTTTTGATAAAGTTAGAACACTACAATGGAAAACATTAAAAAAGAAAGAAGTATCAAAACATCTAATAAGAGCTATAGAGAGCCTATATATAGAAAATATAATAAAAATAAGGACAACAAAAAATGGAAAACATGCTGCAATCATTACTCAAGGTGTAAGACAAGGGTGCCCATTGTCACCTATTTTATTTAACATATACATTGAAGTCATAAATGAGTGACTAAAAATTTAAACAGACAATTTATCGTAAAAAATGTAAATATTACCACAGTATTGTTTGAAGATATCAAATCATTATAAGCTCCACAGAAGACAGTATTCAGGAAGCAATATATAAAGTAGATTATATAGCTAAACAATATAACACGACTATATCAATAGACAAAACTAAAATCACGGCGTTTAGGGGTAGTGGTCCAATAAGAGCAAAAATACCCCTTAGAAAAACTATAATAGAACAGGTAAATGCATCTAATTACCTTGGCTATAAAATATCATATTATAAAAATAATGATTTACAAGTAAAATTAAACATATATACACACTTCGTGAACACAACGAACTTTAAAAAATAAAGTTAGAAAAGAAACTATAATGAAACTCTATAAAACAATGGCCCTACCCATGCTGTTATACGGAAGTGAAGGTTGGACATTAATTAAAGATCAAATTAGAAAATTAGAATCAGCAGAAATGAAGTTTCTTTGAGCCATAGCAGGCTACACACTTTTTGATCACAAGAAAAGTGAAGAAATTAGAAACGATCTAAACATTTTAAGTGTGAATGTTATTATCAAGGAATATAGAGAAAAATGGAAAAATCATGTATTAAGAATGCCCGAAGAAAGAATAGTCAAGGTTGCCTTGAACTACATGCCAAAAGGAAGAAGAAATATGGGAAGACCATTGTGAAGATAGACTGAGCAGTTTTCAGGAGCCGGAACAGACTAAACAAGTTTAATCCTTGCAGTTGATGATAAAAATTTACGGAAATAGCTATATTTTCTTCTCTTAAATATGTCACTTCATCCATAGATAAAAACGAGTCACCTATTGGAACTTTTTTTTGGACCTCTCTAAAGCTTTTGACGTAATAGATCATAAAATTTACTTTCAAAATGCCATTGACAAGGGGTCCCGCAAATTTCAATTTTAGTCCCTATTCTCTTCCCACTATACATAAACGATATGCCTTTGGCTTCCCAGACAGAAGAACACTTCTCTTTGTTGATGATACGAATATTCTTGGCAATAAAGAAACAGTAACTACTACAATATCAGATGATTCAGATTGGTTCCGTAATAACATATTAATAGTAAGCGAAGGTAAAACGGTTTAAATGCAGTTTTCCATTTCAAATAACCAATAGTCTACTCCACTGATTACGTACAACGTGGCCTTGACTGATGTTATGGCTATATTTTTGGGTCTCTCTATTCAATCGAACCTCAAATGAAACATGTACTTAAATGTATTGAACACACAAAATTTAAGTTCATTACGTTATGAATTCAAAATTCTTTAAATTCAGTCAACCTTCATATTGCTCATTGTGTATATTTTGTGAATGTTCATTCCCGTGTGAGATATGTTATGTAAAGAATTTTAATAAAAAATCACTGATATTATTTCTTTATGTTTTCAAAATATATTTTTATAAAAGGAGCATATTCAGTATTGCAGTAATTTTCATAACATTAAATTCATAAAAACATTTTCTAACTTCTAAAGAAAAACATTGAAACTGTTCAGACGTGTGACAGTTTTGTACTACTGAACACAACCTTGTGTATCAGAGAACACCTATTTTTGGCGCAACTTAAATAAAACCTAACGAAAATTGTTCACTTCACACCATAATACACTTAAGGTGTATAAACGTAGAGCTCCTGTCCTCCTATTGTTATTATTAACCCTCAATTTAAATAATTTAAAAAATAATTAATGGTCGCTAATGACCTAGACAAAAAAGTAATTAAAAATTATAATATTTTAGTTGTATACGCCAAACATTTATTTCGCATAACTTTTCGGACTGATATAGAAATTAACTTCCAAAACCCATTTGTCCATTCTGTTGTTGTGAGGTATGTCATGTCCCTGGTTTTGCCAGTTTCATACCTACCGAGTCTCAAATTAAAGAACATCGAATATTTTCTCACTGACATATAGAAATTTGTTTCTGCAAGTGTATCAGATTCTTCACTTATTATTAAGAACCTATTTTATTATCTATTACTCTCCTATGTAGACATCATTGCTTTTCTGCTTTAAAACTGAACAAACACAATATTTCCAACTTCAAAATTCTTATTTGATAATAATTTCATTGATATCTTTCAAACTATCTCTTATTATCGCGTCTATTCTTACAGAATCATTACTTCTTGAAAGTATTCAGGACTCTGAACAAACGTTTTTGTAACGTTGTGTACCTCAAAACACTGTTGACAAGTACATTATGTAAAACTGTATACAGGTACAAAATTACACACTTCATTATGTAAAACTGTATACAGGTACAAAATACAGGTTCAGAATAAAGCCATTCTACGTTCTTAGCACTGACTTAGCCAAGAAGAGTGATGCCACTACTCCCCCGCTTATTTTGGAACTTCTATTCTCTTTCGTATATAATACAGTGAAATCCAGCATACGCGATCACCAATAGTTCTAACGAAAATTGGCCGAGAATTCAAATGCCCGTTTAATTAACGTTTTGCGGTTATTGGAAGAGTGCATCATGCCTAATTGTATTAATTGCTCAGAAATAAAATGTTTCTTGATAGTCATTTTAATCAGTTTAAACTGCAAAATACAACTTAAACAAACATCACTTGAATTATAAAATACAAACCCGTTCAATTAATGATTTTACGCACTTCTTCACAAAAGAGTACCCTGAAACCTGTTTTAAGCGGTAACACATAATTCAGAGGGGAAATTACCGTCACTAGCTGACTGTATGCACTTTCACATTCAATGTCAATTTTTTAAAAACTTTTCGTTGACATGATTCTTCGTCAGTAACTTGAGAATCTTTACAATGAAATAAGTATTCGAAATTCCAGGTACAATTTATTACGCGAGCTTAGATGCGTAACGGGCAACAGTGTTTCCCGTGAGCCCTAAACTGAACTCAAAGGCTTGGGCGCGCATTGATAAGCTTACTCGAAATAAATGCATACATTTGTAAGAGGAAAGCAAATCGCTGAACCCAGACTGTTAACCTTTTCCTCGTAAAATGCCTTCGACATATGGACTTTAACAAATCCAGACCGAATTACCAAAAAAGAAAAAAATCACACAATTAGTTTTGGAGGAGCTAGGAAAGCCCTCATTAGTGTGCATTTTTTTATCCAGGAAACATGCCACGAACTGAAGAGTCTCGCAACATCGTTGAGATAATGATTGATCCGGAAATCACAGCAGGTTCTACTGCGACAAAAACACAAAATGTAATGGTCGTAAGTGTTTACTACATGAAATGCAATTACATTTTAATTAGTATGCTGTGTTATATTTTCACGCAGCATATTTGTAAATCACTTGCAACGTACGTTTGCACGGTATATATATATATATATAAAAATTGCAAACATTGTTTTCAAACAGAAATACTTTATTCTTAACAGAATTGAGTATTTTCGTAATGAGACCCCGGAGGGCCTATAGACAGGTTATCAGCATTGTCTGAGGCGGTCCTGAGTTCGTATCCTGGCCAAGGGAACCGTGATAACGTAGCTTCCTAGTACAAACCGTCGCTTGATTGATTGATTTTTTCGTGGTTCCGGGCGCGTCAACTGGTTTGGTCATTAGTCCCGTTAGTGTAGTGCATGTTTTCTCTCGGGAAATGGCGGTGATCTTCCCCCGCTGGATGGCGAGATCCGGCGCCGACCTACCGTCGGCTAGTGGGGTTTCCCCTTAACCAGGACTCTCCCACCAGCGGGGCGCCGCCCAAGCCGGAACAAGCTCTAAGCTTCCGACCGGTCTCCCGGAATATGTCGTAGTGTAGTGCATGTTAGTGTAAGTGTGTGTGTAAGGGGAGAGGATAGGACAAGGAAGAGGAAGGACAGATCGCGCGCGGTCCGTGGCCCGTTTGGTAGGGTACTGCTCCGGCATTCACCTGGTGTTGACCGGAGTAACCACGGAAAACTATCGATCAGAGCAGCTGGCCGCTAGAATTCTCCTCCAGACAGCGACTGAATTCGACCTAGCTGAAAAGCTAGTGTCGAAAATCCTGCCGCCATCAGGACTCAAACCTAGGACCTCACGGTCAGAGCCGCTGCAGTGACATCCGTTGATGCACTGAGCTACCGCTCCCGGTACAAATCGTCGCATTTTTTATAGCTGTGTGACGAAAGAAAAAGCTCAGGCTGGTGAAGAAAGTTCGCTACGGCGATGGGAATACGCCATGCTTGCCATATGTCTCCCTCACCCCAGGCGTGGGTAATAAGTAACTAGTGATGCTAGAACAGCACTTTCTTTCCTGCCCTATTTTCACGCAAAATTAGGCAAAAAATGATGACCTTATTTATAAATCTATTTTTGAGGAACAGATTTCATTAAGGGAAAAATATATATATGTTTAATATTTTAGCTGTAGGAAGACTCCGAAAAAAATTGAACCATTGCAATTTTCGAAAAATTAGGGTTTTCAACGAACATGAGGCCTGGGCCATTCTCTTAAGCGTTCTTCACACTATCCAACAAAAAAATTATCAGAAACGATGGAGCCATTTTTTTGAAAATTTGGAAAATGTCCCAGGGGCTTCCCGTAAAGTACCCGGCAAAATTAAAATACTGGTTTGAAATTCAAGGAGCCGCGACATCAGCCCAGATCCACTGGGGAAATAAAATTTGGGGAAAATCTGCAGAACGGTTTAGCCACTAGTGTTGTTCTCAGATAGACAGGCAGTTTTGCCATCTTCGATTTTTCGGTATGAAGGTTCCTCAAAACATGTACCCTAGCTACATGATGTGTTAGATGAGTTTTTTCTAAATTCAACAAGTGGTTTCATCCACGTTTTCCTTCCCAGGGCCCTGTAATAAAAGTTTTTCTGTCGAAAATTCGCATTTTTCCGTGTAGCATTACATAATTTTCTCTCTACTCCGTAGCGAGAAGGTAAAAATAGGTCCTAGCCTGGGAAAACCAGCAGCTGGCAAAAGTCGGATTAATTATACCGTAAAACAAATGTACATATTTTTCATCTAACTGGATTGGACCAATCCGCCTTCGCCGCTGTGTGTGCGTATTCTGCGACGGCTTCCGCACTTGAAGGAGCTGATGGGGCACAGGTTGATTACTTTGAATTTCAACCAAAATCAGAATCTTTGCTAAAATAATATCCCCCCTTAGTGCAGTACAAGTTTTAAGCCGGGAGGAAGCGGTGAGAATGCCTCGCCGGAACCTGAAATCCGGCGCCAACCTAAGTTTCGCATATTATCCACAATAAAAACATATTAATGGTCACATCCCAATCTCCTAATGCTCATTATTCGACTAAAACGTCCCGGCTGAGGTACCTCAGGGCATTAATTGATGTCACTGCAGTTAATCTGACAGGGAGGTCCTAAGATACGAGTCCCGACGGTGGCAGGATTTTCGACACTAACTACATAGCTAGCTCGAATTCAGCGGCTGTCTGGAGGAGAAATCTAGTAGGCGTCCGCTCTGATCGTAGTTTTCCATGGTTTCTCCGACTAGCATAAGGCGAATGGCGGGACAAAACGCTCACAAACGGGCCACAGACAGCGTGCGATCGTTCCTTCCTCTTCCTTGTCATATCCCCTCTAGACATCTCCGCCAGCGGGGCACATCTCAGCTGGTACAAGGGAAGGGGAGGGCAGAATGATGAAGAGGGACATCGCGTGCGGTCCGTGGCCCGTTTTCCAAGGGACTGCCCCGTCATTAACCGGGGAATCGATCAAAGAAATCACGGACTACCGATCAAAGCTGCCGGTTGCTAGATTTCTCTTCTAGAGAGCTGCTTTAATCTGACATTTCTACCTAAAACCTTTGTACCTAAAAAAATCGCTACCGCCGGATTTGATGCCTAGGACCTCGCGATCAGAAAAATAAGATGGTGGAAATGAAGAATGAAAGTAGACGGAAAAGTATGGTGGACAGGCATTCGGAAATCATAACCGCGGTAATGACTATGTCTGAATAATTCAAAAAGTCCACACAGTTCCAACATTTTTCAATCAACAGCCGTTACGCGCAAGGCTGCCGCAGAATAGTTTCGTATATGAGGATTTTCATATCAAAACCAAGAATCTTCAATATGCTAACTTTTTCAGCACGTCCACATAACTAATTTTTGTAGTTGCAAGAGAAATCCAGCAGCTTCCGTTATTGGTTCGCACAATCTTCTCCTTCTGCATTTCCATTTACTTTATCTCTAGTAATTTTGTAAATAGCGCTCAAAAACGGAACTTGAAAATATTAGGGACGTTCTGGCGCTCCTATGAAGGTTTCCGGGACAACGGGGCCGAACTCATATTTTACGGGACGTCCTGCTTTTTGCGGAGATGATGGATTCACAAGTTGTATACGTCACTATTTTACGGGACCCTACCACAAAATTGCACTCACAGCGACAATGATGGCGTGTTTATTTCTGTTGCATTGAAAATATATTACACAGAACACCAGAAAATGCGGCATCGTAATCATGAATGCTACGTTGTATTCAAGTGACTTTTTCGGTGGATTGATTAGTGTTTCTGAGCGCGTCAACTGCTGAGGTTATTAATCCTGTCAGCCAGAGCATTTTCTTTTATCGCGGAAGGTGGCGCTGACTTTCCTCGGTGGATGGCGAGATCCAGCGCCGACCGGCCGGCGGCGCTAGCCGAATTCGTTTACTACGCTCCCTGAAGTCACGAAGGTTAAGCGAATTCGAGACTCGCGGGTTCGTGGTTGGGTGACCGGCCAAGAACCCCGGGATCTAACGGCGTCGAGCCCCTGGCCGAAGGGATAAGAGGCACTGACTGATTGCAAATTGACGAGACTTGACAAATATAATAATTATTCAGTGTAATAATTACACAGTAACGCAGGATTACTCCAGAAATAAAGCACATTAATGGAGGATTACTCCCTAGTGCAAAGCGCTCAACGCCCATTAAGGGGCTTGGAGACGCGTTGCGTGAAGTTGTAGACCTACACGGTCACGGTACATCGGTTTTCGCAAGAGGTTTCTATCAGCTAGAGATCTCCCACAAGCTGGATATCGCCCCAGCCGGGATAAGCTCTAACCTCCCGACTGGTCTCCGGAATGCGTGGTACTGTAGGGCACGTAAATGAAAATGGGTGTACCTAAGGAGTGAGGTAAAATATGATAAGTAAGAGAAAAGAAAGACTGCACGCGGTCTGCAGCCTGTTTGTGAGAATACTTTGTTAATCCCGTTAGTGTAGTGCATGTTTTTTTCTCGGGAGATGGCGGTGATTTTCCCCTCGCTGGATGGCGAGATCCGGCACCGACCTACCGTCGGCTAGTGGGGTTTCCCCCTAACCAGGACTCTCCCACCAGCGGGGCACTGCCCCAGCCGGGCCAAGCTCTAAGCTCCCGACCGGTCTCCCGGAATATGTGGTAGTGTAATGCATGTTAGTGTAAGTGTGTGTGTGTGTGTGTGTGTGTGTGTAAGGGGAGATGATAGGACAAGGAAGAGGAAGGACAGATCGCGCGCGGTCCGTGGCCCGATTGGTAGGGTACTGCTCCGGCATTCGCCTGGTGTTGACAACCACGGAAAATTTCCCCTGCCGCCGTCAGGACTCGAACCTAGGACCTCCCGATCAGAGGCGCTGCAGTAGCATCAGTTGATGCACTGAGCTACCGCTCCCGGTGACAGAATTCGAACTAGCTATGTAGCTAGTGTCGAAAATCCTGCCACCGCCGGGACTCGAACCTCAAAACCTCCCTATCAGATGCACTGCGGTGACATCAATTGATGTCCTGAGCCACCAAAGCCGGAATGATTTCTTTTTCGAATAATGAGAATTAGGGCACTGGAATGTGACCTTTCATATATTATTGATGTGGACAATACGGGGAACTCAGGAGGACGTAAAAAGCATTCACGCTCTCTGCCCTGTGCCTCAGCTTCATAATCGAGGTATTCGGAGGACGGCAGGATTCCCGGAATCAAATAACAATAAACCGTTACCACTGATATGATATCACGGCCGCTTGCTCCAATTCAGTTTCATTTCTTCCTAATGAGACGGCGGATATGACAGTGATATATGTTTTATTTCTTTGAATTAAAAGAGCTTCCTTACCTTCCTTTGGGCTTCTGCATACTCAAATGAGCAGGGAACGGATTTATATAGACTAAAAATAGATGAAGTATGTAAATATATCTAGTTATTTTTATCAAAATATGGAGTTAAATATGGACTTAATATGATAAAAAATTACTATGGTAAAATAATATTTTATTGTTAACTGATAAACGTTCATCTTTAAATTTTGAAATGTAACTTGCGTTTCGACTCTGGCTTATTGTGCTAATTTTGACATTTCACATGGGGTTATTACAGAGATTATTAGAACTGCACCAAGACAGTATTCTGGTGGATTGTAACTGACGATGATGTCTGTGACGTCATGCGATTTTCGGGAGGGGGCAGCCTCAGAGGGAAGGAGATGGGGTAGTGAATTGAAACGAGGTGAGTTTCCCAGAGTCCGTCTCAAGGTCATTTGTCAAACAAATTCAGAAGTTCATTTATCGCCTCCTAGCCCCTTCCTTCACCTCGGCGGACAGTCAGACCCCTCAGCCAAGACCTCAGAGCCAGACAGTGGATCTAATCTCCACGTAAATTAAAACATTAACAGTTTCTTAACTTACTTTCCCATAGTCAATTCTCCGTAATTTTCAAACAAACTCTTATGTTTAAGGAATTACTGAAATTTTTAAGCTCCTTTTGTTTAGATGCATTTCTAATAACATTAAATGAAATTTCACTGTTAAGCTTAATATGCTATATGAACTGATTTTATAAGAAATATGGAAAAAAATATGGACTTTTATTCAAATACGTACCAAAACCCCAAATATCGAAAAATATTGAAAATAAAAGTAACATTTTGACACTTTACACGTTGTGAAACATAAAAATAATGTAAATTAGTATCGATATTAGCTTATTTAGTCAATATATATTTACATAGAAATCCGTTCCCTGATAATGAGTCTAAACAGAAAAATTAAGGTTCATTACCGATAGACAACTATTGTGCGTATTGAAACTGAAAATGTATTAAACGTTTATTTTTACTCACTAGTAGGATACACATAGTTTTAAATGCATTTACAAAGATAGTAAATTATTATAAAAAGGCATTTACATCACAAAAGCGAATTAAAACGCGATCAAAATATTTGATTTTTCATAAATCGTGCTCATACACTCAAAAAGTTTTACAAACATCCGATATGGTAGCCATTTTCCTAAATATCCAATGTCTAGTAATTATATTCTTGTTTGTTTGTTTCTTTGTAAAAAAAAAAGGTTCTTCATATTAACCGACCACCCTTTTAAAAGACCACTTAAACCGGGAGCGGTAGCTCAGTGCATCAACTAATGCCACTGCAGCGCCTCTGGCCGGTAGGTCCTAGGTTCGGGTCCTGACGGCGGAAAGATTTTCGACACTAGCTTTTCAGCTAGGTCGAATTCAGTCGCTGCCTGGAGGACAAATCTAGCGGCCGGCTGCTCTGATTGGTAGTTTTCCGTGGTTTCTCCGATCAACATCACACGAATGCCGGAGCAGTACCTACCAAACGGGCCACGGACCGCGCGCGATCTGTCCTTCCTCTTCCTTGTCCTACCCTCTCCTCTTACACACACACTTACACTAGTAGATATTCCGGGAGACCGATCGGGAGCTGAGAGCTTGTCCCGGCTGGGGCGGTGCCTCGCTGGTGGGAGAGTCCTGGTTAGGGGGAAACCCCACTAGCCGACGGTAGGTCGGCGCCGGAACTCGCCATCCAGCCGGGGAAGATCACCGCCATCTCCGTGAAAAAACATGCACAACACTAACGGGACTAATGACCAAAGCATTTGAGGCGCCCGGAAACATGACAAAACTAAAGCAAACCAAACCAAGACCACTTTATTAACAGTGGTCGCTTAATACAGATTTCACAGTATATCCTGTCACGTAGCTTCTAAAGGCATTGATTCAGACAGCTCCCCTTTATTTCGACGCAGACACCACATTTTATTTCGGGAGTTAGACAGAACATGACTTACGCACCGAGCAAAATTCTCGGTTGACTTCGCAACGTTCACGATGAGGATTGGGAAAAACATGGCTTTGTGACCGTAAATGACGATCTGCAGGCTTCAAACACACACACACATCAATACACACGGAAATGTATACATTGATTTGAAATTCAATAGGCAAATCATTTTGAAACAATTTTATATTACAATAAAAAACAGTATAGACGTTCATGCTCAAATGCAGAGTGGAACCCAGAATTCTTTTCAGGAGGCTGTATCTGAGTAAGAGTATCCGAGAAGATTTTCAAATGAACAGAGAGAAAAAAGTTTCAAACGAGCAGAGGAATCGGCATTTTTACATGCGTAAAATTGAAAGAAAAATACAAGGAGGATCAAAGGATCAAACACGAATGGAAAGAAGTGGATTCCTCGACAATTATTTTTAAAAGAAGTGATTCAATTTATCTACGTACGCGGCAATTCAGTAGGTTCAATACTTATATTGATATTTTTCTTCTGGAGGTTTCGTTGCATTGACGGTAGGATATGTATTACTTGTTTTAGGAAGAGCTAGTGGTGCTACAACAGCACCGACATTCTACCTCTTACGACGTGATATTTAGAATCGATTTCTTTTAAGACAAAAATCTCTATCGTCAAAGTTGTACTTGTATGAAAATATTTTTCTTGCAATTTTCCAGAAAACAGAGGGATCGCCGAATGTGGGAATAGCACTCATTTTTACGGTCTAATGAAAGATACTAGGAAAATTTTAAAGAAAAAAGTTGGAGCCGCTTTTTATAATATACTTTTTTTAAATTGCCTCTGTATCACAAAAATTACGCGAAAACTTTTCACGTTTTCGAAAAATTGTACAGGACTTTATTTCAAGATGTCTTTGACCAATCAATATCATGAACAAAATATCTCAAATATTCAAACCCGAATTTTTTAAAGATGTCAAAAAAGTTTTAAACATTTACAATTTTCGAAAAAACAGGCATTCCAAAAAAAATGATATCTATGACATTTTTAAAAGTTCTTTATGCTATCTAACGACAAAGTTTAATTAAAAAATTCGAACCATTTTCCTGAAAATGTTGAAAACCTTTTCAAATTTGAATGATGTGTAGGAGAGAATTTGTTGATGAATGATGGTTATATAGCTTCCTTCTTATATCTTATTTATGTTTATTTTTTTATCTGCCTTATTTAAACATTTTTGTCAAGAGCAGGTATATATTTGAATGGCAGTTCCTCTTGTTATTTTCATTTCATGTTTATTTTATTAAATTATTCTGTTATGATGCCCAGTAATGTCTTGAAAGAAGTATTACACCATCGTAAAACAATAAAGTAACAACTAACGGGTGGAGAGCTTTTTTAACAGACAAGTATCTGCACCTGTTACACCTTGCAACCTGAAGGTGGGAAGATAATGAAATTATTGCACTCTTAATAAAACGCGATTATGAAATCATTATCTTTTCGATTCAAAATGTTTAATTATACTCTCAACTGAAAATCTGATGATCTCATTTTATTGGATAATTTAGAAGAGAAATGGAAATTAATATTGCTGAATTTGGAGCTTTAGCTGTAAATTGACTTCTCCCAAAAATTGTCATGGGCCAGTTATCTGGTGAGATACCGCCACTCCGGAGCGTCATACAACCCTTACTTTTAAATCTCCCGCCAGTTCTTTGGACGCAGTAACTGCGATGTCTAGAAAGCTCGTTGCCTTGCCCGCGGCTTTGAAATGCCTTGTCTAATCGTACACAAACAATTAAATGTCGCTTTCATATTTTTTATTTTTATTTTCCTCCATTTATTATGTGTATCAAATAAGTAAACAAGGTTATTTCTATTTTGTTCTAACTTTATGACTCATCAAAACATTTGTATTGTCTACGAATGACGTACTTCATTGACTGCACTTAAAATTCGCTCAATGATAAAAGCTTGTTCAAAGTGTGCCCAAAAGTTCTAATAACATTGATATTCTGATCAGCATGTCCACTGCGTGTATTGGAAATCAAATGGTCACTTCCAGGAAAGGATTTAATCGTTAATAATATATTTGGGGCCTGATTTTTCAAAGGACGTCAAACAAAATGATACACGAAACATTTTATCTCGAATAGACCTAGTTATTCGAAATATTTCACAAGATACCGTTTTTGTTGCAATTCTCCGTTTGTTGACGGGGTATTCGATTATTCACATTTAATTCTTGTTACGCTCTTCTGCATAGACATTTGACGAACTAAATAAATGGGAATGTCATTTCCTTTAATTTAATTGTTTTCACAGGCAACTTCATTAGTAAAAACTGTGAGAGACACCGATCGCACACTTTCCATTCATCATAAGCTTATTTCGAAACCAATTCTCTTTTTCTGACACGAATTAAAAATCAGAATATTTAGATATTCTATGACTAATTGAATTTCAGTAGTAAAACGCAGTTATCGCTTTCAGAGATGTTTCTCATTATAAACACAGAGAGCAGAAAGATTAAATAGATTTAACCACTTTCCTTATCTCAAAAGGGGAATAACATACATACTGAGAGTGAGTTGTAGAAAAATTCGTCTCCATCCAAGTGTTTTATTTTACGAGCCATATTAGTGGACCCTCAACCCTAAGTCGGGAAACAGACCCAGCAATTGTATTCGCTTCGTTGTAATAAAAAACTGAACCACCCAGACGAAAAGAAAACGGACACACCTAAACCGGAAAAATGAGGGAGACAGATTGAAACCTGATTGACAGTGATGGAGAAGTCTAAACCGGAAAGCACGATAGGGAGACGGGCCGAAAATCGAAAGATAGATGGAAAAAGAAAAACAGAAAAAAGACATTGACGGACAGAACGACTCCGGAAGGAAGGAATGAAAGAAATAATCAAAGAAAGACGGACAGACCGACGGAAGCCCATTACGACGGAATATCCGATAGTCCACAAAGACACTCCGATGGTCGGACATACCGACGGAGGTCACAAAACTCGACAACCCCAAAATGGGCACCCACTCACAGGTGTTCCGACCCAAAGACGTACGCCAACAACGACGGCCACACGCACGAAAGATAGACGGATACACTGGAAATGATCAGAAATGTATATGGACAGGCCGAATCAAGAAGACCAAGCGGCACTGCGACATGTGAACGGAAGAGGTGATAGTATAACTACTAACTCAGCAGTATAGCGCAGAAGATGACCACAACATGACGGCCGAAACGTTGGCTCGACCGTCTGTACGCGGTTCATCCTGAACAGTCAAGTACGAAATGACTCCGGACGCGGAAGCCTACGAATCCACCAGACCGAGAGATGGGCCACGTGACAAACATAGAGAGGACGGACGAGGGGCCGAGGAGGGACGGGAGGAGCGGCGAGAGGACGGCGAAACCGGCAAGGCAGCAAGATGGACGAACGGCGAGGAGGGTCGGAGACGGACGGACGGGGACACGGACGGACGTCGAGATGTAGGAACGGGGAGCGGACTGACGGGCCGGGGCGGGGGACGGCCGGGGGACGGACGGGGGATGAACAGGGAGGCTGAAAAAAACTGACGGGGAGACGGAGGGACAAGGACAGCGAGAGTCAGCCGGACAGGGAAACGGATGGGCGGGGGGACGGACGAACGGGGAGACCGAAAGAAAGGCAGGCGAGCAGGGAGACAGACGGACAATGAAACGGAAGGACGGGGAAACGGAAGAACCGGGAGACGGACTGGCGGAAGCCGGGCAGACTGAGAGTCGGGGAGACAAACAGATGGACAATGGGTTACACGCAGAGACGAGCAGGCGTTCTGAGGGCAGACGAACGGGTGCACAAACGATAAACGTATATACTCGTTGTCATAAGACACAGTCTGGCGGACAAAAGTACGCACAAACGCTCGTAAACACTGGAGCACTGGCGGACGGACGCGCAAAGGCACAGACACACGGACGCACGGAAGCACGGGCGCACGGACTCACAAACGGACAGAGACAGTCGTCTTGAAAAAGCGGTTTCTTTTCGTATCAGTGACGCCCGAGTTTACATTCTCTTATGCCTTCAACAGAGTAAGTTACTTCCTTTATACTTTATATTCGAAGAAAGATATAATAGTTCTCTGTCCAAAACCTGTGTGTCACAGCAACTGTTGGACGCCGAAGACAGGAGACTTGTTCAATAGCGCAGGCTGGAGATCAACGATAGGGCGTATGATTTTAGAGGCACGGCAAACCCCACAAGATTTCAAATCAACATTTTATTGATTTATTGATAATCTTGATGTAATGTGTGAGGGACAACGCCAAAATCAGAGGACAATGGTATAAACAAGATAAATGGAGAAAAACATCCGAAATCATTCAACCGTCCACTAGGCAATCCACACGAATCAGGATTTGAACATCACGATACAAAATATGAATGCTTGCGTGGTGACCCCTCCGCTGCGGGACGCTCAGCCAAATTGGTCGACGCGTCTTTATTACGTGAATTAATATGTCTCGGAATCAGCTTTATTGCCAGTCCAAATGCAGGCTAATTATGTTCATGGATTCCTAATAATGATGGTATGTTACGAATGAAGATGAGGAAAAGGAGAAAATCAGCGGGAAATGGGAGAACAACTGGAAAATTTGGCAGGAACACGTACTGTTCGTCTACTCAACATGCGTTCACGACGATTCCTACTCCGGGTTCCAGAAGAGGCGGCTCAGGTCATCAAATGATACCACTGCAGTTGCACTAACCGGGAGGTTCTAGGTTCGAGTCTCGATGGTGACAGGATTTTCGACACTGGCTAGATAGCTAGGTCGCATTCAGTTGATGTCTGGATTCTAGCGGCCGGCTGCCTGGATAAGTAGTTTCCGCGGTTTCTCCGATCAGTACCGGAGCAGTATCCTAAGAAACGGGCCACGGTCCGCGTGCGATCTTTCTTTTCCATTCCTTTTCCTATAATACCCCGTACTTACAATTACACTTACAAGCACTACACTACCACACAAGCAGGGAGACCGTTCGGGCAGCGCTTGTCCCGGCTGGGGCGATACCCCGCTGATCGGAGGTACCTGGTTGGGGAAATCCCCGGTAGCCGAGGGTAGGTCGGCACCGAATCTCCCATCCAGCGAGGCCACCTCCCGCGATAAAAATGCACTAACTTACGCGACTTAGCAGCTAACGCGCCTGGAATCACTAACCAACCAACCAAACATTATACGCTAGTTGTTTCACCACTGCACCACAAGTCGACGACAGTACTGACGTTGCGGAACTCGCTGGCATCGCCACGAAATCGGGCGACTCGGCCTTGCCGGACGCGGTAACGTGAACAACAGGTGGGCGCCGTCGGCGCTGCTGGGTCCAAAGAGCGGCGCGCACGCACCCACTCACTCACACGCGAGCCGAACCGGCAGACGTTCCGCAGGTCCGCGAACATACACACGTGCGCTACTTACCGGTGGGTGGCTGGTACACGTCGTGTGGGTGATGGTGGGGGTGGCGGCGGCGGCGACCGTCACGTGGGCGACCGGCGCGTGCGTCTGGCCGGAGGCGGGTCCAACCGTGTGCACCCGTGTTGACGGCTGCGGACGCCCTGTTCGGAGCGCGGCTTCGGAGCCGCCGCGCGGGCGCCGCCAATGCCCCGGCCGGCCGCCGCAAGCGCTGCGCGCGCCACCGCCGCCACCGCCTCCGCCGCCGCCGCCACCACCGCCTCACCATGACTGTCACCGCCCCTAGCGCCGCTGCCACCCCTCTGCCCCCTGCATTCACCACCATCACCAACGCAATCGGCATCACCGTCACCGCCACCGACCAGACACAAGTGTATAAGGAGTGAGGAATGGACAAAAATGGGAAGAAAATATTATGCACCGTCCGTGAATCGCTTGTTACGGTACTGTTCCCACATTCGCCTAGTATTGATCGTAGAAACTACGGAAAACTGCCGATCAGACCAGCCGTCTGATAGAATTCTCCTTCAGACTGCGTCTGATTTTGACCTAGCTATAATGCTAGAGGCCTCTAGAATGGCCCATGGGGAGTGTACTAGCTTTCAGTGGTGTGGTCCCGGGTCGCTTCCCGGTCGAGGCAAAAATAGAGTTGTAGCTTTTGTTGAAAATCGTCCCAGTTTCTGTAGCTGTGCGACGAAGAAATGCCCACGCAGTCGGATCTTGCTATTTACCGGAAAGGGAATACGTCATATTCGCCACTCCTACCCTTAAGTATGGGCATTTAACTAGACCCAGGCATGAGGGACACCGTTAGCTGGCCAGCAACGTCGGGACATCCATCACCGTCGGGACTCCAACCCTAGGAACACCAATTCAGAGTCGGTACAAAGTCAGCGACTATGCTGGCTCTCAGCTAAACTCAGCCGATTTTTGAATCGTGTGTAATTTGTGGTAGACAACAGGTTCGGAGTAGGTCTTGTTTTTATGCTTCCCATTCCATTATTTTTCATATCATATCAATATTGAATATTTGTGAATTCATTTAGCCATCCATCCAGAATTGGCCATAAGGTTTAGACACCGGTATCATCATAAAAATCATGAGATTTTTTTATGATTAAATTAATGATATGATTTAGATAAATAGTTTGATGGTCTCTCAGGAAGTAAGTTCTTTGCCGGAACACGCTATTGAAGTTGGAATAAAACAAGTAAAAACAGTTATCATTTGAAAGTAACTCCCTTTAATTTGGGTTATTTTTTGATTTTTTTTGTTTTGTATTTGTGTTATTTTATCTACCATAATATTTTGGATAATTTTAAGAATTTTCTGAAATTTTTACAACTTTTTTATTTCTTGTTTTGTGTATTTTTATGTAAAAGAGTAATGATCTATAGTTTCTACTATATTTTAAATGAACTGAAATAAATTTTAGCCCTGTTCTTACACGAAGCCTTTGACCATAACAACTCTATAGGCTATATAATAAAAATATTAATATTAATAATAACAACATAATAATAGTAATAGTAATAATAACATAATAATAATAATAATAATAATAATAATAATAATAATAATAATAATAATAATAATAATAATAAGCAATAACTGCATAGACCCGTGCAAACTTTCCGCTATTACTAAATCATTGTTTTAAAAGCGAAAACTGCTTTATGTCTGAACTCCGAACGGCCACCTTTTTTTGTGAGATTTATTTTTCATTGCGATATGCAATGCAAGAGAGGTAGTGAGGAAGGGATTCTGGAGCGCACGTTTTCTTGAGCTTCAGAACCCTAGATTATATTTGTACCCTATACATTAATCACAGCCTTTACTGATTTTGACGAAAATAAAGGGAAAATATAGTTACAATGTCTCTCCTGACCATACTCTGGAAGATCCAAAACTCAGTATTAGTAAGACAAAATGGCATAAATCATGAGTACTTGTTAAATGCGATTTATCTGGAAACATACGTCATACGCCAAACATACGTCAAACAAACGTCATACGCAGTTTTTAACTGTTTTTTGGCGTAAAATAAATAAATAAATAAATAAATAAATAAACAGATCTATCTGGAAACAGATCAGATTTATCTTCTCCCCATAGCACGTCATACACACTTTTAACTGTTTTTTGACGTAAAAAAATAACAAATAAATAAACAATCCCTTGAGATCGGATGATACTGAAGACACAATACAACACTTAACTGGAAAAATATAAAATGTTGCTCGTACAGCAACGTCTCGAAGAAATTACCATTGTAAAAAATCAGGAAAATAATTCAGAGCTTTCAATGTGTTTTTTTTCAGTAGGACTTTTGACAATTCAACAAGCTCGTCATATATTTTTTCTTACATCAGTGTCTGAAACGATGTTATGTTTCGATTCTTTCCAAAACATTCAACAAGCATCCGATAAAGACTAGGGTGAAGGATTTCTACATAAAATGAAATACATGCTACGACATTTTCTTTCCCTCTTTTCCAATCGTATCAATGAGATTTCATTTTTAAGTTAAATAACAATACTCCCAAGAATTCCAATATATCCGCGACTACAATTATTCTGGGACCAAATCTGTACCTTGAAGGACTATTGACTTCCGACTTTCCAATTATAGACTCCACTACTATCGCTACTATTCAGATGACATAGGTATCCTCACAAATGAAGACATTTTCAAACACACTTAAAAAATAGAAGAATGGAACAACAAGCGGGGTGTAACTATAAATGCAACTAAATCAAAGTACATTACATTGTCATTAGGAAGAAAATAGTCCCCGAAAGTAAACATCACACAACTTCTGAAAACTACAACTGGCAAATATCTTGGTTTATAAAGAACATTCAAAAAGAAACGAGCCGGAGACCTAGGGACAAAAACGAGTACCAGTAGGACAGGAGTACCTGGCTCTAGCTGTTGAGACACTTGTCCTACTGCGACACAATACCGTGAATGATTGTTTTTTTATTTATTTTACGTCAAAAAACAGTTAAAAACTGCGTATGACGTGCTATGGGGAAAAGTGAATTGTGTGCACATTTTCAAAATTCTGTGATCCCTACACTAAGTCATATACTACTTAATTTTGAATTTTAAACAAAAAAACTCCCATGTAATAAAATCTATTTTCAAGGATAAACAAGCAATAAATTTTGAATTTTGAAAGGGAGAAAAAAAAAACAAAAAAACTCTCATGTAATAAAATCTATTTTCAAGGATAAATAGCAATAAATTTTGAATTTTGATTGTGTCGTAAAATTCCCGGGATTGCGTTGTGAACCAGTTCCGCACGTACTGCTTAACGTTGTCGTCCGAGGTGAATCGTTTACACCTCAGAGCCTTTTTTAGGGGACTAAAATGACGTAATCGCAGGGAGAGATGTCTGGACTGTATAGAGGGTGACTGAGAACCTCTCCACTTTAATTTCTGCAAAAAACGACCAGGCAAGCTCACTTGTGGGATCATGCTGCTCCACGATAATGCAAGGCTTCCTACGGTCAACATATTGAATTAAAAAAATGAAAGAAGCAACTAAAAGAACGAAACATCAGCATGGCCCTTCACAAGTCGGTCGAAGATCCTGCTATTGAACAATGTGGCACTAGTATACAAAACTGCCATAAAATCGGTTTGGACCTACCGCATAGAACTAGTATGTGGTACTCCATCGGTGTTCAAATGTAGAGATACTCAGAAGGTTAGAAACCAAAACATTAACAAAATTATGCGGAGCACCCTGATTCGTTACTAACAAAACACATTGTAAAGATTTTATAAAATTTTACAATCTTATTGTTTTTCTTAAGAAAGAAGAGTATACAATTTTTAGACAGCAGAATTTTTTCTAATTATTTTATTTCACAACAATTAAAAATTAAAGTTAACAATAGTCTCTCCAGTTATCAAAGACGTTGTGGAAGCTTTTTCACCCCATCATCAGGTCTAATGATGTAATATGATTCATCTTAATTCATAAACGTAACCCATTAATCTATGTTGAGTTCTAAATGATTAACATATACACAAACTTACTGTTTGTTTTTTTTTCAAATAATATATTTTAAGATCCAACAGAAGATAACTCTCTCTACTGGTATGTAGTGACTCGCCGGTGAATTTTATCAATTCTTTAAATTACCTAAAAGTTTTCAAACATTTCTTATTTTTTTTAAATTTAGAAAGCTATTTCTAGTGAAGATTCATTTTCTAATATCAATTTAAGAAAGTAGAGATCACCGGTTTGTCACAAACAGTTATCGTGCTACCTGACAATCGTGTGTTCTAGATTGAAAGAGATGTCGAGCTTTGAGTGGGCCAGGAGAAGGGGAAGTCTTATTCTACAATAAAAGTTTTATTTGATTCTGATTTTGTTTCTCTTGCAATTCTTTAATTATATTATCATACTTATTTGTGAATCATTTCAATTCTGACATTGAATTCATGGGCTGCCAAATTTTAATCTGTAAAGTTTTCATTATTTTTTTCTCTCTATTGCTAGAATCTGTGGGTCATTGAATTCTATTTGATGGTTTAGATTTCACCTGTGCTTGGAAATAGTTTTGACTATTGGGTTATACTAAAATGTGTCTTCTATGCATATTAATCCTATCTTTGAGTTTTCTCTCTTATTCTATCCCACTTATTGTAAATTACAGTCTTTAAAACGTAGGGAATAGACTATATTACTCCTCCCTGTCAGCTGTGTTTGATACTTCGCGTGTTTCACTTTGTAAAGACCTGAACATTTTTTAGCTATGGTACGTGGAGCATACACATTACAACGCCAAAAAACTATTTGATTGATTAGAAAGAAGTATTTCTAATATTCAGTTAATTTTTTGTTATATAGATACACAAAGTCATCACAGTGAACAATTAATATCTAGGAATCAAAATTTAAAGCCAATAACTGGAACTTTAAAAATACATTATTCCACTCCTTTGTCACTAACTGAAGCTACAGTAAAACTACTTTATTTCGCTTCAGACGGTAAGTAAGTATATTTGAAGTGAGTTGTAAGAGACAAGAAAATTTCAAAATATGAGTCAAAACGTGAGAAAGAATCCGCCACTTAATAATCAAATACAATCGTGAAAATGCGCTACCACAAGAATTACTTAAATTACTGCATCATGCAAAGGAACTACCGACCAGAAACGCAAGAAATGCGTCTGTTACAGCAATCTACTACACACTGTCGTTAAAAATTCATATTTTTTTAAAGTAACTGAGATGCCACATTGATTTTTTCTCGAGTTTTCAACCAGACTGTAAATGGTTTATATTTTTTAAATATCGAGTTAACAAAAATATTCTATAATAAAAATGTTAATTAGAAAATTTCAAGAAAAGAAATATTCTGCAAAATCTTTAAAAATAAACATGTTTTAAATTTCAAATCGCATTTGAATGGAGTTTTTATAATTTGTGTATTCAAGTATGTGATACTTTAAACTTCCCGTCATTTTTAGAAAATTTAAACGTGCAATATTTTCAAAAATAGTGAAGTTAGAAGAATAAAAATACACCTGTTAACATATTTGAGCTATATTTTAAATAGAAAAAATTGAAAATAATTAAAAATATGAAGGTCAAATTTTGGTCTTTTTCGTGCGATTTGACATGGAATGTCTGATTGTTGCTTGTCAGGCCAAGAGATTATAGAAGGATTACGGTGTAGTTGCAATGCAGGATAAGTACACGCACACGCGCGCACACGCGCGCGCGCGTCCACACACACACACACACACACACACACACCACTAATACATATTAAAACATTCACGCCTTACCCGAATTTCGAACCCGCAGCTTCAGTGTCCAGGTTCTTGGGTTCACCTGCCGTAAAACATGTCTCACGAGGCCTATTTGACTCTACCTCACGTAGCCTCACTTGACACTATTTGTAAATGAGTTACAAATAGTACAAATGTAACAAAATAATTTGATAAAACTAATAATATAACTGAAACTGAGTTCTTTAGGCATGCACGGTCTTTAATGGGCTTTGCATCATTGAATCTATGAACCTGAATAATTTTGAAAGCTTTTGGTTTCTACAGCAACAATAACAAAGCTACTTTAGTATTCTTTAGAGTCGACGTCGGACACCATCACTACATTTTACAGACGTTACTTTAGTATTCAATAGAATCTAGCACATCGCACTCAGTAATGAAGAATTTTTGCAAAATTAACACACTTTAACACACAGAATTGCTGAAGGTCATAATATTTACAGTACATATTAGTTAACACAAATGATTAGTTTACGTTCATGTAATATTGAATGAATTTGGTATTGAATTGGTTTTGGAGAAAATTTGTAAGGAAAAGGTGAATTTTTCACGTCAAAAGAGTGGAGAGGAATGCCTCTGAGATCTTGGTACACAATCATATATTTACAAATGCGTTATCATTTATTGAATGGCTCGAATTCTGAGGATAAACACAATGGCTGAAGTGCGCTTGGTTGCACAACTCATCCACGATGCGATATTTTCTCTTCCGATGGCTCAGGTTCGGCTTTGGAGGGACATCCGCGTGTCGTGATCTAACATTTACAAAACAACCCGATTCTTTTAGAGTTCACGGGATCCACCATATGGGGTAGAGGAATCAGTCCATCGTTCGCAACCATACATGGGAGTGAATGAGATCAGTCGCGGCCCGTGGCCAGTTCCGCCAGTCTGGTAATGTCTGTAATATTTCTAATTACCTTGGATCGAGTCCAAACTTCGGATGTGGGTATTTGGGGTTTGACTAACCTCATTACTTGGTACCCCATACACCATCACTACTTTTTACAGATGTAGCTATAATCATGGAGAACTGTTCTGTAGTTTTACCGCGTTGGAAAACACAGACGTTGGAAGTTGCGCAGACGCTAAAAAACTGATTGACAGCTATGAGCCCTCCATAAATCTCAGGCAGCTAGTTAACTTCCCCGACGTTGAACGTTATGACGTCACTCCATCGGTATTGTCGGGATGCTCAAAAATGAGAAATATATCGATAATCGATTTATCGATATTTTCACGAGACCGATATATGTAACTGCAATAATCGACGAGAAAAAATTCAAAATGTGACATATCGACACTAAAATAGACTAACATTAAAAGAGCCTTACTCCTTTCGTTAAAAATCAATATTAAATTCAACAAATAATAAAAGAGTTCAAGAAAAAATATATTCAAAATAAACTTTTATATCGTGTGTGATAGTGTTAATAAATATAATCATTGATACATTATTATTATTTACTCTATATTTTACATCAATTACTGACGGCGGCAGGATTTTCGACACTAGTTTTTCAGCTAGGTCATATTCAGTCGCTGTCTGGAGGAGAATTCAAGCGTCCGGCTGCTCTGATCGTTAGTTTTCTGTGGTTTCTCCGATCAACACCAGGTGAATGGCGGGGCAGTACCCTAACAAACGAGCCACGGACCACGCGCGATCTTTCCTTCCTCTTCCTTGTCCTATCCTCTCTCCTTATACACACACACACTTACACTAACATGCACTACATTACCACATATTCCGGGAGACCGGTCGGGAGCTTAGAGCTTGTCCCGGTTGGGGCGGTGCCCCGCTGGTGGGAGAGTCCTGGTTAGGGGGAAATCTCACTAGCCGACGGTAGGTCGGCGCCGGATCTCGCCATCCAGCGAGTGAAGAGCACCGCCATCTCAAGAGAGAGAAACACGCACTACACTTACGGGACTAACGACCAACGCAGTTGAGGCGCTCGGAAACACGAAAAAATCAATTAAAAATACATGAATTAAAAGTAATGCATTTTTAATCTCACTTTATAAGTCTTACCACCTTCTTCACATCGATCCTTACATACGAACTACACGGACCACCACCGAGACACCACGATTCCTACTTAGCGGGAGAGCAAAGTCTCTATTCTATAGGAAGGGTTGAAACCTTTCGAACATCTTGGTTGGAGTCGCTGGAGTGAGTAATTTTGTAAGGAACTACATTTATCTGAAAACAGATAGGGGCGCGTACTCGCAGGTTTTACATTCATACGAGAGGGCATCTTGAAGCAACAGCGCGGCAGGAAAGTCTCTCCACAGTGACACCTTGCTAGTGAGAGTGCTCGCAACAGAACGTATGTTGGTAGCACGAGCTGCAGCTTGCAAAATGTAAATTGCATACTCACCACAACCAAAGATGATGGAAGTGTTGTCCCTTTCACTTGTTCCCCATTTATTTGAGGGGAGGGGATTTATCTGAGAATTCCCAAAGCATGAGTGGTATTTAATAGGACTATTCCACGAATGAAATTATGTCCAAAGGTGTTCCAAACTGCGCCAAATATTGAAAAGAACTGAAAGCATGTTAAAGTTAAAGAGGTTATGTTGTAGTAAATACGCGGTCTATTGGACATCAACAAAGCGATCGATGTATGCCGCATCCTATGATAGATGAATCATTTTATGATTGGCCAAAGAGTATCCGATAAACTTTTAGAGACACACCGCCCTGATTGGAGCATTTTGTATCTATAGTTAAACACCAGTGGTTTTAACTTCACGAATAGCATAGTCGATATAATTAAGTTATACGAAGGAGAATAACACATGGACAAATAAAATTTTATGCGAAACGACAGTTAATTAAAAATACAATTAATGCAAAAAATGTTGATGTATTATAGGATCTTATGTTTAATTTTGAAAATTCGATTTCAGCTTCGGATTTTAATTCGGAAAATTCGACCCTCAGTCTCGAAATTCCAAGATAACATATTGTATAAATTTATTGCATCTTATTTCACTGTCGTCCAGCTTTTCCGGCTTTTTCCCCACCGAGCTTGATTGATTCTTTCGTGACTCCTATCACACCAACTGCTATGGTTATTAGTCCCAAGTGGCGGCGTTCATCCTTGGAATGTGAAGAACAGATTCGACATTTTTTTTAACTTTTTCAATTTTTTGAAATTCCAGATGTTTGTCTAAAAATGTGATCTACTTCACATTATTGACCAAATCTTGTTCGACTGATTTTGTTTAAAACAATTCATTTCCAATAATGTACTGACTTGATTTCAATAATCATGGACTTCACAATTCGAAGTATTGTCCTTATATTAAAATATTCTAAAATCCTATGGTCCTGAGATTTTAATTCACAAGTCGCTAGTAGAAAATTTTAATTGAAAGATTAACAATAAATAGCAACATGCACAAGCCACTGTTGTACTTGAACATATCAAGACCTTAGGATTCTAGAGTATTCCGGAATCAATGACTTACAGAATGATAACGATTTTTAAAAAATTATAATTTTTGAAAATCGAAGTCTTCCTGAATGTCGGGTATGTGCCATTTTTAAGCGTACCTTACAGAATTCAATAAAAACAACTTGAAGAAAAAATGTGAAGCAATGTTTAGAAAATTTCGAAACCAAGGAGCTGCGTGGAAAGTTCCTCAAAAATTAAAATATGAATGTCAAATTTGACAATGTCAAAGTCCCGACATCAGCCAAGTATAGCAGGGAATGTCCATTTTGGTAAAAAATCCTGTGTACGTTTTAGGTGACAGTGTTGTTCACAGACTGGAAGGAGGACTGACATTTGGAAGAAAAAACACTTTTCCGGTATCAACAACCCGCAGGATGTATAAGATGCAACTTGCGTTAATGCTAATTGGACGTTACTGTGAAACACTGCAGAAAATGCGAAGGGTCTTTCAGTATAAGTGACACGGAATGCTCATTGCAGACTTCCGATAATGCTCGGCGACACACGGCTCGCCTCGTAACATATCCAACATGTCCGTACCTTCTGCAGCAGTTCCGCTGGAGGTTGATCATCCATCCTATAGTCCGGATCTCAACCCACCTCCCAGCAATTTCCATATTTTCTTACGCCTGAAGAAATTCATAACCGGTCAGCATTATGCGTCTCAGATAGACGGAGATTTAACAGAGGTGTTTGAGTGCTGGTGGCTGTGAAACACTACCTAGTATCTATTCGAGAAACGACACAAAGATACAAATGTTGATACCACAGTATGACAAATGGCTCGTTCTGGTGGTGATACTTTGAAAAAATAATGCAACGAACGCTGTATCCATTACAATAGTTTTTCCATAATGTTCTGGGTGCATCTCGTATTTACAGAGGAAAAACTGGAGAGGCGGCCACGAGTAAGTAGTGGGATGACCTCGGACCGATGATCTCTTCTACTGTGAAGCAAGGAAATGTTGATAATAAAATAGTTGAACTAGATAGAATAGAATGGATTGATGGAGGAAGGGGATGGAATACTTTCAAGAGTTGGAATATTTTACCACAGTTACCACTTACAGATCAGACTCAGAAGCTGATCCAGAACACTTGAGGTCAGCCCTTACAATCTTAGAGAGTATGAGTTCGAACACTTAGACTTCCTTTTCTTGTAAAATTCTTGTTGGCTTCATCTTTGAATTTACAATTTTCTGATTATTTCCCATTTTGTTTTGCAATTAAAAAAACTTTAATATACTCTGCATTTAGTATTCCTCAAATATTTCATTTTAAATGTAAAGTCTCAATTTCAATGTAAAATGCATTTTCTAAAATTACCAATATGTTCCAATACCTTAAATTTTTTTGTACGTGTCTGTAGCGCCGTTGATTGATTGATTAGTGATTCCAGGCGCGTCAAGCGGCAGGATTTTCGACACTAGCTTTTCAGCTAGGTCGAATTCAGTCGCTGCCTGGAGGAGAATTCTAGCGGCCGGCTGCTCTGATCGGTAGTTTTCCGTGGTTTCAACACCAAGCGAATGCAGGAGCAGTACCCTACCAAACGGGTCACGGACCGCGCGCGATCTGTCCTTCCTCTTCCTTGTCCTATCATCTCCCCTTACTCACACACACACACACACACACACACACACACACTTACACTAACATGCACTACACTACCACATATTCCCGTATACCAGTCGGGAACTTAGAGATTGTCACGGCGGGGTCGGTGCCCCGCTGGTGGGAGAGTCTTGGTTAGGGGGAAAGCCCACTAGCCGACGGTAGGTCGGCCCCGGATCTCGCCCTCCAGCGTGGGGAAAACCACCGCCATCTCCCGCGAAAAACATGTACTACACTAACGGGACTAATGACCGAAGCAGTTGACGCGCCCGGAAACACGAAAAAATCAATCAATCAATCAATCCAGGCGCGTCAACTGCTAGGGTCATTAGTCTCGTACCCGCAATGCTCTTCTTTTCCCCGGGAGGTGGCGTTGATCTTCCCCCGCTGGATTGCGAGATCGGTGGCCGACTTACCGTCTGCTACCTGGGTTTTCCCCAACCAGGTATCCCCACTAGCGGGGCACCGCCCCAGACGAGACACGCTCTACGCACCCTTCTCCTCCAGACAGTGACACAATTCGTCCTGAGAAACTAGAGTCAAAAATCTTGTGTTTGGGACTCGAACCTAGGGCATCCAGTTTAGAGGTATGTAGTATTTGCATTAGAGCCTACACACCTTAGCAATGGACCCCCCACATTCTCTCGGCGGAGCTCCTCACTTCCAAGAAATCACTCCGAGGCAATCCGCTTATCTAGCTGCGGCGGCGACGGCGCCTCGTCGTAATTCAACACCTTCTGTCGATACAGTCTGATTAGTTTTCGAGCTTGCCCCCGGCGATCAGCCATCCGGGATTCCGCCTTCGCAACAGGGTTTCAATAACGACGTTTCTTCGTGCAGATCTCGTTACGAAGCGTCCTCGAGATAATCGAAAAAAATGCGCGTCGAAGTCGTTGCTCTAAAATGTATTGTCTTCACCTCTGGAATTATAATATCGAATTATAATAATTATAATAATCTGACATTATAATAATCTGGAATTATAATAATTATAATAATATGGAATTATAATAATAATAATAATAATAATAATAATTGTGGACGCGTCTGCTCATGTTATATTTTTTTACATTATCGTAAACGGAGTGATGGTCTGCAACAGGGAGAATTCGAAACAAAACCTCACAAAATAATTTTCCAAAAAGTAGCACGCACACTGCTCAAGAACAAATAAAATATTCTCGCTTTACACTGAAAAAAAAAAAGAAATATTTTAACAATAACGTCTTCTCGTACACTGCAGCAACATAGTACAGTACGTACAGATTCACATAACAGCAGTTATTCTGAATAGCAAATATTTACTGACAGACGGCCTCTTATTTATTTATTTATTTATTTATTTACTTATTTATTTATTTATTTATTTATTTATTCTTTTATTTATTTAGACAAAAAACACAGTCAAAACCTGTATGTGACGTATGGGGGAGAAAATCATCATCTTACACGGAGCCTTTTGTCGCTTGTCATCAGCTGTATCTTAAGAAGTGATGCACGATGCACTGAGTATGAAAATTAAATTGGCATGCGCAATTTGAAAATAGTTGGAATAAAACAATCAATTTTTTTGAATTTCCTAGTCAAAATCAAAACTCTTTAATTGTCTTTGTACTTTTCCGAAGTTTGTCGGTATGTAACGAATCCATAGAATCCTCTCAGATGACTGGAGGCTGCAAAATGTTTTGTTTTTTTTTTCAATTTCTGGGCGCACAGTAAAACAGAACTATAGAGAAAAAGTATTGTTCCCATACTGTCTTCTGTTACCTATGAGCCAAATCGTTCCATATTCCCTTGCACTGACCAGCAAGTGTGTGTGAGACTTGTATGCAGTTTGCCAGCGTGTGTGTGTATATGAGAGAAAGAGTGGGGAATGATTCAGAAACTGTCTTCCTACACACAGAACAATGTGATAAGTAAGAAGGCCGACGTGCTACCATGGGCAATCGTGTAATAGAGCAAGATCGAGATTGCCCTCAGGGCAATCTTGATTGGCGTGTACGATGGAGAACTGCACTTGGAATTGTCACCTGGTAGTTTCCATAGGCACCGAGCGATAGCAGCCGGACAGCGGAGCATCAATGGCAATATAACCTCCGACTAAAAAGAAAGGAGAACTAACTACTCCGCGAAAGTCTCTGTCATTTTGTAGCATCACAAGTTTTAAATATTTTTTTCCGAATGAAGTCGGATTAAAGCGAGAAATGGACAATATGTGTAGGTCGTTATTCTATTATAAGGTGCCCGTTCGTCCCTTATGAGCCGAGACAGTCCCTTTTTTAGACCATGTCCCGCATGTTTTGAAAAGAAAATGGGATGCCAAAATGTCCCACTTTTAGGACAATGATTAATCGGCATAAAATGCCGTCAACAATTTTAAAGTTATCATAATGTATTGATTGATTGATTGATTGTTAGTGATTCCGGACGCGTCAACAACAGATGAATAGTCTCATAAGTGTAGTGCATGTTTCTTCATCAGGAGGTGGCTGTGATCTTTACCGGCTGGATAGCGTGATCCCGCGCCGACTACGATCGTCTAGCTCCCAACCAGGAATCTCCCATCAGCGGGGCACCGCTCCAGCCGAGACAAGCTCTAAGCCCCCGACCGACCTTCCGGCATGTGTGGTAGTGTAGTGCATATTAGGTTAAGTGTGTGAGTGTGTGTGTGTGTGTGAGTGAGGAGTAAGGATAGGACAACGAAGGGAAAGGAAAGATCGCGCGCTATCCATGGCCCGTACGTAGGGTACTGCTCGCATTCGCCTGGTGTTGGTTTGAGAAACCACGGAAAACTATCGATCAGAGCAGCCGGCCTTTCGAATTCTCCTCTCCAGACAGCGACTGAATTTGACCTAGCTGACAAGCTGATGTCGAAAACCCTGCCGCCGTCGGGACTTGAACCTAGGACCACCCGGCAGTGACATCAGTTGATGCACTGAGCCACCTCTCCCGGACAGCCAAGAGACATAATCTATTCCGTTGAGTGTGCATTATTTCATAAAAAAGCGCCAGTTGATCTAACGCTCGTGTACCACGTAACAAGAGTGGATCACAGACTACTGAAATCAAGAACGGAGAGATTCAGTGGTGGTTGTAGGAAGGGAAAAAGGCTATCGCATCATTTGAGCTTCCATGTTTTATCGCTATCGATTTCGTTAACGAGAAATTCAATTATACGAACCTTCTACTTCTGTGAGTTTCTGTGCGATTTACGTAGGAATCTTAAAGGAAGACTACAGGCGAACTTTATATTGAATAAAAGTGTAAATGAAACAAACAAACAACATCTTTTTTATTATACGCATTGTCCCTTTTCTTAGTCAAGAAAAAAACACAATGCCCTTTTTTTGGTTTTAAGAACTGGTCAACTTATTTAATTATTATGCCCCTTACGGAACATTGGTAATAGAACTCAAGTTCAAGACTCCTCAGTAGCAGAACGCTCGAGCATAACCGGCATCAGAACTCCTTGAGAATCTTGAGGGAACCCGGGCAGTGTAGCGAAAGTCTCCAAATGCTTTGCCCTCACCAAGGCCAAGCAATCAGTGATGCACCCAAAAAAGATCAGATTAATACTGGGATAACCATCCAACCTGTTGCAGATCTGGTTCAAACTTGTGAAAAAGATTGTGGATCGACTTGTTCCAAAGAACGTCTGAACAGCTGAGAAATAGGGTCAAAATTACAGAAGTGGATAACATTGATAGAAAATATACTATTCCTTTAAATTTGACTTTCTCTCCTAATACATACGTAGTAAAAGGAAATTGTAGTATTGCTGCAATTAATATTCGTATCGTATTTAAGACCCCTGATATCGAAAAAAAGAATAATTCTTCTTTACATAGTACATTAATTCTTTACACGTTGTGCAGAATCCATTTGTGGGTTCTTCATATCGAAAAAAATGGTTGACAACAAAACGTTTGTCCGTCCGCCTGTCCGACAGTTGTTGAACAGAGCGCTTCCGATAGCCCCTTAATATTCCCAGATTGATCTGAGCGAGCTTGAGGAACTCCTATTTTGAAACGGGTATTTCATTTGCGGGGGGTTCTCATAAAGACTCGGTATTTTCAAAATTTTCTCAAAAATAGTTCAAATTTCTTACACTCCTTATTTTTTTCGGAAACGAAAACTCCTATTAAATAGTGGCATAGAACTCACACTTTTTTTTTGGAAAATTTTTAATTTTTTTGGTGTCTTTCTTCAACTTCAATATCCAAGATAGATACATTTTTCTCAATGAATTGTATTCTTTAAAGACAGAGTTTACAATACAAAGGACGCTTATTAAAATGGTGCAGTTACTATTATCGGTCAACATTCTTTTTTGAGAATTGCAAAACATTTACATCGTAAAACTACATTTATGCTAGAGATTTTTTGCGTAACGTAATCTGTTCTAAAAAGTTGCCAATAGTGCGCATTTGACTATTCGAACGATCGTTTTCTCACTGCAGAGGCTACATTATTGAGAATTTCTTATTTAGCACCTTAATGTTTTCCAAATATACATGTTGACTCCTGTTATATTCGCTCGGCATCAGTAATATTCACTCATTACGTATGTATTTCTGCATCTTAGCTAATACGGAAACTGATTAGGTCGGGAAATGTCGACACACTGAATTTTGCCCATTTAACCATGCAAGACTGTTATTATATTATTATTTTTTATTATATAGCGTACAGATTTGTTATGGTCAAAGGCTTCCAGGCAAGAACAGGACTGAAATTTCTATTTCAGATCATATAAAATATAGTGAAAAACAATAGATCATTACTCTTTTACATAAAAAATAAACAAAACAAGAAATCAAAAAGTGGTAAAAATTTCACTAGATTCTTAAGAGCATGTGCGATTTCTGACCATCCACCACAAAGCACGGTCGATTTCCAATTCCTGCTTCGCGGTATTCGTGTTCTCCCTAAAAGATATCCACGACGCTTCTCGCCAGAGGACGAGTGAAAAAGGTCAAATGCTTCTCAAAACCCTCGCGAATTTCCTCTCTAGTCAGTCTCTGGGGGAATGGTTGATTGATTGATTTTTTCGTGTTTCCGGGCGCGTCAACTGCTTCGGTCATTAGTCCCGTTAGTGTACTGCTTTTTTTTTCTCGGGAGATAGCGGTGATCTTCCCCCGGTACATGGCGAGATCCGGCGCCGACCTACCGTCGGCTAGTGGGGTTTCCTCCTAACCAGGACTCTCCCACCAACGGGGCACCGCCCCAGTCGGGACAAGCTCTAAGCTCCCGAACGGTTTCCCGGAATATGTGGTAGTGTAGTGCATGTTAGAGTAAGTGTGTGTGTAAGGGAAGAGGATAGGACAAGGAAGGGGAAGGACAGATCGCGCGCGGTCCGTGGCCCGTTTGGTAGGGTACTGCTCCGGCATTCGCCTGGTGTTGATAGGAGAAACCACGGAAAACTACCGATCAGAGCAGCCGACCGCTGGAATTCTCCTCCAGACAGCAGCTGAATTCGCCCTAGCTGAGAAACTAGTGTCGATTAGTGAAAAACTAGTCCTACCGCCGTCAGGACTCGAACCTAGGACCTCCCGGTTAGAGGCGCTCTGGGGGGAAATTCAAGCGGCCGGCTACTCCAATAGAGAGTTTCCTGTCAATTTCTAACAGATGTCTTCGATGAAAACGAAGCGAATACTGGAACAGTACAGTCACAAACGATCCCGACTGCGCGTAATATTTCCTTCTTTATCCTCGTACCTTCCTCTCCCTTTACATAGACACACATGCACTATACTACCACACATATTGAGAGACCAGTTGAGAGTTTACAACATAATCAAGGGGGCGGATTTTAATGATGTAAAACATCGCCAAAAATGATGAATAAAATGCTCTTAAATGTTTTTAAAGTGCCCCTAAAACCAAAGAAAAATGACAAAAAACATGTTCAAAACCAGTTCGGATGAACAACTCACGCTGTTGGATAAGTTACTGATGTGATCCAGGCTGCTTCTAATCGTTCAAGTGAACTCAGCTTTCAAACTTTTGGTTTGGACTGTTCTTGACCAGAATATGTCTTTAGAAATCGGCTGAACCGCCAATAGCGCTGACAGGTGTCACAGGAACATTAGATTACATACTCACAATGGCTGACATAACTTCTGAGCGAAGAAATCGAATAGGCTACCAGGTATAAGTGCTCAGGAATTCTGTGGAGAACATTTGTTGCATCTCGTAAATATTATTTGAAACAACTAGTAACATTTTTATTTGGAAAATGTCCCAGAGACTTCATGTAATTACCACTCAAAATTAAAATATTGGTTACAAATTCAAGGGTACGCGGCATCAACCATATCTACAGGGGGACATCAATTTTGGAGAAAATCGGCTGAACGGTTTAGCCGCTACCGTTGCTCACAGACGGACGGACATAAAGACGTTTTATCGTCATTCGATTTTTCAAATCATCAAGGACCCTCAAAAAATGGATTCTGGTTACACCACGAGATAGAGGAATTTTTCCTAAATTTATTAACGGGATTTATCCACTTTTTCGTTACCAGGGCCCTAATAAGGGTTTTTCTGCCGAAAATTGGCCGTTTTCCGCGTAGCATTACATAACTTTCTGTCTACTCCGTAACGAGGAAGTAAAAATAGTGGGGTTTCAAATGCCTCTCCTCTATTCGTAGCCTCCCCTATTCGTTAGTACCCTTCGGACTCAGTGGAGGCAGTGGGAATGATCCGCGCGCACCGCGAGAAACGAGCAAAAGATATGCAGAACACCCCCGCTCTGTTTTTTCCTAGGCGAGGTATTGCCAATCCCAATTTCTGGATCAGCCTAATCCCTACCTGCTAATCCTGCTAATCCCTATTCAGGATAACACTCTAATTTTTCAGTGTTCACCTTAGGATAGTCTTCCTTTCGGAATGCAATTTCTAAATGTATAGCAGATTTAAAACGATATCGCTTTCATAACATTTACTTGAGCAAAAAAATTACAATGAAAAAACTTTTACAAAAAATGTATCGTTAGAGACACTGCTTCGTTTCTGTTTTTTTTTAATATAATTCAATATAATTCTACTATATTACATATAATTCCATGTTTATATACGTGTACATAATATTTAATGAACTTAAATATGTAATATGTTCAATTTACTACAGAGTGAAGAATAATTTTTTTTATCGTAGGGTAGAACTTCGTGCAAACTGGACAGTGTTAAAAATATCCGAGTTGGTGACATTGGTCCATGAAAACCTGCTTGGGAATTCATGACAAGGGAAAATATTTAATTTGGACATCTTTTGAACAGAATTAACACACATTCTTTTGTAGTACCTGAAACGTCCGGATAGCTTGCTATTTAGTGTTAGAAATAATAATACTCAGAGTGTCTGGAATGCCCATTCTTTAATAAAAGAATATTATTCTCAACCGGCGACCCCGACGTAATAAAAGCGCCTCTTCCCTGAATTATCACAAAGAATATTTTTATTCTCAGCCAATTCACAGAATTGACAGCAGGTACGATCGAGAACCCCGAACATTCAAGGATAATTTTGTCCATCATTATTATTATTACTATTATTATTATTATTATTATTATTATTACTATTATTACTATTATTATTATTACTAAAAAATTGTATTACTATCATTATCATTATCATTTTATTATTGTTGTTATGTTGCGTCGCCGGAGGCCACCCTGGTGCACGGTGTCTAGTAGGTGTCATTATCAGATTGGTGACATAAAAGGGTAAATTGAGGAGCTTTCAGAAAGAAGGTGAATCTTTTCTGGGAATAATTTTCTTTGAACCCCTATGTTACGTATATACTCGTAGAATAAAATATAATAAAATTCAAATAAAGAAGATCCAATAAAACTGATTTCGGAAAAGGTGGCCCACATCCTTATTGGGCCTTCTTCCAGACACCTCAATATTACTCATAACTACACCTCGGAATTTTAGGTACAAAAAAGGAATTATTTAGACATCTAAAATAGGTAACAAAATTATGAAATTAGTCACCATTGGGCATGAAATGTGACGTTTTAGGCACTTAGGTTACAACATCGTTCCTCTTCACACTATGCAATGTACCTGATACAACACAGGAACGGAGCACACACACACAGAAGAAAACTAAAAATGATCCTTTTTCTTTCTAGGGATTCAAACGGGTAGGTATTTTGTAGGCTTCGCCTTTTCAACAGTAAGTTTTTGCCTGACCTGAGTTTTTCTTCGCCTGGATTGCATAGACGAAGCGCCGCGGCGGTAAGTCTCAACCTGTCAACACGCAGCTGCCCTGGGAGTGGGTGCAATTGCCTAGGAAGTGCGTGCTGAAGCGCGTGAAACTTCCTCTTTACATTGAATTGCAGAGCAATGTTCATTGTGTTGGAAGAAATTTCGGGCCATTCGGGGAAGTATTTGGGATTCGGTAACACACAATTTTAAAAATGAGTAATTAAAATATTATAATTGTTCAAAATTATTCGTTTTACGCAGTTTTAGGGGAAAATAATAAAATGGAAAACAATTCCCCATTTATGTCATTTTAAGCACTATTGTATGCTGTTAGTAGATCTATTTTTCATGATTCGTAAACATCTGAAATTATTTTTCACAACTTCCTCATGGTACAAAATAGGCATTTGTCCTAAAATCTGAGGTCTACTCATAACATAAGAGTTTTTTTAAATTTCTTTACTTTAAATTTCTTTTTTTAATTAGTAATTTTATTTTGATCAAAATTAAAAATACAAAATTTGCTATACGAAATATGAGTATATTCATCATGAACAGCTGATTGCCTGATCAGCAGATACGTGGATCAATCATCAGACTTTATTTATTTTATTTATTTAAAGTCAAAAAACAGTTAAAAACTGTGTGTGACGTACCCTTGGGGAGAGGTGCAGTCTGTGCACGGTTTCTTGAGCTCTGGAATCTCAGTCCTAACTCATATACATATTAGGTGAATTTAGAACACAACAGCGTGCTTTTTTTTGGCAAAAATCGGAAAGAAAATGTTCACTCCCGTGTAACAAAAACTATCTGCGAAGGCAAATCAACAACAGGTTTGGCTTATTCAGCTCGGTTGTCGGTTGACAGTTTTCACCTGCCGCCTTTCCGCTTCTCTGTCTCGGAATGACCGGGAGCTCCCAAAAGACGCCCGGCTTCTACTTAACTTTAAACAATACAAATATATTCAACAGGATTCAAAACAGGCAGATGGACTTTGAAGTTTGGACACACATGAAAGCCAGTTACTGAGACTGAATGAGGAATGAGGTGATCTTCGACACATGAAATGTCATTGGGTTAATGAAGCGTAATAACTGATTTCGTATTATCTGTGATTATTACACAAAAATACTGGAATTATTTTTTTTTGACTCGTTACTCCAATAGAATGTATATAATAAACGATATGTACATTTACCATTCGCAGAAATGTGTGTACTCTACACAAAACCCCAGCCAAAACAACTGATGTTTGAACCTAGTTTTAAGCCAGTAAGCAATCAAAGCTTGTTTTGACAAATCAAAGGATTTTTCACGAAAATAATATGTCTTTAGGCGGAATCGAGACAAAGAGGGTTACGCCAAACCTTAACACAACGGCTTGTGAAAGCTTCCTGGGAGTGATCAACTCACTGGGAGAGCACATTCCAAATATTTTACTTCACTGAGGTGTGAAAGGTCAAGTTCCTGGAAAAGAAATGGGCAGAATAAGAGAACTCATATAAATATAAATAATTTCAGAGGATTTTTTCCGTGAAGAAATTGCTTGGCCAGCTATTATATTTTAATGAACCGCTATTTGGAAAGCCTATTTGGAACAGAAATCTCAAATCATCATTTTTAGACTACATTTGTTCCAGCAACATTGTAGAATTTATGACTACAAAACTACTTTTCCTTTGGTTTGGATATATTACAGTGTAATATATGTTATCAATATGTAATCAAAGAAACATAGAGAAAATAACATTTTCGTATTTTCAGTTGTCATAATTTTGAATAACTGATCTTTTCTTTTCAGCCCTTACACATGACCGTTGTGAATCTGTGTTTTTGGCTTTTCAATACTTTTTTCTTCTGTCGCAAAATTAGACTTTATAGACAAATTAACATTGTACATCATGTGCGTGCGTAAGATTCATAATTAAAGTCAGAATCAAAGCAAGGAGAAAAATGTAAATTCACTTTTAAATTCAGAACTACAATAAAGCCGGGGGAGCAATTGTTGCTACAGGTGAAATTAAAAATCGAATCAAGGAAGTAGTTATTGATTTAGGCAGGATTAGTTAACAACAAAGAATTTGGGATACAATTCACATGATTTTAAACATTAACATGGCGAACATTTTTCTAAAATACATGTAATGAAACTTGAACCATTGCGTCTAATAAGGCACATTGACTATACGCAGCAGTGAGACGGTCTACTTTCGTAGAATAATAACTCATGTTATAAGAATATCCTATTGCAGAAGCAGTTGCTCTTTTATACTCTTTTGTAAACTCTCTAAGTATCACTAGCGTACCAATCCTTAATAATGTTCCACATTCACTCTACAACCAATAAAAGATTCCAATTATTTCATAACACTTGTTATATTCAATTAATTATTATGAAAATGTATACCTACAATTTTATTGACAATTGTAATCATTACTTAAAATTACACTTACTTTCCTCATATTTTTACAACAGAGACGCGTCAACTACCACGGTCATTACTTCCACAAGTTTTATATCACGGAGCTGGCGGTGTTCATCCCCGCTGGAGATCCAACACCGACTTACATCTCGAGATGCGGGTTCTCCTTCATCACGGTATTTTCTAGGGTACCTGTCCGGCATTTGCTTGCTTTTGATCGGAGAAACGAACGAAAACTACCGATGAGAGCAGCCGGCCGATAGAATTCTCCGCCACATCGTAGTTGAATGCGTCGAAAATCAGCCATCGTTACGACTCGCACTCTATGACCTCCCGGTCATAGGCTCTGAACAAAACTCAGAGGGTCAGCAAGATGAAGCAAAGCCGCAAGAGACAAGTATTGTGTCGTTGACCAATATTCCGAAGACATTAGAAGAAAAATAAACCACTGACAGGAATTCTGAACGTCAGTGATGGGAACGCTCACTCTACAGCCAAAAACGCTTAAAATTATTTGACAAGAGGGGTTATAGTAATGAAGGAAATGAAGACCCGGAATTGATGAAGAAGCGTAGACATTAATTACAAGAAGAGTCTATTTTTCTCATATTTCTACATCAGACAATCGTCAAATACTAGTCAGCTGTCTGCCTGTACTTGGCGCGACAGCCCGCGTACGGGCAATGGCCTGCCAGCAGCGTCCCGGCCACGTGGCGATTGGTAAAGGGGGTATGTGTGGTTAGGATGAAGGCATCCCCACGCCGGATTCTGGTTTTCTCAACATGAGAAAAGTTGCTCATGTGTGAGCAGCAACATATACTGGGACATTGCAAGGAAAACGCACACTTCAATCTTGCCCGACCGGAAATCAAACCCGGGGTCACGTCATGGAAAGCGAGCCAATGAGGAAACCAATGAGCTAAACCGCGAGGGCCAATACTAGTCATTAGTGCTTTAATTACAGCATACGTAATATCCTGGAGGCTGGGGTGCTCATCCCACGCTGGTAGGCGAGATCCGATAATTGATTGATTGATTTTTCGTGTTTCCGGGCGCGTCAACTGTTTCGGTCATTAGTCCCGTTAGTGTAGTGCATGTTTTTTTCTCGGGAGATGGCGGTGATCTTCCCCCGCTGGATGGCGAGATCCGGCGCCGACCTACCGTCGGCTAGTAGGGTTTCCCCCTAACCAGGACTCTCCCACCAACGGGGAACCGCCCCAGTCGGGACAAGCTCTAAGCTCCCGACCGGTCTCCGGTGAAGTGCATGTTAGAGTAAGTGTGTGTGTAAGGGAAGAGAATAGGACAAGGAAGGGGAAGGACAGATCGCGCGCGGTCCGTGGCCCTTTTGGTAGGGTACTGCTCCGGCATTCGCCTGGTGTTGATCGGAGAAACCACGGAAAACTACCGATCAGAGCAGCCGCCCGCTAGAATTCTCCTCCAGACAGCAGCTGTATTCGACCTAGCTGAAAAGCTAATGTCGAAAATCCTGCCGCCGTCAGGATTCGAACCAAGGACCTCCCGGTTAGAGGCGCTGCAGTGACATTAGTTGATGCACTGAGCTACCGCTACCGGTGCGAGATCTGGTACCAATCTACACAGTAGGTTTCGAAGATCCTCCCCCTCCTATATCTTTCTCCAGATGACACCACCTCAGCCACCGGGAGAGGTGGCGTAGAGCAACAACTGATGTCACTTCGAGTCACGACTGTGGCAAGATTTTTGAAATTAGCTTGTCAGCTAGGTCGATTTCAGCCGCTGTCTGGAGGAGAATTGTAGAGGCCGGCTGCACTGATCGGCGGATAGTAGGCCGGCGCCGGATTTCACCATCCAGCGGGGTAAGATCACCGCCATGATGGAAAAATATGCACCATACGTACGGGACTAATGACCTGAGTAGTTGACTTGCCCGGAATCACTAACAACCAACCAACCACTCGAGCTAGGAAAAGCTCTAACTTCCCGACTTGGCTCCTGGCATGTGTGACAACGTAGTGGATGTAAGTGTATGAGAGGGGACAAAGATGAGGAATGAAAGATCGCACACGATTCGGGGATAGTTTTTTTTAACTTTCTCGCCTTATTTCGTAACAAGAGGATTGTAATCGTGCAACAGATTAACGCCGATTTTTCGAAACACTCTTTTCCCTGCACTGGTAAAAAAATTGGATAAATCTAAAAGTGAAATACTTTTTCTAACACATTGTGTAGTCAAAATCTATGTTCTATGGGTCCTTAATGAACAGTAATACTGATTGACGGCAATACGTCTCTCTGAATCTGTCCGTCCGTTTGTGTTCAATGTTAGCACCACAGGCTTTCAGACGATTTTCACCAAAACTGATATTCCTTAATCGATTTAAAGGAACTCGAGAACCCGCCGACCGGATATTTTCATTTTTTGGGAGTACTTTACAAGATACCTCAATTATATTTTCAAAAAAATTCATTTTCAAAAAAACGACTGCAAATTTGTTGATTAACTTTGTTCACAGAGATTCACACAAACGCTTAAAAGAATTGCCCTGAAAACCCATTTTCGTTGAAATCCCTTATTTTTAATAACAAGTTCAAATTTTATTTCGACGTCTTCCTACAACTTCAATATTAAAGGAGAGATATACAAAGTAATTACGTACGTATATACAGAGTAATATACGTAGTAAAAAGAAAGTTATGTATTGATGCTGAAAATGGATTTCGAGATTTTAACGGAAATATATTTTGTGGGGTCCCCTGATACCGAAAAAGTGTGTGTGTGTTTTTTTTTCAAAACGCCCGTCCGTCCGTCTGCGCGTCCGTCTCTGAACACGACTAGCGCCCGAACTATGCACAGGATTCTGAAGAAACCCCTGACCAACTGACTTCAGTTGAAGCTTTGAAATTGTGAAAATCATTCTTTAAAATTTGGGGGTACTTTACATGAAGTTCCGGACATTTTCAAAATTTTCTGAAAAACAGCTCCAAATTTTTTCTCTAAATTTCTTGTAAGAATAGAGCAAAATACACTCATAAAAACAGCATAGATCAGATTTTCACGGTTAACTGTGAAATTTCGAAAATTGCAAAAGTTTGAAATTCATCATAGTATCATTGTCAGTCGCAACAACAGCAGTCGCAACAACAGCAGTCCCAACAACAGCAGTCGCAGCAACGGCTACGGCAACAATGGCAACAGTCGAAGACGCAGACAGATAAAATTCCGCCCACCTTTCATGGTAAGACCAGATAACGCTGCGCGTGCATAATGGCAAGAAGTTTCTTACAGAAACAAAAAGCGACCTAGAACAAGTGACCTCCAACGCAATGCGCACAAACAGAACCAAACTTCGAATCTAGAAACATATTCAGCGTGTTGAGTGAAAGTGGAAATACTCGTGTCCCAAACGAAAGAGAAGACAGTAATTGAAGAGAAAATGCCAGCGAGGTTCCAAAACCACTACCATTCTTCGTACCTGGAGTCACGAAGATAAATAATCTAATAAACGTAATGCATGAAGCACGGGTGGATAGAGAGGGTATTTCATATCCAATAAAGTTTACAACAACAATGAAGTAAAAATTATGTCAAAAACTCCAGATGTCTACAGGGCTCTAGTAACGAAGTTCAAAATTAAGGACGTGAAATTTTATACATATCAGATGAAGCAAAATAGAGCATTCAGAGACGCTTAATGAAATATGCATTCTACAACTGATATAGACTGCCTCAAAAAAATGTTTACTTTAGGACACAGTGTGCGTCAAATTTTCAATGCTAAACACAAAATTACATAACTACCATCAAAGTTCTTCATAGATCTATAACCAAGCGAAAACAACAAAGAAATGTACAAAACAGAATTTCTACTAAATTGCAAAATAAGAGTTGAACCTCCACGAGTGAAGAGAGAAGTTGTTGAATGGAAACATTGCCAAAATTTCCATCACACGAGTACCTGTCATCTCCCGCCTCCCAGTATAAAATGTGAA
Source organism: Teleogryllus oceanicus (assembly GCA_964035755.1). Classification (NCBI taxonomy): domain Eukaryota; kingdom Metazoa; phylum Arthropoda; class Insecta; order Orthoptera; family Gryllidae; genus Teleogryllus; species Teleogryllus oceanicus. The sequence goes on along the minus strand of CAXIVR010000001.1, from coordinate 306,689,679 downwards.
GGTGATCACCATGCATTACAGTTAAAGAACAGAACAACAAAAGCCTTGTGCGTTTTATGTGATGGTGATTATCCTGCAAATTACAAAGGTTGCTCCGTTATCAACACGAACGAAAATGAAATATTCTCATATTGAAACATCAAAAGAATTCAAGGCATATCAGAAACAGTAAAAGAAACAACCCTATTTTAATCACCAAGATCAAACTTCTACCAAAATAAGTCCTTCCAGCTCTAGGAAATATACATTCAAACATACAAAAGTAAAAAATTTGAGCAAATCTTCAACAAGCAGTCAGAACAAATAAATAGTTACTAAGTATGATGTCTCACATACTCCCCACGTTATGAGCCACAATACCTTCTGTATAATTGCAACGTGGAACGCCAACGGGTTGGCACAACATAGCCAAGATTCACGCAACATTCTAATAACTCAAAAAATTAATATAACGCTGATTTCAGAAACGCATTTCACTGAGACAAGTTGTATTTTTACACCTGGCTACGATGTACACCACACAAGACATCCAGATTGTACGGCACATGGCGGCACAGCAATCATTATAAGCAAAATCAAATACAACATACATTGTGAAATTAAGAAAAATTATCTCCATCTAACTTCAGTGCGAGTAAAGGACAATTTTGGTGAGGTTACTTTATCAGCAGTCTACTGTCCGCCACAGTATAGACTCTCCGAGAGTGACTTCATACATTTCTTTCGCCCATTAGGATCAAGATTTATTATTGACGGGGTTTTTAATGCTAAGCATCAACAATGGGGTTCCAGATTCAATACCCCGAGAGGCAAAGAACTAAAAGCTATTGAAAATGCACATTGCAACGTCCTATCTAGCGACGAACCAACATATTGGCCCACAGGTATGAATAAAATTCCAGATCTGGTAGACATATTCATTATTAAAGGCACGGCCCAATCTCATTTCAATATTCAACAATGTCTTGATTTGAGTTCTGACCACTCTCCTGTTATAATGACTTTTGGAGCATGTAGCATCGAAGTAATTTCATCACCTACCTTATCAAATAGGCACACCAACTGGGAATTATTCCCACAATTGATTAACGAAAATGTTACGGCGTGTTCCATTGAAAACGAATGATGATGTAGATGCCGCAATCAAATATATAACAGAAGGTATCCAAAACGTGGCTAGGAACTCTACACCTGAAATGAAAGTGCACTCCAAAACAAATACATACCCACGGTACATACAAGAAAAGATAGCTCTGAAAAGAATATTTCGAAGAATTTGGTAAAATAACAGAACACCTGAATATAAAAATATGCTGATCAATGCAACATAGAAACTTAAAAGATTATTGAAAGAATATAATTCTATATCGTCGCAAAAGTATTTAAATAATACCTCTCCACAAGCAACCAATACACACTGGCTGTGGAAGGTTACAAAAAGATTAAAAAGACCAAAATAATATATTCCACCCATCAGAAACGCCAGGATCTGCGCAAAAACTAATCTGGAAAAAGATCATCCTGATCATCAGTATGGATTTCGAAGAAAGAATTCTACGGCTGAACAAGTGCACAGGGTGGTGAACACCATTAGTAAAAAAGAAAAGAAATATTCATCGGCTGCGTTTCTAGACATAACGCAGGTATTCACCAAAATATGACATGTAGGGTTATTGTATAAGCAGAAGAAACACCTTGAATACCCTTATGTCCCATTAAAATCCTACCTAAGTAAGAAAATCCTACCTTTCCAGATTAAGCACAATAACGAACTATCTTCCTTTTACCCTATCATGTTTGGTGTCCCTCAAGGAAGTGTCAAATAACAAAACAAAAGCAAGTAAAATAACAAAACAGTCAAATAACAAACAAAAGCAATGTGGAATATAATAAAAAATACTACCAAATCAACTAGAAACCCTGCAGAGAATGTTGTTTTAAAATATAACGATATAAATGTGAACGATCCGGCAACAGTGGCTAGCCTCTTTAACCAATACTTTTCGAGAATTGCTGCCGATCTCACTAAGGGTCTTCAGGCACAAAATTCAAAAACAGACAGTTCACTCAAAATTTTAGACACGATGTTCGTTTCCGAAACTTCTTCCTATGAAATTCTCAAAATAATCGGTAAACTAAAAAATAAATATTCGTCCGGTTTAGATGAATTCCCGGATTCTTTGTTAAAGACATGTGCCTTTGCCATTATACACCCCCTAACTCACATATTTAATTCATCGTTATGCACCAGAACGTTTCCAGATATTTTCAAATCAGCTAAAATTAAGCCGCTCTTCAAAAAAGGCAACAAAAATGAAATTCAAAATTATCGCCCTATTTCTCTTCTATCAGTTTTTTCAAAAAATATTAGAGAGACTTTCTTACGTACGAATGGAAACCTTTCTCAGTAAACACGACGCGTTTTCAGATTGCCAACATGGATTTAGAAAATCAAAACCCACGGAAACAGCTATATTTTCTTTTCTTAAAGATGTCGCCTCATCATTGGAACAAAACGAGGCACCTATTAGATTATTTTTAGATCACTCAAAAGCTTTTGACGTCATTGATCATGACATTTTACTTTCCAAATTACCTTCATATGGGATCCATGGTATTGCTCTAGATTAGTTATGTTCGTACCTTAAAGAACGATCTCAGAGAGTGGAAATACCTTACTGGAATGATGGAACATTACGTACGCACCTTTCCGACTCTGCCCGTTGCATGTGGAGTTCCTCAAGGATCGGTTTTAAAAACCTTAAATGGAACGTCCATTTAAATGAATTGTACACAAAATTAAGTTCATTATGCTACGCGATCAGAATTCTTTCAAATTCAGTCAGCCTTCATACTGCTCGTTGTGTATATTTCGCGAATGTTCATTCCCGCCATTCCGATATGGCATAATATTCTGGGGAAATACATCTTATAGCTCCCAGACTTTTAGATTACAAAAACGAATTGTACGAATAATAACCAAATCCCACCCACGTGATTCATGTAAGCCTCTCTTCATTAATCTAGGAATTTTACCATTACCTTGTCTGTTTATTTACGAATCAGTGTTTTTTGTCAAAAATGACTTGCTTAAGGGCGGGACTATATTTTCAGAAAATGCCGATGTCTATTACTATAACACTCGACCTAGAAATCATATTTATTTTTTTATTTATTTATTTATTTTACGTCAGAAAAACAGTTAAAAACTGCGTATGACGTGCTATGGGGAAAAGTGAATTGTGTGCACATTTTCAAAATTCTGTGATCCCTACACTTACTCATATACTACTTAAATTTTGAATTTTTGAAAGGAAAAAAAAACAAAAACAAAATCTATTTTCAAAGATAAATAAGCAATAAATTTTGAATTTTGAAAGGGAGAAAAAAAACAAAAAAAACTCCCATGTAATAAAATCTATTGTCAAAGATAAATAAGCAATAAATTTTGGCTCTTATTACTTCCTTCCTAACGATAATTTGAATAATTGTATTTCCACTGAATTCTAGAAGACGTGCACAGAAAATGAAGTTACATTTATGTCCAGAAGCAAAACAAGGGGCCATCTCAGCATTTGCTCAATGGATCAGGGAAACTGGACGAAAAACCTGATCGAGATGGGGGTCATTGACCCGGAAGCTGTAGTACAATAGTTGTTACAGGTTGTTTATACTCATTTATACAGTCCAAATGGTAAATAATGCATTATGTATCATTGTTAAAATTAATGTTACTTTTCTTGTTATGCCAGTATAGTCTCTAATTGTATAGAAACAGTTATGCAGCAGAAACGATTTCACTTGGGATTTAAACTTTTCATTGAATTAATCGTTTAATGTCATCGAAAGTGTTGTAAAATAATGTACATGATTGAAATGTGAATTTTTGTAATGAGCCGTTGATACTGCCCCCTGATGAATATGATTTCTACGTCGAGTTTTATAGTAATAGACTTCTGCATTTTCTGAAAAATATTCTGCCCTTGAGCAACATTTTTACAAAACCACTGTTTCGTAAATAAAAGACACGTAATGGTAGAATTCCTAGATTAATGAAGAGAGGCTTAATGAATCACGTGGTGGGATTTGGTTATTATTCGTACAATCTGTTTTGTAATCTAAAAGTCTGGGAGCATAAGATGTATTTCAGAATATTATGCCATATCTCAGGGGAATGAAATTCGCGAAGATAACAACGAGCAGTATGAAGGGCGATTGAATTTGCAAGAATTTTAACGCGAATAAAGAATTTTAATTGTGTGTTCAATTCATTTAAATGGACGTTCCATTTAAGGTTTGACTGAATTGAGAGACCTAAAAATTTTTTTGCCTTAACATCAGTCAATGGTACACTGTTCATTTTCATCTGGTGACAGTATCAACAGCTCATTACAAAAAATTCACATACAATACATTTACATTATTTTACAACACTTTGCCCGATGACATTAAACGATTAAATTCAATAGAAAAGTTTAAATCCCAAGTGAAATCGTTTCGCTGCATAACCGTTTCTATACAATTAGAGACTATACAGAGATCACAAGAAAAGTAACTTTTAATTTAATAATGATATAATGCATTATTTAACATTTTAACTGTATAAAAAGTGATGAACAACCTGTACAAGTTATTGTATTGCAGCCTCCGGGCCCAAAGAAACCATCTCGATCAGGTTTTTCGTCCAGTTTCCCGATCCATTGAGCAAATGCAGATGGCCCCCTTGTTTTGTTCTGACATTAATGTAACTCATCATTTTCTGTGCACGTCTTCCAGAATTCAGTGAGAAAAAATTATTCAATACGTTTCCGCTTGTTGGGGAGGGAAATATTATTCTGATGGACATGGATAAGAGCCAAAATTTATAGCCTTTTTATCCTTGAAAATAGATTTTATTACATGGGAGCTTTTTTTCTTTAATTTAAGTAGTATATGGCTTGATGTAGGGATCACAGAATTTTGAAAATGTGCACACAATTCACTTTACCCCATAGCACGTCATGCGCAGTTTTTAACTATTTTTTGACGTAAAATAAATAAATTAATTTAAAAAAGTGTGCTGGGTCCAGTGCTCCATGTATTATACACTTCTGACCTGCCGTGGATTGACGTGCCTGACCTGCCGAAAAAGTAACAGCCACATTTGCTGATGATACATGAGTTCTTGCTGCACACGGTAATCCAGTAGAGGTTTCTAGATTGTTTCATGAACATCTCAACAAACTACAAGAATGGCTAAATACTTGGTGAATAAGTGCAAATGGAAGCGAAGCAAACCAAATCACATTACTTTCACTATGAAGAGACATTTGTCCCACAGTGTAATTGAACAGAACTCATCTTTCACAAATAAATTCAGTGAGACATTTAGGTGTCTATCTTGATAGGAGACTTTTGTAGAAAAAACGTATCATGTGTAAACGAAAAGAACTGTTAAAATACAAAAAACTGTATTGGTTGTTAGGTAGAAACTCAGTCAGTGTTAGCTTTAGAAAATAAATTACTCCTTTATATTGTGACCGCCCGTTTTCTTAGATTCCGAAAACGTGTCACATACCGCCCTAAGAAAGCGAGGGAAAAGAATATTTTGAACGCGCGCCAACGCGGATGGATATTTGGAATGATAATTAGAATTTAAAACAAGAGGCCGCCACCTTAGACAAGGGCGAGACCGGAGGTCGGATGAAAGAAAAAATTCTTTCTGAAGGTAGCAAACTGAACTGGGCGGACGTATGGAAAACGGTACGCCAGGAAGTGACATTGCAGCGGATTTCAGATTTGCAACTTTTTTTGAGGAAAACTCTTCTAGAAGACCAGAAGAGGTAATTATTCTATTATAAATTGATTTAAACATAATCTTAGAAAAAAGGTAAAGAAACGTTAGAATTTATAATGGAAGAATTAGGGAGTGGAGTTTTGAATAGATGGCAGTAATTAATAGCTTGCATTCATTTCTCTTTCCAGTTTTTTTTCTCTCTCACATGCTTTTCGTATATTTAAATACTCCTTGGTTGGTGCTCATAAAAAGGGTGATTCTGGATTCTTTTTCACTCTGAATACCCAGTTGGTCATTAACCGTAATGGGTAAAAGTAAAATTCATATGGGGTATTCAAGAATATCAAACTTGAACGAGAAGAAGAAGGCGATTTCTGGGGAGCGACTGCGTTCTCAACCCGGGGCCACGACCTTCAAGGCCGAAGCAACTCGGTGAAAAGGGTAGAAGGAAGCCCAGCGGACTGCTCTACGCGGCCGAGAACACAGTAAGGCGTTCCAAATAAACTGTTTTGTAGGATAGGAGGATTCAGTTTAATGAAAGCTTATTCTGTATCCGTACGTAGAAAAAAAAAGGGAGGGTAAAGATTTACCACGCTTAAAAGATAAGAAAAGTAAAAGTACATTTGTTTCCGACTTCAATACGTGAGAACAGAATCAATCTTTTCTTTAAAAAAGGTTTTTAAAGATCAAATATTGTAATATAGTGATTAAGAGTTTGTGTAAGAGTATAATTATAATAATAGTAATTCTCTGGATTTTAAGAGAAAGAGTTTCCTTTTGTTGTAAAAGTAATGTTAAGGGAAAAGTATTTTTTTTGATTTTCAATGTGTGTTCTTTCAAATTTTGTAAAGTAATATTTTAACGATTCTTTCGAATTTCTGAAAGTGTGTTTGTTAAACAATTGGGTTGTAGATGAAAGTAGGAAATTGTGTATTGTGTTATTAGTGTGTGTTTTTTTTTCAGTCAAGTATTCTGTATTTGATTTTTTCTGTTGCCATTGTATGTATTTGTCAAAGCAGCAAATATTTTTAGAATATATTCTGAATTTAGTGAAAAGTGATTCTCACCGAGTTGTTTGTAATTTTGCACCCAATCCATAAACGATTTTCACGACCTGCCCCTTTTTTTTTTATTTATTGTGTCCACACTGGGACGTCTATGCTGAGCTAGTCGACCATCTGGTGAATTGTGTCGCCCCCCCCCAAGACGTCTCAGGTCGGGTGCTGGCCTTACGGCTTATACCGCCCCGACTGTGGTTCGCAATTGGCGCCCAACGTGGGCCTGATTATTGGATGCATTTACGACAAACTCGATTTTGGAAAACTGAGACCAAAATTGTGTAACTAAAATTACTAGTACAATTGAATCACAGTTCACTAAAATTTCTGACAAGGTTGCAGAGTACAATGTGTTGAGAAAATGTGTTATTTCAGGAGTGTTTTTTTCAAAAAGGATATTTATTATATGAGAGTTTTATCAGTTTCAAATTGTGTCTGGTATTTCTGGTGAAATATTTTGTGAGAGGTGTATGGTGTCTGGGAAAGAATTGATTGATTCTAGGCAGTTAATAGATTCAAAATGGCAGATAAGTATAAGTGGCTAGGAATTTACCTACCGTGAAGGAACTACGAGGAATCAGATAGCGATAGGAAACTGGGGGACAAGCACCAGGTACGATGATCGTGGAGGAAACGACAGGAGTAGAACTAGGAACGGCAGGAGAAACTAGTGAGACGTCGCCGACAGAATCCGCCAACGCCAAACGAGATCAGGATGAGGAAGAACGAAACCCGAGAGGGTTTAATTCAATGATGCAACGGTTAATAGGTCAATTTATGCAACAATTAGATGAGGTTAGTCATGCAGGATAAAAAAACAGAGAAACCATAAAAAAATTAGGGGTTATTTGGAAACTAAACTAGAGGAGAACAAGGCTACTTTGGAAACTAAATTAGAGGAGAATAACTGGCAATAAATACTTTGAAACCAAATTAGAGGAAAATAATCCAATAAATACTTTGGAAACCAAATTAGAAAATAACTCGGCAATAAATGCATTGGAAACAAAATTCACGGAATTCGAAAGAAATTAGAAAATAATAGAAAGTTAGAAAGAAAATTTAAAAGCACAGTTTATGAATTAGCGGAGCAGTGGAAGGTCAAATTTTAAAGAGGGGGTTCAACAAGAATTAGCAAAAGAACACGAGAACTTAGAAAAAAATTCACGGAGCTGGGACTTGAATTAAGGAAGAAAAAGTGGATCAAGTAACGAAAGAATTTGAAACTAGGATCGAAACACAATCGGATCTTATAACCCCTATCCGACAGGCAGATAGAGGTAGAAAAGGAGAGAAAAGTTCCAGAAATTAGTTACGAAAGTTCAGGTTCAAGCTAAAAAAATTAGATAGCGGAATAAAGGCTCTTTCTGAACAGGATGGCGTTCTACAACATCAAATTAATGCATAAAACAATGAAGTAGTAGAACTGAAAAATCAATTAGAAAATTTACCACCGAGGAGGAAGTGTTCAGCCCACGTATGTTTCATTGCCGTGTACTCCAAATTTTCAGTGCAGTGGAGATGAAAATCCATGTTATTTATGAAAGAGGTAGATAACTTCTTTTCTTTAAATTGTGTTCCGACAGTAAAAAAACTCGAATCGTTTATCAGATGTTGCAGGGTAATGCACGAATCTGGGCAGATAGTTTAGGAAGTTTCCCAAAACTTTGGCCGAACTCAAAGAAAAATTTTATTCGAGATATTGGAATAACGAAACTCAAATCAATTTTAAAGTTAACGTATGTATGGAACGTGGGAAAAAGGTCGATGTCCATGCAGGAATATGCAACGGAGAAATTAGCTTGTTTCAAATTATGTACCCGACGATACCGGATGAAGAAATTGTCTGTTTATTAATACGTCATTTTCCTTCCTCGACGCAAAATTTGCTTAAGAATCTCTTACCAATGTCCACTGAAAAAATTTAAAAACGCAACTAGATTGTATGATGCCACTTTCGTGTATAATTTAAAGGTTACAGAAAGCAAGGGCAAATGCTAATGGTCCGGGAAATGGTCAAGATAGCAGAAGCAACAACATAATGTAAACCAGAAACAGGAGAACTTACAAACCGAAACATTACCAAGAAAACCAACTTATCTAGACAAGACGGACCTCGTCTAGGGATAGAAATAGAAAAAAATTTATTGATAGAGGGGTTTTCCAACCCAGAAATACAGGACCAAGTACATCTCGGGACATGAGTCGGAAATTAGAAAGGTTTGTTTCGACACGCCATCCCGCCGCAAACCAAATAGAACAATCTAGTGAAGAAGAAAGGGATATTATCAATCGAATTAATCTCATTTGATGATGAACTGTGCAACGATAATCTCAATGCATATCAGAAAAAAAAGTTAACTGAAGTATTACTTAGGAATCAAAGGTGTTTTGCAAAACAAGAATCCAGTAAAAAATTTTCAATTCGAAATAGAATTAACAGATAAAACACCATTCACGGGTTACCAATATGTCATTCCAGAAAAACATAAGGAAGAGGTGGATAGCTCATTGCTACCATGGTCAAAGATAATATCATCATGAAGTCCAAAACCTCTATCTAAACCGATAGGGGCTCAGAAAAAAGTAATGGGAAGATAGGTTGTGTTTAGATGCAAGGCGATTGAATCGTACCTTACCGTACAGAGACAGACCGTTTGCGTGAGGATTTAACTAATCAATTATCCGGCATCAAATGGTTGAGTTCAACCGACTTCACTGCATCGTTGGCAAAGCGATAGCACCTGAATGTAGACAATATACAGGATTTATTCACCGGGAATTTCGTATGTCTTCAAAAAGAATGCCATTTGGGCTCGAGAACAGTGCATCTGTTTGTACAATGTCTAGACAATATCATTGGCAGAGAGATGTCCAGCGATGTTTTTATCTATATTGATGAGTGCTTGTGTATTCTAAGACATTGAAGAACACATGACTAAGCTAGATATTTGTTGAAACGTCTGATTGAAAATAATTTACAACCGAATTTGGAAAAGTAATTTCTGCACCAAACAAGTTAAGTTCCCGGGTTATGATGGACGTTAACGGAGTCAAAATGAATATGGAAAGATGCGAGAGATAGATAAAATTGCACCGCCAAAAACACGAAACAACTTAAAAATTTGTTAGGTTGCGTCAATTAGCTAGATTTATTCCAATTCGCCATGACATTGGGAAAAATTTCTTCCGTGCTGCGAAAGCACACTAGATGAAAGTGGAATACAATCAGAAAGTAAAATTTCTACAGTTTGACCATTTAAAGAATGAAATAAATGGAAAAAGATAAAAAAAACAGATAAAGTAAACGACAAGAATCACGTTAAAAGGAAAATAGCAAAACAAGAGGGAGAAAGAAGGAGGAAAAGGAAGAAAGAAGAGGAAGAAGAAAAGGGTAGGAGTACAAGAGGAAGAAAACAAGATTGCTCGACATTCTTGAATCAAGAAAAAAAAAGAGCATAAATTTTAGTGAAAGATTTTTCGGCATATGGAATCAAATCCATAAAATCTTTTTTCCGAAAAAGGGTTATGTGACCGCCCGTTTTCTTAGATTCCGAAAACGTGTCACATACCGCCCTAAGAAAGCGAGGGGAAAAAAATATTTTGAACGGGGCCAACGCGGATGGATATTTGGAATGATAATTGAATTTAAAACAAGAGAGACCCCTTAGACCAAGGGCGAGACCGGAGGTCGGATGAAGAAAAGTTCTTTCTGAAGGTAGCAGCTGAACTGGGCGGACGTATGAAAACGGTACGCCAGGAAGTGACATTGCAGCGGATTTCAGATTTGCAACTTTTTGAGGGAAAAATCTTTTAGAAGACCAGAAGAGGTAATTATTCTATTATAAATTGATTTAAACATAATCTTAGAAGAAAGGTAATAAGAAACGTTATGAATTTATAATGGAAGAATTAGGGGGTGGAGTTTTGAATAGATGGCAGTAATTAATAGCTTGCATTCATTTCTCTTTCCAGTTTTTTTTTTCTCTCTCTCACATGCTTTTCGTATATTTAAATACTCTCTTGAAGTTGGTGCTCATATAAAAAGGGGTGATCTCTGGATTCATTTTCACTCTGAATATCCAGTTGGTCATTAACCGTAATCGAAAATAAAGTAAAATTCATATGAGAGTATTCAAGAATATCAAACTTGAACGAGAAGAAGAAGGCGATTTCTGGGGAGCGACTGCGTTCTCAACCCGAGGCCACGACGCTTCAAGGCCGAAGCAACTCGGTGAAAAGGGGTAGAAGGAAGCCCAGCGGACTGCTCTACGCGGCCGAGAACACAGTAAGGTCGTTCCAAATAAACTGTTTTGTAGGGATAGGAGTGATTCAGTTTAATAAGAAAGCTTATTCCAAAAGATTTACCACGCTTAAAAGATAAGAAAAGTAAAAGTACATTTGTTTCCGACTTCTAATACGTGAGAACAGAATCAATCTTTTCTTTCAAAAAGGATTTCAAGATCAAATATTGTAATATAGTGATTAAGAGTTTGTGTAAGAGTATAATTATAATAATAGTAATTCTCTGGATTTTAGAGAGAAAAGAGTTTCCTTTTGTTGTAAAAGTAATGTTAAGGAAAAGTATTAATTTTTGTTAAACAATTAAACAATTGGGTTGTAGATGAAAGTAGGAAATTGTGTATTGTGTTATTAGTGTGTGTGTTTTTTTTCAGTCAAGAGTATTCTGTATTTGATTTTTTTTCTGTGTGCCATTGTATGTATTTGTCAAAGCAGCAAATATTTTTAGAATATATTCTGAATTTAGTGAAAAGTGATTCTCACCCGAGTTGTTTGTAATTTTGCATCCCAAACCATAAACGATCTTCACGACCCTGCCCCCCCCTATTTTTTTATTTATTGTGTCCACACTGGGACGTCTATGCTGAGCTAGTCGACCATCTGGTGAATTGTGTTCGCCACCCCCCCAAGACGTCTCAGGTCGGGTGCTGGCCTTACGGCTTGTACCGCACACGACTGTGGTTCGCAATATATCATTCTCAAAGTCTGTTTGGACTTATAGCATACAGCTCTGGGGTACCTGTAGCAAGTCCAATATCCAAATCATTCAAATATTTCAATCCAACATTGCCAATGCTCCCTGGTATGTTCGAAATGGCGTAATTAACTATTTTAAAATGCCAACAGTTAAGGAAGAAATAAAAATTATAGTTGTAAATAGATTAAAAATGTAGAATGTCATACAAATACTTAAGCGATAAATTTGTTAGATAACAGTTTGGAAATGAGGCTTCTCAAGAAATTCAAACCTCTAAATTTGCCTCACAGGTTTTCAAGTATAGTTGTATGTATGATCAATTGTATTAATGGAAAGATATTATTGCGTATCTTCTTCAACCATTGTTAATTACTACGTCAAAACATTTACTTTTTGTTTTGATGTACGAACATAATGTAAATAAAAAATGATTTCGAACCCTTCACTACAGTTCTCTTGCTTGCCCCCAGCAGGATAAATCAAAGAGACAAAGTTTCTCGCACGCTCATTTTCACTTTGTATTATGCATACATGTATACGGACTAATATAAGTACTGTAGAGAAATATGCAATGATGCGGAAAATCGATTTCAAGATGTCAACGGCAATACACGTTTTGGGGTCCCGTGATACCGAAAAAGATTTGTTTGTTTTCCAAAACGTCCATCCGTCTGTCTATCAGTCTGTCCGTCCGTCTGTGAACGCTACTGATGAACGTCTAAATCATTAGTACGATCTTTCCCAAATGGTAGAATCCCCATGTCGATCTGGTTCTAGTTATAGCTTTGAAATATTGAAAAACATTCTTTAAAATTTGGAGGTACGTAACATGAAGCCGCCAGACATTTTAAAAATTTTCTCAAAAAGAACTACAAATTTTTTCTTTAAATTTCTTGTAAGAATAGAGTAAAATACAGTTATAAAGGCGGAAATGGTCCGATTTTTACGGTTAACTCTGAATTTTCGAAAATTGCAAATATTTTAATTTTGTCGGCGTCTTCCATTAACTACAAAATTGAAGTTACAGATTTTTCCTTCAAATAAAATTTGTTGTCCATAAATCGCTTTTCATAAAGGTCATAAAGATTTCTGAAATTTTTTTTAGCTTTTGTGCAACAGTGTGCAATATTTACAATTATAAAAAATTACAAATTCAAGATTTTCTCAAAAACGGCTATAATTTTTTTCTTTATATTTATTTGTAGGGGTAGTCCCAAATGTACTCTCTCCAATGATATAAACGCCATATTGCTCAATTCTTTTGTTTTCTCAAAAGTTACAAAAATGTAAATTTTTTTACTTGTCTCTCACGTCAGTAATATTTACATTAGAGGCAATTTCTTCACATTGTTAGATTTATGAGTTCATGTGCTTTAAACAATATCAAATAAAGTTTCTCTAAAACTCAACAGTTATCTGTGGAAACTAGCTCGAAATACCGCATTTTCAGAAACGCTCAAATGCCATTTTCTAAAAAATTGCTCCAATATTTTTCTTCAAACTTTTACAAAGGATAGTGGTAATGGCACTGTTTAATATGACGTAAAGTTAATTTTCGTGTATTTTTTTGTTGTCGTTTTTCAAAACTTACACAAATATTTTTTAAATACCTCCCACACCGTTAATATGCACATTTTCATGGATTTATATACATCATTGGATCTGTGAGTGGAAGTGCTTCAAATGACGTCAAATAAAGTTTTTCAAAAACTCAATCGATTCTTGTGAGAAAGAGCTTCAAATTTCGCATTTAGAGTAATGCTTCATCACCATTTTCTTAGAAACGTCTTCAAGTTTTTCATTGAAAATTTCTATTTAGGACGAGGTTTTACTGTTCTTTAATATTTTTAAGGTAATACTTCCGTTCTACTATTAAGAAACCGAAAAGTTGAGAAACTGTCAAAACAAATGTTCTATGGGCGACCATAGGTGGTAGCTGGTCAGAGAATGGAGCAAGACCTTAAAGCCAGTCCACACCAAGGAAATTAGAAAAATGTGCTGCAAGAAAGCCTGTGCCATTCTGTAGCACCTCTAGTTTCATGTTACACCAAGGAAATTACATGCAGTTAATTTATAATAATTATTTTATATTCACAATAACATATCCTCTTCATTTGAAAGTTAGCAGTGTGTGTTCATCGTCTACAGAAACATGTAACCAAATTTTACATGCCTTACAGTACATGTTCATAAAATATGACGTGATAAGTATTGATGAAAGTGAAAAGCAAAGTTTGTGAAAGTTGAAATATTTTTATTGTAATCGTTTATAATATTTTTCAATCTACAATATTACGATGTAGCGCAGTTTCTTTAGTATTGTACCATACTATAGGTTAGTTTCAAAAATATTTACAGTATGCAACAAGTCCTCTAAATTAGTCTTCAAGGGTGAGGTCGCAAAGTTAACTGCGAAGCGGGAAAATAGCAGACCCGAGTAGTTCACCTTCCACCCTTAAAAACTAATAGAAGATGTGTTACATAAATGTCGTTTGTTATTGCTAATTTATCCCTTACTCAAAATACACATTTAACACTTCAATAAGTTATGAATTGTCATTACACTCTCGATGTTCTGTAGCGAAGGTTGTTGGTAGAGCGACTTGAGAGCGTTTTTAAATAACAATCGCAGGGCGCATGACCAAAAGGATAAGGGGGACAAACCAAGAGGGGTGGCTCAGTACATCAACTGATGTCACTGCAGCGCCTTTGACCGGGAGATCCTAGTTTCGAGTCCCAACGGCGGCGGCAGGATTTTCGACACTAGCTTGTCAGCTAGGTCGGATTCAGTCGCTGTCTGGAGCAGAATACTAGCGGCCAGCTGCTCTGATCGTTAGTTTTCCGTGATTTCTCCGATCAATACCAGGCGAATGCCGGAGCAGTACCCTCACAAACGGGCCACGGACCACGCGCGATCTTTCCTGCATCATCCTTGTCCTTTCCTCACCCATTACACACACACTTACACTAACATGCATTTCACTTCCACACATGCCGAGAGACAAGTCAGAGACTTAGAACTTGTCCCGGATGGGGCGGTACACAGCTGGTGGGAGACACCTGGTTGAGGAGAGCCCCACTAGTCGAGGAAGGTCGGCGCCGGATCTGGCCAACCAGCGGGGGAAGACCACCGCCACCTCCCGAGCAAAAAACACGCACTACACTTACGGGACCAACGGCCATTGTAGTTAACGCGCGCGGAATTACTAACAATAAAATCAATCATAAGGAGTCAAAATGGGGACATATGGGTCAAAAGCGGGGAAGGGAGGCAAAACCGGAGAAAGGTGATGAAATTGGACAATATGAAGAAAAAAACAAAATGGAACACGGGAACAAATGTGATAAGGACAAGGGGAAATGGGTACAAATAGGACAAGGGGGGAAACTGAGACAATAGGGACAAACGGACAACGGAGCACAGTGAAAAAAGTTTCAGAATCTATTTCTTGTAATAGTAACGCAGAAAAATATCACGTAAAAATAACTTGTGTTTACATTTATTCCGGAAAATTTTGTTTTGCAGCAACGATTTATTTACCCAAAAATTTATGAGCACTGGTAAAATAACCCAACAGTTCACTAAAATATTTTTAATGGGGAATATTTTTAATATTCCCCATTAAGAAAAATATTTTAATGGCCTGTAACTAAAATTTTAAAAAACCAAGACAATATAACAAATAGCTAACTTACATTTTGCAATTAAGATCAATGTTCATTAAATAAATTAGAAATTATGATTCGAAACGCGTTTGCAAATTAACAATGTCCACAAAATACTTCTAAAAGGTACTTCTAAAAATACTTCTACGGTACTTGAAAAAGTATCTTAATCAAATACATTATGTGAGTGAAAACAGATAATTGCGACAGTTCGTTCTCACGTAAATATCCTTTCATTCACCTCATACATTTTACATTATATTTACACTAAAATTATTGCATTAATTTACACGGGATACATAAACTAATGAAATAGATTGATCTCACACGTGTGATTCACTATCAATTTGAATTTAATTAATATTAAAATAATAAATATATTTAGTTCGAAATAGTTTTCAATGGTTATCTCTGCCGCGTAGAAGTCTATACCACTGATGTAGTATTCTTTTTTAACAGATGGTGTATACGGCGCTGTTACTAGGCACTGATAAGTCATATCTTGTATTCCCCATTTAGTTCTTTGATTCACTTCAAATGAAAGAAAATGTTGTCCAACATTGATTTATTATAACTCAAATGTAGTGGTTCTATTCATGTTCAAAAGGCTTGTAATATTGTATTGAAGTTGACGATCAAACAATGCCGTGTGAGTAACCTTTCATTATTCTATTTAATGATAGCCAATGAATAAGTATCAGCATCATAAATCATTTCCGTACAAAAGTTCAAAAGAACTAAGTAAATGGGGTCAGTAACTTGGTTGTGTAAACAAGATAAGTAAGAAATAAAACTATAGAAATACAAAAAGACTTTTTTACATACTAATGAATTTATTTGAGGTTCACTAGCAATCTAGATAACAATTAAATACTGCTTGGAAATGACGATTTTATAGTTTATTGCAAACTGATTAAAAATCATATGCAGTTCAACTTAGCCACAGTAAGGGTACAATCAGGAATAGTCCGAACATTTGTACAGGTACGTACTTAAAGAGAATGAGTTTCTTGCCATTTATTTTGGTTTACGTAATGGCGGTAATAATCATGGAGTGCACAGTCAATGCAAGTACTTGATAACTGTATTAAAAATCATATTCATTACATTAATTTTTAGTCACCCCCTCACAAAGGAATGGCTAGAGGCGACATGTCGAAATTTCCCTGTTTTCTTCTTGTCTAAAGGTCCAATAAAATTCGCGACAGTCTACTCCGAGCGTCCGAGCTGCCAGATTCGTCTCAGCGGAGCTCCTTTCACCTCGCGTAGTAAACCTTGTAGGAGTAGACGTGAACCAGGAATCAACGAAGTGACTCTTTGCTATGTCTAATGAACAACTCTCAGCAACGGGGCTAGCAATTAGCCAAGCCCTGAACCTACTCAACAATGGTAACTATTTAGCTAATCGTGAAGAGACCGTATTTCAACAATCTTCCTCTACAGAAGAAGCAATGGACATCCAACCACAGGCAGCCATGAACCAGCACAGCAACGTACCCGGCAATGGAGTGGCCTCCAACCCATCAACCCCAGAGGACACGGCCAACTCAGTACCAACAAATAACAGTGATCATCGTAAAAGGTCAGTGAGTGATCCCGAAAGTATACAAGACAGGAAGAAAAAAAGGGCGGGTCCCGTATGTGACAGTGAACATCCGACGTAAATTATAACTTGCCAGTGAAAAACAGATTCAGTCCATTAAGGGAAACAGCATCAAAAAAAAAAAAAAACAAAAACAATAATCCACTCTTAACACTCATCTAGTAAAGCCTACACAGCAATAGAAAAAGCCGAAGAGCTAGCTTCATTCTTCGAATCCACGTTCACAACAAACACAACACAAAACCACCAGAGCACGCTACAATAATTAAATCTATAGCGCAACACCAGTACGGACCCCATCAAAGAATACATTTCACGACACCAAGTGAAATCAAAAGCGTAATAAAAAATTGCCAAATAAAAAATCTCCCGGGCATGACAACATAAATAATTTGATAATAGCAAATTTACCCCCAACGGCAATGGCATTCCTAACAAACACATATAATTCCTGTCTGAGAATAAGCCACTTTCCGCATTTATGGAAACACGCTATAGTTATTCCAGAACCAAAACCTAGCAAGAACACAACAATGGCGAATAGTTACAGACCAATAAGTTTATTGCCCACCCTATCCAAAATATTTGAAAAAATTATATTAAAACGGCTAAGCAAACACTAAAAAGCACCAAAGTAATACCTAAAGAACAATTTGATTTTATGAAACAAATCTCCACCAACATCAACTCCTGAGAATCACGGAAAACAAACACTAGAGTTCAAGATAATAAATTATAGACATAACAAGCATTATAGAGTTGGCACAAGCATTAAATTAAAATCCGAAAAGCTGGGACCCCTCACTACATAGCTGAAATAATAAAAAACTTCCTAAATGACCGATCATTTTCAGTTACAGTAAATAATCATCAATCCAACCCCAAAATAATAAAGGCTGGTTTACCCCAAGGATCCCCCTTTCGCCCACTCTCTTCAATCTATATGTAGCCGACATCCCGAAACAAAATGGAGTTCATATTGCACAGTTTGCAGACGATTTAGCCATATTCTCATCCCGAACTACATTAACGACATAAAACCAAACTTCAATTACCTCCATCAAATCGAACGCTGGGCTTGCAAATATAACATTCTTCTGAATCCATGTATAACTGCAGCACAATATTTCACTCTCAGACCGTACACGCCCCCTCTCCCATTATCTTAAAAAATGCCCAAATAATCTGGTACCCTCCAAATAAACCAATAAGATATTGACATCAAATTAACAAGCCAAAAATAAATTACACCAACTTAAACTCTTATAAACAGAAATAGCCATCTCCCATACAACACTGCTCTGATATTATTCAAAACAATAATAAGACCCCTATTGTTGTGCCTGTCCAATATGGTTAAATGCATCTAAAACAAAGATTCATAAAATGAAAATCATCCAAAATCAATATCTAAGGACAATAAAAAATGCACCATGGTATGTTACAATCAACTACACAAAGAATTTAATCTAGAGCTATTATCCCTTCATATCACAAACCTCTCCTCAAACGATTTTACAAACCTCATGCAAATACCATTTCTATCCGAATTCACGCTGTGCCGAAACCCAATCCACAACACCCGAATCCCAATCCACAATAAAAAACAAGTATCCATTTCATGTTTTTCTAAAATTTTTCTTCGAAATGGAATAAACAGAGGTGCCTAAATAGGTTTCCTCAGCCAATGTATTAGATGCAAAAATTAGTTATAAGTTAGTTTTAAGCCACCAATATAGGTGACAAAGTTGTTATTATAACTGAACCATGTAAACTTCTTAAAATGCAATAAAAATTTTTTAAAATACCAAAGGTCCATCTGAAGGAATGGACACATACATAATTTCAACTGCCCTTATGCTCTGGAAGTATTTTTTAAGACTCCCGAAAATCATCGGTTGTCGCCGCCCGTTACGTTTTGACTCGCGGATGTAAATTCAAATTACTACTTAATAAATATAAATATTTATTACTATTATTAACTTTCAGAAACATTTCTTACGATTGCTGTAGGCTGCACTTAATGTGTAGTTCAAGTAGGTTTAATTCTTCCAAATCCTTAATCTCAACATCAGCAATAACCCCTCCAAGAACTCATTAAGTATCAGTATCACGATTGTTGCAATTGACTACATGCGTTTTAATGATGTTGAATGCAAATCCTCTCCTGCTGTCGCTAACTATCGTCTTGGAGCGAGAATAACTTCTTTCTACATCACAGCATATAGGGTCTTCTTGTGTTCACAAAAATTCACTTATTTTACGCAGGTACAAAAGCCTAACTTTCCTATCTGTTTTCTAATTTCTACACATTATAGATGCTACTGTTTCTTTCGTATGTTTTAATTCCTGGTGAATATACCTTACCACAGCCAATGCATAGTTTGTTGAGCACCTGAAACTTCCAGTTGCGTGATTAATCCAGTTAAATAATTAAAATTGGACTTAATGTAAGCCAGGTTCACTTTTAACGTAGCGCTTGAAAATAAAGGGTACCATCGGATGAGATAGTAAAACTTTTCCCTAAATCGAATGACATATGAGTAATTAAATGATATCGTAGGCTTCCGCGGCCACCGTCATAATCTGGGCTGTCCGGGTGACGCCGCGTCGAAGGTTGCGGTGCCGACGTTTCGACCGACATATCGCGGTCCTCTTCAGGACTGTACTGCAGTAAATAGGACAAACTAGTCGTGGAATAGCTTGCCTGCAGCACTAATGGAAAATTTTCCCACAAACATCAAGACTTTTAGGTTAAGATTAAATTCTAGTAATAGGGCTCTAAGCCATAACATCAGTAGTCTGTGAAGGGCCTCTTCACTTCGTAAGCATGCTTTAAATAGAATAATTTTGTACTATGCATTGTATTGTATGTATTTTAGTGTTCAATATTGTAGTATATTATGGTATTAGATGTAGAGTAAGTGTGAAGAATTTGCCACAGGACTTAATGCCCAAATAAATTGAATAAATTATCTATCTACGAGTTCTACTATGTTCTCAGCGCCAAATTCAAACACAAAAAATGTGTTTGAAAAAAAATAACAAATTTTTTTTTGTTATTTACGTCAGTAAACACGCGTTTTGCTCCTTAGCAACCAACCATCTAAACAACGTTTTAAGAATGCATCCATAGCAATGGCCGATAAAAAGCTCGAGAGTCCATTAAAAATAGTTCAGCGAACTCTCGGGTTTAGATTTTTCTAGTGCTCATGAATCTTTGAATAAATATGCCCCTTTTGTCCAACTTGTCCCAGTTTTCTTTTTGTTCAATTTCTCCCATTTTGTCCCCCATGTTTCATTAGTCCCAACTTGTCCCGTTTGTTCCCCTTTTTGTTTCCTTCGGTTCATTGTCCTCTTCCCTTTTCCCTTTTAATTTGCTTCTTGCCCCATTCTGTCCCCTTCTCTAATTTGTCCCCTATTTCCTGAGTCTTAGAACCATTAGGCTCGAAAAAACTCAAAATTTCCTTTTAAAACACAAATTATAATTTTTCGGATTTTGGCGACTGCTGGGCTGTAGTTAAAAAAATTAAAACCATTTTACCGCCTTTAAATCATCTTGACTTAAAATATACGTTGAAAATGACTGCAACAGTTTATTTATTTTAGTGTTTATTATACATTGTTGTAGCTCCCAGTTATATTTTAACTTATTTTAATGATAATATATAATGTATTTATATATTATCATGCAAAAGCTTTTCAAATAGTAGGTTGCCACATGAGTTTGAAGGTTCACTTCCTATCCTCGCATGTGGACTATTTTCCGGAAAACTTCGGGATCGTCAATGCAGAGGAAGGGGAAAGGTTCCGTCAGGACACGAAGGGGATGGATCGTAGGTATCAAGGTAAGTGGAAGGTGAACATGATGGCGGACTACTGTTGGATGCTCAACGTGAATCACCTGAAGAGGTATACACCCGGAAGCGCACAAGAAGAAGATTCCAGAAAAGAACACCTGTTCACAAAAATAACAATTAAAGATGCATTATTGTTTACTCTATCAAGCTTATATCTGTAGAGAATAATTTGGTATTATGAATAACATGTAAATAAATAAAAAACTCTCAGTCGCTTCTGTTTTCTTATGTCGTTAAAACTACTATATTTCGAGGTTGAACTCTGCTGAATGGGATTCAGGCTCTGAGATGCTTGAAAAAAGGCTGTACGTAATAGAGAAAAACAGACTGCACTTTCAGTTTCAGCACGCCAAAAAACATAAAGATCAGGTGATAATATCAAATCAAAATTTTCGGAATGATTTCGTTTTCATGGATACTTCCTAGCCTACCTTCACAGGTTCAAATTGGATGATACCCCGTACTGTGTGCGAACCTGCTGTTGAGAACGCCGAGAACGTGTTTTTAGTGCCCGCGTTTCAATCCTCAAAGAAGAATCATTACTGAGATGCTTGGAATAGACCAGATGACTCCAGAAGGCATAGTTCCAGGTATGCTTGCTTCTGAAAACAGTTGGAGTGCGGTGTGTTTTTGCACACGCAGTACTGCTGAAATTAAGACACCTGGACCGGGAGAGGTGGCACAGTGTATCAACTGATGTCACTGCAGTGCATCAGACCAGGAGGTCCTAGGTTCGTGTCCCGACTGCGGAAGGATTTTCGACATTATCTTGTCAAATAGCTAGGACAAATTCAGTCGCTGTCTGGAGAATTCTAGCGGCCGGCTGCTCGGATCGGCAGTTTTCCGTGGTTTCTCCGCTCAACACCTGGCGAATGCCGGAGCACTACCCTAACAGGCCACGGACCGCACGCGATCTTTCCTTCCTCTTCCTTGTCCTATCCTCACCCCTTACGCACACTTACACTAACATGCACTATACTACCTCACATTCCGGGAGATCGATCGGGAGCTGGGGCGGTGCCCAGCTAGTGGCAGATACCTGGTTCAGTAAAACCCCGCAAGTGGACGGTAGGTCCGCGCCGGATCTCGTTATCCAGCGAGGGTAGATCACCGCCATCTCTCAACGAAAAAAATGCACTACACCTACGGGACTAATCACCTCAGTAGTTGATGTGCCCGGACTCGCTAACAATCAATCAAACACCTCAAAATCAATCAATCAAACACCTGGGGAAAGAAAGCAGGGAAATCTCCTGGTTACGCTCGACTACTGCAAGAATAAAATAGATACATCATGTGTCTGAGTCACTATTACAGTCCCCTAGACCCCCAGTCCCCAGTTATATTTTCTAAAGATTTAAAGTTTTCTGATAAAATGATGCATCATCATTGAAAATTCACCTTATTAACATATTTTTGTATTTTTCTTCCTTTATCTGAATGTGACAAAATAGGAGTAATATTGATTACGAGTTCATTTACGTTACATCTTTCAAACGAATTTATCTGAAAGGTTGTGGTTTTCACTAAATGCTAGACAAAAGTTTATCATCACTATCATATTAATGTTGGCTACCCTGCCAAACTTTATCATCTATTATTGCAGCAATTGTATTTTGTTCACTTGTTACGAATATAGATGACTGGTTTCGTAAAAGAATTAACTTCGACGCTGATTTCTGACAAATGACATTTTTCAACGGATTTGTCCTATTATATCTGTAATTAAATATTCAATAGGCTGGAATTCAATTAAATATTAATGAATTTATAGAAGCAACACGAGAACAGTAAGTTTATTACTTCAGAATTTTCGCATAAGAATACAGAAAAAAGGGTAAAAAGTTTCACTTTCACTTTCACAAAAGAATTTAAAAGATGTAAATAAGCTTTCAATTACTTGAAATATTGTTAGCAAATTGCTCCTAAAATTTTACAGCATTAGGTTGAATAGTTTCTGAGATAATAGGCCAAATGTACAGCCAAATTAAAATGAGAGATATACGACTTTATTAGTTCACTTTATTCATTAATAAAACGAAATAACATTCACTGAAGTTATGCTGATGATAACAACACAAAAGAGTCACAAAGTTCTGAAAGTTTCTACGTCAAATGTGCGCTGAAACGATGTGCCGAGAGGCCATATGTAGGGATGGCAAAATATTGAGGTTTTCAAAAAAGGAATTCTCATGAAATAAATAAAATTTCCAGTAACTATTTTTTTATGAATTGCGAAAAGGCAACAATCACTGACATCTATCACTTATGTCCATGGTTAGATGGCACGAAACCGTTTAGTATTCGCAAGGCTTCTCCAGTGTTACCAGGATAACGGATTTAACTTGGATATTTATTCTCTTTTGGGGGTAATTTTTGGGGGGGTGAGGGATAGATTTCTTTGTGGTCATTTTGGGGTCTTTATTTAAGATTTTCACTTTATGATAATTGTAACAAAATAGTTTTTATGTTTCAAGCCAAAAGTAAACGATTGACGAAACTGCAAAAACTGGTTCAATATCTGCTGTAGATATATATCTTACGATGGGCAGAGATAAAGACGAAACTAAGTGTTTAAAATAAAATTTTACTATTAGCAAACCAAATCTGACTCACTGAAAGGATAATCTTGTCGAAAATATATTATTCTAAACCCAAAATTATATTTTCTACACGTATAAATTTATAATGGGGTCGTCAAATGTTTACCCTGAGCGAAATGGTCACTATTTTCATTAATGACATTAGTATTTAAAAATGGAAACAAACAACAATAAATATATCTTAAAATAAAAAAAAATTATTTTACGGGGGAAAGAATTTTATGGTTTATTAGGGCTATTTAAAAATTAAGTACTTTAATCGTAAGCGAACATTAAATTGAATGTGCACGTACATTAAAAATATTGTACGTGTGCATTAAATTTAATTTACGTACATGAAACTTACATAGGCAGAAAATTCAGACCGTGTTTATTTATTTAGTCAAAAACAGTAAAAACTGTATGTGATATATGGGGGAGAAAATCATCTGCGCACGCTTTGTTCAGTTTCAGAATCCCTTCTCAAGAATTTTACTGTTAATAGTTGAAAGATGAAAATGGTATTGGTAGTAGTGGAAGTGGTGGTGGTCGTGGTAGAGGTCGTAGTGGTGGTCGCGGCGGTAGCGTTCGCGACGGTAGCGCTCGCGGCGGCGGCGGCGGCGGCGGCGGCGGCGGCGGCGGCGGCGGCGGCGGCAGGGAGAAGCGGCGGCAGAGCGGCGGGGCGGTGGCGTAGCGGCAGGCGTGCAGTGCGGTAGCGTGCGGTGGCGGTGGCGGTGGCGGTGGCGGTGGCGGTGGCGGTGGCGGTGCGGTGCGGTGGCGGTGGCGGTGCGGTGGCGGTGGCGGTGGCGGTGGCGGTGGCGGTGGCGGTGGCGGTGGCGGTGGCGGTGGCGGTGGCGGTGGCGGTGGCGGTGGCGTGGCGGTGGCGGTGGCGGTGGCGGTGGCGGTGGCGGTGGCGGTGGCGGTGGCGGTGGCGGTGCGTGGCGGTGGCGGTGGCGGTGGCGGTGGCGGTGGCGGTGGCGGTGGCGGTGGCGGTGGCGGTGGCGGTGGCGGTGGCGGTGGCGGTGGCGGTGGCGGTGGCGGTGGCGGCTGGCGGCTGGCGGTGCGGTGGCGGTGGCGGTGGCGGTGGCGGTGGCGGTGGCGGTGGCGGTGGCGGTGGCGGTGGCGGTGGCGGTGGCGGTGGCGGTGGCGTGGCGGTGGCGGTGGCGGTGGCGGTGGCGGTGGCGGTGGCGGTGCGCGGTGGCGGTGGCGGTGGCGGTGGCGGTGGCGGTGGCGGTGGCGGTGGCGGTGGCGGTGGCGGTGGCGGTGGCGGTGGCGGTGGCGGTGGCGGTGGCGTGGCGTGCGGTGGCGGCTGGCGGTGGCGGTAGCGTGGCGTGGCGGTGCGGCGTCGTGCGGTGGCGGTCAGTGCGTAGCGTAGCGTGCGTAGCAGCTAGCGGTAGCAGTGGCAGTAGCAGTAGCAGTAGCAGTAGCAGTAGCAGTAGCAGTAGCAGTAGCAGTAGCAGTAGCAGTATATTTTAAAAAGCGACAGAGTAACATTTCAAATACTAGATATTTTCGTTTCCGAATTATAGAAAACTTATTTGTAACGGTAAACGAACGAATAGATTTGATTTTTCTGTATTGGTAACAAATAGAAACTCACCCTAAGTTCTACTACCATTACAAGCAAAGGAAAGCTCAAAAAACATGCGCATAGTGAAGCTACATTTACGTCCAGAAGCAAATCAAGGGGCCATCTCAGCATTTGCTCCATGGATCAGGGAAACTGGACAAAAACCCGATCGAGATGGGGGTCATTGACCCGGAAGTTGACGTATATTTCTTGTTACAGGCGTATTAAGTCTTTTTAGAAATTATACAATACAAATGTAAAGTAATTCATTATACTATATCATCGTTTTGTAAAAGTAAACATTATTTATCTTTTTGACGATCGGTATAGTCTCTAATTGTATAGAAACAGTTATGCAGCAGGAAAGATTTTACTTGTAACTTAAATTTGTGTACCAATTTTAATTGTTTGATTTCATCTGGCAATGCGTTGTAAAGTAACGTACATGTATTGTTTGTGGATTTCTTGTCGTGAGCTGTTGTTACTGATACGTGATGAACATGATTTCTACGTCGTATGTTGCAATTATAAATATCTATATGTGTGATATAACTGTGACAATAAATATCAGTATTACATGAAAATATGTTCCCACCGTTAAGTAAGTCAGTTTTCACAAATACTACAGATTCGTAGATAAATAATCAAGGCAATGGTAAGATTCCAAGCTCAATGAAAACAAGCTTGCAGGTATCACGTGGATGTCATTTTTTCATTATTGAATTTCTTTTGCAATCTAAATGTCTGGGCACTAAAGGATAAGCTTCCCCAAAATAGTAGATAGATAGATAGATAGATAGATAGATAGATAGATAGATAGATAGATAGATAGATTAGATAGAGAGAGAGATAGAGAGATAGATTTAAGTTCGCTTTGAGCTAATGCTCGGCGGCAAACATAAGTATGCCGCATCTCAGGCGGGAATGTACCTTTGCAAAATACACGCAACGAGCTGCATGAAGGCTGACAGAATTTGAAAGAATTCTGAATGCGTAACATAATGAACTTAATTTAGTGTTTAATTCTGTTATATGTACATTTGAGATTTGACTGAATTGAGAAACCTAGCAATTTTGGTACCTTAACATCAATTGCTATACTGAGCATCACAAAAAAAGTAACATTAATTTTAACAATGATACATAATGCATTATTTACCATTTCGATTGTATAAATGAGTATAAACAACCTGTAACAACTATTGTACGACAGCTTCCGGGTCAATGACCCCCATCTCGATCAGGTTTTTCGTCCAGTTTCCCTGATCCATTGAGCAAATGTTGAGATGGTCCCTCGTTTTGCTTCTGGACATACATGTAACTTCATTTTCTGTGCACGTCTTCTAGAATTCACTGGGAAATACAATTATTCAAATTATCGTTTCCATGTTGTCGCGGCAGGAAGTAATAAGAGCCAAAATTTATTGCTTATTTATCTTTGAAAATAGATTTTATTACACGGGAGTTTTTTTCTCCTTTCAAAATTCAAAATTTATTGCTTATTTATCCTTGAAAATAGATTTTATTACATGGGAGTTTTTTCCTTTCAAAATTCAAAATTTATTGCTTGTTTATCCTTGAAAATAGATTTTATTACATGGGAGTTTTTGTTTTTTTTCTCCCTTTCAAAAATTCAAAATTTAAGTAGTATATGACAGTGTAGGGATCAAAGAATTTTGAAAATGTGCACACAATTCACTTTTCCTCATAGCACGTCATACGCAGTTTTTAACTGTTTTGTTTGACGTAAAATAAATAAAAAAATTGCATATTGTTCATTTTCAACGGAGCATGCGATTGCCGATTTGAAATACAAAATTGCATTGAGACAGTTTTTCCTTCGTTAACTATTAATTTGTTATTACAAAACCAATTTGAAACTTCTGAAATTGTACTATTTATTGTTTCTTTTTTGCAAAGAACATTCGTATCATCGGCAAACAGAACTGTGAACTGTTCTTCCATTTTTAATAGATGAGGGTATATCGTTTACGTACCATAGAAAGATAATAGGACCTAAGATTGAACCTTGTGGCACCCCATGGTCAATTGGCAAAGAATTGGAAGGATAAGTAAATAATGTCCTTTCGTGCCAGTACGGTATTTCTACTCTTTGAGATCGATGTTTAAGGTACGAAGTTATCCAATCTACAACAATACCACGAATTCCATAAGAAGTAATTTTGAGAGGAATATATTATGGTTAATGTCAAAAGATTTGAAAGATCCGAAAATATCCCGATTCATTTTAGTCCATTGATGAAGCAACATCTTTAAGAAAAGAAAAAATGGGTTTCCGTAGATTTTGATTTTTTTCTTTTTCTATAGTTTTTAATCACGATTAGAGGACAAGATAACATCAGAGCACATTAGAGAAAATAAATGTACTTTCATTATCTGTGCTCGTCTCCTAGAATTCAAAGAGAAATATAGTTATTTAAATTATCGTTCTCTTATATAAATAAATAATAAATAAATATAAAGAAATAAAGAGCACACTTTTTGCGGTCAGAAATCGGCTGGAAATCTAAAATTATTTAAAAAACATCGATCCCAGTTTTTAATGCATTTAGCATCATGGAAGATGTTTGGACTCACTGAATGGAGGTGGAGCCAATTTGAAGCAAGTGGTGCATTTTCTTTAATATTCAGTACTAGTGATAGATATGTAAAAGAATTATTTAAAAAAAACATGAAAATCTTCTTGACAAGGAAACTTCCAACGCTTTATAATTTCGGGTTTTTAATACATTTGTTATTTTTTAGAACTCTGTACGTGGTAGTATGAGTAAACTGCATTTTGAACACTGATTAAAAATTAAAACAACAGAGAGATTTAACACAGAATATTCTTTAAACTACTTGAAATATTTGTAGGTTCATATGTATTATATTACATCGAGGACGTTTTACTTCGATGATTTATGAACGAAAATGAATAGTGTAAATAGAAGAAAAAGCAAAACACGACATCCCTTTATTTTTTATTTCTTTCTTTACATTCAATAACTATTCAGTTAAGATGTTAAATAATAAACATTATATATGTGACCAAAGAATAAAATATAACTCAATTAAGTAGTGGATCTAAAATGTAAGTAGGAAAGAGAAATATCTCCTGTTTAATCATATTTTTAAAACATTGATATTTTAAACATCGGTGTTTTTGTCGATGTTTTCATCGACTTCAAAAACCTTTTGGCAAAGTATTGAAATACCGATCAATCGAAATGTCGATGTATCGATGTTTGAGTAAAATTTGCCATCACTAGCACATAGCAATCTGCCACCACATAGCTCCATAGCATCTGCTCTGCACTCTCAACGTCTTTCTCTCCGCATGCCATAAAATTATCTGGCGATTTGTAGACTGTCCCGTTTATTCTTGTGTTCCGTGGCGATTGTAGTTTAGAGCTCACAACATGCGCTAGATATCTGAATCCGTGACGTTTAGAACCGGCCAACGATAGAGGCGCCGAAACATTTAGAAATCTTGCTGCGAAGTTCTTAATATGCTATAATGCCGTATTTTAAAAATCATTAAAATCATTAATTATTCACCAAACACCAACTGCAGAATTTGTCTTAAATCTATCTATCTATTCCCGTAGAAAACGTAATGTTACATTAAAAACTAGTAGTGTAAAAACAACATATACTTTCTTGCATTATTCTTAAATTTGCAATTCTCGAAAAGTCAGAGTTCGCCGAAAATGAGACTCGTTCCATTCCTTTTAAAATCTCTGGTTTTATCTGTAGAAAAATTTAAAGAACAAACTTTGGAGCGTTTTTTTGAGAAAATGAGTTTTTTATAATCTGCAATAATTTTAAGCAGGAATAATGCAAAACATTTTGTTTTCAAACAATTGTACAAGATCAGAGCTGATATTTTAGAACAGATTTTGTTTAAGGTAAAACTATATACTACATTGTAGTTTTGAAACAGCAATTTTCGATATTACGTAAAATTCGCTTGAATTTTCTAACCATCATTTTTTACCGCTCTTTAATGCATAGAAGAGAAAATTTAAAGATAAAACGTGGAGACGTTTTTTGAGAAAATATTTGTTTAAAAAACTAAAAATTGTCTGGATTTCACACAAAGTAACGCAAAAATCCCTCATTTTTTGAAAAATTTACATGACCTTATTTCAAGATCTACGTTTAAAGAACAGATTTCATTAAAGAAAAAATCTGTATCTTAAATATTGTAATGTAGGAAGAAGTAAAAAAAAAATAAGCTAATGCTAATCAAGGAAGACTGGCGCCGTTATTTTAAGTGCCCTATATGATATCCGAAGACAATGTTTAAACAAAAAATTTGGAGCCATTTTTGAGAAAATTTTGAAACTTTATCTAAAGTACCCGTAAAAATTCACAGATCGATTTCCTTGAAATTGACCGAGGAATATTGATTTTGGAGAAAATCGGCTGAACGGTTTTGGCGCTAGCGTTGCCCACAGACGAACGGACATTCAGATATGCAAATCGATTGCTGTCAATCGGTTTTTTTGTGAATCAAAGATCCATAAAACATGGATTCTAAGTACACAATGGAAGACCACGACAAGATGGTCCAAACGTCGCACTCGCACAAACCTGGAGCACTCGCTATATAGAATAACTAGCGTACCCGTGCGAGAACTCCCGCATATTATCCTGTAATATATATATATATATATATATATATATATATATATATCTATATATATATATATATATATATATATATATATATATATATATATATATATATATCCTTGTAATTAATAACAATACAATACACCCTTGTCAATACAAACTATTGTTATTTACCGTTATTACCGAGCAGAGGTACACCCGTGTAATTCAACCGCGTAGAATATCAAGTAATTAGTTTCATTTCACATACAGTTGCACTCTGAACAGTTGAGTAAAATAGAGTAGCTTCGAACCAGCAAAAGCGTACAAGATTATGAGTATTTAAAAATATCTCATCCTGTAGATTACGATGGAAGAAACTTTACTTTGAAAATTTTCGTTTTAAGGTTATAAAACGCTTCGTTTAGGAGTTATTTAACGACATAGATCCAAAACTACGACCAGATGTTGCGGGTTGTAGTTGAAATTAATGTTGAAATATGTTTTTTAAAACGAATCCTTCATGTTTTTAAAGTCAAAGTACACTTCGTCACATCTCCGCGAAATTCTCTTTCTTCAGAGACCTCATTTATAAAGATGGATTGCCTGTGAGAGCCGCAAAAGTTGTATGTTAAATGTATTGTTAAATGCCTTAATAAGAAGTCGTGTTGAACGCGCAGAATTTTTTTTACTCTCACCTGACGTGACAACAATTTATTCCTGTGAAATAATTGGATAAACATGTCAGGCTTATTTAAACTACTGTTTGCCAGAGATTGGAAAAATATAATTCCTTCTTTCAATCTTCGATTCGACTTGTCTGCCACCATAAAAATAATATGGATTCCAAACAAACAAAAAGGGTGCGATGTCATCACATCGGTATTGGATAACTTGTTTCAATCAAGTGAGTAA
This sequence comes from Teleogryllus oceanicus, assembly GCA_964035755.1. Lineage (NCBI taxonomy): Eukaryota > Metazoa > Arthropoda > Insecta > Orthoptera > Gryllidae > Teleogryllus > Teleogryllus oceanicus. Next base: position 306,659,030 of record CAXIVR010000001.1, on the reverse strand, counting down.
CCTTATAGATTTCATAAATGATTCACCTTACGAAGGCGTGAAAAAGAAGGATAGCGGAACGTTGATTTCATTTACAGAAGTGAAACGTGACACTCGTTTCCAGTCCCTGTTGTTGTTTTTTTATATTTTTACTCATCTGTGTTTGTCGTCGTTTATTTTTCATATACTTTTTGTAATCATAGGTTTCGAGGAGAAATTACTCATTTTTCACTATCAACTTACAACAGTAAGAAACAATACATTAGTAATATTAAATTTATAATTGAAAATCAGGTGCCTGAATATTCGACATCGACCAAGCTCTTCCTGCACCCGGCAGGCTTATGGTCTTAACCATCTACTTAGCTGGTATAAAAAATCCGTCAAAATCAGGAATTAAGCCAAGGCTCTACGACATTTATCCACGACACTTCAGATGCTGTTTTGGAACGCTGCCGCAGCGGGTTAAAAAAGTTCTCAGGAGAGGCCAAGTTATCTGAGTGAACTCAATACTTTCGCAATCAACCTCGCATGACTTACTTGTCATTGGTAGAAAGGGAAGTGGACACGCGGGGTGCTGGGCCGTGAGATCTTATTGAATTATGACTCTTCCTACCAGGTTTACTCACGACTTGGTAGCAACACCGGCTCCTTAATCGTGTTAATTTCCTTTAGAACGTGGTCAACGTGAATAAACACCTGGAAGTCAAGGAGCCGGGATGCTAGAGAGGAAGGGGCAGGAAGAGCAGGGACTCGTGCGTGAGGCCGAAGACGAAGACGACGCAGCGAGAGGCGGAAGACGAAGACAGAGAGAGGCGGAATGAGGGAGAGAGAGGGGAGATGGAGAGGGCGAGATGGGTGAGAGTGGGAGATGGAGGGAGAGGGGGAGATGGAAAGAGGGTGAGATGGAGAGAGAGGGAGAAGAGGGGGAGATTGAGGGAGACAGAGAGACAAACACAGAGAGAGGAGAGAGGAGGGAGAGGCGTGGGAGCCAGGGAAACTATGGTGGAACAGAGGTACGATGACAGGAGAAGGAAGCAGGCATAAAATTGTGGAAGAACAATTGGGTGGGAAGTAGGGCCCTCTGAATGCCCACTGCAACATCTCAAAGGCACAAACACGGTCAAAAAATCGACGCGATGTGTCATGTGCGGGCACAAAAGTAAGCCTTCAAAACAATATCTGAAAAATACAGCTACTCTATACTCTAGCATGACATCTGACATTCCCACAACACCACGGATGATATTTGTGACAAATTGGCGAATGAATGTGATCCTGGCGAATGAATGTGGAAACCTGTGATCCCTGGTCCATTTTTGAAGTTCTGTTCTGACATCCGCCTGACTGATTCACAATTAAAACCGCCTTAGGATCGCTTATTTTGTTTCCGGGCACGTGAACTGGTACAGTCATGAGCTCCGGAGATGTAGACTATGTTATGTCCTGATATAGGGTGATGTTCCTCCCTCGTTCGAATGTGAGACCCGGCGCCGACCTACACGTCAGCTTGCGAGGTTTCTTATTGTCTGGTATCTCTCTCCGCTATACACCAGTCCAGCCGGAACAAGCTCTATGTTCCCGACAGGTTTCACGATGTGTCTAGTCGTACTGAAATCATTTGTTTGTGTAAGTGTAGGGGGAAACAAGGGGACAAGGATGAGGAAGAAAAAATCGCGCAAGGTCCGCGACCTATTTGTTAAGATGCTCCTTCGGCCCTCGCCTATTATTCGTAGAGTGAAAACTACCGTTCAGAGCAGCTAACCGCATTTCTTCTCAGAGAATCTTAGTAGAAGGAAATCACTGAATCGGCCAATTAGAGAAACTTCTACGAATAGCAATCTCGTAGTTTGCACGAGATATATGTGCACTCGAAATTTTTTTTTAAATGCGAGCTTTTGCCTGGACTGCGACGGTTTTCGAGTGCACAGATAGCTCGCACGAACACTATTAATTGTCGTCGCCACGGAGACAGAGTTACCTCCGCCAAAATTCACGCTCTAAGTACATCAAATAATACATGTTTCCTTTCGGAGTTCGATCACTGGACTGAACCGCCTGATTCCGACTGAACCTTTGATTCCGCACGTCATACCAAAGGAAAATTCTTTTGGAAATCGTCTTTTACAAGTTGCACGATCGATAAAGAGAGCCAATAACAAGCGATTTCCAGAATTAATTATTCCACTTCTTTTTATCTGCACTTTTTATTTAGCAAATACGAGGTCTTTCAGGATAACAGTCCCTTAGATCCCTCCATTCTTAAGAAACCGTTCAGCGAAACCAGATATAACGAACATGATTCCCGCAGCCGTCGATTATAAAAGAACATTTGCTTTTTAAGCACTGCCTACGACAACAACCTCGCATCGTCGGTGCACACGAAAAGTGTCACATCTCAAAAACCGTGAATTTGCCAAACGGTTTCATCCTGAACGGAGCAGGAGAGGTGGCTCAGAGCATCATCTGATGTCACAGCAGTGCTTCTGACCGGGAAGTCATAGGTTCAAATCGCGACTGTGACAGGATTTTCGAGACTAGCTTATCATCTAGGTCGAATTTAGTCGCATGTATGGAGGTGATTTCTAGCGGCCGGTTATTCTGTCAGTGGTTTTCCGTGATTTATCCGACCCACACTTGGGGAATGCCGGAGCATTCTCCTAACAAACGAGCCTGTGTAAGGGGAGAAGATAGGGCAAGGAAGAGGAACGAAATATCGCGCGCGATCCAAGACCCATTCGTTAGGGTACAGCCCCGCAATTCACATGGTCTTAACCGGAGATTCCACGGAAAACTGCAGATCAGAGCTGCCAGTCGCTAGACTTCTCAAGACAGCGGGTGAATTCGATGTAGCTATATAGCTAGTGTCGAAAATCCCCTAGCGTTGGGACTCGAATCCTAGAAACTCCCGGTAAGAGGAAGTGCAGGGTCATCAACTGATGCCTTGAGCCATCCCAGCCAGTAATTATTTTCGTGCAATTCTTATTAAAATGTATTGTATTCTAATCATATTTCTTTACTTTACTAAAGAATTATTTTTGTGATGAATCACTTTTCTTGGGCTCCGACTATATTACGACTCCTCATTACTGAATGGAGTACATTCGCAGCATTTTCATTCGAAACGCACATCTCAACTGTCGAAAGAGGAGAGAAGTGGTAAAGGTGGGAGGGGTGGGAAAGAGATGAGAGGTGGTAATCGAAAGAGGAGAGAGGTGGACTGGGGCGGTGCCCCGCTGGTGGGAGAGTCCTGGTTAGGGGGAAACCCCACTAGCCGACGGTAGGTCGGCGTCGGATCTCGCCATCCAGCGGGGGAAGATCACCGCCATCTCACGAGGAAAAACATGCACTACACTAATGGGACTAATGACCGAAGCAGTTGACGCTCCCGGAAACACGAAAAAAATAATCAATCAATATAGAGCATATAACTATTCAAAAAATAATGTCTATCCATTTGTATGTTTGACCAAAAATGTTGAAGATACAGCGCGGAGAATTTATTCGTTACGTAAAAAACTTAGAATAAGCCAGGCGAGACGCACACTTTACAAAGAGAATTGTATAATATACAATGAGTGTAAAAAGTATACGTACGCCTAAGGATTTCTACAAAAAAAAGGTTTAATTGGCTTACGAGTAACGAAAAGTAAAAACATCCGTCTTCCATCAGAAGAAAATATGTTGTATTTGCTTTCGTCGGTAAAAATAACATTTTTCCAAAACTCACTCGCTATATTTACATTTTTTGCGAACTCATTGCATTTACATATACATTTTTTTGCAAAATCACGAACCTTTTCTTTCTGTTGACCTCATTAACATAATATTTTCTTCTAGCTACTCTTCCATGTTCCACTTTGCCAAAAAATTTCGCTCAGTGCTCACACATACATTTATCTGCAATTCATTTTTAATTGGTTTTTGATGCCTTAACTGCTTTTCCCCTATCTGCTCCACTAAGTTTCTTTGGAGGTTCTAGTTTTCTCAGTTTTCCAATGTTTTCTTCACAAACTATCAATGACCCAGAATGGTATTCCTTGGTCTGTTTAAAATCTAAGAAATTTCCCGCAACGATTTCCATAGATTATGCAACCTGATGATCATTTTTCTCTTTTCCCATGGCGTTTCCTTATCTTTGCGACCCATTTGTTCTTTTCATAAAACACACAGACATCTGTCAATTATCTATCAGACACTATCCAAGGCTACTATTGTGTACCCTTTCTAGCGTCTCAAATTTCCCACGGGTCAGGCGGAGGGGAGCTAAAACCGTTAAGTTGTCTTTGCCGTTCGAATACTTTTTCCATTCGGAGATTTCACATTTCAGGAAGTTTCAACAGTTCTCTCTTTGTAAATGTGTTTTTTTGTTTTTTGATTTTTTTATTTGTTTTTTATTTGTTTGATTTGCTGTTTTTGTTATTAACCTTTCCGTATACTTAGGTTAATACTATGATGAAAATAGTATTGATTATAAGTTAATTATGATATAATAGTTACAATAACTGTTAAAATGCACAGGTATACGAATACTCTTTACACTCACTGTATGTTTATTGGTTGCAGAAAACTCATGCTCTCAAGGTCATTTTACACGAGGTACGTACATCTACGGAGAGGGTTGGACAGTATTTAAATACTTGTATTTAAAAGACGTATTTTAAATACATTTTGTATTTGAATAACTACATTTTTGATGGTTTTTTTGAACATGTATTTTAGATGTATTTAAATACATAAAATATGTGTATTTAAAAAAGAAATGCTTAAAATACTTCAAATACAGATGAAGATAACGAGGATAATTTCTTTTTGTTTGATTCTGCTAGTGAATGAACCTCATTGAAAAAAATTAAAGCCCGTTTAAGCTGTTGAATTTGAATTCTCTTCGTTTTTAAATAATAAATCTAAATCATTAAAAATGCTGGACAAGTATCCGACAAAAAATGCGTTTATTCCTTATTACTAGAGTCCCGACAATTCCCGTTTTGCCTCTAATTTCTTTGAATGTATTTTTAGATAACTTACCCCATTATCAATGTTTACCTCAGAAATAGGGTTTGTGAGGGGTTTATAATGCCTATAAATGCCTATTTTAGAGATCATTGCCTAACCGAGCGTTAAGAGTATAATTGCCTTTATTGAATTTTCCGCATTTTTAATACTTTTTGTTCAATATATTTTGTATTCTACAACCATTTTTTGAGGAATCACTGACGGGTAATTTTTTACCAATCAAATAACAACCGCGTAAAATCTGCCAGGGCGTCCTCCGATCGAGAAGCTCTCTACCCTGTGTGTTCTTGCCTTTACGCATCGAGCAGGGACACCTCTTGGAGACGTGAATGTGAATTTGACACCATGCGGGTTACCTTATCTACTTCGCCGAAGACGGTGAGGGCGCTCCAGAGAACAGGAAATTCCTCTCGTCTTTCCGATCTTCGCAATGATTAGTGAGCTATCCGTTCCTTACCAAGAACACAATTGTTTTCAAAAATAACTCTCCAGATATCTTTCGGTTTTAGAAGGTAGAATTACACCAGATAGGCGGCGTTTTCTTCGATAATTTTGTATTGGTTTCCAAGTTTGGTCCATACCAGACGAGTAAATTTGCTGTTCCTGGTAAGCAGGCTTGCTATAACGCCAAAAGGGAAAGTTTCAAGAAGTGCATTGTTTTATGGAGAAGATTCATGGCGGACTGGAAATGTATTTTTTGTCAGTGTTGTGAAAAGGTAGTTAACTGTCCAAAAAATATTTCTTACAACGTAGAAACCCTACAGCTCGTGCAAAAAATGAGAAAAAAAGTGAGATAACTATTCAACTCTTCTTCAGCAAGTGCAGTCAAAAGATGAAGACAAGAAAGAATTTCAACACTGACTTATACCGCACACATTCCATTTTCAAAACTTGAAAATCCAACGTTAAACCGGTTTAACCAACAAAATATAAAATCCCACACGAGACAACTCTTAGGAAATAGTATTATATAACTCCGCAATATGTTTTCACAATCGAAGAAATTCGATTTGTTTTTAGAGAATTGTGTTCATCCCTCATGTAATACACATGACGTATATAATTTCATATTATTCAAGGAGAATGCCCATTTCTCTATTTTAAGTTTTCACTGCCTAAGTGCCTGCGTATTGTCAACTATAATGCCTATTTCCCTGCCTACTTTTAAGTTTTTTTAAATACCTATTTGCCGCCTTATTTTCGACCTTTTTGGTGCCTACATGTCCGAGCTCTACTTACAACACTAGTTTACGTTCATTCGCGCCAGTTGAACGACCCTTTTCCTTTGCGGATTTAATACGTTCGCCAAATAGGGGTTTATTGTCTGATTTGTTTGAAAAACTGGTCGCTTTAAAAGGAAATTCAGCTTATTTGAGTTAGACTTATAAGTTATTATTCACAAATTTATGACTGTTAATTAGTAATTTATTATAATTAACAATTGCAATATATTATTGCAATAAAAAGTCAAGAATAAAAAATTATTGTATTGACATTATTTAGAGTATTTGAAGTACTTTAAATATGTATGTGTTTAGCTATTCAAAACCTAATGTATTTTGAGAATGTGTTTAAATACATATTTACGACGTATTTTGGCGAAGTATTGAAATACTAAATTTAAAGTATTTCGCCCAACCCTGTCTATGGAAGTTTTGAATAACAGGTAAGCCTCATTAAATTTGGCCATATTTCGTATTGTTAATTAGAAGGGTTATTATGTCAATCATTACGTTTCATATTTAAAATATGAAACAAAAAGAGCCGTTCTTCCATTAATTTTACACAGTTTACGTTATTTCCTTGAAAAACAGATTTTTTGTCAGTAATTCCAGGCGCGTCAACTACTATCTTAGATGACTACATTAGTCCCGTACGTGTAGTGCGTGATTTTGCTCCGAAGGTTGCGGTGTTCTTCCCGTGCGTTGGTTAGCGAGATCCAGCGCCGATATACCGTCAGCTAGCGGGGTTTTCCCCAACCAGGTATCTCCCACCAGCGGGGCACCGCCCCAGCCAGGACAAGCTCTAGGCTCCCGACCGGTCTCCCTGCATATGTGGTAGTGTAGTGCATGTTAGCGTGTGTGTAAGGGGGCGAGGATACGACAAGGAAGAGGTACAAAAGATCGCGCACGGTCCGTGGCCCGTTTGTTAGGATACTGCTCCGGCATTCGTCTGGGGTTGATCGGACAAACCACAGAAAACTACCAATCAGAGCCGCCGGCATCAAAACCTTGACATGTGACATTTAGTTCTTCATGAAATTCTAAAATGATTTTAATTTTTTTAGCCATTATATGTCCCGTAAAGGGCAATTGGCCTCGGCGCCGTTAGAGCTCGGGGTTCCTAGGCGGTCACCCAACAGGAATCAGAGTTGCGATAAATTCGCTTAACCTTCGAGACTTCACGTACTTTAACGAATTCGGCTAGAGACGCCTCTTTCGCGGTCGTGGCCTTCATTTAGAACCATCCCAGCATTCGCCTGGATGACCGAGAGAAACCACGAAAACCCCTGTCAGGATGGCCGGCACGAGGATTAAACTCGGGCCTCCGAATACGAAGTCAGTGCCCTGAGCTACATCGCTCGATTCTAAAATGATATACAATTACTAAACAAACAATCAAATTTAATGAAGTTTAAATTCGAAATATATCTACAATAAAAACGTTCAGCAATCTCGCGAAATGAATATGTTTTCATATCGGCAAGCATATCAATGACTTAATCAACATTAATAATAATAATAATAATAATAATAATAATAATAATGATAATATCTTATTATATAATATAATAAGATATAATATTATATATTATATCAAATATAATAATATATAATAATAATAATAATAATAATAATAATAATAATAATAATAATAATAATAATAATATTGAGTCACATATACTATAACAATCATGTATGACGAGTCAAATATTTGTATCTGGAGGGAGTACAGTTGCATGCATCTTCTTGAGTGCAACGAGTGAAATTACATTTATTGTCCAGAAGCAAAACAAGGAGCCATCTCAGCATTTGCTCAAAGGAGCAGGGAAACTGGACAGAAAAACCTGATCAAGATGGGGCCATTGCCCTAGGTATTATACTATAATACTTATTACAGACATATTAAGACATCATATAGTAGATAATTATTTTTAGTAGCAAAATAATGACACATTTAACATAATATAATTTAATTTAAAATAATTTAACATTGCAAAATTTGAACTCTTTCATTTTTTAAATAAATTTACTTGGTATAGTGATTTTACTGCTACTACTTATAATAAAAATAATAATATATAACATTACTTATATAATAATAATAATAATAATAATAATAATAATAATAATAATAATAAATGACAATACTCACAGTAAATTAACAGTACATGACAACAATTATGGTAACAACTACTTATGAATTAACAGTATTAATACATTCCTTGTTTAAATCTTGAAATGGTGAGGAGGAGGATGCAGGTTGTGGCTAGGTTTTTTTCTATTTCTACACCCTATCCTACTGCAGCACCTGAAATCACATTACACATATTAGTCATTGTGGTATTCCTGAATGCTATAAAAACGTTTTTCCCCAAGGAAGTGTTTGAGTTTATTCTTGAAGTTGTGTAAGCCTCTTGTGTTTCTCAGATGTACTTGGTAATTTGTTGAAGAATCATGTACCTGAAGAGAATGTACCCTTTTGGTTTAATGTCCTTGATGAATTGGGTTACATGCTTGCCTTGTGTTGTAGGGGTGTAAGCTTGAGTTAAATTTGTAAGGTTTGCCATTGTTAACTAGATTTTTCTTTACAAATATGATAACTTCATAAATGAATATACAAGGCAGTGGAAGTATGTTAAGTTTCTGGAATTGAGGTCTGCAGGACTCTATTCTTTTTGTATTTGTTATTGTTTGAATGATTCTCTTTTGTATTTTGAATGTTTACTTAGCCTCTGGTGCTTGGCCCCATATTATTAACCCATATTTGAGAATAGAGTGCATGTTTGCAAAGTGCACTGTTCTAGCTGTCTCAATGATGCTGTTTCTGATTATTATTATTCTAAGAGCATAATTAAGTTTGCTCAATTCTGAATTAATTTCTTCTAGGTGTGAGTTCCATTTGAGGTTGTATTGAATAGTGATTCTGAGAAATTTTGTTTCCTGTGCTTGTGTGATGCTGGTTCCTTCTTATGTTAAACTTGGTGAGTATTGTTGTGTTGAGTGGGAGCTGTGGAAGGGTATTATGATTGTTTTGTCTCTGTTTAGGATTAGTTTGTTGTGGTGGATCCATTGTATTAGTTTGTCGATGGCTGAATTGGCTTTGTCTTGTACAGCTTTGGTTGTTCTTTCTTTGAATGTTATATTAGTGTCGTCTACAAAAAGTACAGTTTTGTTGTTTTCCATTATTGATGACAAGTCATTTACAAATATAAGAAATAAAATCGGGCCTAGTGTGGATCCTTGCGGGACCCCATATGTCGCATCTCTTGCCTCGGAGTGATGATTATTTATTTTGTTGTCTTTTTGGTAAGGTAATACTACTATTTGTTTTCTGTCTGATAGATATGACTTTATCCACTTGTAAGCAATAACATTAATGTTGTATTCTTTCATTTTCTATTAAAATAGAACCAAACTCGACGTTCATGAGTGATAAAACTCCTAACGTAGTTTTAATTTAAAAAATTAATTTTCAATTTAGACCAATGTACCAGGTACAGTACAATACATACAACAGGATATACAGAAGTCAAAGTGTTCAGTCAACAGTCGATTAGACAGCTATTTCACATCAGATATGTTTAATTGATTATATCAGGAAATACATCTAACTGATAACAATTGAGATTTAAAACAAGGTGTCATATTGCCAGAAAAATGTTACTGCTAATTACTTTCTTGCTCTTACTTTGTAACAAGAGAAAGTAATCATGTAACAAGACAATTTTGGGCCCAAGGCAATGCTGAAACATAGTCCCCCCCCCCCGAAAAAATTAAAAAGTGAAAGTTATCTCAAGAAACTGTATGAGTTATTTATTTTCAACAAATAAGAAAAATTATAACGTTTAAGTAAGAACAAGTTTTGGTAAATATACTTTAAATAATAGTTTTAAGTAAAAGTATTTAGTGATCAAATAATACAAATTCCATGGTGAACTTAAAATGCTAATAAACTTTTCTGTTTAGTTAGTGTTCAATAAAATCACTTGTTGTTAAACACATCAAAGAATAAAATGAATTTCAATAGAACCTATTTTAATATTAGTGTCATTTGATTCATTTCATAGTCATACCTTATAAGTAATAACAATAATTACTATTTAAAGTTAAAAATTAATTAAAAATTTTGTGAAATATCAAACTAGTGTACCACATCTTATAATATTACGATAATGATTTTCTCAAGTTCTTATTTCTTTTTCAATTTTTTACTAATTTCTTCCCATCATTGAGCCCCTGACTTGCTGGGCTCTCGGCGATCACCTTGTCTCCCCATGTCTAGTGCTGGCACTGGATATAAATGTAGCTTCATGATGCACACATTTTATTCAGCTCTCCTTTTCTGAGTTGTGGTAGGAGTACAGCTGGGTTTGTGGATTGCTGATTTGGTTAGCAACACAATAATATCAAATATATAGTCTGGTTATCAATCGAAACAAGTATTACTTGGGTAATACTTAGAAGCAAAACTTTCTAGTTTTCAAATATTTCTAACCATACTTTGTCGCTACAATTATTCAACTATATTTAGTTGAACAGTGGAACAGAAATTCTGGAACTCACAGAAACATGCACAGTTTATACTTCTCCCTTGAATGTCACCTATAGGCTTTTAATGTTTTTTGGCAAAATAAATCAAATCAAATACATATATCCAAAAGGAAGGAAAGTATAAAGATTGTAGATCAGTAGGCTAGACATAGAGGCTTCAAAATCTCTTTTAAATGTCTGAAATAGTATCTTAAAAAATGAAAATTGACAGTTTGACCTTGGTAAATAGGCAAGAGAAATTGACATTAAAATAATGCTTCACATAAATTTTTTACTTCAAACTTATTAACATCAAAAGCAAGACCATTAAAAGAAAAACGAAGTGTAAATGTGAAAATAGTTATGACTCTTTTTGCTCAGAATACAATAAAAAAAAATACAAATAAAATATATCGTTCTATTTCAACACTTGTGCCTGGTGGATGTTTAATGTTGGGTTTAGATGAAAAACACTCCTAGAGTAATCTGTGGTTTTTAATTAATAGCCTACTGATTTCAGTGTCAGACAATTCTTCCCCCCCTAGGATAGAAATATAACTTTCAAATATATTCTCCATTGCTTCATTTATACTGAACACATTTTTAGCCTTTTGCAATATATTTTTTTGTCAACATTATGTTACAAAATGTGTTCACCGCTCATTTTGAGTGTCTACATAGGATAACAAGAATTATATCGGCATTCCCCTAAAATCCCACAGTCTATTCAACAGAGACATCATTATAATTCCATTCACATACTAGAAAGGGCTGCTTGACTGGCAAGCCAGAGATCTCTGACCTCCAACCCAGATATTCACAGTATATATCTAGCAAGATCATCTTGTTCTGAATCCATGACCACCATCGCAATTGGGTTTACAACCCAATTGTACTTCGCCCCAAACATAAAATACAGTTTTTACTGTTCTTAAACAAAATAAATCAAATCAAACCAGTTTCACTTCATCTTGAGAACAAGATGATCACTTGATTTATTTCTAAACAAAAAACATAGCTTTTAACCTGACCGAATGTCAGATACATTTCTTTAAACATGTTTTTCAACAAATATGTAGGATAAAGTAAATTGATTTATCCAAGTCATCACTTTTGCTAAAGTAGTGCATTGTCTACTGACTGCTCAACTTCTAAGAACACTCAAATTTCAATTCTAAAACTTCTCTGAGTACAAACAAATTGCAGACTTCTCGAATTGATTTGATAAATAATAATAATAATACACACTAAAAAAATCAGAAACAGTACTACTTGGTAGCACTTCATTTTGTGACCATTCAGTTTCTCTGATAATGGCATGTTACTAGTTCTTGAGTAAATTTCAAAAGCTCAGCAGTTCTCAGAATATGACTATCCACACATGGTCACTCTCATTAAAATGATATGAGATTAAAATGATTCTGACTCTTGAGGTTTGATTGTATTCTTATGTATGTACATAACACAATTTGAACATGACTTTCTACATGAATCTACAACAAAACAAAGGGACAGTTGAGGTCATTGCTGCCCACATGACCAAAAATGATGTCTCTTTCAAGTTTATGTATTCCATTTTTGTGTAAACATCCTCACTAAAATACAAAGGTCTCTGGTATAACAAAACTGAAGCCAACATCTCTGTAGGTGAATTCAATAATTATGTCAGTGTTTCTGACATCTTTGAATCAGATGAAGAAATTGAAGTCCTCATTGCCAATTGATATTTAGTTATAATAGACAGCTTCAGGTACCCTTGCAATCATCAAACCTATTAGAAAAGAACCATTTAACTTACAAAAATTCAATTAAGTGTAGTATATAAAATTACACTGAACAAAATGCACTTCCCAATCCCAAAGTTGAAATTTTATAGACCCCCTCCTACACCCCCCAATTAATAACATGTGTATCACTTTTGCTTGACTTGATTTCTTGCCATCCCAGTAAAAAATTACCCCTTAATTACCTTCTAACTGCATGATTTCTTCTGTTTCTTTCCAACTGTGCATTGCTACGACAGCTCAATTTATTATTTATCTTGAAATTTAATTTTTAATTAATTTAATGTTTTTAATGTTTATAATAGTCTGATGATAATAGGGAATCCATCAAAAAGCTACACAAATAAAAATTTGACAACAATGACTAGAATTCATTTCAATTTCAAATCAACAATATTTCATCAAAATTTCCACAATCTTGAATTTGGAAAATCTTTTCTCAATCTTTCCAAGATTTTGAGTTGTAAACAAAATTAATATTGTTTGATCGTCAAAAATATTGAAAGCAATATAAAATTAAGTTTCCTAAAATATAGTGCTTTTGCACACATTCAGAAAAATGTAAATGAAGAAGTCTAATTATACAGGACAATTTAATGCTAAATAACTTGGTACATACATATTGCCATTATTTTTTTAAAATAAATCACAATTCATATTCAGAATCATCTTGAATAATTCTTGAAGTAGTGTGGAAAAAAGGTTGTAAATAAAAAATGTGAATTATACAACTTGTTTTCTGCTGAGAATTATGTGGATTCCTTCTACTTTTATTGTCCTAAAAATAGTTAACTGACAAAAAAACAAAAATGTTAATTCTTCCACTATGAACATTATTCATAAGAAATCCTTTCATAAACTTATGTAGTGGAATGAAAATATTACCATGAATGAAAGGGTTTCATATTGATTTTATGTATTATTTTATCTAAAACAACTTCTACTAACATCTCACATTTCAGTAACATTTTTGCTAAAGTTCATATCTAGTATCAAATATTAACCATATTTAAATTTATGTTATGCCACCTAAACATTTTTGAGCAGAAATACTTGATTTTCACAAAATTTCTTCTGTGATCACAAAAGAACACATTCATAATCTTGTGTCAGAATTTTGATGAATTTTTGACAGTAAATATTCTGTCAGAGAAAAAGTGATTTTTTATTACTTAGCAAAATCAATACAATATAACATTGTTTTCTTAATGATAATAAATCTTTCCAAAATTTCATAAAATATTAACCTTTCAAACATATGAAGAAATTACCCCTTATATTCATCAAGAAAGCAAAATTATAATGTATTGGTGTTACTGCTAAGGTCAGTTCTAAAGGATAATTTGCAATGATATTTATATTTACCAATAAATATAATGTTTCGTAACTCCCCCCCCCCCCCCCCTCCAAACCAACCTACTCCCACGTACGCACGCACGCACGCGCACGCACGCACGTACACGCGCGCGCGCGCACACACACACACACACACACCACTGCACTGGGAGAGGTTGTTCAAGGCATCAATAGATGTCACGTCAGTACTTCTGACCGGGAGGTCCTAGGTTCGAGTCCCGGTGGTGGCAGGATTTTCGACACTAGCTAGAGAGCTGGGTCGAGCTACATTACCACACATGCCGGGAGACCGGCCGGGAGTTAACAGGGTGGGGAAATACTCACCAACCGACGATAGGTCGGCGCCAGATCTCACCATCCAATGGGGGAAAATCTTCCCCACCTCCCGAGGGGGGAATGCACTACACTTTCGGGACTAATAACCTTAGCAGTTGACGCGCTCGGTATCTCTAATCAATCAAACCAACTATTACATAGTGAATTATGTACACATATGCATCTTCAAACGGTTCTTATGATTGTGAGACGCCTTGGGAGATATTCTCCACTAGTCTTAATACCTAACCAATAAATTATCCCAATATTCATAATAGTAAGTCGTTCGTTGGCGATTTATTGACAGCTTGATGGACAGAGAATTAGAATTAACACTAAGCATGCTACTTACCGATTAACAGGAAAATTTACTTTCACGGCATGAACTTTGATTTTCCGAAATTCTCATTTCAATCATACCTGAAACACGTTCATGTTCACTATAGCAGGCATGGTGTTTTTTCAACTGAGAACTCACAATGCCAGAACGGAGTTTGCATCTGCACTCTCAACGCAGCTGACCCTGCCTACGTAAGTGAAGTAAACCATCATGCAAACCGATCTGTTGCCGTTCACTGACTCTTCGAAGCAGTGAAACCGTCTTATAACCCCGAAATTAGGGGCCACAGAGGTCACTCTTTTTGCATGAAAAAGAATACGATGTCGTGGAGAAGTTGACACCAGAATATTCCTATAACGGTGCCGATTCTCAAGTTCCACTAGTGCCACCGTTTCCGACATTCAGAAGTAGCACTTCCGGAATGAATTTCAGTGTGCACGTCAAACCGCGTCTGCGCTATGTACTTGCCTGCCTGGAAGCACGGCGTTACTGCGAACATGAACAATTTCTCCTGACTTCACTCTCATTTCCTTTCCATATCCAGAAAGGGACCGACTTAGGTAGCTCAGGGTATCAACTGATGTCTCTGCTGTGCCTATGATCGAGAGGCCCTAGGGTTCGAGTCCCAACGGCGGCAGGATTTTCGACACTAGCTGGATAGTTTACAGGTGGAATTCAGCTGGTGTCGGGAGGAGAATTCTAGCGGCCGTGTGCTCTGGTCGGTAGTTTTCCGTGGTTTCTCCGATCAACACCAGGCAAATGCCGTAGCAGCACTCTAACAAACCACGGATCGCGCGCACCGCGCACCGCGGACCGCACGCGATCTTTTCTTCCCGTTCCTTGTCACATCCTCACCCTTAATCACACCCACTTACACTTACGTGATCTACACACCACACATGTCGGGAGCTAAGAGCTTGTCCGGCTATGGCGGTGCCACGCTGGTTGGAGATACCTGGTTGAGGAATTCCCGATAGCCGACATGTATATCGGCACCGGATCTCACCATCCAGCAGGAGAAGATCATCGCCACCTCCTGAGGAAATCGCACTACACTTACTGGGATAACGACCTTAGCTGTTGACGTGCCCGGAAACACTAACCAATCAATCAAGTCCAAAAAGGTGTGTACACACCCAAACTAGCGGAGTGAGGCATGGATTAATGGCTTCATACGAAATATATTTGCCATATTTGTTCTACCAAATCAGGGTTGGGCTAAATACTTTAAATTTAGTATTTAAATACTTCGCAAGAACACTTCGTAAATAAGTATTTATATACATACTCAAAATACTCAAAATAGAGTAAATACAATAATTTTTCATTATTACTTTTTCATTACAACAATTTATTTTAATTGTCAATTACAATATATTACTAATTTACTGACAATTTCTGAACAATAAATTATAAGTCTAACTCAAATAAACGGAATTACCTTTTACAGCTACCAGTATGTTAAAGAAATCATCAGATAATAAACCCCTACTTGACGAATGTATAAAACCCTCAAAGGAAAACGGTCGTTCAACTGGACGGACGGACGGTTCAACGAATGAACGTAAACTAGTGTTATAAGTAGAGCTCGGACATATAGGCATTAAATGGTCGAAAATTGGCAGGCAAATAGACACTTAGGGCCATATTCATAGTCGTGACTAATAATAAGGAAAACCTTAAGGAATTCCTTATAACGATTTCCAATTCATAGTAGTAACTTATCCATCCACATAAGAAAATCCTTGTAACTATAAGGAAGGTCCAACTTTCACTTATATCTTTAAGTGAAGCTCTCATGATGCGCTGAAAATTGTCGTAATTTGAAAGAAATGGAATGGACGACTATTTAAAATATTATAAGGGTTTTTACAGTGGCATCTTTCTTTGTTGCAACAAGCGATATTTACGTGACATGTAAAACCCGTTGAAAATGCACAACGATCAAGAATTTAAGAAAAAATATCGTTTTACTAAGACTTTTGTTGTACACTTTTTGGTAACATTGGTGGCTAAAACCACCTCTAACTGACTAGATATTTACTGGTTTCACAACGTTTAAGTCTTTATTTAAGATACTGGCACTATTTAAGAAACTGTGTAGGTTAGGTTACCTCACGGGCGCACGCATATGGTCGTTCACGGCCAGTTTGATGGAGCGCATCTGGCAGGTTTCAAGAGGCTGTGAAACTGCCAATTTCGCTGTTGCCACACGAGACACTGCTAGCATTGTACTGATTATAAGTAACGTCTATGAATACCAAATGTGTATAAGCATTTCCTTATCAAAAATAACTGCTTATAGCTTAAGTATTTTTTTATCCTACAAGTGACGACTATGAATATGGCCCTTAAAAACATAAAAATAGGCATTCTAGTTAACAATAGACAGCTATTGTTAGGAAGTAAAAACAAAAATAGACAGGGAAATGAGCATTATGGTTGAATAATTTACACGTAATACGTACTGCATAAATGATGTACACAATTCTCTAAAAAGAAATCCAAATTCTTCGATTGTCAAAACATGTTTCGGAGTTAGATAATATTTCCTAAGAGTTGACTCGTGTGGAATTTTATATTTTGTTGACTAAATTGGTTAAATGTTGGATTTTCAAGTTTTGAAAATAGAGTGTTTGCGGCATGGCACACGTCAATGTTGAAATTGTTTCTTATCTTCGTCTTTTGACTGCACTTGCTGAAAAAGGCTTGAGTAATTTTCCTTACTTTTTCGCATTTTTTGTGTAAGTTGCAGGGTTTTTATGTTGTAAGAAATATTTTTTGCACAGTTTACCACTTTTTCACAACACTGACAAAAAAACATTTCCATTCCGCCGTAAATATGTATATAATATAAATATGTATAAAAATAATAAATTTTGAATGACCCCGATGGCAATGATTAGCGCATTGATTAAAATAATTTAAATCAACTAATCATTGGCTTCCGAGTCGCTCAGAGCCGTCTTGTCCAACGAAATAATGGTATTCACAGGTGTTTTCTTTTCAGTGACATGAGCATGGATTATGATAAAAAATGTGTTAACTGGGGTATACTACAAACGCATTTAACTGAACCAATTTTGCGGCTGTTTAAAAAAAATAATAGAAGCTGGCAAAGAATGTTAACTATTGTTCGAATAATATTTCTGTCTAGTTGACAGCTAGCGAAGAAAAATTATATATATATATATATATATATATATATATATATATATATATATATATATATATATATGGTATGGCCACTTGAAAATATTATATTTATATGGTTTTAATGTTTAATGTAAAATTAAACATATTCTGACTAATGTGGCCCACTGAGTAAAATAAGAAATGTTCTATGATAAGAAAATTGTTGTGGAATGTAGTAGGCACCACCTCAGCCAAAAATCTGGAGAAAAATACCATTAAATAATATTTAGTCCTTAGTTTCCAAAAAGTAGCAAAAAGGTGGGGTGTCTATGGGCTTTGTGGCACACTAAACTCGTTTAAAATACCATTTCTTTGATGTGTATGGGTTCCTACAATGAAAATTAACAGTTTTCACTAAATTATTGAAATCCTGTAGCGGCTCATAGCACGGTTGCACAAACCCCCATGTAATCGAAAAAAATTCTTATAATATGTTAGGAATATATGTTTCCCGTTTAATGGCATTCAATATTCAAGATATTGTAGCAATGTTGATGTATATGAAATCAAAGAGTACCCGTCCCGCTCTCTCCTGCGTCTCGTGCGCTCCCAGGCTCTCCCGCTCCCGCTCTCCTCACCCAAATGTACATTTGGTGAGTCCTTTGTGTAAACTTTGGGAAGAAAGTCCTTTTTTCTGTCCATCTTCTGCAGACGATGTGTGCAATAATCATCTCGACTACACTTGCAGTTATTGTGCGCGCGTCGTCGTGACTGCGTGTGTGTGTGTGTGTGTGTGTGTGTGTGTGTATGTATGTATGTGTGTGTGTGTGTGTGAGAGAGAGAGAGAGAGAGAGAGAGAGAGAGGGGGGGTCTTTCGTTATTGCAATCTATACCGGGAAAGTGAAATGTTCAAAACAACTAATTGCATGAAATGATCTAATGTAAAACGCGTCCAAACAATAGTGCTTGTTGCAAGTGCTAGAGTGCGATCACCGTTTTTTTTAACATAGTTCGGTTTTGTTTGGCGGCAGACCAGCCCTGAGGAAGACCACGAAAAGATGGTCAAAACGTCGGCAACACAGCCGTCGACGCGGCGTCACCCGGACAGCCAAGATCATTTACATGACCGCGGAAACCTACGGCTTCCATAGTTTTTGTTTTATACGAATTCTATAACCGACAATTTAATTTTCTCAATGCAGAACTAATACAAGAACTCGAGTGCCACTGGAAATTATAGTCTGAAACATCTGCGCGGGAGGTGAGCATACCGAGTACGGACACTGTGCACAAAATGATGCAAAGTGGCGGCTCATGCTTAGATTGCACTACCCTCAGAAAATGAAAAAAGATCTCATAATATCTGTGGAATATACATTTTCCTTTTAAAATATTCAATATTCAAGATATTGCAGCAATATCGATGTGCATGAAATCATTTTGAAACCAAAGACACTCTCTCAGGTGTCTGGGGCCTTGCCAGAAATTTGCATCATGCTCTTAGCTGTATTAATGGGTTTACTGATTTACTCTTTGTCACTTCCAATTAACACGGGGAACATGAGGCCTTCTGCTGCCGCAAACAGACGGGTGGCAGTCTAGCGCTGCGCGGTGTCGGAGGGAATCTCAGGGGAATACCGATATTCGGTCTTCGTCTAACCATAGATTAACATCATTATTCATCCATGGTCTGACTCACTGCAACGTAGTTTTATGATTTTCGCTTGTTATTGAAAGTAGACTAGTTCAGTCAATTATTGACGATATTCAATGCATTATTTATTATATTTGGACAATTTGTTTTCATTTGATATTAGGTTTGTTGTTTCAAAACATACATTTGATGAGTTCTTTGTGGAAATGTGGCCGTTCTGGATGGAAGTCCCTTGGTGTCTCGCGGAAGCCAGTGTGGCTGCAGCTGACCAGCGGTTTGCGAACGTTCTTGTGAATACGAGTGTGTGTGGAAGATCTTTTATTATTGCCAAATATACCAGGGTAGTGAAATTTTCGAAATAAAATAATTTTATTTGTGTGATACGTGTCGAAGCAATAGTGCTAGTTGCAATGTGCTGGATTCTAATTTAAGTGCCCAGTGGAAATCGAAGCCAGAACCACGTACGCGGGAGGTGTAAATGCGCGGACATGACGCATAAAATTATGGAATTTCAATGTAGACTTTTATTTAACTTAGTTTTAATTGATTTGAATTGCGTACATTTTTATTAAATATTCGTATTTTGAATTTTGGAAATTACAGTGGTCATTGATGGGGGAAAGGGGCACCAGTCGCCCGGATGCATGTAATGCTTAACGTAGACTTTTATTAAACTTAGTTTTAATTAATTTACATGAATTACTTACGTTTTATTGTATATTAGTTCTGAATTTTGGAAATTACATTATCGTTGGGGCACCAGCCGCCACCGTTGAAACTTTTTTCTTTGGTACAATCTAATATATGTATGTATATTTACGTGGAGCTTTAGAGTCGAATTAATTCGACTTTTGCCAGCTAAAGGTGTTCACATGCCTGGGCCGTTTTTATTTATTATCAACACCTGGGGGCAAGGGAGACATGTGACGAGTAACGAATTCCCTTCATATCTAAGGTACTTGCGTTACCTGAGCTTTCTTTCGTCACACAGCTATAGAAACCGAGACGATTGTAATGGAAAGCTACAGTTGTTTTTTGCCCCGATCGGGAATCGAACTCGGGATCTCACTGGGTGTATGTGTCTAAATTTCGTTTCTGGATCCGCCTCTGCCTGCAGATATGAAAATGCAGACTTACCAGGATAGATCTAGCACACATATCCGTCAGTTCTGACGTACCTTCAAAATATTACCTTATGCATTTTTATTCACTTCTTGTCTAATGAAAGGTGACGAAAAGTTTTGTATATTACATCGTTTTAAAGTTTTAACCTGAATGTAATAAAACGAATAATTATCGTTATGTGTTACACTAAGAGGGGCTTTAGTAAAAAATGAAATTAGAAGAAAAACCTGGATATTCTTGAAAATAATGGGGGAACTCTTTTCCATAATCAGAGACGCCCCTGCCACAGCCCAATATCATTTTTTGTTTTACTTTATCTTTGCCACTTTTCATGCATCATCACAGCCGAAATAAACATTTGAACCTCAACTTCTCTTGGGAAGCTAGTATATCAAGAACTTTTGGCTCTACCATCTACCAAGATTACTGAGGCACTGAATTACTGAAGAGTAGTATTGAGAACTTGCTGAGGAAGATATTTGGGAAGGGCTGGGGAATGCTGCATTTTGTGACTAAAATGGATAAGCATTCAAGTATCTACGCTCATTGCACTTACTCTCCCTAAATATAGTAATTAATCATAATATTATAAGTTTTGTATTGTAAGTTACATTAATAACACTTCAGTAAAATGTTTTATTTTCTATTAAACATTGATATAAAAACATTACCAAATGTACAACAACAAAAATTTTACATATTTTATTTTCCCTTCTGATTATAGCAAACCATATTATATCCATGACAACCATCCTCATAAAATCAACAAAAATTCGAAGTTATTTAATTCCCTATACCCACCAATTTGCAATATGTAAGAATAAATTTTAGATTAGAGAGTTTTTATATATTGTATAACTCCTTGTTTAACACTTTGCTTTCTGTATTTCCTGAACAATTTTCAAATTTTGGGCGGGATACAGTTTGAAACAATGTTTCTCATATATGAAGCATAGCATAAGTAAAAGTCATAGATCTACTGACTTTAAATTATAAATGCTAATTGAGCGTGTATAGACAGTTTGTAATAATTCCCTAAACACTGAAAAAATCACTGTAAGCCCATGATATTAATACATTTTAGAATTTCTAAATATCCCTTAAAATTTCCTTGCAATGCAATGTTCCCTGTGTTGTTAACTTCTTGTTTCTGTGGTCACAGGATAAAAGATCTTAAGTCAAAAATGTTAGCTTAGAGAAGGGTTAGGTTATGAAGCTGAAAGCTACATTACGCCAATTAAGCTTTATTTCCCAATTTTGTCATTAAGAATGAATTCGGTCGTTTTACTCAAATAAAATATACACACTTAAATTGTAGTTTCAGTACTTAACCCAATTTCACCAAAAATTGACTTAAACCTTTTACCCCCATGACCACAGGTTTATGAAATTATTTACTATATTTGCACATCACATTTTCTGTTATTGTGTGTGCGCGTGTGCGTGTGTATGTATAGAAAAAAGATTGCTTACCTTGCAATTCTAGTAAACTGGATCCCTTAAAAATATTTCTAATCAATATAGTATTCATATTTAGAAGATTAAGCAATTATTATTATTATTATTATTATTATTATTATTATTATTATTATTATTATTTTTTTAGGGCAGTGTACAAGATTTACCCACTTTTTGAAAATATTTGAGAAGAAAAAGGGTCTTCACTACATATTGCAGCAAATTGTATTATCTTTTAAAAATTGTAATAATAACATATCACTAATCAAACAAAATTCTCTCAAATAAACACTTCTAATCAAAAATATCCTTTTTCTTTCTTTCTTCAAGACAACCATCAAACAACCGTTTCAGATGTAAATACAGATTTAGAGTTCTCTCAGGATTGATCTGACTATTTGTAGATTTAAAGATGTATTCAAAAGGGATATTTTCTTTCATTAATAATCCCTTATAGATTATGTGAATGATACAGACTACCTTCATTTTTAGAATTTGATGAGGTAACCTACCTCCCCAACCACTCCAAAACTAAGTACCTGCACCAAGTGTATCATTGTATCCTTAACACTTGGAAAAAAAGTCTTCTTAAGATAATAATTAAGATGATGCAAAGTGTGTGAATAGAATTCATTTGTTATTTAAACAACTAAATTTAATTCAACAAAAAGCTTTCTAAATAAATTACCTATTTAGTTACCAGTGGCCATTAAAGAATATAGTGAAAGAAGTAGAAATAGTGTGCACACATTTTATAGAAAAATGAAATTAAACAGAGGACAATTTCATGTCCTAAATAAGTGTTCTACACATGGTCTCTTATGCATATCCATGTTTAGAAACACTAGAGAAAATTAGATCTATTCATGTCCATTTTCTTCACATACCCAACCTTTCAATTGCTGCTAATTAAATTTGATGAAAATTTAAATTATACAACTGTATAGTTCCTATTTGAATATAATTATTACACAAAAATCCCCAATGAGTTTATATGACCTGTTACTGCTCACATTATCTCGTACTACAAGGCAAAAATCTGATCTGCTCCCTGAAAATATCAGCCACAGCATACGGAAAACACATTTACAAATACATAAATAAATATGTCACACACTTACAAAATTATTGTATCATTAAAAAAAATGAAGAATGTTGTGATAATAAATGATTTATTTTCCAATTTGTGCTCAAGTCACAAAACTCAATATACTTTGAATATTAACATTAACATTTATGGTATTTTTTATTTCATTGCCACAAAGACTTAAGGAAGAAATATTTTACAAAACTGTAATCTATACAGAAACTATTTCCACCAGGATGAGAAAGGACTGAACGAGACCACTGAAGTAGACAAATCACATTTACTGAACACTCACTATACTACAAATAAATGCTAGCTCAGCATTTCCCAAACTGTGGTCTGTGGCCTGATATCAGTTACTGGAAAAATACTGGTCCTCAGCAATATCACTTCAAGTTAACTGTGGAACAGATTGAATGTTCAGTCCTACAATGGCAAAAATTTCCTCCTTGTATACAAATATGAAATCACAATTACTATTTAACCATACTCTCTTCTAGATTCTTCATTTCACAAGATGTGATTTGTTATCCCTAATTCTGTAACAAATAAATAGTGGAATAGATTGCATTTATTTTGCTGTTTGAGCACACAACTTTATCTTACTCTAATGTATGATCAGTTGATTGCAAAGAAATTTCATTTATATATTTATACATATACATATATATGGTAAGGAGAATACCATCAGGCAGCAGCAACAAACTTATAATAAAAGTCAGATCCTCAGGTCTGAAAAGTTTGGGAAATACTGAGATAGCCTTTGGGTTTCTTATAGGAGAAAGTTTTGCTCCAGTGACCACCCCAATCCTTGCAGATCCTACTTGTCCAGTACAAGTTGCTTCCTTGTACACTGTGCAGCAAGATGCTCATCACATTCTTCTGGTAGCAATTATCAATGCAACTACAATTGCAAAGATGAGCATTAAATATTAGAGGACACATGTAAATTTAGAAAACCATTCACTCCAGGTATTCACAGATGGTTACGACTAACAAAAAAATGTGTCACACTTGGAACAAGTACATCAAACAGCAGTGAAAAGTGAATTTCTCTTAATATCATACAAACATTAACCCAACTGCACACAGTTCACAGGATCCAATTCATTATGACAGTAAGATTCATTCTATAAATTCATTTATCTTTCTCTCCCATAACATTAACATTTGACTTCTTGTGAACTAGTTCAGTACATTCTGGGTGTGCTTGGAAGACAGCCTGAATTATTTCAATGTCCCATTTTCACCAACAATTTATACCCATGCTTGGAAGCCTGCATTTCTACTTTTTGAAAAACCAATGTTTTTGAAAAACAGGTATTTTTACTGCTTTTGTAAAATTTAAATAAACAATATGTAACTCACAACTCTGAATTCAGGCGCTTCAAAATGCTGTTGTAAATTCTTCAAAGGAAAGGGCAGGAATGTTAATCAGACCAGTTTCCCTGACACATTTACATAAGGAACATTTTACTGCTCCACATGACATCCCAGATTAAGACTTGTATCATGCAATTCAAAACCATATAAAACTCAATGACACTTGTGCTCAAATGTAAAAGTTGAATCTTAGTTTTCACTCCCCTGCTGCAAACAGTCACAAAGAACGTGAAAGTAAATTAATTTCATTTTAGGCAGCTTTGATCACTAGGAAGAAAGATCAGTCCCATGGCCCAAAAGCTGCATTTACAACCCTGTTTAGCTGAAGTCAAGTCAAGTCTCCCTTGATGTCATCTCTTTTGTAATGAGAGGTCACACTAGTCTCTTAGAGTTCAGTTAAGTGTTATGAATAACACTGGGCAGCAGCAACAAACTTACAAGTGTCCCAAGTATGAATTCCCATTTTCTACCGAGCTCAATATTCATGCACACTTTCTCTTATTCAATAACTGCAATAATGTTAGTGGATGGTGAGGAGAATGCAGTCCAAGAATTAACCTAAAAAAATCAGATATTTTTACTTTATTGGGCAATGGTTTAATTACAGCATATAAAGCAAAAAAGAAGCGATATATATTTATATATATTTATGAATTAAAGAGTATGGTATGGGAGAAGAGGATATGCTGTATAATAATAATAATAATAATTATATAATAATCATCAATCTATTCTGAGTATTTCCAGCAAATATGTTCAACAGGACATTTGGGGGAGAGGAAGATGTAAGTGATGTTTCAGAACTACCTCAAGAGTGACTGGCTGGCCCACCTCATATGTGATTATACTCCCCAGTCAAGCTTCTTCCCTTGATATGCATTACAATTTTCAGATATTTACCATCTTTAGTTACAGCAAGCACCACCCACAAAACAACCTCTTCCATTGCATAAAAAACATACATTATATATATATCGTACACTTTTGCTGTTTCTATGCGACACCATAATTTTCTCTTTAAATTCACATATTTTTGAAATATTTTACTTTGTTTTTCATAATAAAATCTTAGTATACAACTATGCCTACACTAACTGATAAAAACAAGCAGAAGTGGTGGGGGAAAAAAATCAAGGGTATACTTCACTTACATTACTATAATATATATATAAACATGTTCAGGCGCTATATTTTCCATAAGCTGCATGTACGAAAATTAAAAAAACTCCATCGAATACTATATATATATATGAAGTGATGTTTGGCCCGCCCTGTTTCTCCTCGACCAAATCCGTACCTCCGCTTCATAGTGAAGGTGATTTGGTACACTAGGGAACAGAACCAGTCCAACTCGTTGCATAGTTGTTCAAGATGATGGATTTTTTATGTCTTGTAAAACATAAAAAAGTGTCCACTGCTGGTCCCGCGAGTCTAACCTTGCACCACAGTTTGCACTTCACAAATGCTGATGTTTTGAATTCCATATAATGCTGAGACAGCACCATTTCCCTTTCACACAATTAAGATAGTAGTTTCTGTAAATCAGCATCATACCAGTTGCACTCTTTCGACAGCAAAAGAAAGAACGAACATCAATCTCTTCAGTCCCCAAAATAAATGCTTTCTTACATCTATTAAACAATTAGATTATCTATATATGTTATTTCTTATACATACGACAAACAAAAATCACTTGACCATGACTATTTATATGGATTCATTTTAAATTCTGCACATAATCTTAAGCTTTAATAACATTAAAATTACAACATGGCCAAGTGATTGAAATGGATCCTGTAGTGTATACTTTGAAGGGTTCACTACAGATTAAATTATGGTAATTACAATAAATGGGGAATGGGGGATATTAAATCTCAATCTACTTACAGTATTTGCACTGAATTTCTTTTCTGAGCAAAATCTTGCCATAATAATTATACTGTCTTTCATTCTCTCTTTCATACTTCTCTTCACCCACAATTCTGCCTCAGGTCATCGTGCTGGCCAAACCCTAAGAAACCTATTTCATGCAGATTCTCTTTGCCCTACAATTTGCAGTCACAGTAGATTCTTGAGCCAAAAAGGGCAGATTTCTCAACAAATCTCCCCTCCTGATAAATTTCACAATGGCTACAACCTATATTACTACAAACATAAATATTTCAAAAAATCCTCAAAACATTAAGAAGGCAAAGTGGAATGAATGACTGGAATATTTTTGTAGAACAGTAAAACACATTTCAAAAAGTTCAAAGGGTAAAATTAATGAAATTCATTTTCTTTCTAAGAGACAACATAAGTGCTCTAGTTCTTGCTTCCCTTATACATATAACTGTATAGAAAACGTTTTCATAAAAAGCTACACAAATAACTTTCGAAATTCTTTTTTTATAAACGCTTATAAAATGGTTTTATGTTTTTTTGTTTGGTTTTGCTCCTGAACATAAAAAGCCTATCTCTCATCGAGGCACGGGCTCTCAGAAGTGTCCGTGACTGGAGAGAGAGTTGCAGCAAGCTAAGCTGGGTCACAAACACACATTTACACAGTCAGACATCAAATGAAGGGAGAATCAAGCAACCACCACTTCACTTCGCTTCTTTCTCTTCTTTCTGCTTGTTTTCTTCTACATCCTTCTCGACCTCTTTCTCTTCTTTCTCAGACTGCAAAGAAGAAATATGTTAATTTAATTGCCAATAGAAAATTAAATATAAACACAAATCAGTACTGATTAATTGTGGTTGATAAAAGCAGCAACTTGCTGAATCATTATTATTACTAGCAGTAGTAGCTTAGTAGAAGTTGCAGCAACTTGCTGAATGACACTGCACTAGGCAGATTATCAATCCCAAAGGATTTGGACTCCCGTATATATATTCGGACTCCCCACATAATTTAAAATGGTTTTTAATATAACCATATTTACAATCCATTCACCACATGGTATATTTTTGGAAAGAATATTTCATTGATTTTGCAGAGATATGTAAAATTTTTGTAAATTCTGAAATACATCCCCAATGCACAATATATACAATATGTAATAATACAAAAAAAGGAATAAAATTCTAGTCAAAATTCTATATCCATTTCTTCCCTAATGACTGGAAATGGACTTTAATAATTGAGACACAGATTTAGAAAATATTTTGGCACTGACCCTTTCTAAGTCAAAAAATCTAAACAAAATTAAGAAAGAATACAATTTAAATACAATAGAAAACCAAGAACATATG
The DNA here is from genome assembly GCA_964035755.1 of Teleogryllus oceanicus. Classification (NCBI taxonomy): domain Eukaryota; kingdom Metazoa; phylum Arthropoda; class Insecta; order Orthoptera; family Gryllidae; genus Teleogryllus; species Teleogryllus oceanicus. The sequence continues at coordinate 306,631,411 of CAXIVR010000001.1, read as the reverse complement.
AAGAAGCATACAGCGAATACATTTTTAGCTTTTCTCATTAATAAAGCTTTTGTAGAATGCAAAGCCTCAAAAAGGAAGATTAAGATGTTGAAAGTCTCTTTAGGAGTAGTAGCCAATTTTTTTTTCTTAGAGATGGTGCATTGAATATAAGTTTGTTTGTTTTTTTTCCTTTCCTTCTCCCCCCTCCCTCACTCCTCTCAATCGAAACCAACACAGAAGACTTTTCATTTCAAAATGTAACGCTAATTTAAAGGAACATGCTCTTCTTTTCAACTAAATTAAGTGTTAACTCAATATATCATTGAATATATTTTTTTACCTTTTCCTTCTCTATTTCTTTTTCAATTTCCTTCTCTATTTCCTTATCACCTTCCTTCTCATCTTTTTCTTTCTTCTTCTCTTCTTCCTTGCTCTTGGTTTCCTTCTCTTCAGGGGGTGGCTTTGGCAGGTGAGAGTTCAAGTCCAGGGTTTTGCAGATTTCATCCCAGTCAGGGTAACACCTGTAACAAAAGCCATTACATTACAGTAAATAAATAATCAGTTTTTCAAGATTTATTTAATTTATAATTTTTTTATTGTTACATATAACAAATTTAAGGCATATGAGAATAAAGGACTTCTAAACATTTAAGAGTAGCATATCTGTACTTTTAATTATTGAAAATATAATTTAGAACTTCAATTTTTTCACTAAATTTTCCAATATTTATAGCAACTGCTTCATCCTGCATTTATGTAAATAAAATTTTTAGGTTTGCTTGAGACACACAAGATGAAATCAATATTAAAAGATCTCTATGCTTATGAACACAATTCTTATGAATATGGATGATGGGAGGCTGGAGTTCCACTTCTTTTGTTGTGGTGGCCACGAAAACGAGATGTTGTGAGAGCTCCTTCAGCCCTGAAAGATATACTATTAAACAAGCCACCCAATCATATTTGATCTCTAAAGAACTCCTAAATAGGAGATTGAGTTGACTTCTGGATTGGCTTAATTATGACTTAACTGAATTAAAATAACCAGTAATGCTGGGTTCAAAACAGTTCCTCAGTGTAGGAAGTAAATGCCTTTAGCATTGTCCTACCATAACATATCCTCAGATGATATTACAGCCATTAGATGCTCATTTCATGAGATTTAGCTTCTTAAAAAGTTTTCAAGTCTGTTTCATTGAAGGTTTCAGTTCCATATTTTCCTGTTTAGTTCCTTTGTTACGACCTTAGCACTTTCTAAATTGGCTCCAATTCAGATAATCAAGCAACACCAAAATTTATCCTTATAAGCTCAGATTCAATTCTTTTAAAAAACTAAATAAAAACCTTTATAGATAGATTTTCTGTCTATAAACCTTAAACACAATTAGGTTTTATTTATTAATAAAATATGAATAGAGTATAATTATGAATGTGACTGAATGAACTGAGATTACTACAATCATTCATCACAATGTTCATAATCTAGAACTTTCAATAACCTATACTATACAGGAAGGCAATCACCGATATTTTTTTTCTTTTTGACAAACCTTTCCTTCATCCTGTTCACATGACCAACCAAGTTCGGGCAGTTTTCAATCATGAAATCACGAAGCTGGAATTGCACATCCTTGTCAATGAAGTAGATCTGAGCAAAGCTTGAAAAGGCTACAATATCCAACTGAAACACAAATCGAAATGTATTAATTTTACATCAAGATCACAGAAAGTTCATTAAATACAATGCTCTAGTTCAAAATCTGTGTCATTACGAATGTAAACTCCAAAAAGGAATATTTGAAAGAAAACAAAACAAAAATGACAATAAAATTGAGAAATGATAATTAATGCAATAAATTTCAGAAAAACTATTTATTCAGAGCATATTGAATTTTTTACCACTTTGCAAAGGTGAAGATTAAGGTCATTCTCAAAAAAGCATCATGTAAGAAGCATGTAGGTCCACAAATTTGCAGTACTTACAGTAGTAGGCTCATCACCAAAGAAGAAAGGTTTGTCAGCCAACAAATCTGACAACACCCTCAAGTCATTCTGGCCAAATTCAATAATTTCCTCAGGCTTGTGGACACCAATTCCTTGAGCTTTCACTTTCTTGGCACCCTGAAAAAGTTATTGAAGTTTTTATAAGTATTTTTTATTTAAGAGCTGTTACACAACTAATCTAACTTGAGGAGATCTGGGATATTTATTTGACTATTCTAAAGGATTTATATGAATGTATTAAACTAAAAATTCAGCACTGTGTTGCAGTATTTCTCACTTTTAATTTGCATTGCGAAACTTTCTTAATTATTTTTATCCAAGTGTGCTCAATAGTGTATTAATTGTTTTAATACACAAACACACATAAGTAATCTAAACATTTCATGGGTAACCACATAAACATTTACCATAAACATTCACAGGTAATCTTAGCAAATAAATTGCATTTGGAATGCCAAAGCTGAAGTAAACACCTTCATAATATACGGATTGTTCACAAAAGATAAAACAATCAATGATTATTACTTATTCACTGCATATTTCTGAAGTTTCCAAAGATTCTTCACACATTTTGCATAGTGTTTGAAGTAAAATACTATTCTTAAAACACAATGAATATTAGAAAAATTAATAAGGTCACTCAGTGAAGTTACTAATGAATTAATGGAAATTCAAAGCCTATTTATTGTTTACCAAGTCCCAAATAAAAATATTCCACAAAAACAATTGCATTTACTTGAAAATTGCAATTTGAAAATCAAATTTGATAATGAAAGTTTCACAGAAATCAACAAATATACATTAACAACTTTACATAAATTTTAGAAATTCTGGAAAGAAGCCCAACTTACTTTCTCCCCCCCCCAATGTATTATCTTTACTTTAACAAAAAATTCTGTAATCCAAGAATTTAAAGTTAAGTTTTATAACTTCTAACATAGTTTGTATTAATTACGAACTTGAGAAATTTTGCGTCTGAATATTTCTGATATAACTCAAAGTATATTTTGACATATTATAGAATATTCAAAGACAGGTTGAGACATTACCAATGATTTAGAAAAATTGAGGTTTTTACATTATGATTTATCATTGGTTTTATTTTGACTATTTACACCCCACTTTTAAACCAAATATTTTGCTATTTGACAATGAGAATTACAAAAAGAAATTTGGCAAATCCTCAGTTGTCTGGAACAAAATGCACATTAAAACTGCATCAGTTTCATTGACTACGTTAAATAATGTGTGTTTTCATAATATTTTGAAATATTGTATATTGAGAATTTTTTAAAATATCAGTAGTAAAGGTCTGAAACAATAACTAAACAGTAAAGTAAATGTCAAGGATGTAAACACAACAGTAAATTTTTTGAAGTGTTTTTTTTATTATTAACAGCACTAACTACACTGTATAGAACAAATCAACATTACCAGCAAAACATTCAAATACATGAAGCAGGCAATTAGCAAATTAAGAAATAGATAAATACTGTAATATCAGTGAACTTCTAGCAATTGAGCAGGGTAAGGATTGCTACTTGTTATCTACAAAAAAATGTTTGAAGTTACCAAGCTGTTGTCCTTTTGAGGAACGATTCTTGTCAATGTCCCTACAGTACGAAACATTTATTATGAAAATGAAAAAGAGGATACTCACAAGTATGAGACTCACCTTACGAACAAAGGTGAACTTGAAAATTAAGTTAAGGATGCCATTAGGCAACTTTGACCCCAAAGCATGTTGCAGATTCATCTTGTAACCTTTGATCACATTATCAGGGTATTTTGTTCTCCACCACGCTACCACCCTGTAACATTTGAATGCCATTTTACTTTCATGCAAAGAGTAAAAAATTTAAATGGGTTGAGATAGCAATGTAATTGTATACACTTCACTGTAGGAATTTTGAATTTGATTTTTATCAGTAAAAATTGCAATTCTAGGCCAGTGAGAAGTGTGTGATTCTATGATGGGATAATAAAGTACTTTGAAAGAGATAGGCTACCATGAGAAAACACACTAATGAATGAAACTGTATTTGTCAGGAAATTTTATAACATTGCGAGCTAAAAACAAAAAATTATTTAAAAATTTAATTTGTAAGTAGAATTCTGAAGAAAAAAAAAAAAAAAACACACAACAACAAACATCTGTCATAGGGCTTCCAATAATATAAATTAAGCTCTAGTGTACAAGATATCAAATCATTACCGTTATATTGAGGAAGCCTCATGAGGGGGAAAAAAAAAAGTTCTAACATCTGGATAATTTCAACATTATTAAATGTACAGTATGCAATGACAATTATAAAATGTACAGTATGCAATGACAATTATAAAATGTACAGTATGCAATGACAATTATAAAATGTATGATATGCAGATCTACATAGAATTTTTAGTCACACATCATAAGAAAGGAAAACCCTTTTTTCTTTGATTGCAAGCTTTACAAAGGAATTATATATTCTCAAAGCCTCCAATAAGTCATCAACAGGCACTTACCAGACTAAGTGGTTCTCAATCATGGAGATCATAGCATGAGACACATTCTTCTGATCTTTGGTAAGTCCTGCATCAGGATCCTTTTCAAATCTTTGGGCCAGTTCTTTCAGGATGATGGTGCTGTCAGCAATTTCCTCTCCATTGAGTTCAATGAAGGGGAGCTGGCCCTTCTTGGAGCGGAATTTCATCTTGTGATCTACATTCTAGAACACCAAAGTAACCATACATTAGAAAAATAAACATAGTTTTACCAAATAAATTTAAATATATTAACAAAGAATTTATCAATTTACATTAGAACTTCCTGGAAATAAAAAGCATACAAAGTTCAAAGTTATTATGAAAGTAATAATTTATAAATTGCTTGTGAAACATCTTTAAGATATATTTATATCTTTGAAAATTAAAAGTGTTTCTTAAATATTTTATTGAAAGAGTTAAGAGTTTTTATATTCACTAACTTGAGTTTACGTCATTATTCGTTAAATACAGCGACGTCCACCCGAACAGATGTCATTAGTCTCACAAACGGTTTTTCATTAGTACTGTTTATGTTACTTATCTAAAGTGGTCTTTAGACATTTGAAACGATTTAATTAGAATTAATCTTTTGGAATCGCTTTAAAACTCTGAGAATTGCTGGAGCCCGGAGAATCTCTTAACTACCAGGGGATTACGGGTGAAAATCGGAGAGGTCATCGAAGTTTGAAATCGCCCAATTGCATCCCGCGTTAAGGTTTCTCCCCTTACAGAAGCTTCCCAGTTAATCTCTCTTCACTGCTGGCTACCTGAGGAAGGCATATCCCGATTGCCATATCCTGGCCGGTGTTTCGGTAGAGAAAAGGAGAAAACAACGTACGTAGTTTAACTTCCATTCAGTTGAACGCAAATAGATGTCGCGCCAATCCAGATAAAACCTTGATAAGGTGAGCATTGCAGAAATCTTTGGAACTGTTTGTATTATCAAACCGAAAGATAATTATTTGAATTCTGGGTATTTAAGCAAAATCTATGAACCCCTTATCTTTACATGGATTGATTGATTGATTGATCGATCAACTGATTGTTACAGATTCCGGAAGCGTTAACTACCGTCTTAGTCCCGTACGTGTAGTGCATGTTCTCTCTCGGGAAGCGGCGGTGTTCTTCCTTACTGGATGGCCAGATCCGGCGCCGACATACTGTTGGCTAGCGGGGTTTTTCCTCAACCAGTTATCTCGCACCAGCGGGGCACCGTCCCAGCCGAGACAAGTTCTAAGCTCACGACAGATCCGCCGGCATGTGTGGTAGTGTAGTGCATATTAGTGTGTGTGCGTAAGGGGGGGTGAGAACAGGAGAAGGAAGAGGAAGGAAAGATCGCGCGCGGTCCGTGGCCAGTTTGTTAGCGTACTGCTCCAGCATTCGCCTGGTTTAGATCGGAGAAACCACGGAAAACTACCGATCAGAGCAGCCGACTGCTAGAATTCTCCTCCAAACAGCGACTGAATTCGACCTAGCTGACAAGCTAGTGTCGAAAATACTGCCACAGTCGGGACTCTTAACCTAGGACCTCCCGATCTGAGGGCCTTCAGTCATTTGATGCCTTGAGCCATCTCTCCCGGTCACGGGGCAACCCATAGTTTACGTAGACATTACTTTCAATATATTAAGAATATTCAATACTATTTAATTCCAAAATAACAAGCTTCTCTATCTGACCATTACGGCACTATTTAACCAAGAGCAATAGAAAATCAACATGAAAGGAAGCATGTATTCTTAGTGTCAATAGCCTTGAAATCGCCGGCCTCCGTGGCGCAATCGGCTAGCGCGTTCGGCTGTTAACCGAAAGGTTGGTGGTTCGAGCCCACCCGGGGGCGAATGTTTTTGTCTAAGATTAATGAAAGATTTCGTACAGCTAGCATTTCCAATTCATGGAAAGGGCATTATCGTAATACGCTACCAAATGAAACGATACTTAATTATATACTTTAGTAATTACTTATCTTGTGTCTGCCGAATTGACTCCTATATATCTTTCCGATCATCAACAAGAAACTTTGTAAGTATAAAGGCGAAAGGCCGATCTTCGAAGCACTAATACCTGAGCTCTTTCCTCTACTCGCGAGGAAAATACAATGAAATGCAATCGGGCTATGTCTTTTTGGATAGGTAGGTTAAAGGTATGGGAAAAGTTGAACTTCAAGTCGTAAACGAAGCTCCCGAGTGGATAACAATGTTCCTCTCTCTGTCCAGCTCGTGGCCTTGAAATGCCACTGTTTAAATCTGAGTATATACACTTGGATCTAAACATAACTGCACTTCACGTAAGTAGGCTGATAAGGTTTCATCCAATCGGAAGGTCGAACATTTCCATAGTGACGTCACTGTAGTAACGTGTATGCTTCCGATTGGAGGACACCGTAACAGCTGATTTACGTCAAGTGCAGTTCTAAATAAATCGAAGTATAAGTAATGTGTCCTTTTGCTCATTGTGAACACATTTCATAGTTATTTGTTTTCGTCTAAATTTGCCTTTTCTCTTTTGAGAGAATGAGGTATCATCATAAGCCCTAATAAAACTTGAAACACTAGATTTTACCACACCAACAGGGGGCAATGACTTAGTGCTAGATGTGTGTTCGTTCAAGAGCTACTACTGTTGCCCGTTTCGTTGGTGAAATGTCAATTTAAACACGAACACTGTTTTCCTGTCGATAAGACAAATAACACGCATCATGTTGCTACATGTACAACGCACGCCGAACTGGAGGGGACCTACAAATTTTTGTTCATAGTGAAGATTAACAATATTCCCCCCAAAGTTCAACAATTGGCCGGCTACAATTTGTTACAGCTAACCAATTTCAATTCATTGTAAAATATGAACTTGTCTCAATTAATCTGCACCCTACTCTAGCTTAAAATTCGATCAAAGGACATTCCTCTTTGCTATCAACTAAAGATTTTGCTCTCAAACACCAAAGCAAATACGCGTTTATGCGGAGGATTTTCTTTCTCTCCCCCTGAGAAACCACCGCTGCTCTCGGCAGGAGGCGCGTGCATGCGAAGGCATCGCGTCGCCGGCTAGTGCATCGCGCGGCTGCAGAGCCCATGGCAATGACCGGTACAGCTGTTCGCGACTTGCCATCTGGTGGGGAAGAGATGCGGGACGCGGGGACGCGGTGGACGAGAGAGGGGCGGGAGGGGCGCCGCGGGAGAAGCCATAGGGAGGGGGCGGGAGTGGGACCAGTGGAGGTCACGAAGGCATCGCTCCGTGCACACACGCGCACGTTAGCTCCGTCCACGCCCCGACCATTGCGGCCGGGCCACCCGACAAGCCAAAATTTTCGTTGGTTGATGGATTAGTATTTCCGGGCACGTCAACTGCTACGGTCATTAGGTCCTTAAAATGTAGTGCATATTTTTATCGCGGGAGGTGGCGGTGAAATGTCCAGCTCAATGGCGAGATCCGGCGCCGAGCGTCACGGTGACTTGTGGGGTTTCCCCATCTAGGTATCTTCCACCACCAAGGCAGACAGGCGATTTTTACGGATGCCAAAAAATTGGTTTACGGCAAATCGTCTGTCTGTCCGTCCGTCTGAGAACAGCACTTGCGGCTAAACCCTAGGCAGACTTTTCACAAAAATGATATTCTCTGATTGATCGGGCTGATATTTTGATTTTTCGGGATATTTTACATGAAGTTTAAATATTTTCCAATTTTCCTAAAAAAATGGCTCTATTGGATTAATTTTTTTCTTCGATAAACGCTTATAAAAAGGGCGCATGTCGACTTCCTTTGAATTCTCTGAATTTCCGAAAATTGAGAGAGTTATAAATTTAAAAATTTTTATGTCGTCTTCCGGCAACTATAATATTGATGAAAATTAATATACTCTTACTGAAATATATTCTTCAAAATTAGTTAATTAAATGCGATCAGGCAAATTTTTTTCAAAATATCAGAAGTTTGAGCAATTTGGTGTGAAATTGAATTTAAAAAGCAAGATTTTCTTAAAAACAATTCCAGTTTTTTTCGCTCGAATTGTGAAAGCACGCTTATAAAAATAAAACCGTGTCCGATTTTCGTTGAACACACTGAATTACCGAAAATTGCAAAGTTTCAGATAATGCGAGAAATTATGTACCGTTGTAGCTCTACTAGTTTCAACCTCGTCGCATCCTCCTTGTGGGCCGACCGATTCGTATCAGCACGGCGCGGCGGGTAGGTAAACAGTGCTCCGGTATGCTAGTACTCGAGGCGATGCCGTTGCACGGTGGAGAGCTGTCGAGTATGTGCATTACTCACATCGTGTTTGCTTCGCCGTTCCTGGGCGATGCACCAAGGCGTGGTCGAGGCTTGAACATCGGCTTTTTTTATGTAACCGAATATGCTGTCGTGGACGGTTTTAATAACTTGACGCGAAACGTCCTAGGAAGTTCAGAAAGATTTTGCACAACGCTTACAATCAACCAGGTGCTGTCCTCTTGGGAGTAAAGTTCAACATCGCGCTAAACTTTTGAGCGATCTAGTAATAAATTTTCCATTTTTTTTTAATATATGAAACGCTTCTTGTTTCACGCGTTGCTGTTCTCTGCGAGGAAAGAATTTTCAGTAGTGCCATTAATGAGTGATGTAATATGTAATGGCACGAGGAATGCTGTTCTGTACAGCACATCAGAAAGGAGCAACGGAATTATATGGAATAATATCCGGCTCATAGAATGTTGAATTGGAAAGTTTCATCGTTTGGGTACACATGCAATTCTGCAACTTTCTACTAGCCTCTATTCTCGAAAAAAGTATCTTAACACGTTTTTAACAAAACTTAATATATCACTGAAAATCATAGTATGTTTGGCATAGCAATAGCTCTACCGATAACCGATTTTTGACACGTTATGGTAGCCCTTATAACAGAGCACAGCTATCACTTATATTTGCCGGTTTTTCTACGGAGACCGTTAATGTGTATCGAGGCGTGATGTGACTCCGTCGGTCGGCTTATCTTTACTCGTCGATGGTGTAAAACGGCCTTATGGCGGTTTTCTGAAGGCTCGTTTTCTGGCGTCGGATGTGGTAGCAGTTACATTACACACGCACACATTCGCAAATCAAGAGGTTGCAATTAAACTTTCCCCTACCAAAAAATAGTCAACTGGCAAATTGAATGAACGCGCACAGAGAACGTGATAAGAAGATCGTCAAGAACATTGGGAATATAAATAATTGTTTTGAAGCATTTTTAGTGATGCCACATCATACAAAATATATTGACTCTTTGGACGTGGGATTCGTGCTACGAAGTGTGTTCGAGATAGCGCCAATCAGAATCCAGGGCAGTCAAAGGTACTCGTTCGTCATTGCCTTCCATACCACAATGACGAGGAGTAAAATCCAGGCCTTTATAGGAGATTCGAACCCACAACCTTACGTTCCGTGCAGAGCGTTTTTCCCCTGATCTGCGTTAGTCTGCGAATTCTTACTTATCCTCCGATTTTGGGAAATAAATCGATACGAAATTTTGGAAGCTATCCCTCACGAACAATACATATGAAGACAGTTGTATTGGAAGAACATATCATTTGAAGTGCATTCACTAACAATACGTATTCATTAAACCGATACGCTACGGATCATTTCGAATTTTGAATGATTTTTCCCGTGGCTCGTGAAAAATGGCGTTTTGAAACTCCCTCAACCTCCCTGGGTCTATTGTGCCATTATTTCCGTCCCGAACTAATGCAGTGAGCCCTCTGTGTGTGAGCAGCTGGCGCGGTTCTCTCAGGCGGGGGAGAGGTGGAGGTGGGGTGGGGTGGATGGGGGTACATGTCACGCCCCCCTGTGCCCCACACCCCCTACGCCGTGGCGCTGGCGCTGTCGGCTTTCCGGAGAGAGGGCGTGTTTCCATCGCCCCGTGCTGTCATGACGCACCACACGGTGCGGCCTCAACTGAATTTCCATCCAGCAACGAGACGCAGACTCGATGAAATGGAGTTTGGATCCATCTTCCGCATGTACTCGAGCAAGTTCCCATCAAATTTATGAACTTGGATAGCGCGTCGTATGCGAGATGAACCGCTCAGAGATTTGCGCTCTGGGATACGGTGAGGGCGTTAAAGGGTCGCAAATTTAGTCGAGAGAAGAGTGCAGGCTGTTTAAACTTCGTTTTGTGGAAATGCTTTCCGAATAAACACACAGAGGGCGTTTTGACTTTTCCGTTGAGTGGCACTGAATGGGTTATGAAGTTATCAACTTGTGTTCAAAGCGAACCGTTTTTCCTCTATGTTACTCGCTTCCACCAACAGGTAGATTCGAAACAATCCTCAGACAAGCACTTCGTGCTGTCTGTGTACAATTTAACGTTGCATAGCACAATTTAGAATTCATCAGCCGGTTTTAGATAGCTTTATTTTGTTTTTTTAATATCTGAAAATTTGGCAAGCTTAACTATATGATGACATTTTTAACTATATGACTAACATTTTTGCATTGGAACAATATCTAATTTCAGTCACCGCTTAATAATAATAATAATAATAATAATAATAATAATAATAACAATAATAACAATAATAATTTTCAATCAGTAAGCTAAATTGCGGTTGATTTTTAGAAACCTGGGGCTATCTACATACAATACAAACAAACGCCATATTATAATTCGCGCGTAAGTTAATTCGTTTTCACTTGCATAATTTTCAATAATTAATTTTGTGAAATATTCCTGCCGCCTGCATTAATGAGCGTAATCCTATAGAAATGCCAGAAGAAAATATCGCGATGAACAAATCAAACCACCAAGCAGCACAGCGAAGGGTGTGATGCTCCTCGAAAGATCTTTTTCTTACTCTACAACATATTGCAATTAGAACTAATTACAGAACGCAGATTCCTGAGGATGCAGATGAACATCTGTCCGCAGTTCTTTAGACACTCTCCACCCCCACTCCTCTGCTCGCAGTAAATCAACAGAAGCGGTGCCGCCGCCACCCCCGCATGCCACCCGTTAACGAAAGCCCCGTTTTTTCTGACAGCCCGCTCCGCCCCCACCGAATGGTTGCCTTCACAACGCGAGCCCTGTTCGCCGCTTCGCATCGCCCCGCGCCGCTGTGCTGGCGGCGGAGAGGAGAGGCGGGACGAGGAGCGGAGTGGAGAGGGGGGCGGAAAGTGAGCGGGGCGGAGTGGCAAGATGGGGAGTGGAGCGAGAGGCGGGACGAGAGCGGGGCAGAGTGGCGGGACGGTATGCGGAGAGGTGGGACGGGGAGGGAGCGGAGAGGCGGGCGAGAGCGGGGCGGGGGGGGGGAGGGCGGGACGAGGCGGGGCGGAGCGGAGAGGTTGGGGCGAGGTGAGGCGAGGCGTAAGCGCAGGTTATTTCCATTCGTGTTGATCTTTGCCAGTCTTAAGAATTAATAAAGATTAGAATTAATGAAGAATCTGTTTGCATTCAGAACATTGCAACCAATCGCTCGAGTAAATGTAAAAAAAAAACGATAAGTCCTCTCCGATAATTTAGCTTTGTTGACATGGAAAATTCTTAAACCTTATTGACTCATTTCACGAGTGGAATAACAGTAAGGGTTTTTTATCGCTTCATTAGTATGCGCATAAACGAATTATTGTGCAATTTTTGAATGGTAATTCTCCGATTGATCTTAGGGTGATGTGAATACAACGAATTACTGGCATTACTATTGCATTATGGTCCACTTAATGGTAAACCAGGTAAAAGCATTCCTACCTCGACACTATCTAAACTATTTATTGACTTATTTATCAACATTGATTATTTCGTTGTACAGAACATTATGGTTCCATCCGATACAGAAATTAATACACGTCTATTTCAAGGAGCGAGTCCATATTACTGGAGAATTTTCACTTCAAACTAACTTTTTTCCATATTCAACTTCTAGAGCAGAGGAATTCACATTACGAAAAACAAAGACTTCTAGGGTTTCAGTTCAGAAATCGTAAACTTAATGTATGCCATTTTCATCGAATAATTGGTGCTTAGCAATGGCAAAATCTTTACTACCGCGATCTCATCAACACAATTTTAAACAATTTTACCCACCCATCCTAAACAAAGGAGGGAGATAAAGAAAAAAAAGTTGAACGAGAGAAAAAGGAAAACACTAACAAAAAACAACTGTGGAAGAACAACGGATGTGGGGGCATGGCCCTGCCAGACGGATGAGCGCAATAGTTTATCAGAAGTTCAAGGGAATAAAAACAAACGTGTAGCTAAAGGAAGAAAAATAACGCTGGCGTGAATTTTCACTCACTACACAGTTTTCAGCTTTTAGCTTGTAGCGTTGCCTTTTTTTATTTGCTTGGCCGTTCAGGTACCTCGACTGAGGTGGGAAGTAGGGTTGCCAACAGTCCTTCATTAACGACAATTGTCCTCTCGTGCTACTTTCAATTTTATATGTCCTTCTTTTAGTACATTTTTAACATTTGTTATTTATTTTATCACATGACTAACATCTGCTACGTTGTTTTGTTTGTTATTTAATTTAGAATAGAAAACATGAATATCCTTTTTCTGAACATCCTAACACACGCACATGAGACACACATGCATGATTCTGTCTAGTGACTTAAATAAAAAACTGCCCCCTCAGACAATCATCTGCATTTTGTGAACGAATCTTTTCACATGAATCGCAAGTGGAGAAAAGAAAGAAATAGAGCTGTTGTTAGTCTAAATTAAATATTTATAAAATTAAATATTTATAAAAATAAATGTGTTGAGTTTTTTTGCTTTGTGTTTGCTTGTCTAGTGTTCTCCGTTTTACATGAACATTGTTCGCAACCCTAGTGGGAAGCGATGTCGATAGAATTCGGAACAAATTCCACTTTGTCTTCCTGTGCGCAGTCATATGAAGAATCATTCTTTTTTACAACGAAAACTCCCACTAGTCTGTAGTCTTAAATATTAATTTATTTTGATTCTGCATTAACTCATTCGGGCACATCTATAAATAACGACTAGATTGCTAGGCACTTCCACATTTCAGGCCTGTTCCAGGCGTCCACGTCTCCGAGCAATGTATACTCCCGTACAAAAAAATTGTGTCCTAAACGCTTGCTTCGAAAAGATCCTGAAACGTCCCAAAAAACGTAAGCAGTATGGACACCGCTCCCCCAATTTCAGCCAACAAAAACTAGCGTTGCCTTTACTACACCGGAATATTTTGGTACACGAATGCACATTTATTTTTTATTTGAGGAGAATATTTAACGCATGTTCCAAAATTACAACTTGGTGATTTGAGCCTCCAACTGAATCAGTCGGATATTAACACATTTACCACTAAGTCACGAGGAATGAATGTATTCTATCCTATAAATCTAGATGGAAAGATTTGAAATTAGAGTTTCCGTGAAATATTTTCATAAATAAACTGTTCAAAATTTCTATTTAGCAATGCCAATTCGGTCTCGCATTTTTACATATATGAACAATTTTCTACAAATCAACTGCTGCTTAACTTCCTTTTCGAGATCTCTCCGATTTAATGGACTAATCTGACAAGCCGGATCCCATTTAACTTTTTGAAGACTTGGAAACTTACATTCGCTACGAAACGCGTTTCCGGTTGCTTTTCTGTGTCCAGAAAGAGGCCCTTGCGGAACACCCTTCTACTTCCGCGCCTGCGGGAAGGCCGCCCCCGCGTTCGAGTTTTTCAAGAAGTTGCATTGCGTGCGGCCAACAACCCGCATCAGGCAGACGCAGGCGTACGCAGCTGCGTTACCCCCCCCTCTCCGCAAGAGGGCGCCCGAAGGGACAGCGAGGACGCCTGATCGGACGCAGATGCATTAAAGATGCGCGGGGGCTATTTATAAAAGCCGCCGGCCCGCGGGCACGATGGAGGCGGCAGTGATGAGGGCCAGCGACCGTGGGAGAAGAGTGGGAAGGGAAAGGGGAGGGGAGTGATCGGGTGATCTAGGAACGCTGGCGGTAGGAACGGCTTCGCAGGGAGGTGGAGGCACAACGAGCAAAGTAGGCAGAGCGGAGAAGTAGGAGGGGGGGGAGGAGGGGCGGAGGAGGACAAGAAGGTGGAGGAGGAGGAGGAGGAGGAGGAGGAGGAGGTGGAGCAGGAGGCATTGAACGGAGAGGAAGAAACGGACACATTTGTGCCAGACGAAGAGGAAGAAATGGACACTATGGAGAGGAGGAGGAGATGGTGGTAGTACTAATGGTTTCTAGCGGAGCGAGGTGAACATCGAGGTAATGGACACTAGGGGTCGGCGGAAAAGGAGGTAATGCACATTATGGGGGCGGACGAGTAAGTAATGGGCGCTATTGGGTGTAGAGGAAAAGGGCATTGCGGGCCGACGCTATGGGAAATGAAGATGCAGAGGAACACAAGGAGGAAGAGTGGGAGGGCGTGACGGAGGCTTCGGGGCCAGCGGGGGCGGGGAGGGACGCGGCGGCATGAGGCCCGGAAGCTTCGAGTAAACATCAACGCGGGTCGAGGACCGCAAGCCTTCCCCGGCTTCCCGCTGCCGCCGGGAACAGTGGGGGCGGGGAGGGGCCGCGCGGGGCGGGGCTCACTGTGCCCGAGATGAGAAGGAAAAAGTTAAGAGAGCGCTGACCTTTTTGCAGCTGCTTCGTGTCGGCGCTGCGCCATGCGGTAATATATCCATTATTCCTTGCGGCAATGGTTTAAACAGCTCCCGCTGCAGTTTGCGGCGCTTTAACACAAGCACAAGGGGAGGGAGGCAACGGCGGGAACAAGATGTTACACGGCCGTTCTAAGCCGATGTCCTTGGTTTGTAAATAAACGCGTTTGCTCTCTGTTTCATGTGCGTCTCGGCAGCACGGAATGTATTCTTAACCAGTCAAATGATGTTGGTGTACCGCGTTTAAGCAGTCATTCTGTCGTGGTAATTTTGCTGCAGTAATGTACAAGAGAAGGGTAATAACAAATTCGACTAGAGAATGTTATTCACCAAATTGCAACATCTGATTTTGAGATTTCAGAAAACATTCAAGTGGTTGGAGAAGTCACGGGAGCACTAACTTGATCCTCCCTTTTCATTCGCAATGGTAAGCTACTTTCCTCGATTAACTTATGTTGGAAGTATTTAAGAATACTTCATTTATTAACTTTGTTTATTTAACATTTTCAAACAGCAAAAACGTAATGCGACGTTTGTGAGAGAGATGATACATTTTTAATGTTGAAAGGTAAAGCAAGTGATTATCCCAACATTTTACTCAATGGATCAAGGGAAACTGAAGGGAAGACCGATCAAGTTGGGCCGTCAAAAGCTCAGAACCTCCAAGTAGTTGTTACAGCTTTGTCAGCGTTTCAGAATTTTACATTATTCAAATTATCTAACGCATACAATGCATAAAATAAAATTTAGTGTTGAAATATTCAGAAGTCTCTACATGAATATAACGATATGCAGCAGTAAATATTTTACTTAGTATTTGAACGTCTGAATCGATTTAATTGTTTAATGTCATCACATCAAGAGATGTAAAAAAATGTGCAATCATCATGTGTTTTTTTTGTGGTGGTTTGTCCGTAATGACCCAGATAAATGTCTTAAATTTAACTGTATAGCTTTTTTCCATGAAAATAGCCGTTTATGTCGATTTTATGAAAAACACTGATTAGTAAATAAATTGGCAAGGGGAAAAAATCTAGAAACAATCACGTGATGGCTTTTGCGGATTATTCGAAAATGTTTTTATCTTAATGTCCGGATACTAAATGAAGCGTTTCTTTCCCCCACCAGGACTCCCCGCGATAACTTCAGTCCCCCACTGAAAAGCCCTTTCCCTGATCATCACAACAATGTAGTCCTTGGGCACATTTGCAATGCGCCTGATGCCGCAGACTCCATCTCGGTGCTTCTACTATTGTTTTGGGTGCAGGCAGCCAGCTAGCTCTATCATGCGCTCGATTCTTCGCGCACACATTTCACACAATTACCTCTAACACGATAAGCGTATGAGAGAATTCCAAGATTACAGAGATAGAGGCGGTACATGATAGAATGTGGGTTTGAATCCCTCATTAGACGTAAAGATTTGAGTTGTGTTTGGGCCATGAAATACATTCTCAGTCTTGATGTCCGATTAATACAGGCACATGTCCCAAGCCCATGTACCGGTATCTTCAGGTGAGCCATGTCCCTCGAATATTGCGCGCAACTTACCCGGATATTTGCATTCGTCTAATGATTTAATATAATCACCTTAATTTTGGGTCCAATTAATTTATATGGACGAACCACTTAACGTGTGACTCAACTGAAAGATCCACGTTTTCATTTTAGTGCAGCTAAAATGAAATTAAGCTCATTTTAGTGCATCGTTTTTAATTTTTAAAAAAAAAAAACTTTTTCCATGTTTTTTTAATGTGTAAATAGAAATGAAATTTTAAACAACTGATCTCCCCTTTTCTTCAAACAGTTTTACTATTATGTGTGATACATATGTTACTGCTCATTTACACATGCATGAAAATAGCATAAATAAAATTGATAAACTGAATTTCGCATCGGAAAATGAGCACTAGTTACAAAAAAAATCGTATTTGTATACTACTATAGTATATTCGGAACTGAAATATAATGGAAATGCTAGAATCTTCAGAAATTCTTTGTTTTCTGCTTTTAAAGTGGTACTTAGACATTTGTAAACTTCTATTTCAGTTTCCATCAATGTACTCCCCTGAAGCATTTGAGATATTTCAAGAGCTTAATTTCCATTTTATTTTGAATTAAAAAAACAACAAACAACAATAACACTTTAATGTTTCAGCGAGAGTGTAGCATTGGACATGTAGTAAACACGCCTCCGAATAGAGATGGAAAGGTTTTTTCGTGAAAATCTTATCTGCGTCGTAACTGCGTAATGGCCTAGCCATTTAAGACGTCATGGTGGGTCGTTTTATACAGCCAGCTTCGGCCGATGGACGGTTTTTATGACCTTTCTTCTCCGATCCACTTGCGTTCGCTCAAGAGATCACCCGGCCACGCGACAAGCACGCGTTAAGCGGAGAACGCTCTCGCCGAATCGTCGCCTCAAACCTAGATGTAGTGAAGACAGGGTGAGTGAAGACACTTGGCTCGTACGCCATTGGTTCACTGATTGACTAATTGATTGATAGTGATTCCGGGCGCATCAACTACTAGGGTCATTAGTCCCGCAAATGTAGTGCATGTTTTCTCTCCGGAGATGGCAGTGTTCCCCCCCATGGATGGTCAGATCCGGCGCCGACCTACCGTCGGTTAGCGGGGTTTTCCCCCCAACCAGGTATCTCCCACCAGCGGGCACCGCCCGGCCGGGACAAGCTCTAAGCTTCCGACCGGTCTCCCGGCATGTGTGGTAGTGTAGTGCATGTTAGTGTGTGTGTAAGGGGGAGAAGATAGGACAAAGGAAAGGTAGGAAAGATCGCGCGCAGCCCTTGGCCCGTTTGTTAGGGTACTACTACGGCATTCGCCCGGTGTTGATCGAAGAAACCACGGAAAAATAGCTATCAGAGCAGCCGGCTCTAGAATTCTCCTCCACACAATGACTGGATTCGACATAGTTGACAAGCTACTGTCGAAAACCCTGCCACCGTCGGAACTCTAACCTAGGACCTCCCGGCTATTCAGTGACAGTCGATGCCCTGGACCATTTGTCCCGGTCCGTCGATTCATGTTAACGGTACTACATGGAGAAAACATTATTTATTTTGTGACACTCAAGAGAAGAAGAAAACAAGTTTGTAGAAAAAGTTACAATAGAAGAGAAGTGGCACGGATATTTCTGCGGCAGTAAATACATTTTGATTTTAATTTTTGTTTGCTCTTTCAGATTTCGACCAGCTGAGGACCATGTGAAAAGTTTTTCAACATTCCCTTTTTTAATTTTTCGAAATAAATAATAATAATAATAATAATAATAATAATAATAAACTACATTTATATATTACGATTTATATTAGTTTTTAAATACTTTTATTTTATTTATTTGACCTCTCATTACATTTCACGGACCTGTCGTTTTCTTTTACATTAATTATGTTTTAAATTTATTTAATGTCCAATCCATTCTCATCCTAATTAACAACTTGTAATGCAAGCGACGACCATCACGACCGTGATTGATCGGGCCAAGTTGAAACTACGCGAAACATTCCTCGAGGATGATCCATTATGGCTACTATCACTACAACAAAAACACATGCGTGTAACTACTTTTAAACCCCCTTCTGTTACGCGATTTTAAGTTTAGGGGATAGTCAGTGGTGTGTTCTTATATCTAGTAATTATTTCTAATAAACGGCTAACCACTATAAATTGAAGACCTACGAGAGAAGTTTTCCATGTTTCGATTGTAGATAAGGTTTCCGGAAGCGACTCAATTTATTACAATCAGATTTTGAAAGACCGAACGCCTTCACCACTTCAAACTTCATTTTATGATGAAACTCGCATGCCTGCCATTTTTCTTACCATATGTTCGACTTCAGCGTGAAGCTAAAGCGATATTTACAAAGGAAAAGCGTTTTCCCTCATCTGAGGCGACCAACAGCCGAGATTATTACTCCTGACCCACTTTGATAACCTCCACACGCTTGTCCTTCCATTCCCTGGTGTCCGCATCTCCAGAATCCCACAAGTCTTTCGTAATACAGAACCACATTTTCTTCTCTCTTTTAATTAATTCAGATTTAATGTTAAACACAATGCAAACCAGATAGAGAAAGCGCTTTGTGATTCAAAAACAACGTGACTGTCGAGGCCACCGTTGTGTAGACTCGTTCGCGACAAGATCATCTCTTGAATTTTGGATTAATGCATTGTCTTATTTTTTCACCCTCTCTCCGTTATTCTCGGCTTCTTATTCACTGATACCACATTGTTAAACACTTTCGAAAGCATCTTTAGACAGAAGGAAGGCCAACTTAAACACAACAAAACTAAAAAAGAACCTGCACGCGTTCTGTGTAAAAGACCTCGTCTTCCTGCCTTTCGTGCAACGTACACGAGGCGGCGCTTGGGTCACGTGATTCCACGGGAGTTATTTTTACTCGAACACGCGGGAAGGTGTGGGAGAGGTAGGGAGGGGCGGGCAGAGAGCGGATCTTTCATATACACGTACTATATAGCGGACGCGACCCACTTCCAGACACGCGACACGGTCACCATGGACGCACGCACCACCACCACCACCACTGTGACGGCTCTGTCGGAGTGGCATGACCTTATTGACCGCTCCCTGCCCCTCAAGTCCAGCCCCCCCCCCCCCAAAGTTCACGATAGAACCGCTTTGGGAAAAGGGGAAGGTTTTGCGGGATTTAAAGAAAATTTTTTCGTCTAGTAATCGCTCATTATTTTGTATAGTAATCGAGATTTTGTATATAACCTATGTCCGTCCGTATGTCACTCACGTTTAGACCACTTCCGGTTTTTCAATCGAGTCATTCGTTGCATCTCAGTCTCCTGCTAGGGAAGTCATTTTTTTTGTTTGCACATCCATACTGAAAATTTTATTTCTAAAAATTGTATTAGTTTTTTTGTTTTTGTTTTTAAGTAACGAGAACGCGTTTTGGTGACTCAGAGGTAATTAATTGCTCTATCGATTCCTCGTGACAAGACAAATCGATTGGTACTATTCTCAGTCGATTCTCTGTAGGATATTTTGAAAAAAATCTACAAAAACAGGTGTTTTTATGTTTTAATTCATTTCCGAATACATGAATGTGAATTACTGTATTATCTTTCCGGAATTTATATGAATCGTTAAGAATTCATTTATCAGATTGACCATGATGAAAACGAATTTTGTAATGCAACAAAAGTGTACACTAATATTTCAATTGAAAGATTTTCATGTAATTTTCTGTACCCAGAAATGTAAAAGCCGGGCGAATGCAGTATGTTTTAAATATATGTACCATGAACTTGCAAAGCACAAATGGATCTTCTAAAACAAAAAAACTACCAGAGGCACCACGCTAAGGTTGTTATTTAGTAAGCGAAATGACGCTGGAAGCTTGGGGCTTCAGGTTACCAGTTCCTTAACACATTTTCTCGTTCTCTACAGCTTAATGCTCCAAAGACAGACTTTCTCTATAAAGTTGAATCTTATTAGATCGACCGATCGATGTATCGCCAAGAGTCACAGGATAATTTCAACTCGTTTTCGTCCATTTCTTTGACAAATGGTAATAATAGAAGATACAATTAAGAACTCTTATATTTACAATTAAAATAATTTGTTTAATTATAAATTATATATCACAAGGAACGTACTTAACAGAAGTATTTCCTGTAAAAGAGACCTGACTATATGGCATTGAACCCGTTTCGGAGATATGAAGCTTATACCTTTTCTTAACCTGACTGATGACACTTCAGCTGTTACGGAGTCATCCAATCGAGAGCTAAAACGTCATCACTGTGACGACACTGTTGTGACACTTACGCTCCCGAGTAGACGAAACCTTAATACCTGATCAGCTGTCATCAGCCAGGTTACAGAAACCTAAGCATTTACGCACTTTTATTCGGTTATTCTCGTAACGAATTCTGGTTTAATTATGAATTTTCCCCACTACAGAGAACATTCTGCATCTCATCGTCCCCCTCTCTGTGACCTCGTTCGATTTTTCTTTGAAGATGCGAGAACTTGTTTAATGGCGTCAGTCCAATACTCGAACGGTCCCCGTGTACCTGCTTCCAGAGAACGCCATGGCTGGCGTCCAACTCTCGCTCAGAAAATTTACAGAATATTATGTGTGAAACGTTATTCTGGGCTAAACGCGACCCGTCTGAAAAGTCTTGGACTATTGCCGACAAAAACTACCTCGAGTTCTGAAAACAGACTGAACGAACTTGCTGTACCACGAATTTCGAGCGAGTCTACATGAAGATAGTGAACTACTTCAGCCCAACATCGAGCGATTATCAACACTATCTTCCGTCTAATTACAATAAATCGTTTCCGTAAAACGACTACTATATGCAGAAATGTAATCTCTTCGTAAGTTATATATTTCAAATCTTAAATATACTGGAATCGCGCAGGAGGAATCTTCCAATTCGCACGCGTTAAAATTTTGATGGGCCCTCTCCATCGGCTGTCGGTGAAATTCCTATTTGCAGTTGAATGTTTTGTGACCACGCGTTGGGTATCTGTGACTGTTGATTTTCCGAGAGATCTATCGCGTCACATACCTAGAATCCCAATCGCGCGGTATCAGTTGACCGTTTGAAGCCTCAATCGCTCAAGCACCCTCCCATCAACCCGCAACCCAACTTTTTGACAGACTGTTGAACGGACAGCAGACCAGAAGCGTATACAGTCTAATACCGGGGGTAGCCCGAGAAAATTACGAGAACAAAAATATGTCAAGATAAATTATATTAAAAATAATTATAGGTCACATTCTTTTTCAGTGACCTACATTTTTCAAGATTCTGTATAATCTGTCCTGTTGAGATGTGTTTTAAATCGCTCGGTCGTCGGCGCATCTCTTAGGAGTCGGCAACGCAGAAGAAACCGCTGGGACCCAGCGGCATCCACACAGTGCGTTCGTTGCACGAATCACTCCCCATTCTACTGGTAAGAATGGGCCAGCCAAGGGCTCAGTTTGTCGATTTCCCGAGCGGTTTCTTGACACGCTCGGAACAGTTCGGAGGCAGTGGGCAGTACACGGGCAGAGTAAACTAGATATGAGCTTTTGTGCAAGACGTTTAGTGGTGATTTTACATATACATTTTAGATTATTTTAAGCGTATTGTTAGTGTTAAAATTGAAACGAAGTGTTAAAATTGCAACATGCATGTGTATCAAAGTTACATATCGTCAATTTGGTAAGATGTTTTGAAAAATGGTCACAGTAAACTTCCGGAAGTCTATCAGTTGACAGAGTATTGCACAGCGTTTATTGGAGACACGTTTTAGTCGTCGTTCATATCCCGAGAAATTGTAAAAATGATTGTTTCGTGTGTGTGTGTGTGTGTGTGTGTGTGTGTGTGTGTGTGTGCGCGCACGCGCGTGCGCGTGCGTGTGTAGATGTCGATATGGTAAAATAAAAATGGTACAAAGTAGAAAAACTACATAATCGAAGATTATGTATAGTTATTGGGTCAAAGATTATTTCTAAGGTCAGCGGTAGCCAGGGCATGAAAGCAGTATACGCCACTGGAGCTGACTAGCAAATAATTCCGGTACTCTTCTCCCACTTCCGCGAGGCAAGCTCAGTCGTGTGTTTTTGCCTTCCTTTGTGGACTCGCATGAACATCAATATTAAATCAGTTATTTTTTTAGCTTTTATAAAAGACGTTTTCTGCAATTAAAATACAAAAATATTTACGTTATAAAAAATTAAAATACAAAAAATTTTTACATATAACTTACCACAAATCACACGATTCTATCAAAAAGGGTCGAGAAATCAATCCAAAAAGGATACAACTCTGATTTATTCTCACTTCATTATTCCGTAGATTTTTTCTTGTTCGGAAGACTATGACAATGCAGGGATCCCAGTAACAAACCTCGGTTCTTGCTATCATTTTAAATAAAACTGTAACTGACCCCGATGCTTCGGTTTGGGTCGAAAAAATTTGAAGCATTTCCCCTTTCACCCTCGCTTATCGGCGACGCCGAGCCTTCGGCGTATTAGTACTAATGAGAAGCAGTGCTCGTCAAAAGCTCCCCAGAGGTTTTAAGAGTCATCGTAATTGATGGAAAACGGTCGGGTCCGCGGAGGCATCTCCCGTTTGCTGCGAGGACGGCGACGAGGACATCTTGCGACGACGAGGACGCCCCCCCCCCCCTCGTCCGCTAGACGGATGGGCTAGCGAGCGGGCACCGAGACGTCCTCTTAATTAGAGCGAAAATTGAAATTGTTAATTGGGAAGGATTTTTTTTGCGCGAGCGAGAATTCTGAGGAGGGTTCTTAGCGTACGGAGTTTAATGAAGTATGCAACTTTGTTGGTGAAGGATGGAAATTCTGTCAGGAGAGGTTTTTTTAGTTGCCGTCCGTTTGAAGAGAAGTGCCGCCGACGAAGACTGGCAAAGCACAGACGGTGGAAGGAGTGCCTGTATACCCCACAGAGAAATTCTCGTTTGATATTCTACAGCAAACTTCCTGCGAGTACATTTCAAACTAATAAAATTTGAAAATGAATAAATACAAATGGAAACTGAAATGGTTTGACACTCATGGCCGTTACAAATAATAGACAAACGCCTTTATCTGAAACCGTGCTGTCGTTTTTAGCTCATGGACACTCACCATTGTTATGAGAAAAATGCTCCGAAATCTCTACCTTACTGACAATGTTAGGTTTACAAATTTGATTATTCTCTTCGAGTCTGAATCCTTATTTCTACTACTCCAGTGTACAACTTTTAAAATCTAATTTTCAATTTTTGATTACCCAAATATCTATTTCTCTCCATTAAAGACCTGAATCTCTTATTTTTTACCAAGTATATTAAAAATTAAGACTATCGCTCCACCCAGGATTTAAAACAGTTATACAAGTTTAATTCACATCAACGAGCTTACTATACGTTGCATTCTATCACCTCCCGTTTCCTGCAGAACCCCAAAAGATTTTTTGTGGTTTAGGAGGTTTGATAGTCTTTAGATTCTAATTAGAATCGTTCATATTAGTCATACAAATGGAATTAAAATAACTTCAATATTTTCGTGGTAATAAAACTCAGAACCATAAATAGTACTTTATTTCCAGGCAACTGTTCGCACTAATGTATTTCTTCGTATGTTGGGACAGGGTCTAAACCAGTTTATTGAATGAAATATAACCTGTTTTGGACAGTAGGTTTTAGTTTAATGATAAGAAAAATATGACACGCGGCAAAATTTCTAAAAATTTTGAGGCTATAAGCATATACGCAGATGGTCCTCAGTGTTTTTCTTCCTCATATTCTACCAATCTTCTACCCGTCTTGGCCTCACTAACACATTTTAAATAAAACTCATGCCACGTGGTTCAAAATATTTTGGCTAGATAGCAGATTTTTTTAATGTCCAATATTCCCTACAAACGTTTGCCAATAACCATCAGTACATTCAAAGAAGCACCGGTTTGGGTGGTTCAGAGCATCAATTGACGTCATTGCAGTGTCCCTGACCGGGAGGACCTAGCGTTCAAATCCCGACGGTGCAGTGGCAGGACTTTTGACACTAGTAACATAGGTCGATTACAGGCGCTGTCTGAAGGAGAATTCTGGGGACCCGCTGCTCTGGTCAGTAGTTTTCCGTGGTTTCTCCGATCAGCACCAAGCGAATGCTGGAGCAGTACCCTAGCAAAGAGGCCAAGGACAGTGCACCATCTTTCCTTGTTCTTCCTTATCCGATCCTGACCCTTGTACTTACAACAAACTTTCATTTATACGCACTACACTACCACGCAGGCCGGGAGACCGGTCGGGAGCTTAGAGCTTGTCCCGGCTGGGGCGGTACCTCGCTGGTGAAATACCTTGTGGGGAAAACCCCGCAAACAGACGGGTAGGTCGGCGCCGGATCTCTCCAACCAGCGGGGGAACATCACCGCCTTGTCCACGATAAAAGCACACACTACATTTACGGAACTCATGACCATAGTCGACGCGCCCGTAATCACTAATCAATCGATCCGGAGAACTGCTCGGCATTGACAAACGTCCGCCTTAGGCGAAAGCCGCGCACTCATTCGCGTTGTCACAAGGCGTGGCGACGCGCGTTGGAGCGGGGAGGGCGGGGCCAGCAGAGGGCGAGATGAGGGCGTGACACGTGTGCGCCCGCGGTGGGGTGGCGGTGGAGGCGGCGGTGACGGTAGGGCGGAGGGGCGGTGCGCTCGTTAGCGACCGGCGGCGGCGGCGGTCGCGTGTCCGGCTCCCGCGCGTGGATGCGCCGCCGCCGCCGCCGGCCGCCGCCGCGCCGCCGCCGCCGCCGCCGCCGCCGCCGCCGCCGCCGCCGCTCCCCGAGTAATTATTTCGTGGCACGCGCGAGCCAGGGGCCGGTGCAGCTGTCCGCCCGCACCGTGTTTCGTTGATACGGTAAAAATTCTCGTGACGGCCGTTCGGCCCACCGGCTAGTCAGTCAGCCGGGAGCGGAGAGAGGAGGAACGCGAGGAAAGTCTGATGCACGGCGGCGCCCTTATTTTCGGATCTTCACAGGAGGAGAGCGGAGCAAAAGGTGTATCCTCCCTTTTTGTAGAACAATCTGATTTCGGGAAGGTAACTCCAACAGGTATGTTTTGTAATGGGCAATGTAGGTAACAAAGATTGCAATTTCGTGA
This sequence comes from Teleogryllus oceanicus, assembly GCA_964035755.1. Taxonomy (NCBI): domain Eukaryota; kingdom Metazoa; phylum Arthropoda; class Insecta; order Orthoptera; family Gryllidae; genus Teleogryllus; species Teleogryllus oceanicus. Next base: position 306,605,655 of record CAXIVR010000001.1, on the reverse strand, counting down.
TGATTAAAAATATCGATATCACCGATGGAAGCCTAATATATTTTTAACGACATTTTACGTAATATTTTAAATACAGAAAGACGTTGAAATGAGTTTATATGAAAATTTAGAAATGGAGATGTTTTATCCAATATTGAAGATGGATTCCGTAATTGTTCGCTTTCCTATCTTTGGCATATGATATGGCATATATTGGCTCTGATCACGCGAAACATGCACGACTTGAAGACGCGGCCGTGTCTTAAAACTGTATGCTGTCGTGTGTTGTTAAGTGATCGCCTTCCTGCTATCGAAACTGTTCATCAAACAGATCTCTAATAAAACGGCTGTGCACACGGCAGTCTACTTTTCGCAAAGGAGGAGGTTCGTCTAAGTTTTTATAATGCAGTGGGTAATCAACTTTCATTTCGTTCGCTTCTGTTTACTTCCCCCCGTTTCATTTCCTCGCCGCCCCCTTTCGGAGATTGAATACCAATACACCCGATCCATCCGGCGCAGCCTAGTCGCGGTAATTAATCCAGTTGCCAAGATATCGGCTGTTTTCCACCCACGAGCGTCACGTCCTTGTCTGCGCCGCGGCGGGCCGGGCCGGCCAGGCTGCCCCCTCCCTTCGGCCGCCTCTCCTCCTCCGCGCAGAATGGGCTCTTTGCGCCTCTGCGAGGCTCATTACGCGCTCCGAGGCGCCGAAATGAAGCATAAGAGCGGATGCGTTCCCGCACCATCGAAGGACCTCTTCCGGAGCGCGCCGCAGGGGGCGTGGCGGGGTCTGGCGAGACGGGAGGGGGGGGGGATGGGGGGTGGGACGGGCGGGAAGGTCGCGGCGTGACGGGACGGGACGTGGCGACACGTGGCGAGACGGACGGGACGTGGCGACACGGGACGGGGATGGGGAGAGGAAGAAATGGCCGAGGTTGGAAATGTTGCCATTTAGACGAGTCCGTGCGCTTGTGTAGCGCTTGCAGACATGCCTTCCCCTCGGGGCAACGTCGAGAGGAAACGCCGAGAGGAGATTGTACTACGTGGACCGCTCTTCAGCAATGGGGCTCCGGGCCTGTTATTTCAGTTGCAATAGGGGTGTTTGACGGACGTGAGCCTGTCGCTTAATGGCTGGAATCTAAACACAATTTTGCGTTTCACATTGGGGAAATGTTCTCGTACAACTCATTTCGAAGGAAATTTGAATAGGCCTTATAGTGGACCATCTCATGCAATGCGTGTCATCCGAGGCGCTTTTCATTTGAACAATTTTCTAATAGGTTTGAGAGTCGTCTGGAGGCGAATCTTTGCTATGTCAGGTCACAGGTTGTAATTGATGTTTGTTACATGAAGCATATCGATTACTTTGCTCGAAATTTTACTAGTTTTGATGAGAATATTAATGTTGAATTATCGTTCGTGTACTTTGCTTGTATTCTCGGGACATTAAAATTAAAATTCCGAGATACTTTTACTTTGTCATTTCCAGCTGTCATTTTAAGAGTGGTCTATTTTACATTTTCACAGAAGTAAATTAACCCAACATGATATCATTATATCATTAATAACATTCGTATTACGTTTCTTCTATTAGAGTTGTATATGAAATGTTCTTTATTGTAACATTTGAGTTCTTTGTTGGTTATGTCCAATAGCCCGCGCCGTCCTAAGTCACGCATAGGCAACTGCTCGAACAGAAGTGCGACGCAAATTGCATACACGCGCCTGCTCCACATTTAATGTTTACTTGTCTAGGATAATCTTCTACACGTTCCTCTTAACGAGTATGAATACGGAATTCTTTCTTTTTGTTTAGCAAGAGGCAGAGCCGAATTTGGTCTTTACAAAGAAAGCATTCGGTACAACGAATAATATTTTGGAATATCAATATTACAACAATCCTCAATATATTGTATAGTTTTTACTTTTCTACTTTATACGATCATCTTATCACAAAAAATCAGAAATTTCCATCTACTTTCGGAAATTTCAGTTCCTGCAGATACGTTTCGGAGACATTCTCAAATCAAGGAAAAGAGAAAGTTAACCAGGATCCAGAAGTTCACCTCGCAAAGTTGCTCAACTTTATAGGTGTTATAAAAAAAAATGTAGCCCGCTAACAGTCCATGGTCTTCCATTACTGTTTAATATTAACATGTACAAAATCACCTTTGTAATATCGCAGCATGTACGAAGAAGTAACACCAAAGCTACTCTTTCTTGTAAGCTTGCTCTACGTTTAGCTCCGTCACATTTTCGGTTGAAAATATCGACGATACATTAGATTACAACCCGGCAAGAAAACAAAAGTGAGTACACTGCATGAGGAAAATATGTTTATATATTGAGTCCATGGACACTCGTTTGAGTTCATGAAGCTGAGGGAATAATTTTGATTGAAACTCTACTGCATTTAAGCGAGAAGCCAGCTCATCGCATAAAATGAAGAATTGTTATTGTTAGGGGACAGGTGTTTTCCTTTCTTGAGCCATGTTCCTTTTATTCGCTGTCACAATAGTAACGGACACTGATAAATTCTGAACGTTTTAATAGTCTATAAAAAGCAAAATGTAGCCTGGAAAAGTATATAACCTACAAAATATTAATATTTTTTATTATATTTAGCATGGCAGTTACGTTCATTTGAAATTTCATTCTATTTTCCAGGCGTTTGAAATGGCATGTTCAAATGCTAATTCGTGAATGACGTTTTATGGTATTTATGTTTTTGTATTATCGTTACGCTCACATCTCAAATATTCTGTGTATGTAGTAAAAAAAGCTGCATTCCTTTACAACAGACAAGTTTTTTTCTTTCTAACCTTAGTTCCGAACAAATTAATTTGCGCTTGCTGTTCTATCACCTAGCGCTCTCAAGAATTTTACGACCAGTTTTGCTCGCTTTATCTCTTGTTATGAAATTCGAGAAAGGATACTTCAATACAAGAGCGATCGGCGGGGTGTTTCTTTAGTGATATCGAGTCCTCTCGCGCACGAAATAAAGAGTCCGAGCAACAGCATCGTAAAATTTAGAAAGTGCTATTGTTTGCAGCATTTACGAGCAGATGTACGGTATCACAATACTGTGGTGGCAATCAGTTTTATCGCAGACTTCTCGGAGTACTTCACATCGGTCACACAATTTTTTTGTATGATCGTAAACCTCATTGAAATAGTTACTTTTACCAAAATGACGTTTGCAGCACGGACAGGGCTATTCTAATCAGCTTTAGAACCGTGTTGCATGGCTTTATCTCGCACGAATCTCCCCGATTTTGAATTTTTTAACCAGGACGTTTCCTCAAATCTATAATCCCGTAATTAATTGTTTGTAGCATTTTCTCTCACGAAACATTTTACCAGAGAACCGACTTCGACATCTTTACTTCTCCACATGTGTCATGTCCTTAACAAAAAACAAGACTCGTTAATTAATAACTTAAATAGTGACCGTTCTTCCTCACATCTCTCCCCTTCACAATTGCATTCGTTAAAAAATAATTTCAGAAACTAAAAACTCTTTTGAGATCTATTTTCAGCTTTCAACGAACAAACGCACAACAAGAAACTGCGTAAAGGTACCATCCCATCGCTCCAGAATACTACCATTACCTTGTGTACACAAAGGGCATTGTGGTGTAATGGATTGTGAGTAACTAGCCAAGATCAAGGGCAAGAAACTACTGAAGACGCAGATCGGGTTGCAGCTTCAGAAGAGAGGAATCTCGTTAGCCTAACGCCTTCAGGGCCGAAAGTCGATTGCGCGGCGCGCCCTGGGCAGCCTGCCGAAGGCGGCTGCGACGGCGTGGGCGGGGCCGGGGGTGAGGCGTGCACGCGGCAGGGGCGAGGGCGGTGGCGGTGGCAAACTCATTTACGCCGAGAGGGCGTTGCCCTTCTTCACCGTACGCCGGGAAATCCGTCTGGAGTGGCGGAGGAGGAGGAGGAGGACGAAGAGGAGGAGAAAGCCGAGGACGAGGAGGAGTAGGGAGAGGCTGCGCGTCTGCGCGAGATGCAACGGGCGGCGCGCAGCTACTGCGCCAACGCGCAGACGCCACCGCGTCCGCTTGCGCCTCCTCCGGCGGTCGCTGCTGCTGCCGCCCCGTGCTTCTCCGTCTTCACTCCAACCTTTCCTCCCCTTCCCTTCGTTCTCTTCGCCTTCCACGCCACCTCTTCCTGTCCTCCTCCGCACTTTCCCTTCGCGCACAGTTGCTCCCTGTGAGCGGCCCGCCCGGCGCCGCTGCGTGTATTGATCGAGTCGGCGGAGCCCCGTGGCGGTTACGAGGGTGGCGGGGGTGGATGGGGCGGGGAGCAGTGCCCGTTGGAGGAGGTGGAGGGGCGGGGCGGGGCGGAGGCGCGTGGAGCCGAGATAAAGGGGAGAGCGAGAGACTGAGTGGCGGCCGAGGGCGTCGCGGGAGTGGTAGATTGTGTCTGGAGCAAGGCAACTCGCACGGCGGAGGTAGAGATAGCAACTTAGACCGGGGGAGATCGCATGACCCGAATAGGTGGGAAGAGGCAAAAGGGGCGGAGAGATCCAGGTGAAGTGGCGAGGCAAAAAGGTGTCAAGGGGCGAAAATAAAAGTGACGGAGGAGGGTGACAAATTATGATTGAATTGAAATGTCGACGACATAATGGCAGCGAAGAATCCCAATGGTTGGAAAAGTGAGACGAGTTAAGTCAGGTGGTGCCTTGAAATGAAAGACTAAAATGTGGGGGAAAGAGTGTGTTTGAAGGAAAAAATGGAAACTAAAGCGAGAGGTAACTCACATTTGGGGGGAAAAAAAGGACGCCAGACACTGAAGTTTGTCGTAACCTGTAAACATTTTTCAGTACACAAAAAATAGTTGCCTATACAACTGAGCGAAAATGTGCAATTACACGAATAGCAAATCATGAAGTTACAGCTCAGCATTTCTTGTTTCTTTTTAGTTTATAATCTATTATTTTGAAGTAACAATAATATGCTTGACCTCACACAAGAGAGACACGGGGTGATGACAAAGCTTCTATTACACGTATTTCTGACGAGATGCATCACTGTTTATACAAGAACTTTCGTCTTCTCAAAATAAGCCTACGTTTAACGCGACGGGTCAGTTCGTATGAAACGCATAACTTCCCGAAGTTCTCGGCGAGGTGTCAACCAACTCATTTGTGAAATTATTTTCCCAATCATACTACACTCTGACTCCTATTAAAAGACTTAAATCATGTTGGTAATTGTCCAAATTTGATAACAATACATGCAATAGTTCGTAAACACTTACATTGGCAGTGAATGAAATACAAATAAAAAGGGCGAGAGAATAGAGTATAATATAACTAAAAATACCAGGACCAATATTAGGTGCATTACGTTCGAATTCTTAAGGTTATATTGGGGAAAATGCGAGAATTAATATGAATAAATTGGAAACAAGTCAACCTACAACAAATATTAATATCCCATTTTATTTTATGTGCTTCATAAATATGACCGTTTGTTCAACGATCTTTGATTCACAACCGGGTGCCCGTTTAGCAGTGCGACGGGCCCGGCCCGAGTCAGGCGGAGGGCTGTAGGGCTCGACGGCCGACAGGGGGCCATCGTGGCCAGACTGCTTCCTGCCACGCCGCCTCCGCCGTTTTACCATCTGCACGTGTCGACGGGTGTCTGGCGCCGGAAGAGGAGGTTGGACGAAGAGAGCACGGCGACGGGAGGGGGAACGGAGGCGGGGAAGGTGGGGGGCGGGGCGGGGTCCAGGAAGCTTCTGAGGTGGGAACTCCGCGCGAGGACAGCCCTTTTCAGAAAGGCGGCTTTACGAAATGACACCGCTTGCCCGGACGCGTCAACCGAGGACCTCTTCAATGGAGCACGCCTAGTTTCCCTTTTGACGAACTCTCGCCATGCGGCAGAGGGGTTCCAGGTTAAATGCGTCAATTTCGCTGTTCTTTGACGAAACAAAACACTGATATGTCCATTAAAAATAGGTTCGGTTTATTCTAAATTGGCATGGAATAAAGTTCATTGGGAATTTTCTTTGGTGAATATTCCAAGAACTTCGCGAGAATGTACGTCACATTGCTGCATTGAACCACTGCATTTGAGAAGAGGTCCACTCATTACCTTTTCCAAGGCAATACAGTAATGCTATGGTTGAGCTCGGGTGAGAACTCCATTTCATTTGAGTTACCGACATAATATGTAACTTTATTTTATGATTTCTTCACCAGTTTCTCTTCTCCAATGCCGAACCGAAGTTTATCCAAATTGGAATAAGCATTAATTGATAGCATGGCATTTCATAAACTATTTTTTCAAAACATTCGAGAGAAATTATTAATTTATATGTCGGAGATAAAACGTAAAGACAAGAGCTCCCAACCCATAATGGTGAGAGAACACTTCCCACAGCGTCGAAATTCCAGTGACAGTGGCTCGCATGTTTGCAGCATTTCAGTTTATTTGAACAGAACCAGCACATCCTGAACGCCAATCGACCCGCGAGCAACACACAATTACGAGCATAAAATATGAACAGGAATGCACATTCTCGCGCAGTTACTAGCTAAATGGCATCCATTATTCCGGTCCCACAAAGAATATCACGCGAGGACGAAGCCGTAGCAATGCGACACACAGTGTGCGGTGTCCCTATGGTCTTTCAATTCCCATATTTAGCAGCGATGCTTAACAAAAGCGCTCTATCCTTGTACCTTTCGGCAGAAAAAATGACTCATTGCAGCCAAATTGCGCGTAGTGCGTAGTAGTAATGGAAGTTCGCTAGGATTTCGCTAGGAATTGGCTACAATTACGATAGGTAACTACGGATTTTTCATGTGAATATTATGTATATTAATTATGAATAATGATAACGAGTTTAGTTGCCTGTTTATGCAGCGACTGTGTTTCCGATTCAGACCAGGCGAAACCATAACAAACGGGCCATAGAGCGCGCGCGATCTTCCCTTCGTCTTCCTTGGGACACACACTAAAACGCACTACACTGCCACACCAATCGGGAGACCCGTAATTAGCTTAGAGCTTTTCCCGGCTGGGACTGTGCCCCGCAGGGGGAAATATATGGAGAGGAAAATCCCTCGCAAGCCCACGTGTAAGTTGGCGGCGGATCTCAGCATTCAGTGGGGGGAAGGAGTCACCGTCGCCTGTAGGAGTAAAGACATTCACTAGACTAACTGAACTAACGACCACAGCAGATGACGTACCCCGAAACCCGAATTTTCCACGATACATGAATTTTATTTATCGCACGAAGAAGGCAAGCATTATTCAAAGCAGCAACGGGCGACAGTAGCGCCCGTATTCTTGCAGATAGAAGTTTTGTCGGCTGTTCCAATGCCGAGTGGAAAGGTCCTTGCGGCCCCTCGCCGCGGGGCTGTCGCCGCACGCGTCGCCGCATCGACCTGCTCGGTGGGCCGGAGACGGCGCGCCCCGGCGCCCGCTGCCCCTCCCTCCCGTCCCGCCCCGCCCCGCCCACGCACCCGCTTCAGCCCCGGCTGCCCGTCCGTTGCTTCCGATGCCTCGTGCCCGCATGGAAACAAACTGCCGATGCTTTGTTTTTTTATAGATTTATAAGCGATTCCGGGCGCGTCAACTGCTAAGGTCATTAGTTCCCGAAGTGCAGGTTTTCCTGAAGAGGTGGAGATTATTTTCCCCCGCTGGATGGGGGGGGGGATCCAGCGCCGATATACAGTTAACGGGGTTTACCTCAATCACGTATCGTCCAACAGTGCGGCACCGCCCCAGCCGGGTCAAGCTCTAACCTCCCGACCGGTCTCCCGGCATGTGGGGAAGTGTAGTGCGTGTAGTGAAGTAGGGGCAAAGGTAGAGAAAGAAAAAATGTGTGCGCGGTCCATAGCCTGTTTGTTCGGGTACTGCTTCGGCATTCGTCTGGTATTGATCGGAGAAACTACGGAAAAGCGAATGCTTTGTGAAACGTCGACGCGTATGGTACTGGTTTCGGGAAAGACTCCTACCTAATAGCATCCACAGTGTTGGGCTGCGCCTTAACTGTCGTACCGTCTGTCAACTTCAACACCGTTCCCGCCTCCATCCCTGTTAAAAAAAGCGCTTTGCTCGCGATGTCTCATCTCAGCCCTTCACTTCCTGCATGGGAACAAACTGATACTATGAAAGAGTACGATGAGCTACAAAATCGCCGAAGGGAAGGAGTAAATTCTCTCCTGACTTTGGGCTCATCTTCGCCAGCATATACCTGTACCGCCCTACCCCCCCCCAACCTCTCCTTCTACGACGTACGTCATCATGGCCCTTTGCTGCCCGCGTCCTTTGATCCGCCCTGTACCGTAACTTCTTGCTGCATACCGACCCGACCCGCTTTACATCACATAAGCCATTATCTGGTAGCATTGGAATGTCCTGAGGCAAGAAGAATCCCATTTGAACTTTAGCGCCACGCAATGTTCCATGACATTTTCGCGAAGAGCACTGTTTCGTGACGTCCCCAGTTTACCCCTTGCGCCAATGGCACTTCTTTCATTTATTGTCAAAACCCGCTAAATATCCACGTGGTGTGAGTGGGGGTAAGTTTAATCTGGACACTATTTTAAACGTGGTTCGCTATCCTACAGTTGTCATAAGAAAACTGTCAGAATGTCTCACACATTGTGTAACTTTATAACATATTATATCACTATGAGTGAGTGTTTCCGGACACCAACTAATTAGACCTTCTTCCTGTAAATGCAGATCATGTTATATTCCGGTAGGCGGTGTTCCTCGCACGCTGGAACGTAAGATTCAGTGCCGACCTACATGTCTGCTTGCGAGATTTTCCCCTCCCCAGTTATCTCCCCAGGGGGCACCGCCCCCAGTTGGGTCACGCTCTAAGCTAAGGGACTTGTGTGGTCGTGTAGTGCATAAAAGTCTAACATTACTCACATCGCCATCACTTTCACTCGCATTCCTTTCCGTCTATTTAATTCTCACCTCACCGCTCACCCTTCATACCCGTCCTCTGCTTCGTCCCTGGTATCCGTTTCCTTCCCGCGCAACCCTTTGGAGTTTTCCATCCCGCGTCTCACGCTCCCGCGTGTTGTGCCGTACGCCGCGTGCTCCCAGACGTAAAAGAGCAACGAGCTTCGTTCCTTTCATCTTCCGGATGCACAAACATGAATTAAGTAACGACGAGAACTTTTTTCTTCGATGAATCGCTGCTGCTCGATCCTTTGGTAGCGTCGCACAGGAGGATTATTAAAGCGGTGCACAAAGAGTGTCGCAACTGCCGAGTTTCCTCGGGGAGGAAAACTTTTACGAAGGCTTGGAGCAAACTCTAAGACACGCCCATGGACACGAGACCCCAACGAGCTGCTCAGAGGATCCCTCTCCAACTGAGGAGACTTCTTTGGTCACGTTCCTAGATTTGTTAGGTCTAACAAACATTAAGTCTAGATAATACTTTTTTATCTGTCGACTTAACAAATCTATCGAAATCCTAAGATTAGCAGGGTTCTTAAGAAACGCCAAGTGCTACTTTTCTTTATTTATCCAGGGGTTGCAAATCTTTTGGAAAAGTTTTGAAAGCTGGATTTTTGTGATTTTTGGAATTTTATCATACTGTCAATTTTAACCTAATTGTAAAATTATCTTCCCTAACAATTTACAACTTAGTAATTTTGACGTTTTAAGAATAATATATAACAATAATATAAATATGTTTAAATACTATCAACATTAGAATACTTTATTTCATAAGTCATATATACGTAATACAATATTGAAGTTTGACGGCGGAAAAAATATGCAATTTCCTAAAGGTTTCTGGAAACAGCGAAGAAATCAGTACATGCCATGTGTTACGATTCTATCTGACACTGTATCCTTGCATCGCTCTCTAAGGAACGTTTTCACCTTCACCCATGGCCCTGTGCCTTCACCCATCGCTCTTCCCGCGCAGACTCCCGCCCAGGCCTCGCCCCGTTCGCTCCGCGCTGTCCACGTAATGTCGCCTCCCGGGCGCAGGGCGAGCGTGCACGGGGATGCAGCGGCGGCGGGCGCGGACGACGCGAGCCGAGCCGAGCCACGCCCGGGCGGCGGCGGCGGCGTTCCGGTCAACGCCCTCTCGGCGGCGGCATCGCACGGGCCAGACTGCGGGGGTGGCGGCACGCAGGGGTGGCGGGGTGGTGTGGAGGACCGGCGCGGGAAGGAGAAGAGGTTTCCCAGCCACGGCGCAGACGCCCGGTTCGAGCCGCGGCGGTTACAGCCGCCAGGGAGTGGCGGCCGCGAGATGAGGAGGCCGGGAGCGAGCAATGCGGAGCGGGGACAAAAGCACGGGTAGGGATGGCAGTGGTTACCAAGGTAAAATCCGGCGGAGCGGGGATGGCATATAGGTGGTGAAAAAGAGAATAAACGGCGAGAGAAGAGGGAGGACGGCGTAGGCAGATCCAGGGGGGGGCCAAGGGGGGGGGAAACCGGGGGGGGGGCAGGACGAGTGCAGGAGAGAGCGGGCCAGGACGGGCTGGGGGGGGGGCGGCCGTGCGCGCGCGCCCCCCCCGCAGCCCGCAAGCCGCAGAGGGGGGGCGGGGGAGGCACAGCCAGCCGCCGCCCTTTTCCACGTTCTTTCCCGCCCGCGAAGCACCCGGCAGCGGGCCGAGCCACCCCCGTTAACGCAACCCCTCGTCCTCGGAAGCTGCACTCGAGAGAAACCATCAAGAATTTTCCAACAAAGTTCGCAAACTTCGACGTACGATCTTGGCGAAAGCAATAAACACCTCGACCAGTAAAACGTTTCGTTTCGATTTTCCTCTTGTGTTCATATCTAAAGGCTCTTGTAAACGCTAAAAAACGCTCGACGCATCCTTCAAAGGGCTCCAGGGGAAGACGAGAACGAATACGGTGCGTTTGCATTCTGCGGAACGTGAGAGAGTTCAGCGAAATAAACAATGTATCGTACTCTATAAATGTTGGGTGGAATCCGACGTGAGCGGACGGGGCAGTTAGGGGAATGGGCCAATGCAGTGTGGCTCATTGTAGTCCGCGTAATTAGTTTTTGTTACCTATTGTTGCGGAACTGTTGCGACTATATTTTATAGCTGTCGGTAAAAAGAGCCATGTAGATTTGGTTGACACCTGTGAAGGTCTCAGCGAGATGTATCATCTTCAACATAATTACAATGAAACGCGGATTTACAGGAAACGCAGGTCATTTTTGCAAGTGTCCTAGCATTTTCATATCGGCACAGAGAAATATGTAAGGTTTGGTGATAAAGTGATGCAACACGATTCTAAGAGAGAAAGTCCAAAAGAAATAGTCCTGATAAAGCTCTTCATGATAAAAAGAGGCTGGTATGCTGCGTCTCTCCGCTGGTTTGTTGGTCCCGTTCTTTTAAACAGTAAACAAAACAGCGTCCCACAATCTTACTGAATCTACGTTCAGCGCGATTTTCTTTATCCATCATTTTTTTAAACTATGGTGTTTCCACAATAAATGACTATTACGAATTGTAATATTAAATTAGTGATTAATACATTCCAAAAATGTTCTTACAAAATCTCTCCTAGGAACCTCTCAAAGGAGAAGGGTACAGGAAACTACATTTTTCAGACTCTTTCAAAAAATCAAAAATCCGATTCCCCTAATTAAAAATAACATTTACATAATCTAAAGTATTACAAAAAAGTCTCATTCAATTATTACCCATTTAATTAAATATAATTATATTTTATTGGTACTATATTATATTAAATTCTATTGCTTGCATATTAAACCCTCGCACAACGCTAGCTAGGAGAAGTGTTTGAAAACAAGACAGCAGTCGCTGGGTAACTTTGAGGAAACTTATCACTAACCCGTTTGTTCCAAAAATACACTTTATTTGATTTAAATTCGTAAAAGAACAGTAAAAACTTCTGTAGATTTGGGGGGCAAACATAATTTGCGCAGATTCCTTCACCTCCAGGATCTTGCCCACCCTTTTACTATATACAATTACACACTTACTATGCATTAAATGATGGAAATCGCAACGTTTATGAACGACTTTTGCTGAGTTGTAGAAAGCTTATTTGCATCGGTACACAAATTACCGATTTATTTTAGTATTTCTAACACAGTAACAACCCACACCCCACAACTAGCAGGGGGGAGCAACAAACGTGCGCCCATCATATGGAGAGATCAGGATTTGAACCCCGGAACCGAGAGGCGGAAGGTGAACGATCTCAAGAGATATCCCCACCCCACCCCAAAAAAAGAAGAAAGGAAAATAAACGAACTGACGAACTGAATAAAAACCACGAGCAGGCTTACCGCTCTCTCGTCACCAGCACCAACCGGGCGGTCGAGCCACACGCCCCCGGCTCCCACCCCCGCATCGCGTATGCCGCTCGGGCCACGCGCCTTCCTTCCGGCCGGCGACGTGCGCGCCGCGCGCCTCCGCTTCGTTAAGCAGCCGCGCGCGTCCGCGTTGTGGCGCCCCACCGCCCCCACACACGCCACTCCAATGGCGACGCCAGCCAGCCCATCCCGGCCAAGTGCGCTAACCCGTATCCCGCCCACGAGGTTACGAATCGAGATAATAGAAATAAATAATAACTATCATACCCGTGCGAGAACTTTTAGAATGTTAAACCCCACCCTCATTTTTCCTAAGGGTATCGTAAAAAAAACTTTTGAATATGTGGTCGTAATTTCCTCCACAATAAGGCACGCAACACTTTTAGATAAAGGCAAAATGTGAAATGAATGGTTGCATACACCCTTAAGAAACAATATTCATCGGTATCAAGGAACATTTATAGTACTTCTAGTTGTTGCTAAAGAGGGAATCTTGAATTAATAATTATGCATGTCGTCTGTGCAAACCACGGTGTACACAGAAAACTTAAATAAAATGGTCAATAATATCTCGTGTAGATTATGGTATGAGGAACGTTTAGTTTTTAGGCCCTAAAATGCTTTGTTTACGAGTTATTTAACAATATAGCTGACAGTGTTGCGGGTTGCATTTGACATGAACAATTTGATCAGGTTTTTTAAACATATCTTCCATATTAAACTCCAAGTGCAGTTTGTCACTTCTACGTGAAATCCTCTTTCTTTAGAGACCTCATTTATAAACATAGGTTGTGCGTGAGAGCCGCAAAAGGTATCTATACTACTGAAATAATATACGAGACTATAATATTAATGCAGCTACGCAAATCCGCGTAGCGGCACCCCCCCCCCCTCCTCTTTCAATGGCGTTGCCAGCCAGCCAACCCATTCTTATGAATGAAATATACCGATACTATATTTAATTACCCTAGGCTGGAGGCACGGCTGGGAACAGAGGTCTGCAAGTTTTAAAATTAAAAACCAAAATAAAATCTCAAATTTATGGCTTGTGTATTGCATAATAACACCTGTCTTGAAGCAACACTTTGATGCACAGAGCGCTCAAGCTCGCCAAAGATTCTGAATTTTCGCGGTTGGCAAACCACGAAAGAGCAAGTGATCTGTGTGTAGATACAGAATGTGTACCACTGAAAGATATTTCACATCCTTGCGTTGCTTTGAAGTGTCCGCCACCGAACTAAATATTATTTCGAATGTTACCATCAATTTGAAAGGAACTTAATAATGATATTGGCAAAACCGCCTGGAACATTCACAAATGTTATTTGAACCTATTTATACCTGACCTTCCCAGAATATGCTTACAAAAGAAACAAAATACAAAAAAAAAAAAAAAAAAGATTTTTTTTAAATCCCGGTTTGCGTTTTAATTCGTACCAGATATCAATACAGTTCTCAACTCTCACAGCAGGTCAGGGGAGCTTTATTTCAAAAGCAATCTAATTTCATTGTGAAAAAGGAGTAATGCTTGAGGACCGTTGCTACTATTTATAAGTTATTAATGTTAACATGAAAGCACTAAACTAGTTTAGTCCTTTCATGTTAACATTAAAGGACTTCAGTTGCACAAAGAAAGTTCAGTTGCAGTTTACACTTTAGTTGCCTCGAATGACACATTCATTACATTCATTTATCCTACCACAACATACAGCCTTGCAGAATAAAAAAATATATAAAAGTGATCTGTGACTTCCTTCTTTACCATTTATCAGCAAATCTGGAGAATAATATTTAAAAAAAAAAACTCGAAGAACCGTATGAACAATGTATGTGAAGTCAGACCACAATATACTCCGCACAATACCAACCAGTCTGTCGGAATGTACTTTTTCCTCAGGTCTCCTATAAAGCATAGCATTCAGACATGATTATGTATCCTCATATCCAATGAAAAGATCGATCAAGGTACTTCGCGATGGAGGAAGATCGAATATCTGAAACCTCGTTGCACATCAAGTGAAGATCTCCTGCTAAGCCGGTGCTGGTTAACCTGTTTAAATGCCGCTTCCCCAATCTTCCACCAGTGGAAACCGAAAACGGACACGAATTATTGCGAACTTACTGAGGCGACTCCAACGATTGAAACAGTTTTAAAAGTATTTTCTTATTAAATAATTTGAGTTTCTTTTTAATGAGATTAGAAGGATACAAATACGGCCAGTGCGCCACCACCAGATCGAAACAAGTGGAATGACACCTCGTTTCGCCCTAACGGAAAGGGCGTCACGGTGACGAAGTGACGGACACACTCCGGTTACACCTATATGTAGGATTATTAATTGCGCCCGGGCGTCGCGGCAAGAATATTCACGCCGCCTTTGCACCTGTACAGTTGCAGTAGAGGCATCCAAGGCAGCCGGATGCGCGATCTAGGATGGCAACGTGCAGTTCCGACGTAGCGACGTGCAGTCAGCTATCAGAGGACGAGCGGTTAGTTCGTATGGCGACGTTGGGTGGAGAGGGATTAACACGAACGGCGATGTCATACGGAGTCCATACACCATGCGCGAAATGCAGTACATATCAATCTTATCAGCATAATGCAATCTTACATACCTCACCTCGAAAGAGGAAAATAATATTGATACTTCTGCAATTCCATCCTGAAAGTGGACCAGGGAGTATTAATTAAAACTAGTCAATTAAATGTCCGTACAATCCAGGATCTACTGTATAGATAATTTTTTTTAAAAATTGTTATGCAACGTTCTTGACCTTGACAAGCATTCCTTAAAATTTTGTCCGGTGAGGATTAAAGTTGTCCTTCCGTCTTCAAGATATTTTAACATTCACATTTCATTCAGTCTTCGTTTCCATTTCAGCACATTGGAATCGACGATGCTCTGATAAGAGGAATTAATTTTGCACTTCCGTGCGACTATCGGGAAAGCCTTGGGTCGGAAGACTGCGCTATCCTAGCGAAGTAGTTTCACTTCGATACCACGAAAACACGCTTCCAAGAAGACGGCTCCTCCTCCTAGAAGATCGTAAATCGCAGGAGCTCCTTTTTCCATCAAGTCAGGCGTGAAGTGAACGAGAGGCTTTGGGGGTGGTCTTACCTCCAACATAGATCCCGTGTAAGTGCCCCACAAATACCACTCCGCAAAGAGAACCCGCACGAAGCTCGACTCTTGAGTTGCCGGCACCCTCCCGCCCCGTTTACGAGTTCCTTTTACGAGTGGAGTAATGTCACTCGTAGAAATAGGTCTGCAGTGGACGGAGCGTCACCACGTCTATTAACTAGACCGTGTGTTGGCTGTATAAATAGGAGAGCGATGCGACACAGGACACGACGTAGTACGATGTTCAGACCTAGTGCCGTAACCAGATTTCTTTCAGAGAAATCTTGACATGTGATCATTTCAGGAACATTGAAAACTGACCGAAACTTTATAAGCAACAGTTTGTGAAGCCCGGTTAGAAAATGTTGACTTTTTTTACTATAGCAAAATGGATACATATCTTGATATAATTTATTTGCTGTAGTTTAAGACATTAAATTTCAACTTCGTTCACTTTTGCATCTGCATAACGTTTACATCTGATCCAATATATTAATATGAACTGAACGCAAAATTTTAGGTGTGATTTTTTTTTCGGAGGAACTTTAGTTACATAGCCCTTCCCTTAATTAGATGTACGTTTTTACATGTGGTGCACTCAGGTAACGGGTAAGAACGCGCCAATAGACAAATACCTGGGTTTTAATACAGCGTCGGCAGACGTTCTAAGCATGTAATTTTATGTGAACCAAGCAGTCACAGCTAAAAAAAGTGTCCGTAAAGGCAAGCTCGTTTCAATTACATAAAGCTTAGCTTTGAGCTCTTAGCAACTCTGGTTGCACAACTTCGATGAAGGCCCAGTTGCAATGTGAGGTCCTTCTTAGCTCTGACTACAGTGTTTCCAATGATCCACGCTACTCCACTCCACTCCAGGCCGGTCGGGTTTCCCGAGATGTAGGATGCTGAAATGACTATTTGATAATACACACGATCTGAACTTCTGATGTTTATTTGTCGCGCCACTAATAACGTTTAATGTAGTTCGGACTGGAAATCCTCGGCTTAGAAGGGCCTCTGTAGTAGGAGCTTTCTCGCCGACCTAACAAGGCATCTGCGAAATCTCACTAGATACGAATGGTGGGTGCCGTCATGGGCGCCGTCAAGAAAAATGGAGTCATCTAAATTTGCCCAAATGTCGAATTATTTTAACGAGATTTGAAACCCAAACTCCCTGTAGCAGCGTGTCATCTGCCCCCCTCCCCCGGTCCTGCTGAAGATCTTTCCAGGATATACCCTCTGTCACGACACCTGAACGCCAGTAAGAAGCGCAGTGCCATAAGGTGTCCAAAAAATAAAATAAATCCATTTTATCCTAAATCTCTCAACTTTTTCAGCTGGTCATGGAGTTGTCTTAATTAATCTAAATGAAAAACCGTCATCGTCGAAATTTAGAAATTAGTGTATGGAGGAGGGTGAACAGCATATTTAAACACGTGTCATAAGTTACTGCAATTTTGTACATTATTTTACGATTCTGATTCCGGGACATGGTAAAAATGTATAAATAATCGGCCGAATCCAGAACCAACTGAAAAGTTCAAACCTGTCAATACACTTTGGAGATACACCAAAGCCGCCGAACACCACTGCCTCTATATTTAATATTCAATGCATCAAACATTTGGCATTTATATTCTAGGATGGGTTTGTGTATAAGCCAGGACATGCTCGAGCTGTAGATAATGCATTCTTTAAGGTCGATAGAATTTAAATGAGCATCCTTCCTAGTTGTTGCGAGAGGACGGTTTTCGCAAGTTAAAAAAACAACTGAATAAACTCACCATCCCTCAGCAAGTGCACACCATCGACCAAGATAACTCACCTGAAACAAAAAAATAAACGTCAGAAATTTGTTGAGACATATGTACAATAATATTAATCATTAGAAAATATTGCTGAAAAATGCATAATTCCATTAGGTTTCTAAACACTACATTCGTCATTTCTACATTTATTTCCAGTCCACATTTACGACCTTTAATACATGCTGAATTTATCCTGATTACATAGAGACGGTGACCTGTCAATACAAATACCAATGCAATACAAAACAAATAAATCTGCTGATTTGATAAATGTGCAAAACGCTATTAAATTTACGAATGTATTATTCCATACCAGCCACAAAATGCGTTGTTGAGTCCACATCCAAAATAAATATTGTGAAATAGACAAAACCCTTATTTACAATACATAATTTATTGTAATAAATTATAATTTATTTTACAAATTATTTACGTTTAAACGATTTAATTTTAAATCCGATCAGTACAAGAGTTGGTGATTACATTTACAACGATATGTATCACAATTCAACAAATACTTAACACTTCTTTCAATGAAATTCGCTTATACTGCTAGTTTTGCAAACTAAAACCCAGCGACTGTCTAACACTTCTCAGGGGAACCAGTGCATAAAGGTTTATTGTGAGCCGATGTGTGGGGCCAACCGTACGACCCTAAAGTCGTGATCTCGCCCCCCCCCCTCACGGGAATTTCCATCTTTCCTAACACCTCAAAAAATCCGTGTCCGGTCAGCATTACATTTACAAATATCTTTGTTCTGTTTGTGGTAAGTGGGAAAATAGTGCAATTATCTTCTGTATCAGCTACAATAAAGTTGTCTTGAAAATGTGTCTTAATTGACGATCTAGGGGAACTTTTTTTCTGAATGCGCCTCTTACATTGCAGGTCACTTACAATAACAGAATCCCCAGGCTGGCCTGGATTTTTCCCAAGCAGCAAGCCACCGGGCTTCTCTCGTCCCACAGAATCCAATCGTCAACATCGCCCGCCCTGGGGAAACACTGCCCCGGGGGTCAGCGGTACGCGTCAGCGGTAACCATCTAATACCCCAACAACATCAAGGAAGTGCTTCTAACGAAGTGTCTCATTTACGAGCTTTCTGAGCATCGACTGCATTTTTATTGCTGATTGAAAAAGACGCCGCTGCCTCCAACAGCCAAATGCCGAGGGGCAGAAGTAGTGCAACCAATTTCCACCGCAATTCCCGCTCCCGACGCGAGCGTGCATTTTACATATCCCCTCCCTTTCCCCCTCCTTTGGCGTCGGCTCGGGGGCGGCAGCCGGCGGACGGGGCGTTAGCAAGCACAAATATTTGGGCCTGCAGCCGCCACAGCCTCTGCCCCAGCCGCGGCCGCTGCCGCCACCGCCGGGCCCGGGCCGCCCCAAGATAACCCCTCCGCTTTTTTGTGAGCTAGTTTAACGGGCGGAATGAAGCGGACCGGGACCCTCTACTCCCGCTGCCGCCGCCGCCGCCGCCGCCGCCGCCGCCGCCGCCGCCGCCGCCCTGAGCGGATGTAGACGCGTCGCGTTCCCGCCCACTCCTCCCCAGCTGCAAGTTCTCCCACCCCCTACGCATTCCCGCCCTCGCTCTCGTGTGTACTCCATTTCAGTTCCAAAAATACCCCCGACATCTATCAATACACACGCTTGGCTAATGGTGATTTGTTACGGGGCGTTTCAAATTATTTGTGGACGTTTGAGAAGAGTGCAATTTACAATACGAATGTTTAGCGCTGTTGGTAAATGCAAGTAGTCGCGAGTGTACCGTTTCCAAAATGATAGATTAGGAGGAGGAAGCGAAGGAGAAGAAGAAATCACGGCCTCGTCTCAACGCCACGAGTTTTGGGGTTAACTCCACAAGAAAGCACACAATGACACAATATTAACGCTCCTTTTCGCAATTTTTGCACTCTTTTTTGAATACACAATTTCAATTCAATAACTTTTCACCAAGATCTATCAAAAACACGTTTGCCTAATACCGATTTATTTTCAGGCGTTTCAAATTATTTGCGGCTGTCTGAACAGAGTGCAGCTCACAATATGGATGTTTGGTGCTGCTGTTAACTATAGCTTGTAAATAGGACAGACGCAGAACAGAAAATAAGCAGAAAGCAATAACTGAAAACTTACGAAAAGTCGAATTATACGAGTCACCCATTTCATCCATCTCAGATTCATCTGTTAAGTTGGTAATCCTCAACAAGGCGAGCAGCCATAGGAGGGGGAGAGAATAAGCCGAAACCAAGTCTACTCCATGCCCTTGCTCGCGCTGCATGCCACACTGCCCACCCCCGCAACACTCCGCCCCCTCCCAATCCGGACCACAATTCATTCTATTACCGGGGGGCGGAGAGTGGGCGGGCGGGGAGCTACGCGCCTACAAAAGATATCCAAAGCTTAATGCACGACCCAATCGCCAACGAGTCATCTTGATACAAAGACCTTTCACCATCAATTAGTTAAAACGCTTCTCGGGCTCGGGCGCGGAGTCGGGAGGGGCCGCGGGGGGCGGCGTGGGGCGCGGCGAGGGGCGGAGCGGGGGCGGCGAGGGGCGGAGCGGGGGCGGCGAGGGGCGGAGCGGAGCGCCTAGGCGGTTTCGGATTACGGGAGGGAGCGGGACGCCGGCGTAGTTCCCGCGGCTCCGCCGCACGCGGCAAGAAGTCTCCCGAGCGAGGAACACGCACGGGAAGGTCTCCGCTATCGCGATTGTGATAAACCGAGCAAAAAATAAGGCTGGCGATCGTGTCGCAGAGACAATTGAACCGACGGAACGAGAGCGTGTTCTCTTGAGTGCATTGGGGGAGGGGGTGCGAAACAATTGTGTGCGTCTGCTATTCATATCTTGGCATACGTCATCCCAAAAAGCCCAAGAAAGAAGCAGACTGTACGTTTTCCTCTGAAGATTCACAATTAATTTTACGAAAAAAACTCTTTCAACAATCAGGAGGTGAGAATTGTAAATAAAGAGAGCAGCAACAATTTCCATTTTTCCAAACGGAAAAACCGAAGTAGTTTTCGATTTTTAGTTTTAATTCTTAGTATTCTTTTGATTCCTATTTTCTACAAACACGGGAACAAAATACTAGTTTTTATTATCATTAAGTCAACATCTCATGTTAATCATTTGCCACCAAACATGTAATAAAAAATGGTAACTGCTGATTTAACACAGGTCTCATTCAGAGAATGACGATGCAAAAATAAGCTGTACATTTTGCACGCAACCATTCATAGCACACAGAGGCAACACTTGTCATCCACGTTGCCCGTTAAATACTGATCAAAGACGTGACACAGACGTGAAAAAATAAAATAATTTTAAAACATGTTCCAGATCTTAGAGTTCCTGCGTCCCGTCGCGCTACGTTAAGCTTTTGAAAAGTCACGCACCGAGGCATAACGAGCGCCACAACGCAGCGACTGGCGTAGCGTACACGCAGGCGGAATAATACACGCAGCGCGTCCCCTCCTCCGGGCTGCAGTCCATTGTGATTTGCAACTCCCGAGAGCACGGGTCGGCGGCGCAGCCCCGGTCGCCTGTACAGGTTGGTTCAGAATGAATGTTACAAACTTCTACGATTTCTAGGGAGGTCGACGATCATGTTTTGCCGTGAACAAGTGGTGAGAAATCTAACAACATAGTTGGACGCGTGATAATTTTGACGAGGTGCCCAGGTTTTACTACAGAGATTTGTCCATTTGACGGCTGGAATGTTTGATTCATATTTGTGTAACGGCAATATACGTTGAGACGTATTTACAGTTGAACAACAAAGACAAGACGGCTTTACATTTCCATTCCCATTGGGCAGATCGTCCCTTGCAATTCGCGTATCCTTCAAACACTAGTGCACGGTGAGTTGCTTACCAATCAAGGAGGCCATCCATCAAACATGCCATATGTGGAACTTCGTTATTGTCCGATTGAAATATAGTGACTCCCCTGGAAGGAGGGGGGACATTGACATCAATCGGGAGCTCCGTAGCCACCGACATTTTCGGTATTGAAGCTTCCGATTGGATGATAACCGTGCTCCCTCACCTTCCAGCTCCCAACCATGAGGAATCACTACATTTAAAACTGACAATACACTAAATGTCTCACATGTTCATTGGCAAAAGTAATAGTCTTCGACCCCCAAGACATTTTGTAACATTTACTCCGAAACATCCTGTATTTGTTGGGTGAGCGGCGCCGCGCAGCGTGTTCCAAGACGACAAACGCAGCCGTCGAGAAAAGCGATTCATCAGGTTGAGAGCGCGCGCCCACCCGCGCCCGCCGCGAGCCCAGAGGAGCCCAGAGCAGCACAACTGAGCGAGCGCGCCCTAAGCCGCTTCCTGCATTGAAATATGGAAGACCGTTATTGTGAGAGGCCCAGTTGTTGCTCTTCAGAACGAGCGCCCAGACGCACGAGTGCGGGCGCAATACACACGACGGAAATCGTGTGTGTGTGTGTGTGTGTGTGTGTGTGTGCGTGTGTGTGTTTTGCGCGCGCGCGCAAAAAGACTGCGGGCGTACGTGTGTATACGTAAATAGTTGCCGTATGTTTTGTTTGTGTGCGTTGCCGTGCGTGAGTGAACTTCAACACGCTACCTAGAGTACTTAACCATGCGTGGAAATTGTTACGTGCTACGAAGCGAGTACAATTCGCAAAAGGAAAGCGGAAAGTTAATAGCGGAGAGAAAATAACTTTTAGTAAAGTAGTTTGTGTTGTGTGAAGGATCGGTTTGAATTGCGTTGCTTCATTTGTGTGTTGGCGTATAGAGTTCCAGAGGAAGCAATTGCTTCAGCCGTGCTTTTTCCACAAGCTTTTGAAGCTACATTACAATGCAATGCATGTACAATTCAATTTTGAGTATCATTAGTATAAGTTCATGCGTATTGGGCATTTACTTTACTTTGAAAATAAAGAATATTTTACTGAAAGTCTTTCCGTATTAATCAGGAAAACTTTCCCCATATTTTGAGAGTATGTTTCCTCCCTAGGCGGAACCTCCATGTCAGTATAAACAGATTTTACGTTCCGGGCTTTAGGATGACAGCGAAAGCAGTCCGTAACTCTAACAACGAAATTACATGCAAGTTGGTCTAGTAGCATATTACGTGGCGCCACCCACCATTCTTAGGTGTCTCGATGACTTAACTCCCACCCTCTGTATCTTTGACGAGCTTATATATTATAGGCGAGGGGCAGTCTATTTTATCCTACGATATGTCTGTGGGAACGGGTGCCAAAGGTGGCGCTATGAATAAACAAGAATAAATTACGTTCTTACGCTTCAGTTCATGGGGAAGCGTTTAGTACACCACTGTCTTTTACAGGCATTTTAAACATCAGGACACTTTACTCCAATACAGTTAAGAGTTCAATTGCTGCGTATCGAGAGAGCTTCAATACTATCATTTCAGCCCCCAAAATACAACAAACAAAGTAAATTTCTGGCACACTTTATTTTCTTTAAAAATACTTTTAATTTATTCCTGAATTCTGAGAAAAGCTGTTTCCAGAGTTTATTTATTGCCACTACAAGTTTTCTCTGCTAGTTTCAATGCATATACAAATATAAACAAGTTTGGAAGACAGTTTTCCAGGAAATATATTTTGAAGAACCCGACGCCATCTGTCAGCTAACGTAAAACAATTGTGCCACCCTCTTTCTGCCAGAGAAGCAAATTCCAGGAAGTCTGGGACCGGGGGGAATTTTAGATCTTGACAGTAACAAAGGGAAACTTATGAAAAAGCAACACACTTTCTTCCATATGATGTGATTATCATTCATATTTCCGGTTTAGCAGACCGATGCACTTTTTTTGCTTCAGATTTCATTGCAGTAAACGCTACGAATTCTCTTCCAGGCAGTGCCTGAACTCGACTTAACTGAAAAGCTAGTGTAGAACACTTACTCACGACAGTCGAAAATGATACGCGTATAAACATGTTTAGGTATCCGTATCAACACCCATTGAGAGTTTTCGGTTCTGTTAATTTATTAATTTGTTTTACGATTAGTAAGTTACGTTTAACGAATATATACGGAGATGACAACGGTCTTGAAATATTATAATTCAGTCGAGGAGTTCAACTTTTAATTCCATCGGGACTCGAACCCTAGGCCCTCCCGGTCAGAGGCACAGCAGTGGCATCAGTTGGTGCCCCGAGCCATCTCTCGTGCTCTCCTAATTGCAAAAGGCTCCCAGTGCGCGCGGAGAAGGCGCCGCCGCGTGCGCCGCAGCCTTCGCGCCTCGTCCGCGGGATTGCGGGAGCCCCCACGTCGCACGCTGCGTGCCGGCTATCGATCCGAGGGCGCAATCGCTCCGCGACCCCGAGGCGAGGGCGTAGAGGGCGGCGAGGGCAGAGGCGAGGGCCTCCCATCACTTACGCCGAACAAAGACGCCAAGATTGATTTCGGATAAGAACAAGAGGGATTGGAGAGGCTGCGCGCGCGACAAATTTTTCATGCGGGTGGGGGTGGGTGGGAGGGTGGGGTGACGCAGAAGCGAGGGACAGAGGTTTCGTGAACTCGCGGCAGCCACGCCGCCACTCTCGCCTTTCTCCTCCCCCTACACAGCCCCTGTCGCTCGCTGTCCCATGGGAGCAACGGGGCGGCCGTGCGTGACACACCGGACGTCAGAAACGATGTGTCAAGAGCTCGCGTGAAAAGACTTCCATAAAATTGAGGCTCCGGAGAGAGTAAATGGATTAACCACACCCCCAGGACGGATTGGTAACGTCCTACGATTAGAGCTATTAGTAAAATTGAGGCGTCGGGTGAGCCTTGCGGAAAGTCCCACTGAAATAAAGCACACAATCTTTACAACACGATACAGGTTCTCCTCTCACACGAGGCGAAACTTCATTCTAATTTACCGTTTCTTTATTTTTTTGTTTCCTCATTAGAAGCAAGACAAAATAGGTTGCAGTTGATTATATTTGTTGAATTGAATATGCAAAGAATTCGCGAAGTTTAGGGATTCGCGACAGCAAACTAATTTTATTATCCCTCGTTTTAATTTTAGTACCGTCAAACGTCTCACGCAGCTCTCAATTCACACTCGCACTTTTTAAAAAATAATACTGCTTATCATCGACACATCGCTGCTATTTGCGCAGACAAATTATCTCGCAAAGCGCGCGCCGAAAATTAAGTTCTCATACGACCAATCCATCCACCCACGTCCAGCCTACGGGCTCCCGAGTTGCTTTATGACGCCAGGTATTCAACTTTCTTTCAAAATGGAAATGCAGCCTTAGCAGTAACTGCCCGTGACCGTGTAAGGCCTCTGCCTATTAGGCGTGCCTGCAGTTTATCACCGCCACAACCTTGCGGCTCCTGCCGTCGCCCCCACGCAACCTCCGAAGCCAGATTCGTGGAAAGATTTTCTTCCTGCAGGCAGGTGATCGCCAGTTCAGGACTTTTTTTCTACACAGCCATTAAAAAGTTTTTTTCTCTTTGTTATGTTATTAACGTGATACTACGATGCCACGTACACAGTGATTATTATGATACTATGTTACTAATATATCACATATTCAAGCTATTTGCATATGCCACATTGAACAAAGCCTATTATCGTACCTCCAATTCGTTGGCTATAATTTGAATACTGAAAGTGTATAACTATTTTCTTCACATTTTACTGGATATTTTTACAATCATGGAATCTCATTAAATTGCAAAAAGAATAGGATCTAAACTCTAAATAGTACGACCATATTGCCAAACTGCACGACATCGGTCGAAAATCATACGTGTATAAAAATGTTTAGGTTTCAGTATGAACATCTATTGCGAGTTTTACGTTCTACTAATTTATCAATTTGTTTTATGATTAGTAAGTTACATTTAACGAATATGCATACAACGGCCATATAATATAATTCGGTCGAGGAGTTAAAATCAGATTTTCATTGACCCTTCCCAGCTCCGCTGTCTCAATGAAGTCGAAGCCTACCGTTAGAAACTTATCTAATTAATAGGGTGTTAAGACTAACGTAATCTTCGCACGCGGCGTTACCTCCACGTACTGTCGCAACCGATAAGAAGAGCTTAGGGTTTTTGAAGCGCGTGCTCGGAGACACATTCATGCGATTATCTCCTGGGAGTAATTGGTTGCAAGATCTTGACGTGAAGTTAAGATAAGACTGAAAGCATCGATTTATGATCTTGCAGTGAGAGAACCTGGAGGAAGTATTAAGCTGGTGAATGCCGAACTTTAAAATATCAAATTCCGAATCGGAACTTCTGCAGGTACGGTGTTTAGAATTGCACAATATCATCGCGAATATCTGGACGTTAATAATATTTACAATTTTCTTGCGGATTATTCCAAATCACTCAATATTTAATGAGACTGAGTAGTAGTTGCTACAAAGATGTGCTACACTGTTGGTGGCGGATCCCGAGCGTGAAGGGTTGTTCTCAAAGCAGATAGTTTTCTTACAAAATTTAAATAATACACATCTTTATACGCAGGAAGTCGAAAACACAAACAGACGTGATAATTAGTGGACTTTGAATTTCATAAATGGTCTATATCAGAAGTCACCGAGTCACTGAGCACTCTTGAAGTGAGAATATATCCGCACCACGTATTTCGGACGCTTCATTCTAATTTGTGTAAGGAAATTATAAGGGTTGAAATGTCCGATCCCAACGCCGGTTACGGTGTGTTTGCAACAAAAGGAGTGGAATCCTGGAATAATCGTGCTCGTTCTAGTAAGGCGTAAGATGTCATCACCTCATTTCAAAATTGTAGGCATGTTTGATTTTCATTCATGCATACATGCAGGACGTTAAAGGTATTAGCATAGATGTATGCAATCTATCTTATCCGTTACTAGAGTGGAGATACGGCTTGTTGACTGATGCTACCAGGCACGGTCGAAAGCGTAATTTAAAATATATACTTTAAGCGTTATCTGTGCCCCTTATAACAGCCCAATTACCGGGCCCATGTCTGCTGGAGCGTACACTGAAGTAGGGGGCGGCGAACCGTGCTCTTCACAGATCCGCAGAGCCGGGCTCTGGACCGCAGACACCTATTAAGGCTCACACAGACCGACGCGGTAGATCCGCAGCGGGTGCGGCGGAAAGTTCCGAGCCAGACGCGACCGCGGAATTCGCGGCACCGGAGCGTCAATTTTGAGTCTGCGTTTGGTGACGGTTAGCAAGGTTGCTTGACTCAGAGGGGAGCGTAGACTCCCGAGCACGGGCGGACTTCCACGAAACTCGAGCTGCAGAGGAAGAAACGCGTCTGACTCCTTACAAATTTCGCCGCCGAAATTTCGCTGCCAATCCGTTCCCGCGACGCTCGCCTGACGCAAGGGTCTGAACGTGCTCGTAAGGCAACACGTGACGCGAAACTTCCGCTGCGGCCAATCCGCATAGGCTGCGGATCTTTCGTATCTGTGTGTGGAAACCTTTAAATACCAGCCGCGTGGAGCGAAAACAACGACCGCGGCAGGTAAGGCCACGGGTCGCCCGCCCCGGGCCCGGTCGCACCGCGCAGTAACAGATTTCGGACCCCGTCAAGGCCGTTGGACGCGGCCCCCGCGCCACCTTCCACCTCGCGCCGCCCTGCAGTTCCATACGAGTTAAAAGCGTTTCGCGTATTTAGGCATGCATGAGCCATCCGCTGGCGGGGAGGAGGCGAAGGTGGAGGTGGGGGACCTTGAATCTAAAAGGATTCTCACAGGAAACTTGGCAGTCGTTCATGCCGCTACGCAGTTTTTAGGAACGACACTGGCGTGCAAATTTGCGAGGGCGATAACGTTTCGTTAAATGGGATGTTTTTGTGGACAAAACCTGACAGATGTTTGGATCTGTCCGTTGTCTTTCCCACGACGATAATTTCTGTCGTAATAACGAAGACAAACATAACTCTCAAGTCTCCTTAAGAGCCCGCTTGGTTTCCGAGACTAGTTGACACGAGACCGAACCGTTTCCGAGACTAGTAGATGGAAACCTACCTCCGTGTCGTCTGTTTATATAAATACGTAATTTGAAATGGAAGAGTCTTCGTTTACATTTTTTCCCTCAAAAAACTCTTGCCATAGCGTACAGTATAGTTTTGCAGTGGTATAATTATATTCCTGTAATGGTGATGGTTGATCACAACTTCTGCGACTTTTTATACTATGAGAAAAGGCTATTTATAGCGTGTATTTTTTTGAACGTCCAGTTGAGACAGAACAAAGCCTCTATCAACTGATACGAAGCAGGAAAAGTTAAAGAGTCGTAGTACCAGTATCATCATTTCTTAATCACAGATGTGAATACTGCATTCTTTTCCTCATAAGCAACTTCCGTGACTCATGCGGGAAGCCCCACCACATGTGCGCCAATGTAACACATGTGCAGTTTCATCACGCACGCGGAATGGTGGGAAGAAAGTAATATGTATCTGTATATTTGCTCGAGGTTCAGAACGAGCTTTTAACACTTTTCAACGATCTTGGGGATAGATTCATGAGTGTGCTCATTCATGTACGTTCATTCATGCTCGTTGAACCGAAGGAATATTGTCAACAACTTACGATACCGAAATAACAATTAAGCACAAATTAAAATCCCTAAAATCAATAACTTCCACTTTCACTCAAATTTACGATCACGTGCACTTGTAGAACATTGTTATAAATAAAGGTTTCTTAGTCACACCATGAAACATGGAGCACACAAGAAAAATATACGTAGGTTAACATTGCACTAGAAGTGCACGTGATGGTAAATTTGAGTGAAAGTGGAAGTTATTGATTTTAGGGATTTTTCGGGTTCACCAGTCCATTGAAAGAAGGGTTCGGTTTCTTACAAGCAACTATTTGTAATCATATTTTGAAATAAACAAAGAGCAGGTGAAACTGTGTTTACATTCAATGTTCCGTGCGAATTAAATATTTTCCTTGAGATGTCTCCATCTACACGTCAGACGAAGTGAACTCGGGAGTGCCTCTACCCCCTAGCTCTCGGTCTAGGACACGCGGCGTACCCGAACCCTCACATACCCCACCCCACACCTCCTCCTCCTCACCCCACCCGAAGGGCTCAGAGTGCCCGCATAGAACGCAGAAGGCCGCCGCTTCATCACGCTCGCCTATTCTTCGCGGCGTGCGGGTTGCGAACCCAGGGCCCTGCGCCGCTGAGCCGCGGGGCGTGAGTCACCCTCCGAGGGGACGACGGGCGCTCGCCTCAGCCGCAGGGGGAGGCCGCAGGGAGCTTTCGCGTCGGACAGGACGCGGGGCGAAGGAGCGGGGCGGGGCCGGCAGCACGGGGGGCACGGCCGGGCGGGGGGGCAGGACGGGACAGACAGAGAGACACGCAGGACGGGACAGACAGAGAGACACGCAGGACGGGACAGACAGAGAGACACGCAGGACGGGACAGACAGAGAGACGCAGGACGGGACGGTGTGCTGGGCACGGTCGTCTCATTGGGCGGGGCCCGGTGGGGTGGGGTGGGGTGGGGTGGGTCGACCAGCTAGCGCGGAGCACGCCGGCCTACGTGCCGAACTGAATGTACGCGCCCGAGACCACGGCGTCCGCGGAGAGGCTGCTCGAAGCAGATTGCATCAAATGACACAGTACGAAGAACTGAATTACCGAACGCAATTTTTAATTTCGTTTTTTGTGCCCGTTCATAAGCTTTGATGTATGTGCAATACGTGGTTGCAGTTCATTCATGTCAGACTCTCTTGTGTCACGATTATAAAGGATATGAATATCCTTTATACACGGTGTAAAATTTGTCAATTCACAGGTAAACATGTCCGTGCGCTACATTTGAGTGACGTGCGCCGAAAATGTCTTTCAAAACAATTTTAATTTCCTTTTTGAAGTGAAAGTGTCAGAACCTAAACATAGAAGAATCGGTAGTATGTATTTTTACACTGTTAAAGAAATAATTCACCTTGCAACGAAAACGTAAATCAAATTTGCACCATCCAAATGTGCATGCCGTAAGAGGCAATATAAGAATAAAATTAAACACTGGCACAAAAAGGTTTTCCAAAAATTGATCCGTGAGAACGACACGAAATTAAACGTCCACATTTCATTATATTTCCCCCGCGATATTTCTATCCCGATCTCTAAAGAGAATTTTTAATTCTTCTGAATTTTTGAAATTTGCGTTAATTTGTAAATGCTGTAAATACAATAGTTCATGATTTGATTAGCTGCGAGTATTCTCTCTGGGTTCAGTTAAAAACTGACGTTTTAAAAAATGGTTTGAATTCTGCAGTCTATTATGCATTTGTTTTCGCAGCTAGCCACACCTGTCCTAAGCATACATCCGTATTTGGACGCTGTGCGTACAGGATCTGCACATTGTCGTGATTTGTTGTGATTCCACTGCAGCAAAGCGTCGTCTGTTGTGAAAGCCATCGGCACCAAGTGCGCGTCGCGTCGTTGGGAAACCGTCTTTCCGTCCGGTCACTCCAGCTCGCATGCCAGACACGTCTGCTACGCCATATCAAAAAGAACTCCTTTACAGGAAAGCACCCACTAGAGAAGGCACGTGACTGGGAATCGACCGCACTTTTACAGCGTCGATCAGCATGACAATTCTATTCTGAGAATGTCACTGCGGCGTTGTCTAATCGTTCGTGGAGCTGATGTAAGTGAAAAATGTGTACCGTCAGGATCATGAACGCCTGTTGTTATTGCATCAGCATTTGCTTTTTAATTGGTTTAGAAGGTAAAACGAGATATTTCGCCCTCGCGAGTGTCCCGATGTTTGGAGGATGAACTTAAAACGCTCGCCCGTATCATTTCACATCGGCAGTATGTCAAATAGGGCGAGCACCTATTTAATAAAAAATAATCTAACTTTTATTCAACATGCTATTACCTTTTTTAATAGAAAGAACTTTTAAAAAATCTAGATTTGAGTTCGCTTTTGTAGTAGTGAACGGGATCAAGCCGTATCTTCTTCTGATTGAGCAAACAGCTTAAGAGTTTAAATATTAAAAGTTAAGCTAGGGTCCTAATTTGTTCCGCAGTATTATTCAAAACCTGGACAATCGCGTTTCAAGAAGCAACAACCCTTTATCACTAATCAAAGGAACTGACGGGAGATGTCATTACACTGCAGCGTGCTTGTCGCCCATTGCAAACATCTCTACATGTCGGATACATGGTGCGTGTGCTGTGCACGCAATTTCAGAAGACGCACATGGCGGACGCAACGTCCAAGGCTTTGTTTATGCGTTCTTTCGGCGCTTAGTCATCGACAGTTTCCGACTGGATTCCGCATATGCTTAAGCGACACACGGGACCCCGTCGCTGGCATTACCAGTAGCAGAAGCCAAATATATCCTTCTCTGGTGCTTGCAACCTTGATATTCATTCAGGCTGCAACGCAAATGCCAAATCCATGACCTAGTTATTCAAAATGAACCGCCAATATTACCATCTGTTGTTTAATTTCAGCGAGCACTTCTTTCTCTATTCATTAGTAATTTTTCTCCAAATTTCAGCATTATTAAGGCGAAATCTGCGTTTAGTAATTAAAAATTGATGGAATAAAAAATTTAATTCAGTCGGAAATCCCAATGAGCACAATGTATATTTTTCGTTCAAAACCAGCGAACTGCACGCAACTCTTGTTAGTTTGCATTCGTCCGAAATGTTTTCTGCTCAAGTTTGGTTTTATTTGAACTAGTTCATTTCCATTTGAACACTCTCCGCCCACCGCACTGCTCGCGCCTTCTTCACAATAGCCATTTTTCAAAGTGTGCTGAAATTACAATGAACATATTGCCATTCCGATACAAGGCACGTGCAATATTGGTCCGACCAATGGCTGCGCGGCTGAAGGCGACTATAGCTCTTCGCTTGTAAGAGCTGCCCGCCGCCCACCGCCCGCCGCAGGTTGCTCGCCTTGAGTGCGCCGGATATCCAGGTTCTTGACCGGGGGCTCCTCTTACACGTCTACGCCTTGAGAGCCCGCCCCCACGCACTCGCCCATACTCCCAGCTCGCGCGATGACTCGCAGAGTTTGTGCGAGGTGTGTGTGCACTCTACGACCGTTAAGGTGCGAGCGACACACGGAAAGGGAGACACTGCACATGCCCGGTAGACTCTTCTACGCATATTGTTGTACAGACATCGGGTAGAGAAATGCGAGGTAGGGATTGTAATCGTCTAGATATATGTTTGGGCTGCGTTAAATTTGTTTCAGTGATTGTCTTGTGTGCCTTCTTACACGAAATGTGGTTTTTTGTACATAGACTGCCTCACGAAAAAATATAATACGAAGCTGATGTTTTTGAGACGGCATTCAGTGTAACCCTCTCTGCCAGAGACGACGGCCGAGTGCAGAGATTCCTCGCGTGAAGTCTACGCGGAGTGGCGAATGCGCCTGCAGCGGCGATTTTACACGAGTGTATACAGACGCGGTCAAAGTTTTTGTTTTGAGGATTTGAAACCTACAGCAACAAGGTATTTTAGATGTATGTGAAAGGACAAATGAAAATTTTCGGAAGAACTAGTCACACCATGCGGGACGACTTGCGCAGTGGAGTTACCGACGCATCTGTAGTAGGTATTTTATGCTAGTACATATTGCCAACGTTCTTTACCAACCCGGATCCATATTCCTTTATTGTAATAACAAATCACAGTGAAAATCTGGGGAATATGAATTTAAATACCTAGTAAATCTGTTAACTCTGAGCTACTGCGGGGCAAATTACGAATCTAGAATGTGCAATTTATATTAAACAACTGATATATTTATTAAATAACGCGTGAAAATTATAAAATCATTCTGTAATAACAGTAAGTTTAATTAAGTCTAGATATTTTCAGTCTGATTTCGTGTTAATAATTTCCTTTTTTCGTGTAAAATATCATGTTTTGGAAATCCACATGGACCCACTGGAAGTTCACATGTCAGCTTGTTTCGATCCCTTGGAAGAAACAAACATTTAATAATACTGAAATGCAGAATAAGATCGAAAAACAGTAGCTATATGAAAGGAATATTATTGAGTAGATAATTGAGACAACAGTGCACGTTTTGCATCCAATGAACAAGAACACCCTTCGTTCGGCATTTTAATGGCATGGAGAGAAAATCCTCACCCACGTAAGTCATTTAACCCCCAAAGCGCACACGGGTTCCACGCGCACGAACTTCACCTACTTCCTCCCGTTCCATCGCCAGACTTTCACGGCGGCGCGCCGTTTCCTGCGCGAGGTGCGAAACCAGAGCCCTCGCCCGCGCGCCCACTAACAAGCCCCGCCACCCGGGCCCCGCTCCGCCCCGCCCGGAGTCAGGGAGTCTGGCAGTGTGGGTCGCGCCTCTAACAAGGCCGTCTCCCGCACGCGCCTCGGGTCACGCGCGTCTCGAAGATTCTATAGATCTAAGGATAGGGCGCGACGTGAGATCCCGCTCAAATGAGCCCATTCCGCCGCCGCCGCCGCCGTACTGTCTCTCGGCGGCCTAGGAACTTCGCGGGCGGGGGCGTGGGCCCAGCCGCACCATCGTCATTATCCCGCGCGCGCGCTCTCAACGGGCTCACGCGAAAATCCCGGGGCGAACTTTCGCTGCCCGCGTCAACCTCGGGAGGACGGAGCAAACGAGACCGGGAGGACGAAGCAGACGAGAGGACAAGGGTGGGACGAGGAAAGACGGGACGGGGAAGGACCGGAGGAGGAAGGGTGAGGACAAGGGAAGAATCTAGAAAGAGGCCGCGCGGAAGCAGCCTGCCAAGGGAAATACCGAGGAAGTATGGTTTTCTGACCATTCTGTTCGCAGAATGCGCTTGCGGGAAGAGCAATTTCGAGCACCAACCGACATCCGCGATATTACAGAGCCTTGACGGCCCCCGAAGTCTTTTCACGTTCGACGGTACCCTGACCCGGATTCTGGCTTCTTTCTAGAGCTTTGTGCTGAATGAATAGTGTATTCTTTCCGCGCTTTTGAGTAGTTTCATCCGGGACCATTGTGACCCACTGAAGAATATCGGTAGTTTCCACTTCTTTCAAGACCAGAAGCCAAAACGATTTCTATTAGAAGTTTGCAACGAGAGATTGCACTGTTCGGAACAAAAAACCTTCATGTAAATTCAAAACTAAAATTTCAGCCAAGGTATATTATTAAATATATAATGGAGCGTTTATTGGTCATTTCGTCATCTCTACAACGGACCAAATGCTGCCAACATTACCAATAAAACAAATTCAAATTAGAAGTATCCCACCAACAATACCTACCAGGTCGGAACAAGTTCTCTAAGAAATGGACTAGAATCAAGACCTGCTCTGTGTCACCAGTACACGGCCCGGCGCGGGTGAAAGCCCACAGAAAGGACCCAGCCGAAGTCGCGCTCTGGAAACCAGTGGCCATCTGAACCCAGAGGGGATGGGAGAGCATTTCCTCGCGAGTGACCGAACCGGAATGCTCACAGTCCGCTCTGTGAGGCAGGTCAAGGCACGGACGTTCATTCTCGGCTATCTCTGCCCGATCTTTGGGCAGGTAGCGCAAAGATTACTAGCAACCACGTGTGTACTTCCCCGG
This sequence comes from Teleogryllus oceanicus, assembly GCA_964035755.1. Lineage (NCBI taxonomy): Eukaryota > Metazoa > Arthropoda > Insecta > Orthoptera > Gryllidae > Teleogryllus > Teleogryllus oceanicus. Next base: position 306,571,930 of record CAXIVR010000001.1, on the reverse strand, counting down.
AACACATTTTTAGCTTCGAACCACTATACAGTGTCTCTTTATATGCTACGTATGCTGAAAACCAAAAAAAAAAAATATAAATTCCAGCTTATCGAATTACAGTGTACCTAGGATACTATATAAACATTTATCCACAACTAAATCATCCAAGGGAACAATTTGTCAAACTTTTTAATTTGCCAAAATTACAACTTAGCACTCGACACTTTGCAAAATATAACCATAATGAACTATAATCGTTTATAGTTCCCAAAACACTCAGTTTCATTTAAAATATTCAGTTCTGAAATCGAAGCACAACAACAAAAGGGACTTTAACTGTAATGACTACTCCAAGTGCCGCATCCACATTTATATTTAATTATGACCCTTCGTCGAAACATCTTCCTCATAGTCGCCTCGCTCTTCCGCATCGTAGCGCCACACTCGTGGAGGAAACGGAAGTCGATAACGCGAGACAAGTTATCGTCACCAGACACCAGGACATGTAGCCATACGGAAATAAAAGAAGCTGTTGTTGGCATAAAAACAATGAACGCATGTGTTTCGCTTTAAACCCAAGAGGAAAATGGGGAATCCCTCGTCTTGCCAGTACGTTCGTCAATTATCTTAACGAACAATATCTGATAGTTCGAATACTTCGAGAAAAAAAGACCACATAAAATTATATATTTTACCGATTTGAATGTGTCTTGTCATCACACTTTGCTCAATAATAGAACTTCCAACATATTTTCCAGAGCTTTCCAGGAATTTCCAAAGCCTCTTATAAGCATACAATATCGAAAAGTCTATGTTAAAATGGAACCTTTGAAATTTTTGTGTCATTGTATTACCCATTCACAAATTTCTGGAATATGGCAAGAGTATGTAACTATGACAATCTTAGGGCGCTATTTATTAGAAAATGTTATATAACAAAGCCGGATGCTTCGCGACAAAAACTAAAAATATCGTATTAGAATACCCTCTGATCATTGCATCATTCGCTAGAGAGAGGAGGCTGGCTCTTCGCCCGTGCGTGTACTGAGATTCTGATGCAATTAACACTATAAATGAACGATAGAGGGAAAAAGTCCAAATAGATGATGTATACGGTTATATACGAAGTCAACTCGGGAAATAGCCAATAACGAAATCTACTGACACCCGTTGGAAGAAAAGATATTCCAGCCTTTAATTGAAACGAATCTTTTTCTGAAGATTAACATCCTAAATCGGGAATAATTCCAAGCACAGAAACGTGATTATTTTCAACCTTCATATCACGTTTAAGCAAATTGAATGCATGAATTCGAATGCAATTCATTTATTCTCCGAGTCGCGTACCAGTGCACTCCCTTACAAGGGAATTGAGAAAATGTCCACCCCAGACTCAAATCGCTACTACATATTTCTTAACCAACACGCCTGCTAGAAACGGAACTTAAACTGAAATATAAAAGGGTTTCACAAAATCCGAGAAAAAACAAATTTTAAATAACTGTATTTGACAAATAGTTTTTTTTGTCAAATATATTATTTTTTGACATCCACTGAATTGATCATGAATCTCCGCGAATGTCGATCTATTATTGCTCCTACGCATTGGAAATACTTGAGATTTTTTAATTATTTTTTCAAAATGGACACAAATTCTATTTGAAATCCTTTAGTCAAATATAATTAAGTGTTCAGACCCCAATTTCCATCGAGCTGAAGACTCGTGATCGTTTCAGACATCGTTTTGACGGCAGGCACCGCCCGTACGGCACTGCGGCGCGCGGTCGTCACGAAAAACTGGCTCCGAAGTGGCGCCGTCATCCCGTAGCCTAAATTGGGAACTGGGTCCGCCCCCAGACATACATACCACAATGGATGCGTCGAGATAAGGGACTCCTCAAATAACGAAACACGCAGGTCAACGAAAAGTCTCTTCATCTCCATACGCCGGGCCCTGTTATTCCGGGAACGAGTTTTCCCGCTAGCAGCACGAGAGGCATTCCAGGCCACGTGCGCATTCCTACCACCACGACGTAAGTGGTCATGGTGGCGAGAGAGGCGGCGGTGACGAGTAGGGTGACGGCGGTGGCGAGAGAGGCGGCGGTGACGAGTAGGGTGACGGCGGTGGCGAGAGAGGCGGCGGTGACGAGTAGGGTGACGGCGGTGGCGAGAGAGGCGGCGGTGACGAGTAGGGTGACGGCGGTGGCGAGGAGGCGGCGGTGACGAGTAGGGTGACGGCGGTGGCGAGAGAGGCGGCGGTAGGCACATGCGGTAGTGGCAGTGGCAGTCGCAGAGGCGATAGCGGCGCTAAATGGAGACTGAAGTGGGCGACGGGAGCGGAGCTGGGTGGTGGGAGTAGTTAAGGGTGACGTAAAGAGGAAATAGACGGGGCATTGTATTGAAACTAAACAGAAAGGGAAGTCTGGGACAAGGGCTAAGAGGCGGTTATAAAAAAATATTATCCGAATGAATGTGTAGTAGTAAAGAAAGTAGTAAGCAAAGACACACGAAGTTAATGCCCTAAGGAAATACGACAGCACATAGCGGAGAAAATGAGAAACAATTTGGGCTTCTAGAGAGAATTAAAATCCGAGTGTTTGGCATTTTCTAAATAATGTGCATGAAAAAAGGGGGGCAGAAGACTTAGTGAGAAGAGCCAATAGAAGGTTTGAAACCGAACGACAGTAAAGGTGTGCCAGGCAAACATCTAAGAATTCCCCCAATGTGACAGCGACGTTTATGAATGGCCGCGGCAAATGCGGAAGCCGCACCTCGGCCGCGACTGACCGGCAGCGCTCCTCCCGCCGCGCTGCCTGCCATTGTCCAACAACACGCCGTCGCGTAAGCTGGCGACTACTGGTCGGAGGCCGTGGTCACAAAGGAGGAGAACGGAGGAGGAGGAGGAGGAGGAGGAGGAGGAGGAGGAGGAGGAGGAGGAGGAGGAGAGGAGGAGGAGAAGCAGTGGAGGAGGAAGGAGAGGACGCAGTGGTGGAGGAGGAAGGAGAGGACGCAGTGGTGGAGGAGGAAGGAGAACACAGTGGTGGAGGAGGAAGGAGAACACAGTGGTGGAGGAGGAAGGAGAACACAGTGGTGGAGGAGGAAGGAGAACACAGTGGTGGAGGAGGAAGAGGAGGAAGGGAAGAAGGAAGAGGCGGTGGCGGCGGCGTTGATGATTATGAGGACGGAGGACGAGGCGGCGGACGTGGTGGTGATGGCTGTAGAGGAGACGGCGACGGCGTCTGCGATGGTGATGACGAAGGGACGGCGGTGGTGACTGAAGGAGCGTCTGAGTCGAGTCGGGTCGGGTCGGGTCGGGTCGGGTCGGGTCGGTCGGGTCGGTCGGCCAGCTCGGGGTGCGCGGCGCCCACAAGCCCGGATACTTCAATTCGTTGCCGCCTGCGCCGGGTGGCCGGCCGCGCCCCACTCGCCCCGCTGGAGCTCGGCCGCGACGGCCGGCGCGCCGGCGGCGACACGACGCGTCGGCGTCGGTGGCAACGGAGGCGGAGGCTCGCGACTCAGCTAGGAATGCGCCGCCGCCGCCGCCGCCAGCGGCAATGTCACGGCCGGCCCGACTGCCGCCTGCACTTGGCCACGAAAGTGGGCTACGCTGCTGCGGAGCTAGCGCCCGGAGGCAACGCCCTGCTGTCGCTCGCCGCTTTGCATTACGACAACCACGGTGGGCGGCCCGCCGCTCCGGATGTTATGTAGCCCGAAAGTCGGCGGGCGCTCAGGAATTTGAGAGTGGAGCCAGCGCCACAGAGGAAGCGGGCTTGCAAAGGAGTTCTGGCACAGCGGGGGGGGGCCTCGTTCGTAACGAAAATAACTCAGGATGTTCCTTTTTCGAACGTTCCATTGGCCTCCAAGTTTCTCCAATCCCCCTCTTCCCTTCAAACTTTAATATTTCACTCTATGTTTCATAAAATAATAATTTCAAATTTACGTCATCTGAATTATCGTCATCTTGTGTGATGAAATTCCTGCTACTACTTTCGTCGTTCCGTCAGTTCTCTTCATTGGAAATTGAACTAAGGAAGCATACAGTAATTTTGGAGAGCAACATTTTCACATGAACTGGAGGCAAGTTTATAAGCTAGGCTTCTGTAGCCTTTCTTTCAACACGTGCTGTTCTATCGTACGGATGAAGCGCTGATTATAATAAAATGTTTAGTACGTGAATTAATTGTTTTTGTTTTCGTTTTAACTGTACTTTTCCCGCTGATCGGAGCACTTCATCGCAACTCATCCTTACGCATAGTTGCATTACATCAAATTACGAATACTCGTACAAAAACCCATGGCTATCGACATTACCGCGTTGATGAATTACGGAACGCAATATAGCAGTGTTAATTCAGAAGAGAAATTAAGGGCTCTATTGACTCTACACAATTCGTAAATAGATATAGCATGCGATTCCCCGCGTGGAGTAAATCAAATTATACGGTCTTCATTACGCGCTATTGGAAATGAAAACAGCTGTGGAGGGGCCGAAAGCACCTGGCAAACATTGTGTAAACCAATTTCAATTTAGATCAAGCTTCTGTAGCACACATTTTTATCGTGCTACATGTAATTACGTACGTGTTATTAATATGTATGCATGCGGATATATTATAAGCTTTTGAACAATTGTAAAATTAATTTCTGGTGGTAGACTAAACGTACATACATACTTCAGAAGCCACGGATTAAAAGTGTGGAAGAAAAAAAAGACCTTAAACTGATTTGTCTTTCCATGGGATGGGTATTATGAAGGTACTGGTGATTTCCACACCCGAGAAATTTGGGGGAAATTACTCCGTGTCTCGAATACTTCTGACATCACATAAAAAGTGCCGAGACTACACATGGTTTACCAATCTGTACCATACGTTGTATGCTTCGTCTCCTAAGGTATGAAAATAAAGAGTGCCGTGAGAACAAACGCACGCTAGCTGCTGGAAACGAAATTGCGTAAGGAAAAACCGGTGCCCCATACGCTTCCCGCGCCGACAGCGAAGTCATTCCAAGTCGAGAGCGCCCCAAACGAGAAAACTTCGGAGGGGGCGCCCAGGCGGGGGAAGGCGACCAGACGGGCGAAAGCTTCTCGAAGCGACGGCACGGACGGAAAGCCAAGGGAAGAAACGAGGGACGTTAGCGGCAGAAGTCCACACGAATTACCGAAACCTACGGCACGATCCCCCTGTCGCATCAGAGTACGGCTCGAGAAGTACTATTGCTACAGAAATGGTTATGAATAGGGGGCGGATTTTGATGACCATTTCAGATGAACAACTCAAACTGGAGATATTACTGATGTAATGAAGGCTTCGATTCGTTTAAGTGCTGTCAGCTTGCAAACTTTTGGTTTGGATTTCTTTACCAGGAAATCTCAATCTTTAGATATCCCGAAATCCGCCGAACCGACAATGGCGCTAAGAGGCGTCACCGGAACCTTAGATTGCACACAACGACTGACATTACAATTTCTGAGCGAAGAAATTGAATAGGCTACTCAGGAGTTTTGTGGAGAACATTTGTTGCGCCTCGTAAATATTATTTGAAGCAGGTACTATTAAAGTGATATTAAAATCGATGAAAATAGTGAAAAATGCATTAAAAATGGACTAAGGTGACAAATGACGTATTTAAAAAAAACTTTTTTGTCGTAACATAAAACGAATTTCGACACAAAACGGAATTTTTTAAAGTGAAAAGACAAAATATATTTCATTAAAATCTGCCCCTGGTTATGAATTAAAGCATACGATACTTTCAACTTTCACCCTGAGGTCGGAGCAGCGAGGCAAATTTCGTACTATTGCCTTCTATTCGTAAGAGTTGTGTAACTTCTATGCGCAATCCACACGCGGCATTTTAAAAGTAAAGTCCCTTTACTAATTCTACTCATCGCGTATAAACCGCGTCACATCACACGTTTCGATTCACCAGGGGTTCCGACTCTCACCCAATGCACATCTTTTACGTGAAAATTCATTTCAGCAGGTTTTCCCTGCAGATCTTCGCCGCTTGGATTTCCCCATGTTTTCAAGATTCTCTATATCTTCATAAAATATATCACCCTGCGTGGAAAGTCGAGGTGATAAGCAAAATGATAAAGAGTAAATTGATAGATTTTATAAATTTTTGAAAATTATATTTTTATCGGATGAAATAAAGAAATGAGCCAAGAAGATTAAACCACGCGAAACGCAATACCAGCGAGCCGGCGAGTTCAACTGAGAAGATAATTCAACTGAGAAGAAGAACACAAAGATGAGAAGGGTTTTTTGTAAAGAGGTGCAGGTAAACAGAGGTACAGGTTATGTAGAAATCGACACGGAAGAGGTGAGAAGAGAACAAGCCCAAAAAAGGCGAGCCCGGTGGGAACGGACGAAACGGAAGCGGCGGGGGCGGCGGGGCGGAACGAGCGAAGACGAACATCAAGCGTACACACACACAGCAGCGCAGGCGGAGCGCGCGTCGGCGGTCGATCACGTGCGGCCCTGGGGCCGTCGGCACCCCTACGAGCCGCGCTACGTAAACTCCAGCCCGTGGCCCCGGGAGGACGGCGGCCTGTTTAACATTCCGAGCACCGCGAGGCGGGGAGCGGCGGGCCGGGGCGAAAGGGGCCGGGAGGCCTCCCCGGGGGGGCCAAAACGCCCGCCTGCAACAACAAACTCCGCACGGCGAGGCGTGGCGCGGCGGCGGCAGCAGTGACACACGCGGGGGCGACGACATACGCGGTGGAGGAAGTGGTGACGGCGAGGCGACGGGGGCGGTGGCGGTGAAATAGGCGACGGCGGTGTAGGAGGTAGGGGGCTAAGGAGGAGGTCGAGGTGGCGAAGGACGAGGAAGCAACGAGGGGGGTGGCAGAGGAGGCGAAGGAAGAGGAGGCGGGGGATGGCGAAGCAGGAGGAGGAGGCGGGGGATGGCGAAGCAGGAGGAGGAGGCGGGGATGCCGAAGCAGGAGGAGGAGGCGGGGGATGGCGAAGCAGGAGGAGGAGGCGGGGGATGGCGAAGAGGAGGAGGAGGCGGGGATGGCGAAGCAGGAGGAGGAGGCGGGGGATGGCGAAGCAGGAGGAGGCGGGGGAGTGGCAGAGGTGGGGAAACTGGTGGCGGCCGAGGAGGCGGAGATGGTGACGGAGTGGAACGACATGTGTGTGACGGAAAACAGCGCTGCCGGACTACCGCAACCGCGTGACGAGTGGTGCGTCGAAGATCCACGCGGTGGCTCTTTCCTCGAGGCTTCTGGTGTTTGCAAGAGGCGAGTGGCGGAGGTGGGTTGCTACTATAAATGTGATCGCGTCACTCACGCGCATTGCTCAAGGCTCTTTGCACGATTACAGGGCATCCCAAGGCTTCGTGCCAGGTCGAAAGATTATTTTGACAAGCTCTGAAACGGCTGTTCATAGCCAATCGGCGCCACTGTTCTCTCTCGTTCGCTTAACCGTTAATGCCAGGCAAGACGATTATGAGTGTTCCGATGGGGCAACCGTTATTCAACTACTACGCACGGTACGCGTTTTCTTGTCAAACAAAATAAAGAACCAACTGCTAGATTTCCTAAAGCAAATAACTAGTACCACGATATCTCATATCTGAGGGGGAAGAAAGACGAGTTTTCGTATATCTCAACCTCGGGTAATCTAATATCGTGAATATAAGGAAAAGTAAAAAATTGTTATCCCGTAATTTGTGATACCGAGGTTCGACTAACCAAGATTCCAGTATGTTCCAATTCTTTTTTTAAAGAATCGTTCAAAATGAATACACAACCCGGCATTTGTAAACCGTTTCATCCATGAATATGACGTAAACAAATAGAGAAAAATACAAAAAATCCTTGTTCTGTAACCCAAGTAAGTATAATAATGCACAGCGTTTCCGTTGTATATTTCGCCTCCAAACCGATAACACATCACATCGGTTTCCCGTGACGTCAATGAAGTCTTTTACTGCCGGCACAGCTGCTAACGTTTTCCACCCCTCGGACCCCCGCCGCCAGCCGAACGCCCGACAAGCAGCCCAGCCGGCGCGCCCGCCGCCCCTAGGCCAGGGGCGGGTGTTTAACCTTCCACACGAGCGCCCGTGACAGGCGGCACGTGGACTGACGCGGGGGGAGGGGGCAGTTGCGGCGGGTGTCGGAAGGGCGGGGTGGGGTGGGGTGGGGTGCTTCGTGGGGGACTGTGAGGGGGCGGGGTTGTTTCGCCTCCCGCAAGGAGGTGACGGGGACAGCAGACAGACAACAGGAGCGGGTGGTGGGCATTTGATTCATGGATTATTTTCTTTGCGGACGGGGTTATTATCCCGTGATGAATCCTGGGTGGTACCGTGTGATAGCGGTGCCCCGCAAGACGCGGCGCCGACCTACACGTCGGCTTGTGAGGTTTCGCATCCTCCCGGCGTCTCCCTGAGAGGTGCAGCGCCCTGGAGAAGCTCTAAGCTATTGACGGTTCTCCCAACATGTGATAGAGTTATCATGTAAGTGCAAGTATGTGTAAAGGGAGGGGCGGGGACAAGGGTAAGATAATTTCAGGTCTATTGGGAATAACTTTGGTCTTCCAAGCGTTTGGTAGATGTTGAAAAACCTCCCTCTATGCATATTAAGAATTTGGTTTGACATTATCTTAGGTAAGAGACATTTACGTCAGCCATAATAAGTGTCTAAGAAACAAGAAACAAAACAAAAAAGCAAATCTTTGTAAATGCAGAAAAGTGAAGCTTGAAGGCTTGAAACCCACGTTACTTGTCGTAAACCCTAATAGTAAGGAAAGCTTAAGGGAATGCGCGATCGCAAGATAAAGACAGTTTACATTAAATAGATGAGGTAGCCTTTACTGTAATCTTTTTCACTGCAAATTTCCTTTTCATTTCCTCGTTATTGTCGGGAGAATTTCAGCTTTTTGCCTTTTAGAAATAGTACGTTGTAAGTTTCTCATTACAATTTTGTGGTATGTTATTCCACTTGCTTATATGAAAATCCAGAATTATTAGAGTTACTGAAATATCACATTAGAAAATTCTAATTAAAAATCACTTATTAACGTTTGTGTATAAATGAATTTCAAAACAAACTTTTAATATTAGTAATTTATGTGCATGTTATATTCAAAACGAATTCGAAATATTTAAGGCCAATTAATTTTCCTTACATTGAAGGCAGAGACTGCTTTTTGCCAGAACACGAAGGAGGCGTACGAAAATTAATACATTAACATACTGGCTATTAAGTCTTTGACCTAGCAATTTCAAGTCTATCTATAGTTTCTTACCTCTAAAAACGTTGTCCAGACAACGCTTTTGCTCCGCTAAATTCACTCGCCAAGTACTTTCTGATCGTATGCTACTTAAACGGTCATCTCCACGATGGGACACTCAAACAAAGCGCGTACATCCCGCTAAGGTGCCCACATCGGCAATTCCCCAGTTCCTTTGAATGCTCACGACCGTTCACGAGAACACAAAGCTGAATAGAGCACATCTCAACTTTGTGTTAATTCGAGACAACGGTACTTGATTCCCTTGGCGTCCGTAAGGGTCCATTTATCGTTCCAGAACTAAGCTTGGAAGCAATTAACGGGCCACAAAGCGAGCACGCCCGATGCGGGGAGGTGGCAGAGGCAGCAGAGAGCAAAAGGGTCAGGAGGGAGGGGCTGCTGGAGAGGGGTCAAGGGGAGCGGAATGGTGTGAAGCTGGGAGGTGTGGGGCAGGAGCGGGGCGGGGCGGGCAGGAGCGGGGCGTGGCGGGCAGGAGCGGGGCGTGGCGGGGCGGGCAGGAGCGGGGCGGGCAGGAGCGGGTCGTGGCGGGCAGGAGCGGGGCGGGGCGGGCGGCAGGAGCGGGGCGGGCGGGCAGGGGCGGGGCGGGGCGGGCAGGAGCGGGGCGGGCAGGAGCGGGGCGGGGCGGGGCGGGCAGGAGCGGGGCGGGCAGGATCGGTGAAGTACGAGGTGGCACATAGTGTGGCGGGGAGGAGCGCGGCGAGGCGAGACGATGCGGGATGGGTTGGATTGCCGGGACGGGGTGTGGTGTGGCGGGGCGCTGTAGGACGGGGTGGGATGGAGAAGGTGGGATGAGATGGGTGCTCGAAGGGGCCGACTTCACCGTGTGGCGGCAGCGGTAGCATCATCGCTGCCACGTCGCAGCCGGTGTGACTCGGAACAGAAATAGGCCTCGAGTATTTCCAGCGCATTTTATCCCAAGGCCAAAGTATTTCCACGCGTGGGAGAGACTAGTTCACCAAGGCAGGAGGAGGAACGAGAAACGTGGGACCACGGGAAATTCCAGGCGGCGGAAGCGCGGGTATGAAAGGGTACGTTCTACACTGACGCAATGCTAATTGGACTTGCAGAAGACTGCAATGCTGCAATCAGGAGTTACTGCTAAACAAAATTCGAATTTTACTACTGCGTCTAAAATCGGATTTTCAAATCACGACTTCAAAGTATTTTAATTGTGTATTAAATTTTAAACAATTTTAAGTTTACTGACATTCACCTAAAAACATGTTACTTTCAGCAGCACAACGCTAATCTAAAATACTATCGATCAACGAATATTAAATGCATGGAACTTGACAGAAATCCACAATAATCTGAAATTCGTTTTCAATGCTACATTTTGTTGCGCGATTTTACGTACGAAGCCAGAGGTGTAAGTGCCCATTTTCATCAGACCGAAATTTTTTTCCCCTCAAATTTACAATTTTGAAACTGCGTCATCTGACTAATCACCTATTATCGTCGGAACGCGCAAACCTCATTTAATTTGCTCGATGCGGGGACCCAAAAAGCCTTTTGTACTTGGAACATCACGAATTCTGCAAGACATTTAAGAATTCTCTTCTGAGAGAGGAAATTAAAAAAAAAATTAAGGTTCCTCTTTCTACGGAAAGAACTTTTGATCAGGGCTAGGAAAACCACAAATCTAGGTCACTTCAGAGGCGTGTGTTTTCGCGCGATAGCAGGCTTTGTCAAGACCGCTCCGAACCATTAGCGCTGATACCAACGAAAATAAGCACGTCTCAGAGCATCACGAAACCTTTCGAATGTTTGGTCCACGACGTCGCAAGACAAGGACTCTCCTACTGCGCCAGAAGTGCTCTTTTTCGTTTATGCAGAGGCGCTAGTAGCTCGCTTTTGCTGGGCCTTCGTGGTGACACGCCAAGCGTTGAATTGTTTGTGCTTTACAAACCTGAAAGCTCCGACGCACCTTGCGCAAGTTCCGGAGTTTAGAACTTTAATTTTAATTCTGGGAGGCCTTCAACTATTGAGTTGTTTTTAAAAACAAATGGAGAAACGAATTTTCTAGATTTAATTCAAATTCTTGCTGCGAACTCCACAAAGTCGAAAGGAAAGAAAATGTTTTGTTAAAGTAAGAAATTAATTCAAGAATAAACACAGTTTCCTTTCTTTGAACGCATTCAGTGAAAAAGCAATATTGTTAATTAAATGATGAATATAGTTTTATTTCAAATAGTATCACCGTTCTTTTTAAGTTAAAATTGTTATACCTTGATTTGTAATTAATGCTTCATACCTCCTAATATTCATTTAGGTAAAATATTTTGTACCGGTACCTACAAAATTGTTGAACGGTATCAAAGGAAATAAGAATTCTAGAACATTTACACGATATTCAAACTAAAAATACAAATGAATTTTAAGACCTAGAAAATGTTATATTCACCAGGAATGGCCGAGATCTCTAATCGCTGGTTACATTAAGGGAAGGCGAACGTTATTCAAATTCGAGAAACTTTCTTACTCTTTTTTCCCGTACTCCAAGGATATCTTATATTTTATATCAATAATACACGATCATTGCAGTATTTATATAGTAATAGTCTTATTACCGTACTTGCAAATATTAAATATTTTTACGAAAATATTAAATTTATTGCAGTGTTATAAGAGCATTTGATTTGTTATTCCAGAGCACTGCGTGCTAGTTTTTGGAAAACCAAGTGCGTGGTTCGGTTTAGCAGCATTCTTGCTACTATAGGCAACTAGTTGTTATACAATTCAACATAATCCCCCAAAAATTCTTTACCCAAATGGGAGTTCAGTCTAGTGAAGGCAAATTGTAGCAAAACAGACACATGAAAAGGTTTTAGATGTCGAAGGAAACCTCGATGTTTTAGTCAGGATGAAACATTTTGATGTAAAATATTCTGCTTCTAATGTGATGCGTAACAAGTCAATATTAGTATAATGTATATTCTGCCTTAAATTTCACTGTGATCTTAATTTTCTAATGAATGTACTACGTAGTCAAGGTTCAAAATGCAGTTTTTTTTTTTTACGTCGTAATATCGTTAATCAGAAAAGCTAATAACACTTGAGGAAGGTTGCGAATAGCAAATGGTTTCGGGCCGCCTGGGGATCGATGACAGTGACAATTGTGAATGGCTGTTGATATCGATGTTTCAGAACAGAAATATGGAACTGACGAAGACATCGAAAGTAAAACATCCACGCTATAATATCAATGTTTCTGCTCCAAAATATCGATGTTTTGGAAACAAAGATGTGATGACAAAAATGTTTTGAAAACCCCTATTTTTGTGATCCCTAGTCCAGTCCCAATTATTTAGGATGAGCGGGACTCCTACGCCACCGTCGCTGCTGCTGCTGCTGCTGCGGTCCGCGGCGCAGCGGGCTGCTGCGCGGGCGCACGTGTTTCTAACGGGCCGCTGCGCCGCCGCCGTCGTCGTCGTCGCGGGGTCTGGGTACCGCTGATCACGAAGTGTGCCGTACCGTCTCGTCTCGACGCGCAGACCGCCGCCTCCGCCGCCGCCGCCGCCGCGTGGCGACAATAACTCCTAAGAAACCCAGTCTAGTGGACGGGGCGGGCTCGACGTCCAGCCGGTGCGGTGAAGCGGCTCGCCGTCCACAAAAACTGGCCGCGCTCGACAAAGCCTGTCGTGTAATAGCTGGAACCGACGCCCGGCCGGACGTGGGGCTGGGCGGCGACACACGCGGCCGCGGCGGCGGCGGCGGCGGCGGCGGCGGCGGCGGCGGCGGCGGCGGCGGCGGCGGCGGCGGCGGCGGCGGCGGGCGGCGGCGGCGGCGGCGGCGGCGGCGATGTCACAGACAGGCCAAGCAGGAAGCTTCATTCCTGAACTCGTCTCGGGCACCTCCAACGCCTGAGCCGCCTGGCGCACTGGACGGCCCTTCTCGTGGGTGTAACGGAGGCGTCTTCTATCTGATATTCTCTAATGACGTTTATTTACTTCGCGAACGTTTATTGCGTTATCACGTACGGTGAAAACACTAACGTACGTCGAAGGCAGAGAAATGTACTAACGTGCATTCTTCAGAAAGGTCAAATTTTCAACCAGCACTATAGGACAAAATTATGTAACAAATCTACGTCATTACCATATGACGAACTGAAACTTACTACAAGGAATTTCTTCAGTGAGCGCATTTTAATGTCTACAGTACGGAAAGAACAAAACTCGTTTTTATTCGTAGATTATCTTACATGTAAATTAGCAACAGCTAACGATCCTACAAGAATCCTAGAGTTTAATAGATGGTTTGCATTCTGGTGTAACTTACATGTGTGCAATAACATAAGCTATGCTAAGCAATTTGTTTGGTCTTCCAAGGAATTATTAATATGAAAATACGAAAAGCCCAGAGCTTCCTGCGCATTCTTAACATACGCGCAAGTTTTCTTGAGCCCTGAATCACTACCCCACTCCTTTACCAGTGTTAATTGAGTTAATTAGAAAATTAGCAGCAAATGGTATTGACAAAATCTGGTAACCAGAAATTTTCGCTCCAATGTAATTGAAACTATTTTGTATAGAAGAACAACGACGTCTAATTCGGATATACTAATTCTTATAGTGTGATACTACTAAATACGAGCAGAAATACAGAATATTTTATTATTTCTTGAAGATTTATGCAACCCTAAGATTTTAAAAAATATGTTAAGTGAGGCTCCAAATACTCCTATACACTACGAGCTTTCACGATCTGATTATAGCAGACAAACTAATATCTATAAGCATGTCCAAATGTAACAATATTTAGAGAAGAGAGACTTTAAAATATTGAGTAAACATACTAATCTGGTAGCAAACGCGACTTGTCGCCTTACAAAAATATTTGGGATCACCAATGAAACATCTCGATGTTGCTTAAGCAATACCAGAAATAACTAAGTGTAATGTTACAAGGGAATTTTCTTAGCTAAACATAATTAAACAAATATTGCTATCTTAACACGTTAGAAGTTTCAAAAATAAAATTTTTGGAACGAACGCAAAAGCACATTTCGCCTGAATTAAGTCTAACGCGTATTCCTCTCGCTACGCAATTAGCTTGTTTGCCTAGGTGCAAATTAAGGACTAGATAGAACCACCAATTACTTTTCTCCCTCATCTACAACTCTCTCACCCAAGAGCTCAACACGAAACCACAGAAACCGTTCCAGCCTTCCCCGCCCCCGTCTCAAGAGCGGAGAACATAAGAAGAAAGAAATACATAAATCGTTTATTTCAGAAAGAAGACAAGACGCTGAACAGTAACTTTCTGGATAGGACAAAAACCTAATACGGTCACATGGCACTAACTTTGGAACAGAATTTATATTTAAAAATTGACACAAACACACCCCTTCAGATTCGCTTGACTTATGCTAGATCTTCCTCCAACGATGCATGAATAAGAGAACGTGACTGCACGAAGAAATCAATGCAAAAATCGACTTTTATGGCTTCTGAAATAAGCACATGGCGTTTCACATGGTGTGACGAGGAGGAGGTAGGGAGTGAGGAAGGGCCGGGAGGGGGCGTGGTTGCCGCCGGCATGTCAAGGGGTCAGATTCGCACCCCTGGGGAGCCCCGTTAGAGGCCCCGGCGGTGGCGCCGTCGCCGCAAGCAGCGTAGAAAGCGTTACGGCAATTACCGGCACTCACAGCGGCGGAAACGCGCCTCCGCCCCCGCCCCCGCCCCCGCCTCCGCTGCACGGGCTTCGGCGCCACCGGGGCTGCTCTTTGCGCCGAGTCCTGCCGGCACAGACCTGTCTCCTCCGTATTTTCTCACCTCGCAGACATCCGTCAAGATCGTATAAAAAACAAATTATTTTGTTGAAGGCCCCGAGTTTCAAATGGTGCATTGAGAATCACTGTGCTGAATAGGGGTTTGTTTGTGGCAATGTCGAGGATTAAATCGATCGTGTTCGGGTTAGTGGAGTTGTCATAAAAGTGTGTTTGAAGAAGAGGAAATAAAATTGTGTGATGATTGTAAGTCAGGGAATATTCCAAAAATATTAAATTAGCTTTAAATTAAATTAAATTTAATAGATTTATCAAACAGATTGTTGGTTTCGACAAGTATAACCCACTAAGCAACATAATTTCATCGAAACAAAATGTTTTTTTAACTCCCTTTCTCCGAACTGAATCGAAATGTCTTCAAATTTGTGCAACCGCGAATGTGGGCTGCAATTCACAAATCTCAATTTTTATTAAATTACTCGGGCCTCATGGCCATAACGCACAAGAAATTTCGTGGGGCTCCATGCACAAAACATCAGTTTCTGAAAGTATTATCTACATGTTGCCGTTACATGAAACTATTGAATTGAATTGAATTGAATTTGCCATATTTTACGTGGCGAGACTCAGGCCATGAGGCCTGCTCTTCCGTCTGACCACGCAAATTTCGTTACACTCCTTTCACCAATCATGGGAGAAAGAAGGTATTACTTGGGCGACGAAACAGGCGATTTGAATTTAGCTCAGAGGCGTCATTTAGGCTTGAGGATCTTTTACATGCAGTAAATGTACTAACATGGGACAGCCGGCTTTACTTCCCCTCCGAAGGAAGGCGTACGAAGGATTTTTCGCCCTTAAAAATCCACGGCTTCGATCGGGTTTGAACCCGCAAACTTGGGTATAGCAGTCCGATACGCTGACCGCTACACCATCGCCGCCGCAATTGAACTATTGAACTTAAACAGCAAATTACAGAACTAGTAACTTGCAGGCAAACTCATCAACTATAACAATGGTTTTCTTGGCTATGCTTTGTGCTGTACGCGAGTCTGTATATTTATGACCAAGTCCTTAGAATTCCCACCTGCCGTAATGACTAAGAACTATTAAACCTAAAAAGGCGTCTATAATTAAACAAAGGTTCGCAATTTATTCCCAGACACAGAGCTCCCGTACGACCCGACTCTCTACTTTTTACAAAGAAATTACGTAATTTAAGTACGTTGCGGCAAGAAATACTCCATTTGCTACTATGAATCACTCCCCTCTTTTTTCCGACTGCCAGCGGAGAATGAGAGGGAAAGCCCAATCGTCTTTCGCGTCGTACACCGCAGAGGTGATGTAGCAGTTAAATTTGGATATTGGAAAGGGCTCGTGATTTTGTAACTCCACCGGGAGCCACGTTTCCTCGAATCTGAGAATCTGCGCCCGCGGTCGTGAACGTGCGTGACCCCTGCCCCACATTCCGATCCTTTCACTCGAGTCTCTGCCGCGCCGGCACGTGATCTCCAGCTATTCGTAACTAAGTTCCCGCGTCAAGGTACCGGCGAAGTGCTGGCGGGCAGGGGGGGAGATAAGGTAGATAACAATAATCCGATCCAAATTTGAATCGACACACGATTTAAAATTTAGGAAATAATATTTTTAATTAATGTCCGAGGAATTTTGAGGTAATTTTAAATTAAGTACTTCTTGCACTCCATATTTTCTCTAAACAATATATCTGAGTTTACCCGATAATTTATACAGAATTACGAAGAACCCAAACTTAATTGTAATAATATTTTCGTTACGTAGATGGCGATTCTACAGTGTTGGTATCGATGTCGAGATATTATCGAATCGATTCTACAAATATCGAAACATTTTGGATACTTCAAGTAGCATTCGCCTAAGTCTCTAATGGCGACTGATTTCTAAGGCAACAAATTAACAGGAATGAAGATTTTTGCGCATTGCCCAGAGTAGATGCTTGTTCTTTCACAACAGATAATTTAGTTTAGAATAATCAGGATTGTTCGAAAACCGGAATATAATGAAGTGCTTGTTAACCAATTACTTCCACTCTTGTCCCTCTCTCATCCCTGCGAGGTGTGTATGCAGTCGCATCAACTAGGCTTCTCATTTTTATTCAGAGCTTCATTTCTTTTGGCCTCACAAATCCTCTGATATCTTTCCCCTCGATCTTAACTTATGTTTGGCTCTATTCCGTTCCAATCACAATGGAGCAATACATTAACATTCTTAATTAATTATTTAATGACCGCTACGTAGACTGATGGCGGACAGCGATAAGGTAGCTTTTACGTCGCACCAGAAGCCGATACCCTGCATCTTCACATTAGTTTCGATTGATTAATTAATTAATTACTTCGTGTTTCCGGGTGCGTCAGTAGTCGTCAATGCTCTAGAGCCCTGTTAAGTGTGGAGCATGTTTTATCATGGGATGTGACGGCGTTATTCTTCCACAGGATTGTGAGATGTAGCGCTGACCAACACGTCAGCTTGCGGGGTTTTCCCCAACCAGGTATCTCCCACCAGCGGGGCACCGCCCTACCCGAAACTGTGGTCCCGCAGTGCCATGTCCCGCGGTCCATGAGTGGTAGTGCAGTGCATTTAAGTGTGTGTGTGTGTGTGTGTGTGTGTGTGTGTGTGTGTGTGTGTGTGTGCGCGCGCGCGTGTGTGCGTGCAAGTGTGAGTTAGGACAGAACTAAGAAAAAAAAGATCGCGCGTGGCTCGTGGCCCGTTTGTTAGGGTACAACTCCAGCATTCATCTGATGTTGGATCGGAGAAACCACGGAAAACTAACGAACCGGAAAGCTGACCGCTAGAGTTCTCCTCCAGACAGCGGCTGAATTGGACTCAAATATTTAATTGGTGTAGAAAATCCTGCCATCGTCGGACCCCCCCCTCTCAAGCACTTCCCGGTCAGAGGCACTGCAGTGACATCACTTGATAGAGTGAGCCAACTCAGCCGCCCGTTCGTTTGGAAATCATAAGCGACTAACATGAAGCGGTTTTGCATTTGTAATAGTCTGGAGAAGCCCCGCATTTAGTATCGCGGAATCTGTATGCGAGGTCGCCTAGAATGCGATTTATCGCTTTGATTCCATGGCTCTCTTTCTACGAAGGTGCTCGATGCGAGATCGTGAAAGGAAAGGGATGCCACGCTTTCAATGTACAATGTTGCATGCGAAGAGTTTTGAGTGGTTGCTTGCTCTCTAATGCAAACCACTGGCCTTGTGTTTTTAATAGTGTCATACATTCAAGAAAGTGTTACAATGCGCAATCCATGGATGCCTACGACATAATTTAAAATACAGCGTATATCTCTCTACAGCGAGATAGACAAAAATATTAAATACGATACATAATTTAAAGTATTTTTAGCCACGGGAAGCAGGGTGTAAGAAACATTAGCATCAATATTATTCTAGTCGTTTCTGTTTGCAGAGAAAGAAATTACATTTTGTTGAAATGAGTAAAGAAGTACTAAATTGTTTCATAGGTATTCTAACTCGAGACTCGTCATATCCAATTGGCAGTGAAAATGTGCACATTCATTACTTCAGAGATCTTTGAAAAGTCTAGTACATCTTCTTTCATTCATTTTGATTGATTTCCACGTAAACTGAACCAAGATAAATCAAGCTGAAGATAGAAAAAGTGATGGTTTGTAAACCACAAGGCTCCCGAACGCTTCCTTAAAAATCTGCCACCGCATCGCGGTTGCATGGCTCCTCCGTGTCCCCGGGTCTTTCTGGGAAGCCACCTCCACAAATCAAAAGCAAAGAGCCCCTTACACGCGCTCTAAAGTGTGTTTAGACAACGTATTGAAAGTCGGCAGCGATAAGCAACGAAGTGCCGAAACGCTTTCAGCGGCACAAGTCGTTCGTTCAGTGAAAGAATTCGGAAACGAGTCAGTGGGTCGGGGCAGAAGGACGGGAGGGGGGGTAGGGAGGGGAGTTGAGCGGCGAGGGCGCCCGCACCCGGCGGCGCCCACACGCTCTTCGCCGCCGTCGCCGCCCGCAGGAATTGCCCCTAATAGTGTCGCCCGCCCATTTCCGGCCACCCGCCCGCGAGCATTCCAACGCGGGGTCTCCGCCGCCGTTGCCCTCAAAACGCAACCGCGCGCCCGCCCGTCTGGGCCGCCCTCCCCAGGTCTATCTATAGTCTCCGCCCGAGGGCACACCACACGGTTCTCAGCACGTGGGAAAGGATACAGAGGATCAGAGATCGGCCCAGACGGCGGGCGGAGCCAGGGAGAATGAGAAAGAGAAGGAGAAAAGGAGAAGAACGAAGGAGAAAGGAGGATAAGGACAAAGACAGGCATAAGGAAGTTTGAGAGTAGCGTAAGGAGGTCCGAGTCCGATCCTCCTTCGTTAGATCGGATGAATGCACCTCGGGAAGATTGAAGTGGTCCTATTACGGATGAGACATTTACAAATGAGGCATCCTTTAAACAGAAATCGACCATTGTGGAGCTTAAGATAACCGTGGAATACTACAGGCAGCAGTAATCAAACTCGGAATTTATATATTTGGGGCAATTTAAATATTCTTGACTATTTCCACGTCAATAAATGAGCTTCCAAAACGTGTCTCCAAACTATCTTTTCACTGTAATAAAAGAAAAGTCCCGAATCTACAAACGAATACCTAATTTTTTGAGATAAAATCGTACAGGAATCGATCGATTTCAAATGTCATATTCTCACAATCATGAACATACTTCAAAGCTATGAAAAATCTTCAAACACTCGTTACTACTCTGTGTACAAATGCGAGGACTTAACTCGGGAAAATAGTTATGTAAGATGAAAAGAATCCTGCAATATTAAGTCAAAATAGACTCTCGGTTTAAAGCAACAGTATTATATCTCAACAAAAATACTTTATTTTTTAAGATTTCATTCCTAACAGCTTATTTCTGTACTGAAGAAAATGAAGTGTGCTATTCACAACTCAGTTGCACAGAGTGTGCGACTCGAAGTCGGTAGTTCACGCAAGCAGACTCCACGCCAATTTGAGATCCGTGATTCAATGGAAACGTTCGTGATTTTCAAGTACCATCGCGTATTTTAATCGGCAGATACCACGTCTGCCCGTCCCCACATCGCAAAGGCGCCACCTAGGTGTCAGAACACTCTGGAATCTAACTCAGGTTCCTGTTTTTCCAAAAGGGGGGGGGGGGGGGGGGGGTTACGGGCACTCTGATCGCCCGCCTGGGGGGACGGGACGGGACGCGACGGGGCTTGAACGTGCGTGGGCGAGCACGGAAGGCGCGGTGGGCGGGACGAAGAGGGCGGGGCGTGGCGGGGCGGAGTACTCGCGTGCGCGCGCCGGAAGAAGAGCCGGCCGGCGGGCGGGGCGGGGCGGCGGGCGGATGAGCGGGGAGGTGAATGACACTGGGTTTACACGGAAGAGCGGAGCGCTACGTGCTATAGGATGCGATGCACGCAGCAAGGTTACTACGACTCTCCCGACTTCCCTTGCTGCATTACGTTACGCATCGTCTAGTACCAGCACGAGAACCTCTGGTCTAGTGGCTTCTGAGTTGGCAATCGAAGCCGTACTTCATAAGCAACGTTGCTCTACAAACTAAATTAAATGTATTTTTTTCTGGTGATAATATGCACACTAAATTATAATATGATTTCTTAATTTGTAAGTGATCAAATTATTGATGTTTCCGGGCACGTCAACTGCTGTGGTCTTAAGTCCCGTTAGTGTTCTGAATATTGTATGGAGGTGCCGCTAATTTCTTCGTTGGTGGATAGTGAGATCCTGCGTCGAGGTCTTAGTCGGCTGGAGGGGGATTTCTGCCGTCAGGTATGTCTCATCAGAAGGGCACCACCCCACTGGGACGAGCTGTAAGCTTTGTAAGCTGCCAATTCGTCTTTCGACACGTTTGGTAGTGTAGTCCATGTAAGTGAAAGTGTGTGTGTGTGTGTGTGTGTGTGTGTGTCAAGGAAGAAGATAGGACAAGAAAGTGGTCAGAAAGATTGTGCGCAATCGGCCGCTCGTTTGCTAGGGTTTCACTCTGCAATCGCTTGGTATGATCGGAGAAACCACCAAAAGCAACCGCCCAGAGCAATATGACACTAGAATTGTCGAGACAGCAGCTGAATTAGATGTAGCTTTATAAGTAGTGTCGAAAATTCCGCCACCGTCGACCTATAGCATGTCCCGATGACAGTCGGCTCGGAGGGAAACTCCGTTGGTAATGTGCAAGTGAAATTTTTCTCATTTTCAACGACAAATCTGTAAGAAATCGTTCAGCCATTTTCTGGATCGCTACAGAAATAAGACCTTTAAGTCGAATAGTGTTGCACAGAATTATTGTTGAATAATATTAGAGTGAGAATGCTTAATACCGTGCTTAAGTCTTCCTTTCCGTATGAAGTCCTGTTCTGTTTTCAAGCCAGTATGTTGTAAAGAAGGTATCTACAAGTACCCGTTTTCAAATGCTACTTTTAATAACAAATGTGTGTGTGTGTGTGTGTGTGTGTGTGTGTGTGTGTGTGTTTGCGCGCGCGCACTTGAAGTATTCAAAATATTCGCGAGACTGTTACTGTACAGTTATCTATTTCTCCTTTCGATAGTAGCTCTATCTAGTACTCTAATCACGATCTAATTGGACTATGATGCAAAAATATCTTCCACTTTTTCCTATAACTAATAAATAAACTCTGCTTTCAGCTTCTTAACTATGTAATTCTTTTCATTATACGCATTCTTACCAGACAGATATAAATAATAAAACGTCACAGAATTATTTTTTATCTGCCTATCTTCAATGTGTGTGGGGTCGCACCCCCTTCATTGTTCCGGTCACCGATCCCCGACCACAAAACTACATCGCTGGCGACTACGCCGGCCTCGGTCACAAGCAATTAACCTTTGGGCCTGGGAGTAAGAGAACAAAGGAGCCTCCTACGGTTTCATGTCCGCCAGCGACCTGCCGGGCTCCGCCTCCCCATCTCCCATCAACGGGAGACCAGTGGACGCCAGCGCCATTAGCCACGCCGTAAGAACGACAGCCCTTTACTGCCGCTTGATTACGTTACGCAGCAAACGCGGTAGCATTGGGAGCAGCCACGCACCGGATGCCGAACCGTGACGAAGCCCTACCCAGGCGTACTTGCATGAAACAACGGCGTAAACGTCTTCCAGCTGCTACCATTTACTCTCTCTCTACGACTCGTTTACTCTTTAATGCCGTCGTGGTACTCTACGTGGCTTGATGGTATATTTCAACCCGTCACTATCGATTCAATGAATCACCGAGCACGCTCCAATGATCGCAGGTTTCCTTCGGGGAATTAGAGCAGCCCGTTTCGCTTAGCTCGAGAAAAAGGAACTGAAACTAATGTGTTTTGCAATACTTCACTGATTTTTTCACGAAAATAAAATATGTTTTAACGAGGAGCCGCAAGAACGAAATTTAATTCAAGGGAGCAATTAACATTGGAATATTCCTAGCGAGTCGTTAGAAAAAGCTTCACTAAAAAATTCACTTCGTAAGACTGCGTTTTATCCCCCCTCGCTGACAAATTAGTAAACACCGTGCCCGGGGTACCTTTCAAACCATTGTACGCCCACGCCTCTTTCTTTCGATTGCCTCTCGACGCCCTTTGTCTCGAGGCTCGAGCCTTCGTGAATATTTTTAGCACGGGAAGTCGTTTCTTGCGGTCGAGTGTTCCAAACCCTCCCCATGCACTCTCTCTCTCCCTACACCCACGAGCCCCGAGGCATCAAGGAGCTTCGGAAGCTTTTAAGTCTTCGCGAGTTGACCTCCGTCTCTTTCCTGTCCTTTCTTTTCCTTTCCTTCCAGCGCCACTGTTCGCAAAACTGCGGCCTCTACGAACGGCTTTTTAAGCCTATTTTTTAGCACGAACCCCGACCTCGCACGACGGTCGACAAGGGTATTCCTAGCTCTTGCAAACTCTACGGGATCTGCGCACCACAGCTCGTGTCCGTGAGAACCCCGACCGAGTCCGGACCACGCTCCGTTGCAGCTAGATCCGCCGCCTCGACAATGCAGGAAGTGGCCATTAGGGTTTTGTTTGTTATGCTAACGTCCTCAGCCGGATTTCTTACCAGACGGACGCCGAGGCGGGTATATATATATAGAAGAGTTACCAAATGACGCGATCGCCCTGGAATCCGCTGAGATGACGAAGACAAAAAGAACTGGAGAATTAAGGCGGCGGACGACTTGTGCTGAGTATCTAGGGGCAGGATTAGAGACTGTATTAATTTATTCGTCCCGGATAGACTTACTAGAGATCTTAATAACTCCTAACTTTCGTTTACCAAAAGTGGGCGTGGGATATGCGTGAATAATGAGAACAGTTTCCACGAGTCCGGTAATTAATTTACCTCTCACATCTATACCCAGTTAATGTATTATTTCCACAAAAGCTATTGTTTGTTCGATTCAAAAAGCATGTAAAGTTGAATTTATTACATCCGGGCGTTCAATTGACGCATTATTCACACAATGTAGTTCGTGTATTAACTCAAAAATAAGATTGTTGACAATTGCACATTCGCCCTCAGAGGTTTGACATAGATTATCAATCAACTATTGCAACCTACATCTCGATTACTGCCAACGAAACTTTACTTTAAATCTACTTTATGTAATAACGTAAAATCTACTTTAAAGTACCGAGACCAAAACAAAACTTAGTCGAAGTACCAAACCGCGAAACGCATGAAGACACTTCCAGACAACGCTCTTCAAACAGTTTAGAAGGTATTCTAAAAGCTTGGCGGGAATTTCAAATGAAGCGGGAAAGGCCACAAGTCATCAATAGCAGGGGTAAACGAGCCTAGATATGAATGTAACAGTTTTGTTTTAAACTAATGAAATTCACCTCATTACTATATTAGACAATAGCATGGGACAGGAGAAATTAAGTGAGAGAAAAGAATGCCGGCCAAAACATAATAGGTGCTACATATCTTCCAAGGCATTGGAGACACTTGTGTAGTTAATGTTTACCGACACGAGGAAACCTGAATATATACTCGGGTTTTTCTAACGTGGCGGATGAGGGTAGTATCTCCAAGATGGAATTCGGCACGACTTTTTTTAGTCATTCTCAGTCCTGCCGCCAGAGTCGTTTGATCTGTAGCACTAAGAAAGATGCAAAAAGTCGTGCCGAATTCTATCTTTGAGATATTACCCTTAGCCGCCACATCAGAAAAATCCAAGTATAGTCACACGTGTCTGGGGGAGTTTCGGCTTCGCGAACCGCGCCCGTCGCTTTGAACTCTGTACTGCTCATAGTTCCCAGACCAGGAAGTTTGCAACAAAATGTTTCACAGCGCTCCCGCATCGACACGGCTGTCTACCAAAAGTTGAAAAAAAAAAAAAATTAAAAAAAACACCCACGCCCCAGAGAGTGAAATCGGTGAGTAGCTCGGGTATCATTCAATATCAACTCTGGCCGTTTTAAAACGCACATTATAGACGCGAGAACTCGCTGGCTGCACGACTGGCAGACGCGCCATGTTCTCCGTCTGTCCGACCCGGGCCAGGACATTTAAAAGAAACTCGAAAGTCCGTCCCGGGCCGTCCGGGGCCGCGGGCAATTTAAAAGCAGCAATTTCCAGCACTCCGCGTGTCCTTGTTCCGCGCTGTGCCGCTCCGCGCCGTGCCACGCCCGTAAAACGCGGCGCATCCGCACTGTCACTCGCCAGATAACGGCCGCCACTAAAACAGCAGGAGCACCGGTACAGGCGGCGGCCGCGATATCCACGAGCGCGAAAGAACCCTCCTGACGAACACACTTCCAAACGACGCCTTGGGATGCGACTGGCGACTTGCACACTGGCTCGAAACGCGCAGACACCACGCCGGAGCTCAAGAAAAATGAGTCCTCGAAAAAACGGTCATTGTTCAGATAAGTAAAGAAATATCTCTAGGAAATTGTATTATTAATAATATTGTAGTATTATAATGTTACTCTAGTAGAAATGGTATTATTAATCACAGAATGACCATGACTCATGAAAAAAATTTATATATTTATGTACGAGATATGCATTATCCTTATATTCAATTTTATTATAATTTTATTGTAATTTTATTCAGATATAACATGACAATTGTATATTTTACATGTATATCAACTTTTGCTGCTGCCATACATAATTATTAATTAAAATTGTAGTATTTTATTAGAAATATATTTCAGCAAAACAATTTTTTAGGCATTCCCTCGAAAATTTTGAAATGAAGTAATTTCTCACCTATCAAACGAAGAAAGACGAGTTATTCGGGGTATACCCCTGGTAGTACACCCCATTTCGTTTAAGCGCCTGGATGTGCATTTCCGTGGACGTAAATTCTCAAAATTGATTTTACATTAAGTCTGGATAATACTGATACTACGATCACTATACTATAAATAGAATCCTACTTAATACATTCATATCGAAAAGATATTATTTGTCCCATGACAATATATATTCACCTTCGACGTTTACAGCTCACTGCATCAATTGATAAGTACGTTTTTGACAGTTGTTAATGTTGCTTCTCTTATGAAATCACGGGAATTCATGCTCACCTACGGTGTTATTTTGACCCACTGTATACGTTTACGTCGGCGGTGACTACGATTGTGACGGGAAGGGTGACGATGGCAATGGCGATAGCCGCCGTAGAGGCGGAGAAAAGGGGGACCCGCGAGAACAGTCCCACAATTACAGGAAATTGTGGTCTTTTTCTTTCGTTTCTCCGGGCTTTTTATAGAGTGAAGGCTGCTGCCGTCGCCGCCGCCGCCACAACAGTCACCGTGGTCGTCGCCACCGTCGTCGGTGTCGCTGCCATTCCCACCTTCGTGGGGCACGCGAACTCCCCACGTCGAGTCAATCCACATTACTTCCAAAGGTGAGAGGGACAGATTAGGCCAGTGGGCGGGGGAGTCGATTGGATGATGAGACAGGGGGAAAAAAGGTGGAATGATACGCGCCTGAGTAAGTCAGAAGATCTAGACATCTGCTCGAATCCTTGGAGACTTCATTTAAACTCCGAAAAACCACCAAGTCAAACCCATCGCCGCATACTTACAGTAATGATGCGTTCGGTTTCGTCGGATTAGTGATTGTGAGTGAAGTACATGGGAAGTTTTGTACAGAAACCAGATATTTTTATTTGTAAAATTGAGGAGGGATTTTTTGTCATTAGCAAGTAAATAGGCATTATGAACGCAACAAACGAGAAGCAGCAGGGCTTTGGAAATAAGATCGCTGAGTAAAAAAGAAGACGGGCAGGATGTCTAGAAATATGGAGAGGTGTTATGGTGAATGAAATATGGAGAACGTTAAGAGGTGGACAGAGTGAATGAATAGTGAAGAATTGAAAAAGAATGGTATTAGCACAGAGTATTGTGCAGAACTATGGGAAATAAACTTATGAAGGAGATTTCGTGGACGAGTAGAAGAAAGGCGAACGTCAATAGAGTTCTTGCGAGACGCGTCCTCCTCTGAACGTAACTTCATTCCACTCTCTCATCCCACCATGACGGGTTGCGTCCTGTTAAAAAGCGATACTCGACTCAAGAACTTTTTTCGATCCATCCTCTAATGCGAGGTTCGGTACAGTTTAATTCTGAACGTCGTACGAACGTGCCGTCATTACAGAGGACGCCTTTTCACCGCGTTCAGATGCCCGTGATGTCACGAAGCCATAAAAATGGTCTTGGAACAATTACAGATCTTCTTAGGAACCGAGTATAATGCCCGCAACAAGCAGTTTTTGTAAGTAGCCGACCATATTAATGGTACAGCGAGCAAAGGAGATGTCGGAAATAGGCCGCCGAATAAATTGCCTTATTACCGTGGAGTGCTTACGAAGAGATTTAAGGTTGAAAGCGCAGATGGTGGGCCAGGCCGGAGACAAATGACATGACTGAGTGTACCGTTTTCTACATCGAGCAGGCATTTCTTCCTAACAGTGGTCACATTTGCTCTTAAGCAAACAATTTTCAGTAAGAGCAGGGTAAGTCGCAATATTTAGGTTTACATTAAACTGCTTCCCGAGGTGTATTTTCTGTTGTGAAAACGTCATGGTGAATTGCAGTCAACTAACAAGAGAATGAAATGACCGTACTGGGGTGTTTTGGGTTATGACTCTTCAGATGTCCATTTCTGCTAAACGTGCTTTCCCTATGGCCTCATTAAGTTGTGATCAAAAACTACTGGCACCTTAAATATTTTTCGAAATATTTAGTATTTCGAAATGCTGTTTCTGCAATTCGGAAAAGAGGCAGGGAACGTACACGATAAAGAGTACTTTATTGGTTTTCAGAACTTTCGCTCCTTGTGTACTTTAGAGAAGGTTTTTTTCCCCCAATGGGACCATCTAACTATTTACGCTATAGCCTCTGAAGTACTTCTTTAAATAAAGTTACAAATATAGACCGTTTAATTTATACTCAGCGTTTTAAATACGACTCAACAAAGTAATGAGGGCATATGTGTTCGGGAAGATCCGTTTAGCAGAAATGTGCCTCCCGAAATCGGTCATGCCATTCCCTTTTTAAAACATTCCTTGAACGTGTGAAGACCCATTATCAACGCGACTCTTTCAGCGCGACTCTTTCATCGCGAGCGACCTGCCACGGCTACCGACTGAGCCTCCAGCGAACCGCGTCGTCTCCTTCGGCTCACCTGCACCCCTCCTCCCCACCCACCCCCCCCCCCGCGCCCCCGCCTGCCAGCCAGAATCCACAGGGGCCGCTCGCGGCCGCAGAGAGAACGAACGCTCGCCCAAGCCAGCCAGCCAGCTCGCCCCGCCCCGCCCCATCGTCGTCCTCGCCCAACGCACCCGTCGCCGCCGCCGGCGTCCCGCCCGCCGCGCCGCAACACGGGGCCCTCCCCCAGCGGCGTGGAACGCGGCGGCCCCCCAGGACCCCTCGCCCGCCTGTCACCTTGGGACTGGATCACGGAGAGATTGGAGGAGGGTTGAGAAGGGCGCGTCGGGACAAGATTTCCATCGCGGCGTGCCCAGGGGGGCGTCGAACGCGTAAGAGGCTCAGGGCAGGCCATGGTCGAGTGGGAGGGCCCGGTGCGGCGTGCGTGCTGCCAGCGCCGTCGCGCGTCTTCGGGCTTCCAACCATGGAATCGACTCACAAGATCGCGGCGGAAAACTCGCGATGGGGGATCGTGTTACCCCGCCAAGCTCGCTTCGTCAGGCCTGAGTAGACGAGGAGCAGGTCGGTGGGAGAGGGCCGTGGCTGGTGGAATTCGACAGCGAGTTAGGGGTCGGTAATCCTATTGCGAACGCCTTTGTATGTTATGGAATGCTTCACAATCGCCACTCGCGTGAGGTTTTCTGTAAAAGTTTTGATTCATTGTAGTGCAGGACTCGAAAGCACGCGTTGTTCAGAATAGTTATTTACGTGACTAATAGAGAGTGCACCCTAGGCGTTCGAATGAAATCTTGTCATTTTGAAACAAGTACGCTAAAAACACTTTCCTACGAGTTACGTACATTTTTTAGAACGAATTCTTGGAACCATACTACTTTTGGGATCATTGTTAATACGCCAGGCGGTAGCAGTGTTGATACATGTTACCACTGTTTTTTTTTTGTTTTGCAGGACTCAATTTTATTTAATCGCCTTGACATCATTGCAGTATGTCTACGGCGGTCTACATTGCCCTATACCTATCGCCAAGTAACACTTTCCATTCGATAGAGAACGGAAGTACTACATTGAATGTATTACTACTGAAGTACTTTATTCTACATTTTCCAGTTAAAATAATGAGTAATTTACAAGCAATAGAGGGAGATGACTGAACGTATGCTTGACGTTATCATTTATGAAACATCCGAATGTATCTCTAGTGTAGCGTCACGTTGGCGGCCGTGGGAGGGAGGAGGAGCGAAAGTATCGCATAGCTGCAGGCTGAATAGCTTTGGAGCCCCGGCGTTGGGATATATTTAGACCAAGTGGATGCCAGCTTGACCTGGAAGGTCACGTGGTAGACGCGAGCCTCCCTCCTACACCGAGGATGGTCACGTGACGGCTACACTCGAGGTATAAAATCGAGCCGACGAGCTCTCACGGGGGTTTTTGTTCAGGAAACCTCGCGCGATGCACAAAACTTTACGCCCAGGCTGGAGCGTGTCGTGCCTCTTGCACGGGTGACGAGGTCACGGTAGTGGCGCGGGAGAAGCGTCAGTGGAGGCGGGGCCTCCCTAGCTATGTGGGGTATCCACAGGGAAATACTCAAAAGTGTGTAGTTTCGGAGCAGAATTTAGTTATTGCACCAACGTGTATATAAACTTGTATATACTTGTAAATGCGTGTGTTTTTCTCCATGACGCCACACCAGCTATCAATATATCAAGTTATCAAAATAGCTATCAATATCACAATAGCTGATCAATAGGTGAGTTTCTGGAGTTCTAGAGAGACTGAAATATTTGAAAACTTCCATGTGCTAAAATTTAAGCATTACGGTACACCGAAAATCCATCCGCCCAACTTCACCGAACAATGTCCTAAGTGGAGCAAGCAAAGCTCCAGATCTAGCGAGCATCCTAATTATCTGCGATAAATGGAGATATTAGGAGGTCGCCTCTACAACCGGGGACCCGGCCGCCTCCGCCAGCATTCACGCTCGCGCGCACCTCCAGCAGCTCGGCTCGCGGGAAGCTCTCTGGCTGCCCGCGCTATCTGGGTAAGCCGCCACGCTCCGTGAGCAACAATGCCCGCGCCAGCATTGGGTGCTTCCAAAGCCGCCGGGGCCCGGAGGGGGGGGGGGGCGCCGCCCGCCGCGCCATTCCGATTAACGGAGATCAAACGTACGCCAACGAGAGAGGCGGCTTTTCGGATCCAGCGAATCGACCGGGGAGGGGGCGGGGAGCGAAGGCGGGGACGGGACGAGAGCGGATAGTGTGGTGGTGAGGGGTGAGAGCGGGAGGGGGGGCGAAGGCGGAGAGGTGGGCGGTGGCGAAGCGGTTGTTTTCCTCGGGCGTTTGCTTCGGATCGCAGGATCTCCCCGTATCTCCGCCCACAGTTCCTCTGGCCAGGCAGGTCTCGTGCTCTTGTTAAGCTGTGCGCAAACGGATGATTTCCGGTAATCAAGGTAGGTTTCTCTACTGCGTGGTTCCACGAGTTGGTCTTTGAATTCCCAGTGAAACACCTGACTATTCACAGTGATAAGGAAGCAACATTACTAATTAGTTTCCCAGACATCACACTGCTGTCTTCAACGTTTCACGATTGTTCTAATGCTTCTAGTCATACGATAGTTGCTAAATGAACATTTACGTAAGTTATTTGTTTAAAATTTAAATCTTTCGTTTTTTTCCCAAGATATCAACCTACATTTCACATTATCCCGTTGTTCTATTCTTGTGCTTCTCGAAGTACAATGTGACTGCAATTACTCAGTGTGGGTGCAATCACCTGAAAAGGATCAACGGTAAAATGACAATGGGTCAAGACATTTGAAAGACGAGACATTCGATGACTCAGTATTTTGAGTAAAAAGGGAAACAAAACAGTTTATTCCCTTCTAACGAAAAAAAATCAAATGTCTTGCCTAAAAGTCCAATTTCATTTACGGATATCGTCAACTTCTCGTCCGATACCACTCAACTCGTCCGATACCACTCAACTCGTCCGATACCACTCAACTCGTCCGATACCACTCAACTCGTCCGATACCACTCAACTCGTCCGATACCACTCAACTCGTCCGATACCACTCAACTCGTCCGATACCACTCAACTCGTCCGATACCACTCAACTCGTCCGATACCACTCAACTCGTCCGATACCACTCAACTCGTCCGATACCACTCAACTCGTCCGATACCACTCAACTCGTCCGATACCACTCAACTCGTCCGATACCACTCAACTCGTCCGATACCACTCAACTCGCTGAATCGGAATACCGTGAAATGAAAAGGGAAAAAAAGAAGCCAGCTCGGGGGAGCGGTACTGAGCAACGTGTTGCGTTGCGGAAGTCCAGAGTTCAGACCTGCTGAGACCTTGTTTTCCTCGAGCTGGAAGGCCGCGAGGTCCGTTTCTTGCGCACCGCGCTCACCTGGCATTGCATCGCTCTGTCGCTCTGCCCTGGACATGGCACAGTGCACGCCATACGCCGCGCTCGCGAGCATCGGCGACAGCGGACGGACTTGTTTCTTTGCCGCCTGCACGACCCAGACGCAGGCCTTGGCGACGAGAACGAGCCTCGCGGGCCGGCGCGATTACGATACACGCTGGCCTACTTCGGTTCCGAGAAGCGCTCGTCGAGTTCAATTGCGGGTTGCCGACGGCTCGATATGGAGTACTTTTTCTGGACTTCTGTCCATTATTTCTTTGAGATTGTAACGAAGAGTGAAGTGTTTGCTGGTGGCAACGGTTTGATTCATGATGGCTTTTCGAACTGCTTCGTTTAAAAAAAATAGAATGAAAGCATCTCAGAAGCAAAATTACGTTATTTCCAGTAATTGTTGGTATTATGTCTTGATATTAAAAAGTCATCGAATTTTTACTTTGGTCAACCAATTTTTCCACATAAGTAGGTTTGTCCATTTGCGAAAAAGTATATCTATATCAGTGATTTTACGTAAATACTCTGATATCCAAAGTATAGAGAATCTTAAAGGTACATCCAACTTCATCCATCCACTTGCTCTTTCTGATGAATGTAATAAATACGACTAATTAATTTGAAATTACTACATTACACGTCAATATTTTACATTGTGGAAAGCAAATTCCGGTATTCTCAATCAATTCTGGTAGTTTGGCTTTTTCTTAGCAAAAACAAAATAAGAGTCATGATTTCAGTGTCATTTGGAGCACTTTTTCATAACTGGTACACGTGTCACTTGAGATCGGTTTTCCTAGCCTTTCGCAACAAATAATTTATTGCAGTTTTTATTTACAGCCCGGCTTTTTCCGAATCGACGCAATTCGCACGGCTGCAATCCGGGGAGGTGGGGGGGTTGATTTCACAACGATAAATAACAGGTCGCACTATTTTTAGCCGATTGTTACGTATGGTTCATTTCACAGTAATGACGCGTAGCCGAGCGGTTTTTAGCGGCTGAATGCTGGCATGCGAGCGCGCAAAGCATTAATCGGGTGCATTCAGCACGTGTCGGTTAATAATTCAAATGGCTCGACGCGCCCGGACGTGGGAATCGGCAGGTGCTACGGGATTGGCGTGGGGTGGGTTGAGAAGGCTGGGGGGGTGGGGAGGGGGAGGGGGGCGTTGGAAGCTGGGGGGTTGCTGGGGGGCTGTGGGGAGAGAGGGTGTGGGATGGTGTATGAAAGGAGTGAGAGGAGCGGGGTGATGCGTGGGCAAGGGAGGGGACAGGGGCGGGAAGGAAGGCAGGTAGGCCACCCTCCCATATAGGAGTAGCAGGGTTGTGCAATGGGAGTGGGGGTGGAAACTAGGATGGGGCATCGAAACCCGGGGGAAGTGGGGTCGATAGCGCGTCCGGTGCGATTGAAAATGTTACAGAGGTATTTAAAAAAGGTTTTATCGGTAACGTTGATGGGCGTGTTGCTGGAGGGGCTGTAGAGGAACACCGCGTTTCTCGGAAGCCCTAAAATTTCGATGCAACGATTTCAAACAGGAGATAATTGAACTAGATACGAACACGCTGAATGCTTTACGAAGAGAGTGTGAGGGGGTTATGAAAGAGCGGTTCTGTTTTCAATATGACTTGAATAGGGAAATGCTGTGCTCAATACCTATTGCATTCTGAAAGCGCTTAATACACTGAACGTTTTACGTCGACACCAATAGGGTACGTACACGGAAATCAGTTTCTCTGGTTTCTACCAAAGCAAGCATTATGCAACTACAATTTATAATTATCCTTTTCTATGTGAATAAAATGATCATTACAAAAACAACTAAGTTGAGATGCATTTACTCAATGGCTGACAACCCTTGCAACCATTAATTAACTTACCTGCGCTTTCCCTGTACCCGTTTACGTGCTACAGCAATTATAACCAGAAATCACCAACATTTTCGGGACCGTTAATCCGACGATACACTTCGATACGCATAATTTCACCTCACTTCCCACCTCATTCCACCGCTTTCCACAATCTCGCCGCTCCCGTCTGACGTCTGCCGTCTGCCAGGGTTCTCCGACAGTTTCGCACGGCGGGGCCCTGCGTGCGTGCACGCAAAAGCGCGCGCCCGACAAATAAACGCGCCGCCAAGCGGGCCGAAGGCGCGAGGCGGGCGCGGATAGTTCGCAGCGCAGCGCCGCGGCGGAAGAGCGGACAGTTCATAAATAAACCGTCCCTGAATTTGCGGCGTCGATACACAAACTAACCGCTCGTGGCAGGTGTGCGGTAGGCGCGGCCGCGTCGCATTCCTCAGGTGTCTCTTACGCGCGCTCGCCTGGGAGGCCGTGGGGCGGCCGGGCGGCGGCGGGCGCGCGACGCACCGAAGCGCGGACTGACACGAACCACAAACTCGCTCATGCGGAGGGTTGTTGCGAGACGAAACTCGATATATTTCGAATGGATAGTAATGAAGGTTCGATACGTTGCCATTGCGCCGTCTCCGTTGCGTCTAGTATTGAGACTAACGGATAAACGATTTAACTAAATTTATTCATTTATTCATTCATTCATTTAGTTACTCAATTTGTTCATTTAAATTATTAATTTAATTTATTTATTTTTGTACTTAGTTAAGGTCGCTCTATAACAAGTTCATCAGCGACACTTCTCAGGATAAACGATTCACAATTCAAGAAACTATCTACTTTTCGTCAGTGAATTTTCAGTTTATGAAAAAACATCTTTTCTAGAGCGATGAAGCGCCGACTGACACGAACCATAAGCTCGCTCTTGGGAAGAGTTCCTACGAGACGAAACTCTATACTTCGTATCTACAGGAATGAAGGTTCGATGCGTTGCCATTGCAAAAAGTATCGATACCTATGGACAGACGATTTAGAATTTAAAAAAAAGACGCTCTTTTACGTACCATGTATAAATTTTTAGTTTATTCAAAAAATCTTTCCTAACATTTAAAACATGTCGCCACCTTTACGCCAGTGATCTATTGCCAGGAAATTCCAGATAATCGACCTGAAATGTCAGTATATATTAGCGCGAGTTTAAGACAGGTCGAGAACATTCCGTCTCTTCTGGAAGTGAGAGTCTGGTGTGAAATAACGGTCTGGAAGTTTAGCAAGTCTGTCCCGCCTTTTCTACGAGTAAACGAAACATTTCGAGTGCAATGACACAGCTCTACAGGGTAGTGACTTACGGAGTAAGTGGAGTGGACTTACCACCGACTCCTGACTCCTCCTCCTCGTCCATTTTTATTTCCACATGTGACAATGCCAGGCCTCAACAAAGGCAACCGTGTCCAAAGGGCAAGATGAGCCCGTCCAGTTTTGACGAGCCC
The DNA here is from genome assembly GCA_964035755.1 of Teleogryllus oceanicus. Taxonomy (NCBI): domain Eukaryota; kingdom Metazoa; phylum Arthropoda; class Insecta; order Orthoptera; family Gryllidae; genus Teleogryllus; species Teleogryllus oceanicus. The sequence continues at coordinate 306,537,519 of CAXIVR010000001.1, read as the reverse complement.
CCCATTCTTCTTTCGTGAAAGCAATAACAAGTGCCACGCTGCCCGCTGTCAACCAGTCGTTAGAGGGCGCTCCGAAGGGGCTGTTAAATTTTTACGGCACCCGCGGAGGCGACGAAATTTGAAACGGTACAACGCGAGGTGTGAAACCAAGTCAATCTCCGGTGTGGTGAAGGGGAGGTGCATGGGGAAACCTTGCGGTTACAACAAGCGAGGTAATGTTTCCGAAGATAACTAATATCGGAGGCCCAATTTTTTTTGTGCAGGTTGATTGCGCGAGAGCTCAGCCTTGGAAATTATACGAGGGATGCCCGAAGTCAATTCATCGACACTTCATGTACGAGTTTTTAATTAGTTTCAAATTGTCAATCATTAATATGTCAATCAATAACCTCGTAGAAATGGCGTACCTTCCAGGAGTGGGAAATGTTTCTAACAGGTAAAGGAAAATTAGTTTATAGACATGCGGGTTCGCAATGTTCTTCAAAGTTTTACTTTTCTTGTACACCATTGAATTAATAAACCAACGCAACTTCTAATTTTTGACACATGTTGTTAATAATACATTCCTTTATTCTGCACACATTATGCATGTCCATCCTCTTCAGACTCTGCAACTTTTTCTGTTATAAACTATAATATTCATCAGTCTTAACATATTAGACTAGTCTCTAGGGAAATCTTGCATATTCGCATTTTACATTTGCGAACGTATTAAAATTAAGTTGAAAAACGAAAGTTTCAAACTTTCCACAATGCCCAAAGACGCTGAACTTCACCGCCGGCCACAGTGTCTCGTCGCCAGAACGAGTGTAAATTACCGTTTTCACATTAGTTCCGTAAATGTAGTGCATGTTTATGGATGTAGCGGTGGTCCACTCCCGCTGAAACGAGAGATTCGGCACCGACCTACACGTCCGCTCGCAGGAATTCCCCCCCTTTCTTCACGTATCTCCTCATAGGGGCACCGCTCAGGTCCCGTCTGATCTCTGTATGGTGGTGCAGTGCATGCAAACTTAAGTGTAAGTGAATAAAGGGCGAGGAGGAGCAAAGATAAGAGAGAAAAGCGGCTCGTTTGTTACCAGACGAATGCGGGTGCTGTATTTTAACGATCTGAGCAGCCGCCGGCCGCTAGAATTGTCCAGACTGCAGTTGAATTCGACGCAACTCTCCAGCTAGGGTCGAACATCCGTCACCATCGAGGAACTAAACCTACGATCTCCTGGTCAACTATGCTGCAGACCGACGGGTGTGGCCACCGAACCCTCGCAGGCGGTCGCGAGGACGACGCCGGCCTTCGAGGTGCGGGGGCGGCGGCGCCGGAGGCAGAGGTCGGGCGAACAAGGGCTGCGGTCGGGCTGGCGACAGCTGCGGTCGGCGCCGCGGGTGGTCGGGCGCTTGCCGCCGCCGCCACCGCCACCTCCCAAAGGACGTGGTCGCATGTGCCACCCGAAGCCGCAGCGTGGGTTGGTCCAACGCGTGGGCGCCTAGGGAAGGCTGACGAGGGGGTGGGGGAGGGAGAAGGAGGGCAGCTGGGCAGTTGAACGACGGGGCAGTCGTCGCGTCGGGCATTCATTTCCGCCTAGACAAACAACGCAGCTGCATAGACAGTCGTAAAATGGCGGGGGCGGCTTTCACTGATCATAAAACAAGGCTTTGCTTTCCGAGAAAAGGCCTAGACTAAAGATTGCAAGCCAATAGCTTCAAACGTTAATACAAATAGATCTGGAAAATAATATGGACTTATAATATAGTACTGAAAATACTTTGATGTTTATATATTTATATTGTTTCAATTGTTTTTTATAAATTTTTATTAATTATTAATTTGAGTAGGAAAAACTTTTCGAACGTACAATTAAAATTGATTAAATATTAGTACCCCGCTGGTTGTTAGAATATAAAAAAAAATCACTGCGATTTTTCGAAGAGTAGTCTGCTGAATTTCGATACCAGTTAAAACACGTATAATCACTCCACACTGCAAATGCAGTGTACATTAATATTTGCAACTTCCGAAAGCGCTTACCGCATTACATTGAGTCAAGTCCGAATAAATATCGCACATACACTTTTGCAGCCATAGAAATGTTCATTTGACAAACTTACCCTCACGTAACCCACAACAACGTGCGTCTTCGATCTATATCGCCGCTTGAGTCAAAGACTCCACTATTTGACCAGCATTTACGATCGGCTAGAAATACTCCACCGGGGCCTATGACGTCAGTCGAACGTTGCTACCGACAAATGCCGCTCGTGCCTCTGCCCCTGCCCGTGCCCCGCCCCCTCGCGCAGTATACGGAAGCGTCGCAGCGCCGCTCAAAGCCACCCCGCGCGCGCGCCGCGCGAAACCCGACGCGGCCGGCGGCGCAAGGAGCCCCACGCCGCGAGGGACTGCGGCCGGGACGCGAGCATCGAACTGGCGGGGCGATCGATGTGTTTGTGCACAAAGGCAATCCCCAGGGCAACGGCCGCGCGCCGCCACCTCCACCGCCTTCCGGAATGCGAGACGCCGGCGCGCCCGCCCCCGCCCCCGCGCCCGCGCCGCGGCCTGCGGCGCGTGTGGCCGCCCCAGAGCCGGCCCGCCTGCGCGCCGACAGAATCCCCTGCAACCCGCAGGCGACGCCCGGCCGCCAACGCGCACAGACAACGGAGGAGGTTCTGTTGGAGCGGAGGCGGAGGCGCACCCGCGAGGAGGATGAGGAGGATGAGGATGAGGATGATGAGGATGAGGATGAGGAGGATGAGGATGAGGATGAGGATGAGGATGAGGATGATGAGGATGATGAGGATGTGAGGATGAGGAGGATGAGGATGAGGAAAGAGGATGATGAGGATGATGAGGATGATGAGGATGAGGATGAGAAGGATGAGGATGATGAGGATGAGGATGATGAGGATGAGGACGAGGATGATGAGGATGATGAGGATGAGGATGAGGATGATGAGGATGATGATGAGGATGAGGATGAGGATGAGGATGATGAGGATGAGGAAAAGGAGAAGATGGGGAAATCGAAGCCGTTCTCTGAACTGCGTTAGTGGTGGCGCCTGACAAGTTTATTTTAATGTCCAAGTTTCATTAGCGGTTATTGCATATTATTCCTTAGAATATACATATATTAAAATAATATAACTTGTATGTCATTAACTACTGCTATTTAATTTACGAAATACTTCCAATAGAAAATATAAGGATATACAAGTAGAAATATTTCTAGCACCAAGGTGGTGAAAGGGGCACGTCTTGGAAAGCAAATTCTACTCCTTTCATCAACAGTTTGGGAAGAATGGGAACTTGATACTCTCGAGCTATTGTTAGAATTCAGTGCAATGTAATATTGTCTTATTGTTCAAGTTTCGTTGCGATGCTACTTTAATATTCAAATTCATGAACGAAATGTATTTTGCATTTCGAATTTTTTTTTGGTTTTAATTTTAGAAATGAATTAATTTTTTGAAAACGATTTGTTCCATTATACTACTTCCGATATTATCCATTAACGCACACGTAAAGACTATCACTATTTCTTATTACAAGATTTATTTTGAATGCGTGCATTCTAGTAAATATATTTGTACACAAAAAAGTAAAAATAGTTTGTTTTTTTTCAATTTAAGAAACCAGCAATCAGAGAATGGTGTTCGAGATTAGGAATAATAGATGATTATTCTGCGCATTAACTTAGTTGGAAATATAATGCAATTACCCTCTCACTGGCGTCTGACGAACGATGTAATTTAAGTTCCAACATGCAATGCATTCATTACAAGTCGGAGCGCGGCTCCATCAAAACATGGCGACACTAAAATGAAATATCCGTGGAAAAGAAAAATGGGGCGCCTGCAGTGAGTAAAAGTCTCTCCGGGAACTGCGGGAGGGACGGGAAGGGTGTCACGGAACACAAAACCGAGTGGCGGACGCCAACTGTTGGCGACGGGCACTGCATGCGGAACCGACGCCCCTCGACGCCACCGTTCGCACCCCTCACCTCCCCAATGAACTGCTCCACCGCGGGGTCCAAACCGCCTCTACGCTCAACAGACGCCTCGCGCGGCCACGCCTCATCGAGCTAAACGAGCTACGCGCGTCAATACAGTTAACGAACGCACGCGGCACGGCGCGGATGGGTTGGATGAAACGGAGCGGCAACGGACAGAAAAGAGGATGGCGGGAGAGGGGGAGCGGAGACGGAAGAAGGGGGGGGGAAAGGTTTGTGACAAATGATGGGCGTCGCCCGCGTCGAGAACTGCAGAAGTCTGCAGCGGCCGCGCAGTCGCCGGCGGCGGCGGCGGCGGCGGCAGAGGCGGCGACATTTCCAGACGTTTCTTATGCGCTGCGATTCTTTTGGCGGGAGGAGATAAATGTCACAAGGGGCTTTATGGAGGGCGTCGGCCAGACGGGAGAGAAGGGGAGCGGACTGCAAGGAGATGCCGGAAACAGCGCGTCTGTGCACCAACTCATGGAGAAACGATGCATTTGTTCTCACGAGAAATTTGCTAATTATGTCCTACGAAGCGATGTGTTTCAGTTTTCACATTTTACTGTAATAAACATACGATAATAATAATAGGAATAATAATAATAATAATAATAATAATAATAATAATAATAATAATAATAATATGGAAAAACTCTTGAAACAAGAGATTGAAAATGTGGGAGTCGCAATTGTAATTAGGGTCTCTAGTCAGATATTTTACTATCTTAACCCCCTACATCTTCAATCGGGTCTAGAATACTAACGGGTAAGGACTCCATTGATATTCCCAGCTCACAGTCTGCGTAGGTATGGGAATCCTAGAGCACGAGTAACAAGCATGACGTGTGGAGAACGCCTTAAATAATACAACTAATCCGACTTAACTTTGGAAAAAGTTTCTACTTTGTATGTTATCATTATAAAGTGTTACTTGTTACTGCGGAAAATTATTTTTCACACGATGTGCTTTCTATGCATCTTCTCGTTAAAATTATAATGGACGGCGATATTACCGAGTAATTTCTGAAACGCGTTTTCAGAACGAGGTGATCATTGTTACTTCTTGAGAAGAACTTCGCTCTACAGCAATAGACCGTAAATTGTTCGTACTAATTTGTTGAAATAATAATAGTCTTTCACTTGCGCTGATTTTAAAAAATTAGATTTTTTATGGTGTAATAGCACCAGGCGATTTCTATAACATGTAAAGAGACGACCTAATATGATCAAATGCCCAGATTCTCCTCTCGCGTTCACCGAAATGTGGCAAAGCGATTCCCTACAGGGACCCACCATACTTCCTATGAGCGTGAACCAGAGCCATTCGATCCGCTTGCAGGTGCAAGCCAGAACAGCAACCTGCATTGCAAAGCTGGGCCACATCTTTGCAGGCAGACGCCCTTTGTTACAGATCTGTCTCGGGTCGACAACAGCCGCCCACCTGCCGCGGGCAAGGGGGGGAGGGGGCGCTTGCCCAATGCCGGGGGCGGCTTAGGGGCGCTCCGGGCAAGAAGAAGCACGTCTCGGACGAGCCCGATGAAAGCGGTCGCAGCGAAGAAACAGCAGGAGGAGGAGGACATGCTTTCCCAGGAGCCGACAGGTTTTTGAGACCGCGGGGGCAGCTGGCATAGGGGGAGGGCGGGGGCCGCCCCGTCACGCTGTGAATTCAGGGGCTGGGAGGCACTTTGTCGCCCGGATTCCACCATCCCGCCCCCGCGTCTCGTGGAGCACCCCCCTCCAGAGGAGGATCCTAACGGCGCCTGCCACGGGCACCGGCATGAGCGGACACGGAGGAGAAGGTTCGAGAGCTGAGTGAAGTTGCCAAGGGCAGAACCGTGAGAACGCACAGGAATGTTGCCATACGTTTCGGTATACATACTTTACATAATAAACTGCAAAATATCGCCGTCGTTATTATCGCACGTCAAGGAACGATACTTCATACTTGTTAGTGTCCACACTTGATTAAAAATCATGAAATTTAATGCATCTTGCTTCTTATTCCAAATATTTCTTTCAATCTTTTCAACAACGTAATATTTTTAAAATATCATTAATGTTTCACAAATAAGGAATTTGAATAGCATAAGAGGAAGGACATTGAGCCGAACGTTTTTCTTGATTACATAGGGGTTTATTGATGGACTGATTTACTGAATGAGAGATTCAACTTTTTATAAAATAACACTAAACTACAAATTAATCCTAATCCACAATCGCGATATGAACAGATCCCGGTAAAACTTTGAATACACAATAATACTGGAGTGGAGTGCCAGTGAGGCTTGACACCGAAAATTGTTTGAAGCCTCGCGAGAGAAAACAGTTACCAGGCGGTTAGTACGGGAGTGAACGTATGTGAGAACCGGAGGAATCCAGCGCCTACGATGTGGTGAGCAGGGTCTTCAATGCGCGAGCCCAAACTATACAGAAACCTGGAACCGCGTGGTGCGTGGTGCGGCCGGGCCGCGGGAGGGGGGGAGGCGACTACGAGCGTGGGGTCCGGCGACGTGGGCGAACAACGCGCCCAAACAGGTGTGACGTAACAAGACGCCTGCGCGACGCCAGACAATGGGAGCGAGATGATCGGCCGTGCGCTTTCACCGACAGGTAGCAGCTCTCCGCCCCCGCCATAATACAAGTTGCGCCTTTGTAGGCGCCGTTTCGGTGGGCGCCCTTCGGGAACGGAGGCGATGACTCACATTCCTCGCCCCCCCCCGCTGCCGGTTACTTGTTCACGAGGAAAAAATGCGCGTGCAGTTGGGCACATAATGGGAGATTATATAGACTGAACTTTACGCACTTCTCTATTTGCCGAACTCGATTCAAGTTCCAGACTCTGCTCAAGACTTTTATCATCGAAGATTAACGCTTTCATACACAATTTCGGGTCCAAAAATGCAGTTGAAATGCTGGTTTAAATGTATTGCGAGAGAATCTTTAATATTAGTAGTAAAGAATATAGGAACGGAAAAGAAGGAAAAAATATTTGTACAATCATTAATAAAAAGAGCATTATTTAAGGAGTAAACATGGAACGATGAAACATCGTTATTTTGCGGATAAAAGCGCTACATCTGGAAGATTGGCCAAGCATCGTCTCTGGGCAGGAAAGTCACAGAAATTCAGCGAGTAGGATGTACCAGAAGAGCGACGGATGTGACGGCGGGAGCGGAAACGACGGCGACATCGGCGGTGATTCGACGGGGACGCCACGACCGACGGACGGACAGACGGGTCGACCGGCCGGGAAGGGCGGCGGAGGCGGACGCGGCGGCGCGGGGACGGGCGGGGCGTGGGCGGGCACGGAGGCGGGGCCAGGCGAGCGCCAGCGAGGGCGGAGAGGCGGTTGCGGCTTGAATTTCCGCCGCCGAAGACCCAGCAGCGCCGGATACGACGCGGACAGGTTCTTCTTTCCTCCTCTCCGCTCCTCCTCCTCCGGCCACGCCCCCTCCCGCGCACGTCACGAATTACCGGCGAATTATCCGCGGGCGCCCTCAAGGCGCGGGAAGCCGTGGCTGTTCGCAGCGCTCGCCCTCCCCCGCCCCACGTCCACGTCCACGCCGGGGCTTCAGCCAGACACTGCGGGCCCTGCTGGATTAGGTTGCGCCGTTGAGCCGGTGGTGCTTTACAGCGTGCTTTTTTTCGTACATCAAATACAAATTCAGTAACTTCATTAATTTTAATACTGCCTGACAATTCTATTTTAGGGAAAGGTATTAAAATTAATGCTCAGATGCCGAATTTGTATTTGGTGCATTAAGTAGATCACATACGAATAAACGAAATTTTATGTACCGGTAATTGCAAACTAATATTCACATACTGGTGCGTGGAAGTTAATGCGGTCTGTTTTTTCAATGTCTGAAAATTATGTAATACACACGTTGTGTTTTTAGGTCCCTTCCAATTTATTATGAAAAACAGTTTCAAATGATTCGTCATCTTCACATCACATTCATCCTTCAATGCCGAAATATTTTCGTTTTATTTCAAACCACGACTTTATTAAAATTTAACAGTTGTACAAAACTGAAAAGAATACTCTGTTTCGAAAAAAACCCTCTCCAACCGTTTGAATCTTTTATCAGTATTTTAACTCATTCACAGCCTGGTAAGAATTATCAAGGTTGGCAGTTTTGTTCAATTACATTCGCGATTACACGCGATAAGCTTTCTTGTCGCTTTTCGTTACAGTTCCACGAGTTTCCCCAGCAATGGGCGATAAACAGCAGTTAAAGGGCATTTTCACTCGCACACGAGACTATAACATCGGTACGAGGAACTAACAGTTTGACCTAACCCCGCACGTTCTGCTCTAAAAACCTCACTAGAGGCCAGTAGTCTCATCTCGTCTCCGCCTTCGCTACGCGCGCGCGATCTTCTCAGCTTCCTTCACTCGCACTTTAAAGCGCGCTGCCGACAAATTTATAACATTCCACCAGGTGCATAGGCTTGCAAAGCAAACAAACTGCCTCATAAGATAGCCTCTCTCGCGGCTCTTATCACACAACATCCGTGTACGGGCTCTTGCAGGAGTAGCAACACAAACCAACACCCAAGATACATATCTAATATTAGCTTTACTTGCTACAACACTCCGCCAAGTCGACGCTCGTAGCACTAAGTTGTTCGTATGGCATGCGCCGCTCTGTACCCCTTTCTCCCCACGCCCACTCTCCCTCCATCTCGGTTCTTCCCCTCCCTCTCTGTATCTCTCCATCTTCAGTCTATTATTCCATGTTGTCACTCATTGCTGGTAAGTTTCTTCCAGCACCCTTCTATTATTAGAAGTGTATTCATACGTACACACAACTAATTATTTTCTTTAATGCTACATTTTTTAAGAACAATTTGTAGTTGAAAGTACGATAAAAAAGTGGAAATTTACGAGAAGAAAACTCAATATTTACACCACACTTTGGGTGTGTCTAGACCGATAACTGCATTTTACAACGAGGGCCTAAATCAAATCGTCTGTTCATTTTCGTGATTGACTTCCCCAACAAATAGAAGAAAGCACAGAATGACAGTTAAATTTCTTATCTTAGGAAGCAACAACATTTGAAAACTTTTGTACCCATAAGCACGTTCTTAATTAGTTTTTTCAGAAACTCCCAGGATTATAATAGATCGTGAAGAAAGGGTTCTAGACGATTGGTACGAGAATAAAAACAGCAATCTATACCACAATTTGATCATTTGACAATTCGGTAGCTAGCTATAAACATTGCGAGGCTGGGATCTGTTTAAATCTATTTGAAACAACACCTCGTTAATATCCTGCGTGGTTTCCGGCTCGACCACAATCGCTCCCTCGCTCCCACCTCCCCCACAAAAGCGAAAAAAAGGCCGCGTCAGAACAAACGAGTCCCCCTTCCTGCCCCCGGTTATTGAAGGTGCGAGCGACGGTACCACGTAGCTTCATCAAGGGAAAATTAGGGTAATATCCCCCTCCCCCTCCAAATGACAATGACCAGGAACAAGTGAACTTCATGTATAAATAAATATTATGCTAGAAATTAGCGTTGCGGCCCGGGTAGCCGAAGAAATTATCTCATAGATCGTCTTCCAAGTCTTGGATTCGAGTTATTTCCATGGTTTTCCCGGACACTTCCAAGAGAGTGACCGAGCACAAACAAAACGGGCCACGGGCAAAGGGCGATTTTTGGTTTTCCATTTACTTGACATCATTCTATTATCTCCTCCACCTTTTACTGGGACGCCGTAGTAGGTCGCGTCCTATACGCCGGTTGGGACAATCCTTTCGGATCTTCCATCTGAGGGAGACTGATGCTAAGACCTAGATTTACTGTGATCCATCTCTCTAGTTTTAGTTGTAATAAGACTGACGGCCGTGGAAAAAGTTAACTCTTATCCTAGAACTACGAACCCTCTTCCAGATAAATTGGAAAGAATACGTTTGATTTTTGTGGACATAGGTGTCACAGTATGTGTTCACCCAAGAATATCGAAGAAATAAAATAAATTCATGAATGTAAACATTTTCCTCGAAGTTTGTCCCGGAATTATTTCTCTACATTTATCTTGCAACAAGCCGACGAACGCAATCACGTGATACAACTACCCCGCCCCCACTCACGCCATCGCCCGGCTGCACGGAGATCTCTGCAACTGCCTCATCGTCGGCCCGCATATGGGAGTTGCCTACCCGCATGCGTGATCTAATTTTAAACGCAGTCTCAGAGGCCATTACGTTGTTTGTAGAATACTAAATTGTAGGACGTGAACAAATTTGTTAACAAACTACTTGTAACACTGAATATACGATTCAATAATATTTGATCTCGTGAAATTTCTCGCTTCAACTATTATGAGCCATTAATGAAAACCACACGCCCGACCCTCAGCTTTCCACATACCCATCCCTTTAAAAACGAGCTTTGACCTGAATATTTGGTTTAGAATGATTACAACGGAAGTGCGTCACTCATTAAATGATTCTCCACAATATTTGTTCTTTTATGCTTCGCACTGCCAGAACATAACGACCGGCGTTGAGGACGTTGCGTCCGAAAGAACGAATCGTCCCCTCGCAGCACGGCATCGCGGAGCGGAACGGGTCCCGGGTTTCGGGCCCCGAGCCGGAAGGGGTCTGGGGGGGCTGGTATGGGGAGCGGGCCCCTCGGCTTGGCGTGACGGATCGCCCGCCCGGATGCGGCAATAAAGAGTGAATCCGGTGCCAGACACTTTTTTCTACTTTCTGACTACCGGAGCTCAAGTGGACTCCTTTGACAGTTGCATTCGACGAAATCTGCACCTTTGCTATAGAGCCTGGAATGTAACCACCGAAGACTTCCGTGATCGGCTGAGATGTAAGAGACTTCTTTTGATTCTCTAATTACTTAACGTACATAACCGTTGTGCGCGGAACGTTGGGTTCGTATCCCGCGTACGACTAAATGATTTACAAACTGATACTGTGGAGGTAATAGCAAGCCACCACTAATACCTTAATCTAGATATTTCATCATAGCTCAAGAGGGTCAGATAACCGGAAACCACAAGTAACGCTGAAAGACCCAGCATTCAAACGACATTTTGCTTCACATTCATATAACAGTCATTCAATATACCCTCCGAATATAGTATTGATTGCTAACAAATCTGAAAACGGAGCGAGACCGTGAAAGCAGATACTGGATTGTTTTACTAAATCAACAAACAAGACAGACTTGTACCCTTTGAGATGAAAACGTTTATGCATGTACACTACACAAAATTACAACAATGCAGTTTACGAGTGTACACAGATCCAGTTAATTACCACAACATCTCAATCACAAACGTTTTACGACCATCCAGGGCAGCTCTAGTTCTTTGTTCCTCCAGCTTTGTTTGGGATTTCTTTCAACAAGCCTTGTTTGTGCCACTGAAGGAACAGGAGACCGCGTTTAGAAAAAGAATCTAACGATTTACAAGGAAATGTGTCTAGTCCTATACATTGCACCTCGAAACCAGTTTTTGGTGTCACTGCTCCCATTCTGAAATTGTTGAAAGCCGCACGGAAACACGAAACCTCTTTTACCGGAAATAAAAGACATAGGAACAATGCAATTCTTTGCCACGGTCAAAATAGGTTCTCCTGTCGTTTTAGTGTGGCGAAGGAGGAGGAGGACGCACTTCAACTTCCACGATAGTCTCCTTTTAGTAATTTCGTTATTTCAAACAACAGGGAAATATTCTTTCTTCACCAAATTAAAGAAATATATACAAACGTATGTTTTACCATTAAACGAAATTACAACACTTAAATGATTACTAAACTAATTGAACTGCGACCTCTTACGTGTAATAAAATTAAGAAAACTGCTACGACCCTAGAAAACTGCCAATTTTTCTAATTTTCCTAATTCACAGTCAATTGCATTGAGAATCCGGTTAAATTCCTCCTTTTTAATTAACATTAAAAGCTGTATAAAAGTTCAATTACAATCAGCATAGAACAAAGTATATTGAAATCACACGGCACTGTCCAGTATTATCAAACTTTCGAACACAATTTGAAAAAAAATTCAAAATTAAGTTTGCTAATTTTACAATTTTTTCGCATCTGTCTTTCTTGTCATATCAGAAAATACTTTCTCCGCTAAGACTGAAAAAAATAAAGAACGTTCTTTCTTGATATCAAAATTACGAGGAAAATTCCTGAACAACTCCTTTACGATATTGATTCGAAAATAACTTTTCGGTCTCACTCAGCATAAATTTCGTATATCAATACGAGATCTCAAAAGCTACGCATTGCTTCTTGACTGTAAATGGGATTTCTTTATAACAGTACTGTATCACTTGCGTATGCTGCAAGAGCCTATTCCTTTTGCCACGACAATGTCATTAACCTCCAGTTTCCAATAAGCGCAACAAGCGAACAAAAACAAACAGAAATAGTTGACTCAGACCTCCAAACTGATTATCGGCGAAAGGTCCGCGAAAGTTCTTGGGAGCGACGACACCCCTTTGCCACTACGTGCTCCACGATAACTTATCTCTGAGACCTGGCGGTCAAATTCTCTTGTGACCAGGTCAATAGGTCGTCTGGCGTGATGCCAAGCAAAGACGATTCAGGAGAACACGTAAGCAGATAGTGACCGAGTATAAGCAACTCTGAATAATCGACTTTATATTCTCATAGGTATTGACTAAATCAGCAGTTAAGCAATATGGCGTCAAAAATGTACTTAATTTCAGACAGGACAGAAATAGAGACAAATAATCATAGAAGTTAAATGGATTCTTGGGGCTGTCTTATCTGTACCTTACCGCTATCGTTTTGAGCCATGAAATCCCGTGTTATGCATGAGCATTTCCTGAAACGGAATTCCTATTTAGTAAGTTCCATCTTTATATGTAAGTTTCACCGCTTTCACAAAGCAGAAATTAAAATGCAAGAGATTGTTTTAGTTATACTTGAAGGGTCTTGTTTCCATCGATTTCTACACGGCACATGAAATCTAACAACAGACCCTTGTTACCGCCGCCAGCAGCGCGCTGTACCGGCGCTCCCCGAATCAAAAGGACATGCCGTGTCAAAACGACACTTCCAAATTACCAAATATCCCAATTACATCACAATGAGGCAGTCCGGGCGAGTTGCAACTTGCCACTGCAATGTCTTTAACCGGGAGGCAGATCTTCGACACCAGCTAGATAGTTTGTTCAAATACAGCCGCTCTCGGGAAGAGAATTCAACCGATCGGCTGCTCTGATCGTTAGTTTTCTGCGGTTTCTCCGATCAACCTCAGTCGAATGCCGGGATGTGCGCGGTCTTTTCTTCCACATCCGTGTCCACTCTTTCCCCCTTACATATACAAGCACAATACCACCCCATATGTCGACCAATAGGGAGCTCAGAATCCTTTCCAGCTAGGGTTGATACCTGGAGGGGGGACATCCCACAAAATGACGTGTAGGCGCCGCATCTCACTTTTCAGAGGAGGAACACCGCCATATCCCGGGATACAGCAGGCATTCATGGCATGACTCATGATCATAGCGACTGACTACAAACAAATTGATTAATCAATCAAACGCACAGGCACGTAAGGGCAGCGTCTCTGTGGCGTTACCTCTCCCCTTACGCTCTGGCGACTGCAGCCAGCGCTGGGCCTGGGCGTGAACGTTCACCCCGAGAGCCTAGTGAACTAGCACACAGAAAGGAACGTGTCACTTCACGCGTCGGCTGCCAAGCACCGACGGCAATGGGTGGGGAAGGGGGACGGGGAGGGGCACGGGAGAGGGGGAGGGGGAGAGGCGGCTCAACAGCTCGATTCCGGTCGGCGTTCACGCCTCTACCTCTCCACCTCACCGGACATATCCGGACTCCCTCCGCCCCCGTTGCTCCCGCTCCCGCTGCGTTCTGCTCTATCTGCCCCGCCCGCCATATAACGAGGCGCAGCGTGCTCGCGGGCGGAGCGGAGTCCGCATCCGATGCTGAATTTCTCGCGCGCATTGCCCGCCACCAGAAAGCACTCACGGACCGCATTCCGACATTTTGTTCTCACGAACACTTTACTACAACTACAACGTACACTATTCCAGAATTCTATACACCACAGCGACTACACAGTATATTCAAGAAACAGGTCTACACAAAAATATTATTATTATTATTATTATTATATTATAATATTATATTATAATATTATTATATTATAATATTATATTATAATATTATTATATTATAATATTATAATATTTTATTTTATTTTATTTTATTAATTATTATTATTATTATTATTATTATTATACCTCCGTAGTTAACTTCACTTGTATTTATCCAGAGGACATTTCAGTGGAATCATGAGAACAAACACGTTGTGCTCCTTGTATTACACGTATTACAAGAATTTAGGCTTAAACATCCATGTAGATGTGCAAGTATGTTCCAGCAGAGCGTCGAACATGCGTAGCTATTGCGACAAACTTTTTTAACGAATAATTTTAAACCGTCCAGAAAAAAGTATTGGGTAAAAGGGTTCGCGAAGAACATTATTTACCCCCCAGTTGGGTTTTTATTTCGGCTCATTGCAACCTCATAATGCACTTGTGTTGAAGTGCAGGCAGGGGGGGGGGCGATCGTGTAAGAACGGTGCGAATCATACGGAGAAGTGGAGGAAATGAGCAAAGGGAGGAGTTGCGGGATGTAAGAAAAAATATTTCCATTTTGTACAAAATTTTATACAAAAGAATTAAATGGGTTAAATTAAAAACTTATTGATTCACAATTTTCCTTTAACCCTAGTCTTTCTCAGTAACCATGTTCCACCCTGAACATAAATAATGCATTGTTAAATGATCCCTCTAGTTTCTCTGACAATTGGCGGAGATTAAACGTGCGATGAAAAACGAATTTAATACTTTTATTTAATACTTGACGACATTAATACTTGATAAATGTTGGAAACCATATGTATCGATATGCAGACATTAATATCTATTATATTACATATAGTAATATTCGATTATCTGGTTTAATAATATACATGACTGAACGTACACAAACAATTCTTTTCATATTGCAAGCGGAACCCTCGAACATCGCTTATAAACAGATTCTCAATGTTAAACCGTAGTAGCGACTCTTTTTCTACGGTCCCATAAAACTTTACGATCGCGACGAAGCCTTACAACGACAGTGTTCTTTGAGAATACGGATCACATACATGTAACCCAACCATCATACGCGGAAATAATAACGAGAATCTCGGAATGAATAGTAGACCAGTAGTAAAATGTTATGAGGAAACAAGCCATGAATGTCCCATAAACTTCTCAGATGACTGTGCGTAGTACCTTAAGAGACCATAAGCGGTTAACTCTTGTTGCAAACTAGCACAGCACATGGCTTGTCAAAACACTTCGCTTTAGCATACGAAAACTTGCAAATTGTGCGAAACCATATTACACGCACAGTCGCGGTTCGTTGTGTCGAGATTGCAGAAAGATGCAAAGCAAATTCCCTTGGTTTCAATTATCCTAGCTCTTCAGGTTTTAATAGCTCTTTACGTAACTTGTCCAACAAATGCTGATTGGAATTCTGTCTTCATGTAAAATGTGGGTAACTAAACGAATTTTTGCAATAATTAACACCTAAAGCGAATAGATTTCTCTCAGTGAACTCAAACATCGCGTGATAGAAACGAAGCCCGGATACACTGACGAGGATGAACGCTCTGGCAGCCCATCACCGGTTGCCTTTGTTTTCTCATCGCCTATCGTGAATCCGCCACTACACATGACGGCAATTATGAATACCAAGAGACACGTGAAGATTCGCGCTTTCCCGCTGGGGGTGTGCGTCCACATCTGCTGTCAAAAACGTCCGACCACCACCGGCTGCGAACTCCGTGCCGCAGCAGAGACGGTTTCTCCCCCGGGGGGCACAGCCTTCTCTTCCCGGGCAACGGCGGATGCAGAGCTGTCGGGCGGGGGGGAGAGGGGGGCGGCGCTCAGACCTCACGCTGTCGCAATCGGAGCGCGTCGCCGGCAACCACTACCCGCTCCCCCGCCCCCCTCGGCCCCTTCGTGCTCCCGTCTGCGCCCCAGTCTGGCTCCATGCCACCTCCGCAGGCGGCGCGGCGGCGAAAACTCGGGTTGCGAACCGTGTCTTAGCACTTGCGGTTTGTCGCAACGAACGAGATACCTCGGGACGCTTCGTTTCCGTATGGCTTGACACGCAGCGCTTTTGTTCATGATGAACTTACAAGACTATGCGTATCAAAGAGATTTATATAGAATATATTCAAAGACAATAGTGGAGACATCGAAGATTCTGAGAGAGAATAAATGTTCATGCCTGAACCAATCCGCGCCAGGAATAAAACTTTAGTCTTTCAGTTTCAACGCAATAAAAAGAAAACTGATAACCTTATCCGACGGCAACAAGAAAATGAATAAAACAGTAGCTCATGTGTTTTTACGACACTTAACATGGCAACAAGTCAAAAACAGCTTCGTGTCAGAAGTACTTCTCATTTCATTCATTACACGGCAGATTCTTTCAGATTAAAATTAACTGCCACACTTGTTGTGCATTATGTGCAACTGCATCTAAATGAGCGATGTAAAAAATCTGAACCGCGTCTGCCCACGTGTCGGTTGCCCTTAACTCTACACCTTGGTAGTAGTTCTCTAGCGTAGTAGCCACTCGGCTCCACGCACCAAGGGACGGACAACGGAGAGGCCTCACTTCTCCGGCTAAGCATATAGCATCCTACTAATGCCAAGTACAAGTCCACTTGCATATAATGCCCAACAAGCGTGACAGTTCATTTTCATCTGAAAATGTGCCATTAATGAATGAAATGAGTACTTCGCATTGAAGCTGAACGACGTAAGTTTTATTCCTGGCGCGGATTGGTGCAGACATGAACATTTATTTACTCCCAGAATCTTCTATGTCTCCATCAATGTCTTTTAATACATTTTATATATGGGTGATTGTGGCGACTGTCCTATCCCGCTATTGACCACCTTGGCGTAGGTATTTTACACCGGATATGGCAATCCGGTATGTGCTTCTATAATTAACGCTCCAGAGCAATCAGACGCAGTACTAGACGTAAAATAGAATTAACAATGTGGAATATTACGACCAGCGCCTGAGCGCTACATCTCAAAACGTAAATGTGTAGAAATCGAGATAAGAGGCTTAAGCCCCAAGTGCCCTAGGTGGAAGCGACGCATTCGTGCCAACACGGCATATATTAAATTGAAAAAGGCCATTCCCACATTCAATTGTCCACGTGACTATTATTTGTCTCTCCAAAACCTTCAGATCTTATCTAGCACCTTCAGCAAGCCAAAAACGCCGCCCCAGCAGATAAGATGCACACATGTCACATGACGTTTGATCGTGTTTGACCACAGGCACAGATCTAACCAGTCCTGATGCGATTTTATCTCTACTGGTGTCAATACAAACTGGCATGAATCAGATCCACTCTAAACAAGTCAGCTCGTTACCCAGGGCTATGAATAGAAAATGTAACATGAACCCCTAGCACAAGGTCGCACGTTGAAATTCAATCAAGAGCTTCATTTTTAGTATTTATTGCGCACCTAGCATCTTCTATTCAGCTCCTCTCCCTCCATCTACAGAAATTAGACAAGGTTTATCTTCGTTCTTTCACTCCAAGAACTACATCTCAGATGCCTCGAATTTCATGCGCCTCCGACGTTTTAGACCGTTCACCGTTCCTTGTAATTGATTCTTGTTTTTCCGAGTCTCTTTTCTTAAAATCCCCTCCTCAAACCGGCCCTCTTGAAGTCGAGAAACCTCAATAATAGCAGAGCCTCGCCTCAAAACCCCTTTTCCAGCAGCGTTTCTGCTGTATACAGCGGGGACCCACAGCACGGCCCGCCACCGCCACCCCATTCTCAAACGCCCGACTTCCAAAGAAAACTCCCTGCCATTGTCCGAGGCTCCCTTGTGCCGGCTCTCCTCGACCGCAGCCGCCCCCGCATCGCGCCGCCTCGCCCACAGGGAAGCGGTTGCCAGCCGAGCAACACCGCCGCCCCCCCTCCCCCCCTCACCCCGCTGCGCTACGTCCCCTCCGCTGCGGTTGCATCGAGCGGTGGGAGGGGGTCGCTGTGCCCGCCCGCTCCATTCGCAGACCCCTGACGACTCCTGCTCAAGAGCGACGCCCACCAAAACTGTTGCACGCCCTTCCGAAAGCTGTTCCTTCCCCCCTCTCCATAACCCTACCTTTCCCCATCCAGCCGTTTACAAATAAGTTCAGAATTTCTCACTGTGGTTTTGCAAGCTGCCTTTCTTTATTAAATGATAGTCTTTTTCTAACGTGCGGGATGGAGGGTCGTCGATAATCCTCCGAGGATGGACAGTCGGCGATGGAACAGTATTCGCTTCGAATTCGATGCAAAGCAAGTAATAGTCCTTCATACGAGAATAATTTTGTTTGTTGTATTTCTTTTTCATTACAATCAATGTGAAAATTCCGAACGTATATTACTCATTGTTCTGCTATTTACGAATGCAATAACCGACATATTACACTTATTTGAAAATTTTTAATTTCTAATATTTGGAATGGTTCTACTTCTGTAATTAGACAAACTTTTATAAAAAACCGAACATTCATACTGAATTCATCGTTTGACAATCCTCACTAACTAAATGGAACTGTGTTATAAAATCTGTGGTAAAAACGCACGAAAATGTGCTCTAAAAATTGAGGTTATTCACACATTTCGCATTGCCTTTCAGTCTCCACACGCGCTATTTTAGTAATTAGAAATTACTAATTAATAAAGCGAAATTTCAGACTAGAATACATTTATGATTTTCTTCGTTTTCACCCCACCACCCTGTCGGGGCAGTCATTTATCGCCCAAAATGAATCAGTTCTTTGGATTGTGTGGCCTAACAAGGGGGGAGGTCACTAAAGAAAGTAAATTAAAATTAAAACCACCATAATAAAGTAAATTAATATATTGCAGAAGCACTAACTAAGATTTAGTACGACTATCTTATTTTATATTTTTCAGGTTTTTATAATCTATCTAGTCTGTCTCACTTTATTGTCCAGAAATTTCGAAGAAATCCATAATTCCGGTCATGATCCGCCGTGGGGGTCAAAAGCGCCAAACTGGCTGGTCGGCCGGCCAGGCACACGCGCCGCCCTCCACGCAGGCCTCATCGCCCACCGCCGGCCAACCGCCCGCGCCAGGGGCTCGCGGCGGGGAGGGGGCCCGGCCGAATAAATCACCACGGCCGGACGTAAATCTGAGTCGAGAGGCGGCGGCATCGCCGGCTCGTCCGCCCGGCCCGGAGCCCCGCGCGCTCCGCCCCCGCCCCGCTCCCAACCCGCCCGCCTCCGCCGGCCGGCCCCGCTCCCGCGGTCGTCAGCGTCCGCCGGTCTGCGCGCCGTCCGGCGGGGGGGCCGCTGTTCCGAGGTCGCACGCCGCGGCTACCCGGCGGGCGGACCCCGCGCTCTCCGCCGGCCCTGTCCTCGCCCGGTCCCCGCCCGCCCCCTCCCTCCGCCCCCGCTCCGCCCACGCGCGCCGCGCAATTACCTCGTTACGCGCCTGCGCCGATGGACGGATTCATGGCGCGCCTGGGGGGACGCGCGCTCGCGCTCGCCCTCGCCCTCGCCGACGCGTCGCGACGCGGGGACAAGCGGGCGGCGAGAAGACGCAAGGGGGCCCACAGAGTCGCACAGGTGCGATGGCAGAGCTCCCTTGCGCCCCAAGTGGTCTTAGACCCGATTGACAGGCCTCATTTCGACGATCGATTCCGGAGTCATAGGGAACGCGCGCACACGCAGTGTCATTTCTGGAATTTCAGAGCCTCAGCGCAATGGCGCGTTCGCCTCAAGTCCAAAATCGTCCATGAAACAAAGTGTAAATTGGGTACGGGCGCCGTCCATCCGTGTTCGACGAAAGAAAAGTTCGGGCTCAATTCTGCGATTGGTTCTACCGAACTGTAGTGGTAATATGTATTCGACTGCAGCAACACCCGGGATCAAATTTTACGTATAGACGCTCCTCCGAGAAGATTAAAACTTTTCAGAGATCTATTGTTCACATAAATAAAAGTTTATCTATGACGAACAAGTGGCTCAACCCGGCCGAATAATGGAAGTTTATTAAATACCGTTCTGTCGACCGAGAAGGCAATACTAGCGCTCTAGCGAGGCTTAAAAAAAGTCGGCCGTGTTCTCCCGAACGTGAATTACGCACGTACAAATACGCATCGAATGTACACCACAATACGTTCGCATGAACACTGCTTTCAAAAAAGAAGAGAATGCGATTTTGACTTGCATTTTCACCTAGCCCCTAACCTTCCGGCAAATACCAGGAATAAAATGAATGTCTCTTAACACTACTACAGATCGGTTTGCTTTTTACCCGGCTTCGTATTCAGAGCCAGATTCCGCTCTTTCAGTAATCTCAGCACACGTGATTTATTCCCTCGGCAAATCGAACTACGCAGGACGGTATTTAACCTCGGAGAACATCTCGTTAAGCGGCTTTCAATCCATCGCTTCATCCGCTTCCCAGAGACCCGGTTTGGGTCGGTGGCGGCGCTTCCATGAAGCGACAATGGGCCAACGAGCGGCGCGCCGCCCTTTCACAGCCGAACGGTCGACTTCGCCGCCCGAAATTTCCGATAGACGTGGGGGGCGGGCGGCGGGCGGGCGGGCGGGCGGGCGGGCGGGCGGGCGGGCGGGCGGGCGGGCGGGCGGGCGGGCGGGCGGGGCGGGCGGGCGGGCGGGCGGCGGGCGGGGGGCGCTTGTGGCGCGGAGTGTACCCGGCGTGCACGCATGGTTGAAGGTGGACCTTCGATCGTTCGGGCCGGGTGCGTGCGTTATTGTTCCACCACACAAC
This sequence comes from Teleogryllus oceanicus, assembly GCA_964035755.1. Taxonomy (NCBI): domain Eukaryota; kingdom Metazoa; phylum Arthropoda; class Insecta; order Orthoptera; family Gryllidae; genus Teleogryllus; species Teleogryllus oceanicus. The sequence continues at coordinate 306,516,661 of CAXIVR010000001.1, read as the reverse complement.
GCTGCTGCCGCCGCCCCCGCCGGGCGAGGGGCGCTGCCCGGTTCCGCTCAGCCCCGGGCCACGCCCCCCGGGCCGAAGGGGAGCCCTGGCGCCGCGCATCGCCGCCCACGCGTCCCACCAGCGCTCGCCACTCCAACGCTGTTCGCAGTTCGGCAAGTGGAATCATAACAAGCAAGTTTGACAGAATTGTAACTTCATTCTCTGTGCACTTTTTATAGGGTGGAGAATATAGTTATTCAAATTAACGTTTTCCATGAGAGCGTAGGCTTCCGCGGCTGGGGTCCGCTTTTTGGATGTCCGGATGACGCCGCGTCCTAGGCATAGGTGCCACCGTTTCGGCCACCACTGCGACCTTCCTCAGGGCGAAATGCATCGCCTCCCGGACAGCCAAGTAGCTATTAACGTTCTCTATGTTCTCGCGTCAGTAAGTCTCTTCCTTCACGAAGGGGATGATGAGGGTTCATTCCCAAAATCTGTGGCTGATTTGCCTTTGCAAAAGGGTTTGTAACGCAGAGCTAATACAGTTCTTGCCAAAAAACACTCCTTTCCACCTGTCATAATTCAATTTCTTTGTGGGTTGGGGTGGAGATTTCAGAATTTAAGAAAACGTACAGAGAATGAACTTTTCCTCATGGTACATCACACAATTTTTAACCGTTTTCTGACGTTAAATAAATCCCTCACTCAGAGCACCTGGTGACATGATGTCATGAATTAATGATGCTCTAAATCCTCTCCTTTCCTTCTATAATATAATTATTCTGCCAGTAATAAGAATTAATACGAATCCCATTACGTTTCTCCAAGGAACTGATCGAGACCATCACAGACTTAAATATACTTGGCCTATAATTGTCTACCTTAAAACATCGTTACCATTCGACAGTAAAGACGCCTCCCTATCTTACCTTTCATTTCTAATCGAGTTAAATTCATGTGATCAGAGTATGGTAACTGTGACTGACGCCTTCCTCACTTTTTTGAACGACTCTTTTAGCACTTCACTAGTATATCGATACTATACAGCTTAACTCAACACCACCGAAGACTTTCTTATCCTACATATTAGACACACACGCGGGCACCGTGGGACACCCAACAGAGCAACGAAGAAACTTGGATCTTTGCAATATGTAGATTCGAATCTCCTCCATTGAGACGTCGAGTATTCGCTGAACATTTTCGGTCCTCAGAAACTTGGCAATTTCACTACAAAACCTAACTTCCAAATGCGCTTTCTGTATGGGTGACGGCGTCTCAGCCACTTCCTCTCAATCTCTTCCCACCAACATTGCGTCAAAAGGTCTGTGCAATTCCCAAATATACGCCTTTTCTCTCAACCACGCCAGTTCAGGACATATCACTATTGTCTCATGCTTACCTGGTATAGTGCGCAAGATATTTGCTCACTCGAGTTTAGAGGCCTCACCTGTGTAAAATCGCGAGGTGCGTCTTCATAAAAGTGCCTTGACCATCGTTTCCGTGGTCTGGTCTCGTCACCATCTCTTTCCGCCAGTTTATTAATTTAAACACGTAATTTCTATTCGAATCTACCTTCATTAACATTTCTATCATTACCAACGTCTTATAGACTTCCATTAGACGACTCAAGATCTCTTCCAATAACCTCGTGTTACCGACCTCTGGCGCAACCAGCGCGTTCTCCGCAGCTCTATCATGACCCGCAACCTCAGCGGCTTTATCCAACCGGCACATCGTCGTTCATCCACCGTTCTAATCTCATCGCCGCTACGCCCATCACCACCGTCGCCTCCGCCACCAATTGCCCCAGCCTCTCCTCGCTATCCCCATCACCACGGGCTCCGGCACCGCCACCGCCGCCGTTTGCTCTCACGGGACTCCGCTTCCGCAGGCAGGCCCCCGGGACGAGCTTAATTAATTAAGCCAGGCCTCGGCCGAGCGGCGCAGCCCCCGACTCGGCCCCCCCCCCCCCCCCGCCCCGCCGCCCCCGCTTTTGGCCCAAAGCACGACCCCGGCCGAGCGTGGAATGTGTCCGGCCACCAGCCCCGCGCGCGAGGTTGAAAGGTTTGGAGAGAGGAAAATTTTATGAGCGGAGTGAACAAGAGCAACGCCTGCTTCGACCCCACCGTCGCGGGCGCAGTCCGCTCCGACAGCGCCGGGAAGCGAGGTTAAGATCGACCTCGAGCGAAGGGGTTAAGGAGACCGGCGTTGTGGACCGTCTTGAGGCGGGTGGGTGTGCGGGCGGGCGACTGCTGCGGTCGTATATTAAGCGGGGTTACGGGTCACGGCATAACGTCCTGGAGACCGCTGTCAAATGACCGAATGAGAATGAGTAATGAAGCGAGGAAGGGAGTTGGGCAGCGTAGTAAGGTAATGCCGGTTCTCTCATTACGACTATAGAAGGCGTACCGTGTCGCTGGAGTATTAATATCAAGGCACTCGTACCTGTGTTACGTACGCTCAGGATGTTAAACTTCTCTTAGTGAAACAAACTGGAGTACACGTCTACGTTTACGTTTAGAAGTACGCTATAATGGCTATATAATGATTCGCATTACTGTCCGGAAGACGGAAGTACAAGCTTGAGACCTGTCTCATGACTAATAAAGACATCGTTATTCTAATTATTTAGAGTAATACCCCGAAGAATCTTACAGCGCCTGAAAGAAGAAAAAATGCATCGATTTCAATCTTTCCTCGGCGGGCAATATCGAAAAAATTGTAAATAAGAAGGTAACAGCATTGCCACGTTGGTATCTGGGGTGTGTCGTGTTTCAAATTCCACTCTACAATTGCCGCTTCGTCGCACGACCATGAAGAGACGAATAAATTTAGGATATTCGGTCAATGAAGTTGCACAAGCAACATACGTAAACAATTGTAATTAAACAATTGTAATAAGTCCGAAGTATGCGGTCACTTATTTTTAGGTCTGTTCTCAATCTATTTTTTAGATTGTTTTACATTTCCCAGTATCTTACAACTTATACCGAGTCTTAAGTCAGGCTATTTTTCCCTCTCAGATATTGCTAAGATGTAGGCATATCTTTCCGGACCCCGTAGATTTTGATAATCGACACAAAACACACGCCAACTAGCCGCCGTCCCCTTCAACCGTAGCCAATCTACGTACACACGCAAAGCGACGGAGAAGGAAGAGGAAGAGGAAGAGGAGGAAGAGGAAGAGGAGGAGGAGGAGAAGAGGAGAAGAGGAGGAGAAAAGAGGAGGAGAAGGAGAAGAAGGAGGAGGAGAAGGAGAAGAAGGAGGAGAAGGAGAAGAAGGAGGAGAAGGAGAAGGAGGAGGAGAAGGAGAAGGAGGAGAAGGAGGAGAAGGAGGAGGAGAAGGAGAAGAAGGAGGAGAAGGAGAAGAAGGAGGAGGGGGGGTGACGATGAGTAGGCGACGTCGGACGATGACGAGGCGCGAGCGACATCGGAGAACGAGGCGACGGGTCTACGAAGGCTGCAGGCCTTGACGCGCGGGCGATGGCCGGCAGCCGGGGCCCGAAATCGCAAGGCCGCGGCATTTGCATGCAAATCCGCTCCGTAAACGCAGGGAATGCGAGCGATGGCGAGTTTCCACGGGCCACCGTGTTTTCACCCAAAATACGACGGCGGCCTTGCCCGGCTAATCTCGAGCGGCACGATCGCCACCCACTTCAAGCCAACACACACGCTTTTTGTCGTTCATTTTTTTACGTATTCACTTCCTGCATGCCAACGAAACACGCGAGAAGTAACAGATTGGAGAACAAGTCGCGTGAATAACTGAGGCTAGCCCTGGTTTTCTCAATGAGCGTACAGATTATACCATTGCAAAATATATTACGTAAAGGTGCTGATCCCAGCACCAGATTGTGGACCCAACACACACCCAGCTATCCCTTCGGGAACTGCCCCTCCCTTGCCCACCTTTCCCTGGTCCGTCTTTGGGTGAGGGCGCGTTGTACTGAAAACAAAAGCGAATAGCCTACTGGCTTCGTTCGTGGCAGTTTTACCGGGAGTTTAGTCACCACAGACGCTAGTGTTTGCCCGAGCGTACAAAACTGACCCATCCCGAACGTGTTTCGGTCTTTCAACATTAAACTCATGTTTTTATACCTGGTATATTATCAGATTTTCGGCAAACAAATTTAATATATTAAATAATAGAATCATTATCTATCACAATCATAGTACTATCTATCACAATCAAACTACGAATATTACGTATTTTACACTGGCCTCAACAATAGGAATTACGCTCTACAAACGTAAAAAGCATGTTTTTCGGTAGAAAAATTAGCCGATTCACTTTCTGAATCAAAAACTATAAAACATTTTCAAATGTGAAGAAAGACCTTCACATCACTTGACATTCACCTAGCACGTTTTATAGCCAAGGTATTTGCTCCGTGTCGGACGACGCTCAGTTCCTCTGATCGTATTTTTGTCGCAGCACCTTCCAGGAACAGCGCTCCGCGCAGCCACTGCCGTTCTTTTGTACCTCCATCCGACATGTTTATTGGATACAAGGCACTTTGTTATAAAAGGAAGTATTTGCAGCCGCCATTTTTGATCCAGATTTGACAGATGTAGGTATGGCGTGATGGCTTAAAACAAAGCTTTTGCATCTCTTCTCATTGATTATTATTATCATCAACAATATTAACTTCGTGTCGACAACATTACTTCGAAGAGTGTACATATAATAGAAGCGATATTTATTTATTTATTTATTTATTTATTTATTTATTTGTACTGAAAAAATAAAAGCATGTACAAAAGTTTGTATTCATATAAAATATGTTTTGGACTATTGTACCTTTCATTTCAATGATACTATTTCCTACATCTTCTCTATTGAAAAAGAAGAGGATAGAAAAAACGGTCTTAGAGCTATAGAGAGGCCTAAACTTTAACCACATTTTCACATAGACATTCGGACGTATCAATGACCAATTCAAACTGGGATGTTACGGATTGCCAATACAAAGATCAAACCATTCAGGCCAAAACACGTTTTAAATAATTGTGTCGTGAACCATCAGCTTTTTTATTGCATTTCATTGGATTTGTAAATAATAATAATAATAATAATAATAATAATAATAATAATAATAATAATAATACGAAACCGTGTCTACACGTGTTACACTTGCTACCAGGATCTTATACCCGTCGAGAATAGGATCGAAAATGTGGCTGAGAATACGTCTTACTAGAGCTGCAGTGGTCGGAGACGCGGGCGGCGCTGTACGCTCCGCCGGACACGCGAAGGCAAAGAACATCGGCCAGACGCCAGAAGGCGCCCGTATCTGGCGCACGGCGGCAGTAGGCCGGCTCCGCAGCCGTCCGGGCAACACTGTGCCAAAGCGGGGATCCTGACGCGGACGTAGAGGCGATAGAAGTTGCCATTTACCTTTTTGGTGCTACAGAAGTAGCCTGTATGAATGGATTATTACGTTTGGCTCAATAACAGCCTTTGTTGAATATATTGGCATTGGATAGAAACTATGTGAGAACACGTCCACGACTTCCCATTACCGTGTGCATGCACTAATTAATGTCTGGAATGCTATTTAAATAAGACAAAATTTCCTATTCATACTATTAAATTAGATCAATACAGTAACTTAAAATTTTATGTTTAATATACTTTAAAGTTACAAATATATATTGACAAACTTCACGTTGCGACGAGAGCGGCAATTTGAGTTTTGCCTAGGCCGGCAAGGAGGCAAACCCCGTCCGCGGGAATGATGTAACGTCCTCAGTAATTTCCGCACCACGCTGACAGGCTCATCTATCACAAATTCTCCCGAGAGAAATTCACTGAACACTGTAGAAAATTAAAATACAGCTGACGTTTTGAAGACTCAAGCGGTAAACATTCGGATCGAGAATTCTCCAACAAACCAAAAAAGATAGGGCATCGCTTTTGCATCACTTGAAATATTCCGAAAGGCTGAATAGTCACCGACGAGTAAAGTTCACAACTCACCCTGACTCCCGAGAAGTTTTAACTCTAGACACCGCATTCAACTTCCACCCTGGCATTTTCGTTCACTTCATCTGTTTTTTTGGGTGGAAGTTTTCGGCCCATTCCTGGCTTTGTAGTTACGTCTATTTAAACTTCAGCTTCTCTCAAGATCAACACGCATTTTTATTTCGGCGGTGCGATGTTCGTTCTTGGCCTCGATGCAGAAAAGCGAGACGCCACGCGCTCCCCCCCCTCCGACGACCTCTTCCGGAACTTTCCGATGAAGTTCAACACCTGGCCGTCCTGAATTTTCCACGAAGTTAGTAATTACGGAACGGTTCACTGCCGATGCATTCGAGGGCGCGATTACGGTAAAATGCCGTGGTTTTAGATAAGCCTCTGATGCGGAGAGAGTGAGTGGGGCTGTAGGGTGAAGCGGGCCACTAACTCCCAATCGAGAGAGAATTATTTTTAATTTTGTAAGGAGTACAGAGAAAGCGAGTTTTACGGTCGGGTCTCAGCAAATTCGTATATTCTATTTATCTGATAGATTTCACTAATTAACAAACAACTTCGAGATAAAATTGAACAGTCTGTGAGAATCGTAAGTTACTAATTTTGTTCCAATCCAGTTGAAATAACCCAATTTAGTTTTGAGCAACCCGGTATTCCTTAAAATTAATAGGTTTCAATTTTCTCCTCACAAGACAGTAAAACAGCTGACTGGTTTTTCTTATCAAGCATGTGTCAGAAACACTAAATGGCATCTCAAAAGTGCATTTATGAGACTTCTCGACTTACTGTCCCCTTGGAATATGAATGATATTGAATTCAGATTTCCATAAATAATTCTTCCTAAACTTTCCAGTTTTATACACCTTTTGAAAAAGTTCTGTGGAAAATACTGCTTTTTGAGGACAAATACTTCTCATTTAGCTGAACTTTTAATTATTTATCAACAAAACATAGTTATTATCTGCATAAGATAGTGATAGATAACGTTGATTAGACCCGAATACACCTCCCTTCCATTAATCCTTAACTTCTGAATGCACGAAGAAGTGAGAGAAGGAAATCAACTTCTTCAGTCACATGTTCAACAGAGCGGCTTCTTGGTCAGCAAGAAGACAGCCACAACCAGGAAGACACTCCTCGTCCTTTCACTGGGCCGCGTTAACTTTCGAAGTTTTGCCATGAGTCATCCAGGTCATCAGTTCCCAAATATTTGTGGAATTTTGCAAGGTGCCCGAAGGAAATACCTTTCGAGATTATCACCGAAACCAGGAATGAGAGTGGTGAAACAGTCTGCAGTTCTACCAGACCTCTATGAATGGGATAGGCAATATCGAATTATGTTAAAGTTTTATTTATCTAGCAACATACTCTTAGTTTATAGTTTGTTTTACTGATGAATATAGAAAAAAAACTATCTTATTTTTTCATCAATATAGGTGGCGGGGTGAATAAAAATATATATGAAGATTTTCAAAGTAGTAACTATAATAATAATAATTAATAATAATAATAATAATAATAATAATAATAATAATAATAATAATAATAAACTATTTGGGATAAGGAATCTCAGTGTTAACTATTGAAATTAAGTTAAAAATTCTTCGTATGCACACGTAACTTAATATCTTCTACAACTTAATTCAATAATTTGATTCAGACATCTGAAGATCTTAGACTTGGCGGAAATCCATTTATTCGGAGTAACATCTGTTCAGCAACCCACTTCTACGATACTTCGTTCTCCTTTGCTTTTTTGTAACAACATAGCCGCAATGCAAGTTTTACACGAAATTCAACCGTAATTAGGTTATTTATCGTGCGAGTCACCTCAGGAAATGGCCATGTTTTTCCCGGCACCGTTCCTTAACTGTGTTATTACTTACACCATTCTTTTTATTCGGAGTTCTCATGCACCCTACAGAAAAGGAAGAACACTGAATCGTCATTTTGCACGCCGTTTTAGTGAAGCCAGAGAAGAGCACGGGAGGGTCTTTAGAGCACAAAGCCCACGTCGCCTACACAGAACCCAGCGAAATGCCGAAGCCTCTGGAAGTATTCAACAACTCTGCTCGTTCCGGACGAAACTGTTCGTCGTTAAGGAGACAATTTATCTCATTACTTCAACTGCGAGCCCATTAACTTCAAGTTGCGAAACCATGCCGCCGCGTACTTCATAATACAAGCATTTACTTCCCGTTGTTTTACTGCAACTCTCAATAGTGCTTCTGGGAACTTCAAATGCGATTGTGAACAATTATAACTGAACACTTAGTCTTTAAGCGTGTGTAGGAATTTGGAAATAGCAAGAAGAAAGATTTGAAAATTCTTAGTAATTGAGTTTTAATAAGATAATGTGATAGGTTACAATATGAAGACTTTTCCGAATTACCCCAATGGTAAACAATAGTACATTGGCATTACCTCTGTACCACACGATATACACAAGTAAATTTTCTGTTGAGAGCACGCCAAACTATACCCAAGCATAGTGCATTATTTGAACGTCTCACGTTTTATTCAAATGCGAAAAGAAATTTTCCTCTCAAAAGATTGAAAGTTAGCAATTATGAACGTACACCCTATTATCGACTTTGTAGTGATGAATAGTTTTAAATATTTACACTGATAAATTTGCTTCAATCGCCGAACTGTAATAAATAGTGACTACATTTGACGCATTTGTGACGAACCGAATGAAGCAAATTTTGTCAACGATTTACGAGTTCATTACTGCATTCGGCATTACGATAATTGAGGATAATTATCTTTGCTCTCGCTATTTAACTGTCAGAAAAACATTTTTCATCGCGACAGCGACACTTACGACAGCTGAACTTTAGAAACGAGTAAATTTCCAGCTCCAACAATGCGATAGATAGCGAGAACGAAACGTATAATAAACGAGAAATTGTCACTTCATTCCCTTGTAATCGCACATGGAGTGTAACGAGTCTGGAATCTCGTCAAGATTAACTCGAGTTCATTCCCCCGCATACCACGACGACGGCGTCCGGACGCATGCACTTGACTTTTTTGTTTGGGTTCTCACACTTCTGAAGAACACTTTCTTCTTCTCCGTCGTCGTCGTCTCTTAAACAATGTATCTGGGGTATTTGACCTTTGTACTCGCAAAGACGAGACGAGGGCCAAGTGCTTTCGTCGCCACAGCTGGCCCCCCGTCATCAGACACGCGACTAAAATAATTTAATTCTTAAATCTCCTAGTACAAAGGGACCGGGTAAATGGCCAGACCCTTAAGAAATTATATTCTTCCCTTAACTGCTACTTCAAAAAAGGACAAAATTTCAAGATTGGACCCCGACTCTCTGCGAGCAAGCTGGAGTTCAAAATCCAAGAGGCAAATAAATACATTTACAGTAATTAGGCATTTAAATCAACACGTTTCTCGAAAACTCATCCTAAATTCCGCAAATGAAATTAGTCTCGCAACATTCCTGAGCGTTTCCGTCCGGACACAAAAGGGCTCCCCCTCTCTTCCGCCAAAAATACCCGCTTTCTAAAAATACACATTCATTCTGAGAACCGGACGCGTTCGCCCGTCAGCAGAAATGCAGAGGAGTCGTTCGAGGGGCCGTAAACTCCGCGGCAACGCGGCCTCGGCTGCGGCTGTGATCTCCTCCTCTCCGCCACCGCCACCGCCGCCAATCCCACCTCCTGCGCGCAGGCGCAAGCCCGGTCGAACGAGCCTTCGCCGACGGAGCCCGGGTCAACGCCTGGCGGCGGCGGCGGCGGCGGCGGCGGCGGCGGCGGCGGCGGCGTCTGCTGCAGCAGCAGGTATCCGTGGCAACGGCGGCGGAGGCGACCAGTCGCCTCCGCGATGACACAGCAACGGCAACCAAGAACCGCAGACCAGCCACGACACACCGTCCTTTGTTTCTCTTAACGGGTCGCACACTCCGCTCCTTCCCCTCCGCGCCCGAAACTCCCGGCCAGCGTCCACTTGCCTGCCCCTCGACCCACGCGATATTACACGGCGAAAGAAGTTATCGCCGCCCACTGCTGTCCCCCCCGAAACGGGACAAATAAAGGCAAAATTGTGTCCCGGGAGATAAGATACGACGGGGCGACGACGCGGGTGGTCCCTCCAGGATCCAGGTCCCTTCTTCGCTGGAAGGTCGTGGGTTTGAACCCTGTCACGAGGCGCGTCTGTACATTGCAGAGGTCACGTAGCGCGAACTGCAATAGAATAAGGCGTTATTATTTGCCACCCGAAATCGTTAAGATAGGCTGGGTATGAATAATAAATGCTGTACAACTATAGAAACTGTATTAAGAGATACGATAAGTGCGAAATTCTTCACTGTCTCGAGTGCCTGGAATTAATTACAAAACCAACACGAGATATGAGAGTTTGGAAGCGCGCCAAGTAACAAAATACAGTATTGCGTAACTACGAATAATCATACTAACTATAATTTAAGTGTTGCAACTTAATATACTCAGTGAAATAATTATTTGAATTTTTAAGAATGACGCATACGGCAATGTATATGCTTTACGGATTTTGTATTTTGAACCACGTTCAACACTCCATTCATTACACTGAATTGCACGTAGATTACTTAATTACATATTACTTTCTGATATTAAATAATATATCGAAGTACTGAAGAACATTAAACGTAAAAAAAATATTAGAAATCTCGTTCATGTACTGAATAGATACGATAAACCGATGTAGTGTCCGTAACCTGGCGACAAACATTGTCACAACGAAAGGACGCCCATGTGTGGCTAAATCTGTAAACTTCCAAAACATGTGGGGAGTGAGAGAGCAATCAGCACATATCCAAAGCACGGACATTAGGTACAACAACCCTCAACAGTTGTTACGCTTACACTCAAAAGGGACACACAATCGGCCCATTTTTCTTGTCCCGGTTTCTACCAGCAATCTCGCCACGAGTTTCCTCCAATTCCTCCAGGCCCCGTCGAGATCAGGAGCCCAATCATCCCGCCAGTTGGGAGAGCCCCGACCCGCGCACGGTGCTTTTCACATCGTCACGTCCCCCGCCCCCTTCGCCCATCCGATTAGCGGAACGGCGCCTGCGTCTTTGCGCGCGAAGTGTCACGCGACGCAGCTGCACGATCCCGGTGCTTCGACCCCGCAGCGCGGCGCGCCGGTAGTCGCCGCTCACTGGGAGGCTGAGATTGAGGCAGTAGCTGAGACTCGGGCCTATGCTACGGCTGGGTCCATGGTTGTAGCTGTGGATATGGCTGAGACAGGCTGTAGTTGAGTCTAGGGGCCTACGCTGAGGCTGCATCTATGGCTGTAGCTGATACCAGGTCTGACAAGTGAGACTGAGATTGTAGCTGTGGTTAGGGCTTCAGCGAAGGCTACATACAAGCTGAGGCTGAGGCTGAGACCGACGCTAATGCTGAGGTTCCTAGACCCCTACATACAGAACCGAGTGCAACTTCAATGTCGGCCACCATTTAATCCCCTCCCACCAATTTCCCTGCCAGGCAGCATACAGGATTTGAGAAGAAATATTAACAACTATTACGGGAACATTACGGTAGTATTCGACTACTAGTATATTAATTTTTGCTTTGCGTACATTGGTGGTCCCAACACACGATACGGCACAGCTCGAACTCTCCCGACAACTGGATGTATAATGGCAGAATACACGACGCGCAGGAGAGTGCATTCCCCTCGGCGCGTATAGACGGCAGCGGCCGCGAAGCAGCCAACGGCGATGCGCTCCGTCAACAGCCGGCGGTGGTGCAGGCGAACGCTGAACTCGCGCCGAATTCACGTTCAGCTCGTCAACAAATGTCGCCCTTTATTCTTAATTACATTCAATACTCAATTAAATATTTGTAATTCTATTACTTTTAGATTTCTCGTGTGTTTCATATTTATCGTTTCCCTAACTTCCAAATTTTATATTAGGATTTTTTGAAATAATAAATAATTTCGGAGTGTATAGGCGCTTGGTGTGTCATCTAATATTGTGAAAGTAGGCAACATAAAATCCTTTTCAGTTAGAACCACGTATGCAGTAGCACTCGAAACAAGATCCAAGTGTTATAAGAATGTAAATTTAAAAACGCAGTGAACTACGTTTTATACTGTTCCTTCTAAAAATATTTTCGCAAAAAATAAATAAATAAAAAATCCGACCGCAAGGCTCATCCTTGGAATATAGTTAAAAGACGCTGCTAAATCGCAACAGCGTTGGGGCGCATGCAACGTTGGGAAGCAAGGCAACGTTGCACCCTCCATTCCTGAAAAGGGGGCGGCGTACGCCACCCCACGCCGTGCCGAGCCCTACCCTAAGCGGGTATTCCGGGAACAGCCCCTCCCGCGAATTGGCTCATTCCGGGGAGGGTGCGGCAGGGTGCGGTAGGCTGGGTTGCAAAGCCTTCAATGTGTTGATGAATGTACAGGCGGCCATGTTTACATGACGTGTTTACAACGTTCATTCTAAAATTTTTGAAGTTAAGTTTCCAATTTTATAAAACGTCGGGAAGCCACTGTATGAATGGGTTGGGCGCTACGTCATAAATTGTCGGTGTGTACTGGAAAAATATGTTGAGTTATTTCTAATTATATCCCCCGCGTGGAAATCAGAATCTGGAATCCCGAGACCGTACTCACATACACACTTCAAAGAGAAAAACATTATCACGTTACGAGAAATTTATGTAATATACCTCAAACGTTTCCATTTATTCCCTTTCCTAAAATACGTTACATTTCTGAGATTAACTTTATGATTGACTTTTCGTTTAAGAGTGAATGGATAATAGAGTTTTTGAGAAGTTGCCCTGCTAACGGAGTACTTATTGAGAACGTTACTACAAAAGAAAACCAATATAAATTCACAGGAATCTCGATATATTTACTTCGATATATTAACTGAAAACCTACTTTTTGTTTGCAGGCAATTGTAAACATGGAAAATATAACACTTCAAATTTTCCTAATGCATCGTGTGCTTATATACACATTAAAAAATTATGTTTTAGTATTAATATTTCGTAAACATTCAACGTTATCAAAAAACGAGTTAATTGCAATGGCAATCCATTCAGTAGTGAATCTCCTTCCCAGTATGCCACCCACAGTTTTTAAGTTTTTGACGCTAAATAAATAACTAGTAAATAAATAAATTCTGTTCAAGACGCCTTATTTATCCTACATATTACAGTCTTTCTGAGCCTGATCTAACATCCTTAAAATCTCGGGCGAGGATCATGTCGACTAAGAATTACTTAATCAAAATTGATATATGTTTATTAGGAAATCTATAAATCAGATAAAGCATTTAAAAAATATTACAGCAAAAAATTTACACAAACCGTAATTGAAGTAGGAGTAGATGGTTATTATGTTGTAACATTTCTAGAGTGAATGGTAGTTTTATTTTAGCATTAATTTGTAATACTTCTGTATCTGAGTACTTCATTCATTGGGGAGCATAGCTTCGTTGTGCTTGTAGACCCTGAGCTGTTACTCCGGGTCTAGACGGCGGCGGCAGCCAGGCGCGCTACGAAGCAGTAATATTGGAACGAAGCCTCCCCGCCGACCGCGAGGCCTCGGGTTCCGGTGTTGCCGCATGAACGACGCGCGCTTGCTACCTTTCGCCGCATGCACTAGCCGCAACACCACTCCTCCTCCTCCCCCCTCGCCACTCCTCCGCTGCCGCCCTCTAGCGTCCCCGCTCACGCCGCGCTCGCCCCGCACCCTGCGCGGGTATTGTGCGTGAAATTCGTATTGGGTTGGCGGCGGCGGCAGCAGCAGCCAGTGTTGCCGCTCGGGGGACCGCAATTTCGGCTGGAGCTGGATGCGGGTATGGCGATGGCAGTGGACGTAGATAACGTAAAAGACGAGGACACTTAAGAAAATCTCTTTCAATTTTTTTTTATGTTTTCAAATATGTTCTTCGGAAATGCACAGTGGACAATGCTCTTTTTGAATTAACTTTGCGACAAGAAATGAGTTTCAATCTGAAAAATAGGGAGGCATCACATTGGATGTGGGAGGGCATTTCTGTTTCTCTCGTTGATATTTCGAAGCTATTATTCACAGTTTGGTAACAAAAAAAACAGAATAAATACTCTACGGTTCACGTAGTTGGTAATTTCCGCCGTGTAGCTCCCTAGTTTCAAAAGAAAAGCTTCGTCTTCCAGCAAGCGAAAGAAGCCCGCAACTCCTTTTTGCATTCACGGTCCTGCGAGTCCTGTCACCAGGGCGCTGTCGAGACGCGCGTTCCCTGGTAGCCCCTGCGTTAAACCGCGCACTGCCTGTGTAACATCAAAAGCGCGTACAGCTCTTATTAATAGCCGGAGGGCTGTGTTTATTATTCGAAACTCCTCCCGCAGAGAAGAGACGCTGGAATGCCGTTACAACTTGACACAGCCCGCGCGCGCTCCCCGCCATCCTTTCCTCCCCTCCAGATCCAGCGAACACACACACACACACACACACACACCCAAAAAATATGGCGTCAAACAAACGGCGAACACAGCCCCCCAAAAAACGCCTCTGCGCACATGGCAGGCGCGCTGGGAATGAACGCGTTCTACGGGACGACGCTACCGCAGCCGCCGACGCCAACCCGCGACAGACGGTGACTCCGGCGGTGGAGGCGTCGTCCGCAGCATCTGCGGCCCTCTCCAACGCTGGAGGCGGCGGCGGCGGCGGCGGCGGCGGCTGCGGCACTATGCCCTTCAACGTACGAGTCCGCCCGCCGCGCCGCGCCGAGCAGGCTCGTTCCAAGGCTGGAGCGGCGCGGGGCCGCTGCGCGCGCCGAGAAGACGAGCCCGAACGAGCCCGCTCTCGCCGCCTCTCGCGCGCGGGAGGCTGGACCAACGAGAACGGGACCCCGAGCACCTGGTCGCCGCCGCCGATGCCCGGAGCGCGCGAGGAGCAACGGGGAGGAGGGAGGGGCGGGGACGACGGGGTGGTGGCGGAGGAGGAGGAGGAGATCGCTTCGGCTGCCGCCGACGCCACCACCGCCGGGCCGGTCGGCCGAAGACCCGCAGAAGCGGCCGCAGCCACCTTCACCGCCTCCACGGACGCCTGCAACAGCTACAGGCGGCGGCGGTGCTGCCACAGCATCGGCCCGAACTTCCAGTCACGACACGGCCCAGCCTCCCCAAGGTTACAGGCTACTCGCCCGCCCATTACCTTGCCATTTCCTTTGTTATGTTCCCCGACGCGAACCAAAGCAATTTCCGCACGAGACGCTCACCCAGAGCCCGCGCCGATGCCACTGCGCAACAGCCTACGTCGCCACAAGGCCAGGATTGGGGCTAGTAATGAGCGAGGATGGGAGTCAGAGGGCCGATTTTTAAATGAAATAAGGCTCCCGTACGTAAAGATCAGGATGAGGCACAAGGAAAGTTTTAGAATCCGGTCTTCGTTCAAATCAATTGTGGTGGACACAAAATGAACTATTTTTGAAAAGAACATTACACTTCTATTTTACGTTCTCCGGCGAAATGTTTCTAGTTCTCTTTTTATTACTATGCACAATAAAAGATGTTTGTCTCATGTATTCAATAAAAATAATTTTTGTGCAAATTTTGTTTTGGATATATATTTGGCAATTTATTTTAGTTTTTGTGCTTCTTACATAATTTGTAGGGGATTGGCATCCGGATTTGTTGGGGATTGGCCTGCGATTTACACGCCTTTGTGCGTTCCGTCCATGTATGTAGCATTTGATATCACTTGCTTGTTAAAATACCTTCATTGAAAGTAAGGTCTTCGTGACAAATTAGAATTTTCATACCTTCTACTTTAGCATGATAATGCTTTGAAAATTCATCCAGGGAACAAACTGTATATACGTTGAAATGAGAACCCCGCACATATTCTTCCTTACGTTATGCCTCTGTTACTGCAGACCAATAAAGGCTCTCCTTCCAAATCATCTTTCATTTTACGTTGATTTCTTTCAAATCCCTTTTTAAATAGAACAAAATACGAAGTTTTAATTATTTCTTTTGAAAGAGCGAAATTGTTTTCGAAAAAACAGTCCTTGAATTCTTAATTTTGAATTACGCTTCTTTCGCGTTTACACATTGCTCCATTTCGTCTTTTGTGCCTCCTATTCGTAATAAAGGGTATACTTGCAAACATTATGGATGTATTTATAACATGAAAAGTATGTTTCAAGGCAGTGATGGCCTGTTCACATTCTTTTCCTTGAGATTTATTTTAAAATGAGGATGCTGGTATTTAGATGCTGATATTAGGAATAAGCAGTCTTAACAAGTACTTAAATGTCCAAGGATCGTAAGCTCAATTGCTAACATGGATAATTTGCGGAGCCATATTTCCATTTTCGCGATCTACCTCCCACCTTTGTGGATACGTTCCCAGCCACTTCTCGTTTGTTCTCATGAACAGCAATAAAGCAAATAGAAACGTTAACTTACTGCTCTCCAAGACAGTTACAACTATGTTACATTTCCATTCATTTTCAATTACGGAACTTTGGTACTTCGAAATGTACGTGGAGTAGCATGAAAGCGGCTTATACATGAAGGTCACTCCATTCTTTGTTATCTACTTCGAAAATAACACTGCTGGAAATGCTAATTGGCTGTGAATATTTGTCATCCGAGGAAATGTAGGTCCTGTGCTTGGAGAAGTTAGAATCGACGTACGAGCTTCCACTGCATTATTGACACTTAATTAACGCTCATTAGAAACTCGTACCAACTGTCATTCCGTATCAAGCAATAGTGATGTGTGAGAACTTTCCTTACAGTAGTGCACGGGAAGCTGGCTATGAAATACGCTAACGAACTAACTGCAGCAAACTACACAATGCCATTTGAGCTGACGGCAGAGATCGGAAACGAGATCGCAGAAGAGAAGGAGAGACTAAGAGAGAATTACAGAACCAGAGGAACGGGTTGAACAGCGGAGTTAAACGCAAAACAGAATAACAGCGGAGATAAAAATGAGTACCAAGTGAAAGTACCAACGCAACGAAAGTAAATACGGATAAACATTTGAAAAGGAGATGCGCGTTGAACTGAGCGAGAGAATAAGAGACGAGAACGAAGAGTTGAAATGTAACAATATTTGAAATTGTAACTATTCAGATGAAAACCCAGACGATCCTAGATCAAAAACCGAAGAACGTGGGAGGGGAGAAGTGAAAGGCGAAGACAGAGGGAAAGGCAAGCCCACTAGGGAGGGGGGAAGGGATAGAACCTGTCGTATCGAGCGCGGGGTGTGCACGGTGGGACGTATAGGAGACACTTCATTACATCGGCGGTCGCTGGCTCGATGCCCGGCGTAGCTCCGGCACCTTCCCCTCCATTCCCTCTCCTCTCTTCTCTTGTTCTCTTCCCCGAGCTCCGCGGCGCCGCAGCCTCCGCAGCGTTGCAGCTCGATCTCCTACTCCTATTCAACAGCCGACGCCGGAGGTCGGCGCGGAGCGGGGCGTTTTTGCGAGGAAAATAATGGGATTTGCCAGCCGCCTTCGCTCCCCGTCCCCCCCCACATTGGAAGACGACGCCCCGGAGGCCGCGAGCGAGGGACCGACTGACCACTAGGACGACGTGGAATGGCCCGACCGGCGGAATTGCCGATTATGAGGTCCGTCCACGGATACGGCTTTGGCGTGTTGTCTAGGCCATCCGGGACGGGCCGCGCCTCTGTCGTGGTGGCTGACGTTTCGGCCAACATAAGGTGGCCTTTCTCAGGGCGTACTGTTGAGCGTTCGCCCTGAGGAAGGCCACAATGCGTTGGGCGAAACGTCCGCCGCCACAACGGAGATGCGATAGTACCGGATAGCCTAGACAATACAAACTCCGGTCGCAGAAGCCTACGCAATCACCGCTTTGGCGTACCGAGGGGGAAGGGCGCCCTCTTCTGCCGGACAAGATCGCAAGATACGTTTCAATGATATTACTCTTAACGCCCCCCCTATCACTTCAAGGCAGCTCCACACATTCCGAACTGGCGAATGCGTCTGCGAATGTAAGCTACATGTGCGGCGCCTCAAAGTGGCTCGCTGCGGTTTGGGTGGGCACTGAATGTTAGGCGTTCGGTAATAGCAACCAAGCAATTCCCGATTCTCGGGTTCGGCGAGCGGCTGCACGCTGACCGTCGAAAACCGAATGTGCCCGATTGTGACTTTTCTACCCGCCGGGTTGTGGCCACAGGTGCTCATGATCGCCTGGTCGGGTAAAATTGAACAGGCATGGGGATAAAACTGAACGGGTAAAACTCACGTATAACATGCGCCAGTGGGGGCCCAGAAGACAATTTTGTGGTTCGTTGAAGCCCAATTTTTGTGGCTGCGGGCCATGAGTAAATTAAAATGATACAATTTACGAGTAAATTTAATTGTCATTGCAATATCATTAAGAGGCCAGATCGCCTCCTATTTATTTGGACCTAGCCGAAGGTGTGATAAGGAATCTCATTCTTTCTTCATTGCAGAAAACGCGTCCGTAAATTTACGAAAACGTAGAAGAAATCTTAAGATTAGATTTTGCACACTAAATACAAGATTGATTCAGTTCTTACCGTCTGAATCCTGGAAGCCGTAATAAAGAAAAAAAGTTCAACGAAATTCTTTACAAAATTTATGTTTACGCTCACGATTCGTACGTGAGTGAAGGTGTTATTAAAGAGTTTTACAGGAACTCTGTGTACTATAAAAATATCAACATTTACAATGCGTGTGTACGATAATAAAATTTGAAATCGAAATTTTAAAATGGAATAACACATTATCCATCTTTTCTTTGAGTGAAAACAAACTTCATTATTTTAACGTTTTTGAAGTTCAGGTTTTACTTTTATTAACCTTCCAATTCCCCTGACAACAAATATATTACTGAATTAAAAAAAACTTCTCATACCGCATCAATAACAATGAGAATTATAGTTATTCCGAAAAAATTAAACGAAATGAAGAAATAAAGTATACGCTTTGACAGAAAGACGTATTTACTGGTACGTCAGAACAAAACCAACAGTCCAGACTTTTATTAGTCATAAATCTCCTAAACTATGGCCACGCAAAATTTGAAGGCAAGACAAGCGCTTGCCCTCTTTTTTTCTCTCCCGAGAGACGCGCCTTCTCTCGCGGAAGGAAGAAAAGGGACGACGGCAGCGTTTTCCCTCGCTTTTCCTTCGCTTTCCGCCCGCGGCGGGGGCGAGGCGGGGGCAGGGGCGGCAACGGGGATGGATGAAGCGGGAAGGGCAGCGACGGGTGCGACTCCCCTCGCAGCGCCCACCGAGGTGGGCGGGGCGGGGCGCGACGGGACGGGTAGGGCGGGACGGGTAGGGCGGGGCGAGCAGAGCGGCGCGGCGGGCGGGTGAACGAGTGAACGAACCGTCTCGCCGCCCACGAGACCCCCGCGGCGATGGTGGCGGCGGCGACACGCCGGTCGATAGCTGCCTCCCGCCGCCGCCGCGTGCGCGCCTCTGGCCACGCCCGGCACTGCCGCCCCCGCCGCCCCAACACCGCCCATCCGAGTTTCCAATTGTTCCCCCGCCACCGCGATTTTCCCAGAACAGAAAATTACGTCGGAAAGGGAACAAACCGCATTCACTTTCAATTTAGCAAAAGTTTTACAAAAGGAATTATTACAAACTACTCTTTCCAAAATCTTCATTAGTATTTAGAGATGTATATTGTACGGAATATTGTTGCAAATTATTGACAATTGTCTCCAAACGCTCTTGTAATTATGTCAAAATATATTTAAATGACAGACTTTATGAGAGTATTATGGTGGGATTTGGAGGCAAAATTATTTCACAAAGGATATCCCGTTTCTTTCATTACATTGCTCCTTACTTCGAAAGCGCTGAAAACTGGGACTTGTTACATTTTTTGTTGGAAATTTTTAAGATACGGGAACCATTAAAACCCGTGGAATATCATCGTTTATCATATTCAAATCTACTCTCGACACAATTCGTTCCAAGTTCTTTCAAGTTATAACCCTCCTAAAAATTAAAAATTAAATTCTATTTTTTTAGATATTAATTGTTCTCTCACTAACCGTCACTTAACCGTTACATTTCCGTAACAACCAATAATCTGCCACATCGCCTCGATAAAAAAAACAAAAAACATACTACCGACTCTCCTCATTCGCCGAACCCCATCCATTTCGTCGGCATCACGAAATGTATCACGTAAGTAAAATTGTCACAGGTTTTCTGCTATTATTAACACTAACAATACTCATCCAATATGATTGATGGAAGAATAAGTGAAGATTTTACGTTCAATTCGATCGATTCAAACCTCTAACTCTTGCTCGCAGCCATCTCGGGCGCCCCCGCGCATCCTCCGCATGCTGGGTGGCAGCGAGTCAGCACGCCGCGCCGCCGCGGGGGCGTGGGAGGTGGGAGGCGTCCCGCGTCGCCGAGGATGTGCCGAGCGCGCACTTCGGAGATACCGCCGCGTCGCGGCAAAGGACCGCCGCGGGGCGAGGAGGGCGGGCGCGAGCAGCACGCGTTGCCGGCGCAGATAAGGCGAGGGTCAACGAGGAGAAATGGTTTGTGTATATTGCGCGCTTCTTGTGCCCTGTGTCATACGAGGGGAAAAGAGGAGGGTGCGGCGCCGGAAACGCCGCGCAGGAAGCAGATGATTGGTGGGTTCGGTACTTCTGAGAGCGGAGCCTTTAATGGGAAGTTTTTGTACCCATGCAAGTTTAGTATGTCGTGGGTTGAGAAAAAAAAACACGAATATATTCGTCGATTTGTCATGGGGGAAGATAATGTCTTCTATCAACGATTGAATGAGCTTTTAAAAATGTATCATTTTAGTTCTCGACTACCCTCGTGGAGATAAGCAATCAAGAAAAAAATTCTAGCCGACACTAAGAAAAAGTTATCACATTACAATCATAATATTTACAGCAATTTTGAAATATCTCCTTTTTAGTCTATGCAAAAAGTAATTTACAAAGGATGATTTCATTATGTACAATTTATTTCTGTGGGTACGAAGTAGATAAATAGAGCAACACAGTGGCTTGAATTTCTGAATATTGTTTTAGGATCAAAAACTGAAGATCATTTAATTGTGTGCAATACATTTAAAATTCGTCGACTTTAATTTATCAACACACATTGTGGGGAGGTTCAATTCGGCACCACAAACAACGTTAACTATTCCACATCCGAAAAGTATTGAACTACACGATATCCACAACCAAAACGCATCATCCTCAATCAAAATTATCGAGTGCTTTTAATGAGCTTGTGGCTCTACTTTCCATGACGGCGCAACCCGAAACATCGAAACGCGACGGCACCACCAGAGACATGTTGAACATCCATCGGCCGCTTTGAACAGCAAGTCCGCAAGCCCCATGTAAAATACCGCAGAACAAAACCGGCGCAATCGCCCGGGGCGAAAAATGAATTTATGCCCTCGCCACCGCCGCCGCCGCCGCAAATTACGGGCGGCGCGCGTGCAGGCATCAAACGCGCGGGGGCGACGGTTAGGAGGACGGGGGCGGGGCAGGGCAGGGGGGCAGGGGAAGGGGAGGGGAGAAAGGGCGGGTGCGAGCCGCTCCCCGCCCCGCTCCTCCGCCGGCAATCGCCGCTCGGCGACCCACCGCCCTCGCAGAGCGTTCGATACGAAGGGCGAGGGCAGCGGCAGCTAGCCGCCCGCGGTCGGCGGGCGAGTGGGGGCGTGGAATACAGAGGGGGACGGCGGCGGAGACGGGCGAGGGGGAGGAGGAGGGTGCGGGAGGGACGAGGGCGGGAGCGGAGCCGGTAGGGCGCGCCCAGCCGATCGAAGTGCCGAGCGGCGCGCGTGGCGGCGAAGGCTGCCAACGCGGGGAGCGCGACCGCACGCGCTGCGTGCGCTACGCGGCCGACGCTCGTTGGGATACTTCCGATATCTCCACGCACACTCCTCTCATACTGGTGGGGCATATTAACCAATTAATAATAGATGTGCATGCGTCGAAACTATCGTTTTCAAATAAAATAATAAATAACTACCGTGAAAAACATTACATTAATTTCAAATGATTTAACTTAATGTATACAACAATTTTGTTTTAATTTCAAAAATATTAAAAATTAAAATGTAGTTTCGAATAAAAGTTATAAACTTTTGAGCAAGCAGATAACCCTTAAATTGTAAATAAATCCGCAACAAGCTAGTAACAAGTGTGTAGATATACTTTGAGTCGTTCCACACGAAAACTGACAGATTAAAACAATTATGCCAGTTTCTTGTCACAATGCAAACTAACAGTTTTCTCCAAAGTTCTAATCTGAATAACCGCAGTCTTGTAATTAACTAGTAAATATATATAGTACTTTCTAGACATTTCTTTACCGAACTACGAAATGACTTATTCCTTCTATACTGATGATGTATCAAATCTAGTATGGCAACATCCCAAAGCCCGTCTGCTCGCCCGCCAGGCTCACAAGCCGGCCGGACGGCGGGTGGGTCGTTCGGTGGGTCGGCCGACTGCCCGGCAAGCCGCCGTAGCCGCCGCCACCACTTTCCTTTTCAACGGCCTGCCTCTCGTTAGTTGCACATTACGACCCACTAACTCCGTCGCTACGCTTTTTTTGCCTCTTTCGGGGATATTATGCCGTTTTACTGTTCGCGCGGAGGCCTTGAAACTCGCCTGGAGAAACCGCCGGGCCCCACACGCTTCCCTCGCATTGTTCGTCTGTGGGACTTGAAACCGAAACTATGTGCTTTTGTGACTACAGAGTCACTGGCGCTGCTGACTACATCCTCTAAACCCCACGCCAACTCACGTGAAACTTCTCGTACATAAGTACCTGCTGTTCTTTAACTCTTAATGCAGCTACCACAGTTTCTGTTTACCATGAACGTTATCTCAGTCAGTAGCGTTTTGAGTTTACGACGCACTGTGGCATAAACGCAAAACGGTGTTTGTGAATAGTGCCAAAGTTGTATGCGTCTGAAGAGATCAAACTGGGTGGTGCCATTTTCCTGGAGTATTCAACACAAATCGAGCAAAATAAAAAAATAAAATGATACAGCTGAAATTAGGGCTCAAACTGAACGAATTTCCTTCCGTTTGTTTCGAAGGCTCAGTTCTCTCAGCGCATGTATTATGGGTGACCGTGTCTGTGTTTGTAGGGCGTCGTTCATCCATTTGGCGCGCGGGTGACGTGAAGGGTTATCTGCGGCAGAGCGAGGCTCTCGAACGCGAGCCGGTCGCTTCGGGGCGCGGTCGTTCGCCCGGCCGACCGGCCGCCCGCCCTTCCCGCTGCGCGGGCCCTCGGCGCGAAGGGCGCGCCAGCGGCGGCCGTGGGCGACATCTTGTATCGACAGTGCAAATGGCGGGCGCGGCTCGCCTGGGCTCCGCGCGGCGGGTAGGAAAGGGCGCGGAAGGGCGGCGCTAGGCATGGGCAGACCCGGCGATCGCCCGGGGCCCCGCAAGTCCCGATGATGGGGAAAAAACAGTACAAAATTGAAAAAAGAAATTACAATTCGAGAAAAAAGTTATCGTAATTTTATAAGTCGCGGTACAGTGGTCTGATATTTCATAAAATTTTCCAATTTTTTAAAATCTTGAATAAATAGTCATTACTTATATGGCATGAATTTATGAAATGAATAACGTCAGATAACCCTTAAAATTTTATGAACTAATGCTGTCATTGAAAGCTATTTAAGCATTCAAATTTTCTCTTCTTAACAGCCAAGGTATTTTAATACACGATTTTGCAATATTATACAGATAGTGGCCGTATCTTTTCATTGAAATTTAGGACCTACTATCCCAAATGGAAATAAAATGACTCGTATAGTTTCTTCATACAACTTTCACATTTTTAATTTATTCCGGAGGGCGGTGGGGAGGGGGAGCTACGTTTCAGCATTGCCCCAGGCCCAAAATTGTCTAGCTCCAGGCAGTGGCGGCGCGCGTGCCTCGCGGCCGGCGGGACGTGTCGCCGGCGGCGGTGGGCGAGTACGCGCGTCGGGGCGTCGGGACGCCGGCAGCCACGGCGGCGGCGGACGCACCACAACGCCCAGGACGCGTCACGCGCCAGCTCACGCCCGCGGCAACCGCGTGAGCGTGCACAAGGGAAACGACACGGCGGTGGCAACAGCAGGAGGCCAACCGAGCGGACGAAAATGACCTCCCATTCCCCCCTGCCTCCCCGGGGCGACGCCGGTCGCGCGCGC
Organism: Teleogryllus oceanicus; assembly: GCA_964035755.1. Classification (NCBI taxonomy): domain Eukaryota; kingdom Metazoa; phylum Arthropoda; class Insecta; order Orthoptera; family Gryllidae; genus Teleogryllus; species Teleogryllus oceanicus. The sequence continues at coordinate 306,492,541 of CAXIVR010000001.1, read as the reverse complement.
TGCTCGGGCGACAAGCATTTCCGGTGCACGTGACGCATCGCGATAGCGCCCGCCCCTGCCGCTTACTCTCTCGCCCGCCCGTCGTCGTCCGGCCACCCGTCCGTCCATCCATCCCGTCCGCTCGACGCCACTTGTTTAGACAGACTCCGCCCGTTAGTCGCGCCGGATGAGGGGGATTTATCTTGGGGGGCGAAGAGGAGGACCGGCCCGATCAAATAACGCGCGCCGCTTGTTTGACGAGTGAGTCGTGAGAAGACGACTGCGGCACTGCGGGGGAGGACGTTATCACACCTTCACGTCCTCAGGAGGCTCAAACTTTATCCTCAACAAAGGAGTCGTGAACTCTTCCTTAATACTTGGGTTCTTATTCCGGCTTGGCGTTGCACACATTCTGAGACCGTAAGTTTACTTATAGGCAGTCTGAACAAACCGAGCCGGATTAAGAACCTGAGTAGCGAGGAAAAGTGAGCGAGTCACTAGTAGATGTTGAATTGATAATTTATGAAAATTAACAGACCTGTTTCTTGAGGAATCCTAGGTTTATTTCTATCGCATATGCCCATAACAAAAAACAAGTAATTTATAAAGAAACTAATAAAAAATGATAATTATTTAATTATTCTGATATTTTGAAGTATTCTAGGAGGCTCAGAATCGAATCCCCTAACGGCTGTATTCCAGGCTCCGGCAGAGCGTGTGGAAGTAGGGAACGGGAGGCGGGCGGGGCGCGGCGACAGCACACTGTGGCGGAGGCGGCGGCGGCGCAAATTGGAAAACGCCGCCCGCGACAGAGACGATGCCGGCGGCGGCGGCGGCGGAGACGCCGGCGACCGTGAAACGCGGCGCGCGGCCTCGGAAGGGGACGGGGAGGAAAGGTGGGCGGGGTGAGGTTTGCTCTGGCGACAGATAACGCGGCATTCCAGGTGGAGACCGCGCCCGTTGTCGGTTTCCGGCCCACCTCGAAACGATTGGGGGCTTATCACCGAAAAAATGAAAACTCGCCCGGGTCGTCTGAACTCCGTCCCGGCCCGCCCCTTCCACTGTTCGTTGTTTATGAGAAGCGGAAACAGCTACGGCAACTTATTTCCTGGGAAACGGTGTCAAAATGTGGAGGTAGGACGGTGAAGTGCAGGTAGACGCCCGCATACGATGAAGTGGGCACGCCTCCATTTCGACAATCTGTCTATCTACTAATTCACTCTTATCACTTGAATGGCAGAAAGTAGTTTCCGCTTCTATTCTACTATGAAAGTTCCCTACTCTATCAATCCCTACGCCGCCAATACAGAACAGGACATTTAATATTCTCAGAAACATTACAGTATTACGAGTTAAATCCATCCACACACATCCAACCTCCAACCCATTAAATCAACGAAATCACAACAAACTTGTGTTTAATATCCATCAAAACATTTCAGGTCTTTTTTTTTTTCACCTTCAAACCACCTCCGAGTTGCAGGCATATTCCGAAAATTTTACCTGGCTCCGGGCCGGTCCGGGGGCCCTCGATACCACCCCTCAATCCCAGAAGGCACCGCTGCCCCCGTCGCCGAAGAAAATGGCGGTCGCTCACACCCCTAGCGCGCACCCCCGCTCGCCCAGCGCCCGTCTCCGCCCCGCGCCGCGTCGACTCCGCTCGCCAGCCGCCGAAGCTGCCGCCGCAGCTGCCGCCCGCCCGCCGGCCGGCCCGCCCGCCCGCCCGCATTTTTGTTAACAAAAGAAACGGAAAAAGCGCGCGTTCCGAAGGCGCGGTTCAGTGGAGCGCGACTTGGAACAATGGTCCGCTAAGAGTAACTTCCTTATTACAGCGGATTCGAACACAAGGAGCTCTCGTTCGAGCAAATCAGCACGATTAAAAATTTCAAGTGATGAGGACGACGAGGACGCTGTCTGCCCTGGATGGAAACTGAAGAGTAACAGACACAACCGAGGGCCGGTGGCGCGAAGTGGAATTTTGGGCGAACTCCGAGGAGACTGTCTTCTGGCACTCATAAATACCTTGTCGCCATAAGCATCACTGTCTCTTAAATGAGCGCTGTCCTTTTAAATCAAATCGCGATTTTTTTCCCCTCCAAAATCGTGCACACCATGAAAATTATAACACGTAGATCATACAATTGATTCTTAATAATTTACAATGAATATTATATTATTTATGATTTGTTTCTTTTTTTTTTACATATCACTTCAGCACTTTAAAACATCGCTTTGTTTTTCTCATATCAAAGCATTTAAACTGGCATTCTCGACGTGTACGCATGTCTGGGGCACTGCTAACGTCTGTTTTTATAGCGCCCCCGCCACACGTACACGCTCCTCTCCATTCGCAAGGTGTGTATGAGCGCCGCTCCGTGGAGACTTCAATAGAATCGACAAGCGCCGCGCGGGCGCGACACAATGGTCACAGGGGAGGCTGGCGTGCCCGCGCTCGCCGCCACCGTCACCGTCACCGTCACCGGCCCTCACAATGTGCGATAAATATTTAAGCAACCGTCGGCAGCCGCCGGCATGCAAAACGCACTCCCGCGCGCGTACCAGGGGGGAGGGGGCGGGGGGCAAGCGGACGGCGGCGGTCGCCTAAGACCGCATTCCTGACGGCCCCCGGCGGCGACAATGGCGGAGGACCGGCCCGGGGCGGGCAAAGCACCCAGGACGCCGCCGGGCCGAGCGCTCGCTGGCCGCAGCCACCGCCGCCGCGTCCCCCCTCGCACGCACGCGGAGTCGCGCCGTCTCCCCCCAGGGCAGGGGGGCCCGCAGTCGGTACTCACCTCGTACTTGAGCCCCGCCAGGCGCAGCCAGGTCTCCACCTTGAGGCAGAACGGAGACAGCGACGGGATGAGCGGCGTGCGCGAGAACTGGTACAGGTACACCACGTCCTTCTCGTAGTTGGTCTTGTAGACGGAGGGCTTCGGGGCCGGAGCGGGGGTGGACGTCGGTTGGGCGGCTTGGGTCTCTTCGGCTTTGGCTTGCTCGCAGGCCTTCTCCTTCTCCTCCTCGGCCGGCTTCTTAGCGTCGTTCTGCGCGGCCTGCTCGGCCGGGGCCGGGCCGGCGGGGCCTGGGGCCTCGGTGCCTTTGCCCCGGCGGGGCGTTGTTTTCTTCCCTGCATGACGGCACGCTCCCGTGGGTTTGGGGCCGGAGGGCTGGCTGTCGCCTGCGAAATAGCGGTGGCGCTGGGGGGCGCTGGTGCGGCTGCCTGGAGCTGCCTCGGCTTCTCTCTTCCTCGGCTGCTGCTGCTTCCTTCCGCTGCTGCTACTGCTGCTGCTGCTAGCTGCTCCTCCACAAAGCCACCGACTGACCCTGCTGCCTGGACGCGCGGCGTTTGCTGTGGCGCTGGAGGGCCGTCGGGCGAAGCCTGCCCGTGACGTCACGCCGAGCCGGCCACTACGCGAGTCGTGCAGCGCGCCGCGTTCGGGCGCGCGCCGGAAGCGCTCGAGGCGCGGGCCAATGGGAGCGCGGCGTCGCCGGGGCGCCCGAGACGGCGGAGGGGGGGCGGCGTTGGCCCGGGGCGCGCGGGACGCGGGGGCTGCGGCGGCAGGGGTGGCGCGGCGGAGGCGGAGGCGGCGTGGCGTCGCCGCGAGAGAGCGAGACCGGCCCCCCCCCCCCCCCCCCCCCCCCCCCCCCCCCCCCTTTACACACCTCGATTATACCAAGCAGCCCCGCCGGAGGCCCCGGGAACTGCAACCCCTTGCGCCGGGTTCGAGCCCCGGCGACGCGCCAAGCGCCGCGGCCGGTCGCGTAGACGCCGCGGCCCGCGCGGGAAACCCGCTGCAACTGCATTGCGCCCGGCAACCGCGCGCTTTACGCCCTTCCTTGCTCAACAGAGAACGAAATGCATCTACATTCAAAATGTTTTCCCCTTTATTTGTAATAAATAGTTATATCTTCGATAGATAGTATGTATAATAATAACTTTGGATGTTTCGTTCATATTCATGGAAGCATTTAATTTTAGTGATGCAGATTTTATTTTTAAATTATTTTTTAGGTTAGTAGAATTTTCTCATTCGTTTTCATTATTTATAAATATATTCTTATACTACTCTGTAAAACATACGTGACTTAAATCTAATTCCTTCTCTGAAATAATCAACAAAAATTATTATTCTTTCAACAAATATTTTGTCCAGGATATTTATCGTTATCTTCATAAATTAAATAAAATGTTATTTACTTAAAAGGCCTTAAGCATTAACTCCGTGTTTATTAGTTGTAACTGTTATTGTTTTTTATAACCAAACAGTTCCTTTTAAATTAAAGACATTCAGCTTTTAATACAAAATTAATTTATTCCCTCTTTAATTCTTCATTACATCTCGGCAGACGGCAACATTTCGTCTGATGGTTTTGAGCCATCTTCAGCTCTACGTTTTAAAGAAAATACAGATATAGTAAATTGACCATTAATAAAATATTAGTAGAAGTTAGTTATTAGTTTTTCAAATATTTAGTGATAGTAGGTAAAAATTCTCTAAATTATAATGACATGACTTTTGGTTAAAAGTATTTAAAATGATTTTAATAATTGTTAATTTACTATTATCTGTATTTTGTTGAAAATACAAGCCTAAAGATGTCGAAAAAACATTGAGCCTAAATGTTGCCGACTGCCGAGTTATTATACAGATTTAAAGATAGAATAAATTACTTTTGTATTAAAAGCTGAATGTCTGTAATTTAAAAGGAACAGTTTGGTTATCGAAAGCAAATACACAATCTTATACAGAAGAAAAATGTTATTGATTTTTTTTATTTTTTATCCCTCCTACATTGGAAGAGAGATTGAAAACCCGTTTCTGCGGCCGTCTGGTTGCGTTCGCCGGCAGCCAGCGCATGCAGCGCCCGTTGCCCGTGCACTTCCGTTCTCTGTCTCGGCCTCCCCGGCCCCGCCCCCTTCCCCGGCGTGGGCGCGTTGGGCTTGGGAGGCCTCAATTGAGTGTGAGGCAGCAGCGGATCCAGACGGCGCATCCGGGAAGAAGGCGCATTCTTCTGGGGGCAGTGACGAAAGAATGTTTTTTAATTTAAAAAAATACATATGTGAATAATTAACTAATAAAATACATAGTAATATAATTAAACAACACTCATAAATAAACTGGGCTTGAGTTCTGGCGAAAAGCGACGGAATGTCGTTTCGGTATCTACGAAATAAATTAGGGAAGAAATAAACAAAAAGCAAAGGACAAACACTTGGACGTTTCGATCTTTAGTTCGACCAAGTTTCGTAAACACAAAATAAAATATTTTTCCATTTAACTCTATCAGCCCCACAAACGTAATAAAATTAGCAAAAGGCGATAAATATCATTATAAACTCTATTTTTATTGCCTATTATTATTGTTATTATTATTATTACTATTATTATTATTATTATTATTATTCTTTCATTCACAAACAGGCAGTGTTACCACTGTTACCATAAAATATGATTTACAATTATTAAATTTTGTTATGAATATATAACTATTTCTATTAAATTAATAATTAATTTGGAGCGAGTTCCGGGTCCTAAAATTTTATAAATCAAGCACTGCAAATAAGTGTAGCATAAGTAAATATAAATACATTGAGATAGTTTCATATAGATGGGCGAAATATGAATAGATTCATTTATAGTAATGTCATATTAGTTTCCTTTTTTTATTTTCTTCTATTAAAATAATTCAATCTGCAAAGCACAATTTATTTTGGATGTGTTGTTTTCTTTTATTTTATACTATAATTTTTTTGTTAAATTATTTACATATGCATTGGTTTTAATTACTTTTATCTTCTGTGAAGGTTTGCACGCTGAAATTCCACACTACTTTCCAAAGTATTTTGTTGGTCAATGTAGGCTTAAAATGAAGATATTTTACCACCACCTTCCGACACTTACGTGTAGAATTAATAATAAATATAACAATTGGGTTAAATTTTTGGGAATACACCATACTAAAAACATTTTCTTTTGCCATGATGTATCTCCATCCATAGTTTTGATATAGTGTACAATAGTATTAAAGAATGTTCATAAGTCAGAAAATCGACAATGTTTTTAGATCTACAGAATTAGTTTTGTTCAGAAGCGCACGGGAGCGAACGAGAGACAAATTGCAAGATATCATTGGCACAAATCAATTTCGTGTTTCTTCTCGAATAATAGGGAATATCGCAAAGGAATTAAAACAATTTGTATTAAATAGTCATTACTAATCTTTTTTTAAAACAGGACTATAAAATAAATAAAAATACCATTCGCAGTGAATGCAAACAATAGAACAACACAAAACAATGGCAAATTAGCAAGTAAAACCTTTAGATATTCTGAATGCGATGATTGGATATCTGAAAAGCCTGAAGACAACAACTTAAAAACAAGAGTAATATTTTCACGAAAGAGTTTACACAACGCGTGATTTTGTTTCCTTATTGTACGCCAGTGATTTTTTTAAATCTCATTGTCGAGAATGTAAAAGCTTTGAGTTAACAAATGTTCGTATTAATGCACAACATTTATGTTGACTTCTACGTAAATGATGGCGACTGGGTCCATTGACTACCAGCAAATTTGGGTGACCTTCCGATTACGTTCCAACACTTAAGCTCTTAAACACGTTGAATTGCCGAGAAAAATCTTTGCTGCTGAATTAGAGACTTTGCTGAGCATTAAAAAAAAGAAAGCTCTTCACGATGATATTGAACGTATTAGTTACGAATTGGAAATTTGGACTGTATAATTCTAAAAGACTAAATATGCCAGCAACGAGTATTGTACATCAGTTTCTGTGTCAATGATCCACATTTGATTTGGTTTTTTATCTAGTTTCCCTGATTCTTTGAGCATATGCGAAATGGCACCTTGTTTTGCTTCTGGACAAGAATGTAGCTTTACAATTTGTGCACCTTTTCTTGAGCTCTGTGGGGAATGTAGATATTCAAATAATGGGTCTCAGCCTTCTCGTTGCCTCGAGAAAACCGAGAAACATTATTTTAATATCTACATTCCCAAAAGCAGTAAATCGATTTCTTCTTGAGGAACATTAGGGATAATAGCCAGAATTTGTACATGATTTGTCTTTGCAAATAGTTTTTATTACACGAGAGCGTATATGTTCATATAAATCCTTGTCAGAAAAGCTTCTTGCTACCGGTATTCAAAATTAAACTTAATATATACTACACAAGTTAAGATAGAAATTCCAAAACTTGACAAAAAAGCGTGCATAGATTGCTCTTCTCATCATTGTACTACGTCACACAGTTTTTAACTGTTTTTGGCGTTAAATAAATACAAATGCAATGGTGTTTCTGTGACAGTTTTGCAGAGAGAGAGAGAGAGAGGGAGAGAGAGAGGGAGAGAGAGGGAGAGAGAGGGAGAGAGAGGGAGAGAGAGGGAGAGAGAGGGAGAGAGAGGGAGAGAGGGAGAGAGAGAGGGAGAGACCGGTAAAGCATCGAAGACGCAACGCTGAACTAGCACATTCATTCCGCAAAGTATGAAGGCTCTTCCAAAAGAGGCAGCTGGACCCCACAACGGTTTTCAACCCTCCGTAAAATCAACACATGGCATTTTTGGAAACTGAACGGAAGCTGAACCTCAATAAACTGAAGCTTCTGATATTAAAATTTGAGGTCAATTTTTTCTCTCAAATTGGTTATGCTTTCAATGAACGTTTGGTCTAATATAGTTTAGATTTAGGGTCAGAAGCCAGTGCTTGGCGTGAGGCGGTATCATTTAGCTTTACCATCCACCTGCCTTCTAACACGTACTATCTTGAAATGACGCTTGTAGTATAACTGCTTCTTCAAAAACTGACTGTATTCTTATTTTAAACATTCTATTCATGAAGATTTTATTTTGAATCAAAAGAATATCATTTTCCTAATCGTCATTTACATAGTTGTTATTTAAGTAATGGTCATTTGACATTTAATTCGCTTTCAAAACAAAAAAATCTTTGCTTTGAAGTAATTGTTTAATTACTTTCTTTCATATTCAACCGTCTGAGATATATTCCACCAACGTCACTGTTTAAATATATGTTTTACGCAAGTTTCACCTCATCACACTATTTCCATTTTATAATTCGTTATTATATATTATTAATTTATGTTACTTCAATCTTTCTTTCATTTGTTCGTTCCATTACTTTTTCGTCATTTGTTGTTTCCATTATTCCTTTGTTTGTTGTTTCATTTCTTTGTTCGTCCATTTATTTGTCGGTACGTTTCTTCATTCGTCAATCCGTTCCATCACTCGTTCGTTTACCCGTTGTTTCATTACAAGAGGAGAAAGCGCGGAAGCATCCTGCGCCCAGGGCTACGTGTACTCGCCAAATCCGGGTCGGGCCACATCTCCACCTCGTTGCACCGTTGCACCGCTGCGCCAACGCGCCGCGCTGCATCGCCCGCCTGCATCGCCCGCCTGCACTGCCCGCCAGCCCCGCCGGCTGCGCAGAGCTGCACCATCGTAGCGGCGCAGTAGACGCCCAGCCGCTCCCAGCAGAGCCATGACAACAACAACAATAAATAATAATAATAATAATAATAATAATAATAAGAAGAAGAAGAAAGAAGAAGAAGAAGAAGGAAGGAAGGATCGCGGGTTCGAGTCCAGCCTCGGGCATGTGTGTGTGTTGTGTATGTCTGTTTGTGTGTGCCGTCCATTCATCCTTCCTTATCATCATCATGTCATCTTCCATCCCCAGGACTAACAACCCTGGGAGTATAAAAATCGGATTCAGCCTAATGCTGATCCCCCTAATTAGTTACATGCAAGACTTGCAACGTGATAAAATGATACTGAGCCCGTGCAAGTGCATGTCCTGTGGTCCAAGATGGCCTATTCGCGAACAAATAATAATAATAATAATAATAATAATAATAATAATAATAATAATAATAATAATAATAATAATATCAACAACAATAACGTTTGAAGAGGAGCAAACTTATACATTTATTACCCGAAAGCAAACACAGCACAAGACTTGTGCACTCTTAGTGTCCTCGGTCTCAATATCCAAGGCCATCTACACGAAAATCAAATTCCTGATGAGAACTGTATTAACTATATTAATGAACTGTCTGCTGGTTCTTGAGATTGGGTCACAAAGAAAAGACATTTTTTACATTGCCGACGTTTCGCTATATTTGGCCTTCATCAGGCTAGAGAACAGATAAAATTTATATACAAAGATATGTACAGTAGTTACATCACTTAATCTATATTTGCAGTTGAACAATGTTTATGAACAGAATAATTATTAGATAATTTACCTGTAGTGGTAACACTACAGGTAAATTAATACAATAATGTCTTTTCTTTGTCTTACAAAAATGTCTTTTCTTTTGTGACCCAATCTCAAGAACCAGCAGACAGATAATTACATCGGGTCAAGAACCATTGAATATTATATTAATGAAGTTCTTTCAATCCTCTAAAATAATAACTAAACCGGGATTTCTTCACAAAAAAACTTTTTTTTGTGGTTTAATGATACCGAAAATTTGATAATTCTTGTCCCTATCTATAGTAAATAACTTCCTCTAAAACGTGGTTTAGTCAGCACGTTTTGTGAGTATTTGATACGACAAAAATTGGTTTACGGAAAAATGGTGTTTCTTTGTGCGTTTGCGCGTCCGGTTATCTGAACAACGCTAAGGGCTAGTTCGTCGAGATGATTTTCACCAAAATTGTTTTGTTACGATAGATGTGGTTGATGTCGCATTTCCTTGAAAAAATGTTAAAAAATTTCTCAAAAATGACTCCTCATTTTTTTTTTTTTTCTGGGAGCAAAGTACATTTAGAAAAATGGAGCAAGTCCCAATTTCGTTAAATTCTCTGACATTTCGAAACTTGCAAAATTAATTTTTTTTCGGCGTCTCTATAACTTTATTATTGAAGACATATTTTTAAATTAATCTATTCTTCAAAATTAGATATTTAAAAGAGGTCATGTACATTTTGTCAAAATAAGACTAGATTTCGCGTAATAAAGGCATTAAAAAAAAAATCTCAAACATAACATATTTTCTTTATGTTTTCAGAAATAGTGTGAAGTAAAAATACCGCAGGTCCTATTTGCGTTGAATTCTCAGAAGTTTTGAAAATCGCAAAAGTTACAAATACCAATTGATACCAATTAGGAAAGGAATGCGAATGCAAATTTTTGAAAAAGTGGTTTATTAGATATATGTTTTTTGTTGTACAATTACGTAAATGTATGTGGGTCATTGTTTGTTTTACTTTTGTGGCTAGCTAACGGTGTCCCCACGCATAGATATGATTTTAATTTCCACGTTTAGGGGTAAAAGATATTTGGCGAGCACGAAATATGCCCTTTAGCGTATCTAGCAAACTCCGCCTACCTGTACGTATTTTGTCACACAGCTACAGAAACTATGTCGATTTTATTGCAAAGCAACAGCTCTGATTTTGTTTTGCACAATAATAATTTTCACTATTTACAAAAAAAACAAGTATTCTTAGTATTTTGAACGTTCGAAAAATTTCCAATTTTTTTTTTTTTAAAACCAATTGATCTTAATCGCCTTTTCCTTGGATATCGATCTGCTCGGAACCACTGGTCTAGAGAATTTCGAAATGCATCACATTAAACTAGAGAAGGGAGTAAGCAACGAATATTGTACTCGCACATACCACGGTTGAATGATTATTTATGGTTTCACACATTTAGATTTTGATCAGTGTGGCTATGCCATTCACTGCATCTCTCTAAAGCAAATAAACAATTTTATTTTCCTATTATTCGGATCATTTAATCATATTCATTATTAATTGCTCGTTACAAACAGTTTAAGTAACTGATAAGAAACTATTATAATTCAATGCCTATCTACCAGTAAGTTTATTAGGATTTTTTCACAGTGAAAGTCTTTTTATTTGGTAGAAAAACAAACTAATAAAATTGTTGAATAACTTAGCTAGGTACTATTTCGTTACACTTAAACAGCGTATAAAATTTATTTCGTTTAAACAGATATGGAATCACAAAAAATGCTTAATTTCACACTGTTAGGCACACATAATATTCTTGCCTGGAAACACAATGAAGAGTATGGTTAAAATAAATTCTCAACGCATTTAAAGGTTGATTTCTTTCACCATATTTTCTTGCCTTATTTAATACTTAGGAAGTAACGGAACATATTGTAATGCTACAGGAAAAATCAGCGATTTTCGATACAAAATATCGTATTGTTGGGCCCTGATAACCCTGTTCTTATACGTAGTAAATTACTTCCTCTAACATGTAATCAGAATTCACATTGTGGGTCAATGATACCGATAAATTGATTCACGGCAAAATGACTGTCTACCTGTCTGTGTCTGTCCGTCTATGTCCGTCCTTCCGACCGACTCTGAATTTGGCCCATGTTTGCGCGTACACCATTCACATGTTTCTCTCTCCAAAATTGATATTACCCGATCTATCTGAACAAACCTGGGAACATGTGAGTTTGAAACGGATTTTTCGTTCATTGGAGTTACTTTACAAGGAGCCTCAGCATTTCCAAACATTTTTAAAGAATTGCTCCAAATTTCTTGATTAAACATTGTTCACGGACAAATCACTAGTTAAAGTGCTTTGCGTATCTTCCTACAAATACAATTCTGAAGATAGATATAATTTTCTGGAATTTTCCTTAATGAGATCTGTTCTAAAATATAGGTCTTTAAATCCAGTCATGTATAATTTTCTGAAAAAAAAAAACCAATAGTTTTCACATAATTTTGGAAGTTAATACAATATACATTGAATTAGCAGTCATGGGATACTTCCTAATACCGTGTCGGACCTCCTTTTGCCCAGCGAACTCGGCAGTGTTCGATGTGGCATGGACTCAACATGTCGTGGACGTCCCTGCAGGAATGACCCATGCTGACTCTATGGCCATCCATAATTGCGAAAGTGTTACCGGTGCAGGATTCTGTGCACAAATGACCTCTCAACGATCCCCACGAACTTTATGTACCATAAAAGTTCGACGGGATTCATGTCAAAACTATGTTCTTGTGATTCATGTGGTCAAATCATTCGCTCGAATTGTCCAAAATTGGCCACCATTGTAGCCCGGTGACATGGCATATTGTTACCCATAGAAATTCCATCGATATTTGGGAACATGAAGTCCATGAATGGCTGCAAATGGTCTTCACTGAACTTAATCATTTCCAGTCAATGATCCGTTCAGTTGTATGAGAGCCCACATGATGGAGACACCACCAGATTGCAATGTCTTGTTGAGAACTTGGGTTCACAGCTTCGTGGGGTTTGCTCCACACTCGAACCCTACCTTCAACTCTTACCAACTGAAATCGGGACTCATCTGATGAAGACTCGGTTTTTATTTATTTATTTATTTATTTTACGTAAAAAAAGTTAAAAACTGCGTATGACGTGCTATGGGGAAAAGTGAATTGTGTGCACATTTTCAAAATTCTGTGATCCCTACACTAAGTCATATACTACTTAAATTTTGAATTTTTGAAAGGGAAAAAAAACAACAAAAACTCCCATGTAATAAAATCTATTTTCAAGGATAAACAAGTAATAAATTTTGAATTTTGAAAGGGAGAAAAAAACAAAAAAATTCCCATGTAATAAAATCTATTTTCAAGGATAAATAAGCAATAAATTTTGAATTTTGAAAGGGAGAAAAAAACAAACAAAAAACTCCCATGTAATAAAATCGATTTTCAAGGATAAATAAGCAATAAAATTTGGCTCTTATTACTTCCTGCCGCGACAACATGGAAACGATAATTTGAATAATTGTATTTCCCACTGTATTCTAGAAGACGTGCACAGAAAATGAAGTTACATTTATGTCCAGAAATAAAACAAGGGGCCATCTCAGCATTTGCTCAATGGATCAGGCAAACTGGACGAAAAACCTGATCGAGATGGGGGTCATTGACCCGGAAGCTGTAGTACAATAGTTGTTACAGGTTGTTTATACTCATTTATACAGTCCAAATGGTAAATAATGCATTATGTATCATTGTTAAAATTAATGTTACTTTTCTTGTGATGCTCAGTATGATGCTCAGCTTTTCTAGTCTAGGTCTAATCGATATGGTCTCGGTCCAAGGAGAGCCACTGCAGGCTATATCGTGCTGTTAGCAAAGGCACTCGTGTGCGTGAGAGCGTACGCTTCCGCGGTCGGAGTCTGAATGTTCTTGACTGTCCGGGAGACGCAGCGTCCAAGCCACAGACCTTTCAGCTGCCATTCTGTGACCTTCCTCAACGCGTGTGCTTTGGACCTGTGCCTTGGACGCGGCGTCTCCCGGACAGCCAAGAACATTCACTCGTGTCTGTCTTCTGCTGCCACAGCCCATTGTCCTAATGGATTCGATCGTTGTACATCCCACATTGATTTCTGCAGTTATTTTAGCCAGTGTTGCTTGCCTGTTGGCACTGACAACTCTATGAATACACCGTTGCTTTCGGTCATTAAGTGAAGGGTGTCGACCACTACGTTGCCCTTGGTAAGATTCTATGCCTGTAATTAGGTATTCTCGGCACCTCTTGACACTGTGGATTGTATCTAACGATTTTCGAAATGGAATGTGCAAGTTTCAACTACCATTCCGCGATCAAAGTCTGTTAATTCCCTTTTTGTCGACATAATCACGCCAAAAAACCTTCTTACAGAAATCGCTTGATTACAAATGAAAGCTCTGCCAACGCACAGAATTTTTATACCTGTGCGATACTTTCGTTATCTGTTTATTTGCATATTGATATCCCTTGACTTATCACCTCAGTGAATAAGAAAATTCTAAAAAACTGCTCATTTTTTCTTTAAATTTGGAGCAGGTCTCATTTTCGACGAACTGTATTTATAAGTATATGAAAATTGCAAAACTACAATATTGATGGTAGATATTATTTCCGTAAGGAAATAGGTTTCTTGAATCTAGACGTAGAAATAATGGAAATTAAAATTTTTGAATGTGTGAGTATTGCAAATGCAAATGTCCCAATTTCTTAAAGGGTCTGGATGATAGAGTACATATGGTCGTGTTGGAGTAATGTGAATGGGGTACTAACTACGAATTTGAGATAGCTTCTCAGCGAGGAGAAATTTTTTAGTGTGTGTTTTGAAATATTTATTCCAGGGTTATTTAGTATTATAATATGGCGAAGTCGTTAATAATAATGCGATCAGAGTATGCGTTGTTGTAACACCAATTGTTTAAATACACAATCTTGTTTTATGATGTTTTAGGAGAATCCGAACATAAATTTTAATCAATGCAAATTTTATCTAGCACATTCTTAGATTACATAGCATTTCGAAGAATGGGCAATGTATTTGTTTAATAACTTGCAGTTCTACTTGATTGACTGATATTTTCGGGCACGCCAATTGTTGCGGTTATTAGTCCCTTAACTATAGTGAATGTTTTACGGCGGGAGATGTGTAATCCGTTCCCCGATGGATGTCACCGACCTAAATGTCGGTTAGAGGGGTATTTCCTCTCAGCGGATATTCCCCCCAGCAAGGCATAGCGCCAATAGAGAGAAACCGGCCCGACACCTGTGACAGCGTTCTGCATGTAAGTGTGATGGTCTGTGTGTATGTCGAGAGGAAAGATATACGAAAAAAGAAAGATTACGTGTGGTCCATGACCCATTTTTAAGGTAATGTTCCGGAATTCATCTGGTACTGATAAGAGAAAGTATAGAAAACCACCGATCAGGACAGCAGGTCGCAAGAATTCTCCTTCAGGGAATTGCTGAATTCCACCTATCTAGTATCGAAAATTCTCTATCGTCTGACTCGAACTGTAAGGCTTTTCTGGATCCCTGAAGAGTCAGCGGCAATGCTGGCTCTGAGCTAAGGTCGCCGATAGTCACCCGACGCGGGAAGAATTCATCAGGCGAACACAACGCCAAAAAATCCGAAAATTAATGTAACGACTCGACGAAATGAGAAATCGTTATTGGTCGGCCACAAAAAAAGAAGGAACCGGACAACGCGAGATCTCGCATCAATGGAAAAAGAGAGGAGTCGTCTTGAGATGTCAGCAAAGCTGTGAAGAAGTAGTCGTGAGAGAAGTGCGGTACGGTTAACATCGAGAGGAGTTCGAGCGAATGAAGTTTAGTCAAGTTACGACGTGTGCTATTGTCCAAAGGAAGAAAAACCGTTGGAATCGCTCATCATGGGACATAATCGTATGGCAAATGTCAATTGTGGAACTAACGATTGTAAGTGTAAAGCAGCACTCACGTTTCTTCTCACGTACTCACATAGTAACGCCACAGTGCGTTTATGAAAAATTTCTCCAACAAGAATGTCGGTATGTCTACACGCATTCTTGTATGTATGATAAGTTGAAAATCTGAATTTGGCTAACTCTCGAACATACCGTTTAATGTTCACATAATGCAAAATGGGCGGATAAAGTCCGAAGTAGATATTGATTCAAGCGAACTTGGGACTCTAGTCGGATGACGAGTAAGTTAGAGTAGATGAAGTACATTACGATGTCGAGATATAGCAAACATGAGATAAAAAGACGGATCAGACTTGTGGGAAGTGAGAATAATGAGACACAAGGTGTGTTGTTTCGAGTTCAACAGTGTCAATCATAAATTTCTATTTACGCTATTCCACACGTACTAGATTTTTTGATGAGGAACTGGCAGATTTATGGATAGTGTGTCTACTAAATCTATAAAGAAATTTTCTGGGCTTTCCCGATATAGATCTGACATGAATGTAACAATCACCATTATCATTTCATGATCGGGATCTGTTTGAGGCTAGTTTTAGTCAGTCTTTCAATCGCGATCACAACGACTATTATAGTCTTTTCGAGGCACTCAAATCAGAATAATTGGATTTAATCAGTTCCTGTTTGGACGCATCCAAATCAATCTCCCCAAATTAATTTTACTTCTTCGCTTTCCCTATAGCTCTAATTAAACTATAATATTTTTTTCAAGTGTATAGTTTGTTTCAAGCGATATTTTTCATATATTTTCAGTATTTCTATATCGTGACATGTCTCCGACTGATATTCAATTTTTCCTGTTCTAACCATTTTTCCCTGTTGTGACCAGTCCAGAACTGATGAGACTCCCTGAACCTAATAGGATTTTCCTAGGATTTCCCATCTAGTAGGTTTTAGTGCTTTATGAACATGCTAAATGGAATACTTATCGCAAATCAACGTTGATTTTAATTGATTGATAGTGATTCCGGGCGCGTCAACTACTGAGGTCATCCGTCCCGTAAGTGTAGTGCATGTTTTTTCATCGGCAGGAGGCGGTGATCTTCCCTCACTGGATGGCGAGATCCGACGCCGACCTACCGTCGACTAATTGCGTTTACCCAACTAGGTATCTCCTACCTGCTGTGCCCCGCCCCGCCCCGCCCCGCCCCGGGGGAGAAGTTGTAACCGGTCTCCCTACATGTGTGGTATTATAGTGTATGTTAGTGTAAGTGCGTGTGTAAGGGATGAAGATAGGATAAAAAAGAGGAAGGAAAGATCGCGCACGGTCCGTGGTCCGTTTTCTAGGGAACTGCTCCGGCATTCGCCTAGTGTTGATCGGAGAAACCACGAAAAACTACCGATCAGAGCAGCCGGCCGCCAGAATTCTCCCCCAGACAGCGATTGAATTCGACCTAGCTGAAAAGCTAGTGTCGAAAATCCTGGACGTCGGGATTCGACTCGTACCTAGGACCTCCCAGAACAGAGGCACTGCAGTGACATCAGTTGATGCACTGATCCACCGCTCCTGGTCTTGATTTTGGAACAAGTACTTGATGTGAATTTTGAGAATTAAATTTTTTCACGGATCTGCGATCTGTTTGGAAATCAGTGATAGGAACGAACAAGAAATGAATTTTCAGCGGAATTAAATGACAATGTTATTAAAAGATGGTATCATTTGACGGACGAAAAAAAATTCGTGACAGAAATTTATTGTTATCGTTTCTTTCTACATGATGGCTCTCTTATTTGCAAATTGAATATAGATTTCCACCTCGTCACTCTAAAAACCCAACTGACAATTAAAACAAAATCAATTCTCGTTTGCAGAAATCGACCTCCGACTGCATTTCATGAATGTTCCAACCGTTTCTAAAATAATTTCCGTATTTACGTAATTATTACATACACCACGTATCTCCAACATTATATAATGTTGAACTAATGGGATATGTTTCTCGCTAACACGACATACGAATAATTTACTGCTGTCTCGAAATCAGAATTGATAGAAATTGATGGAACACTATTCAAGTGTAGGGATCCTTTCAGTTCAATTTTACAACAATAGTGAGGGGACAATCTTAGCTTTGCAGATAATACATAGGTTATTCAGGACGAATATATGGAAATGTTGGAAAATATACTTAGGCATTTCTATATTAAAAGTAATTATTTTTAATATTTATTCATAATAATTTTCTATTTAAGAAAGGGATGGTTCGAAAAATGTATTACAAGAATATTAATTTAAAAGTATTTCACTCGGAGAATGAAGAATAATGTGTAAGTTAATGACGTGAGGATTTATTGTGTAAATAAAGGGAATCCCGCCAAGCACAAAACAGTAGATTTGGACTTATTCCAAACATTCGTAAAGGTCAAAATGACGCATCTAAATGCATCCAACCCAGAGAAAAAACTGGAGATCGCTCGATGCAACTTCGCTTCTCTAATTTGGGGATACAAGTATAATGTACACGAACTACGTGCAAGCACAGCAGATGGAAGAAAGTTATTTCAAAAGAGTTTGGTTTGCAGAATAGAGAAAAAGACAAGTTATACTGAACTACAAGGGAGAGGCTGTCCAGGAGTTGGTAGAAAAGGTAAACCATCGCCTTCAGTGGCATGAACTATGAGGTCCCTTTGATACCTAGAAGATTAGATTGACATAATTCTTTCTAATGTTGGACAATCAAAAGTGATACGACACTCGTATTGAACGACCTGTTTACAATCAAGAAATGCACTTAATGTGTTTTGTACTCTGTTCGACCAGACTCCGAACAGGCATATGGCGTAACGCAATGTGGTATCGTGAATAGGTAAGTCCCGGTCGGAGAATAGACTAGAATGATTTTTGAGCCTGCTCAGCAAAGTTTCCAATAATATGGTGTATGAATGAGCCAAAATGTGCCATTTAATTTTGTTTGGTTTATTTTCGTAAAAAAAGCAGTAAAAATATACGTGACATGGAGAGAAGTTTAATCTGTGCACGTTTTCCTGAGTTACAGAATCATTTCCCCACTTTTTCACTAAACTAGGTGAATGATGAATAAAATCACCAAAGGTTTGAAACATTTGAATACGAGAAATTTTCCCTCCAGAGTTAAAGAAATCGTATTTACATCAGTAAACTAACAACAGCTTTGATTTTACGGTACTGCTAACAAAATATCAATCCACACTCCAGCCACCACCACTACACCTATAACATCTAGCCAGGGAGAGCTTCACAAAACCTCAGGATAGTGAAAGTGCATTTATACCCAGAAGCAAAACAACGGTACATCTCTGTATTTGCTTGGGAATATTCATCAAGGATCAATCAATGTAAGCGGTATGTTTTCACACAATGTGGCAAAAATTTAATGCATCATAAAGGTGTTATATTGAATTGTCTATTCGCTTCGTCGAAATATATCAATTTTTGATTTCGAAAAAGAAACCGCCCTGCGATATTTTTAAAAAGAAAATTCATCACGTTCCAATTACGAGTCACAACCATAATTCGACGTTAGACGAGGTGTGAATTCCGCTTTTAATTCCAATTCTTCCTTCCCACACCACCGTCGAATCCACCTACACTCAACGCATGCAAATCGAATCTCGAATTGTGTGCGCGGCTTGCGGTCGCGCGGCTTGGAACTGTGCCAACTCGCGGACGACCGCGACGAGGTTCGACCCTGGGCTTCTTGGCACCGGAGAAGTTGGTAACCGCCGGGCATCGCATTTCAGCCCTAGCGGCGAGGGAGTGGTTTTTCGACGAAGAACTGGATAAATGGAAAATATGTACACAGAATGCATTGTAGAAAAGGTCATTCAAAAAGTTGTAACGTTCTACTAAACATACGTGTCTAAGGCACTTCAGTAGGAAAGCACAATGTTTGAGTGAGTCCGTTAATGCAACTCGAGGGGAGCGTTCAACAATATGTATGTATACGGTGAAAATGACTTTCCATCTTTTTTAGTCGAGATTCATTCGTCGTTTACTATGTGGCGTACCATCTTGAAATGTTTATATTGCTACTCAATGGGGTTTTAGTTAATGCTTGACTGAAGTCGAGCCGCCTTAACTTGGAAATGCACAAAAAGAATAAAATTAGCTGCGTAAGATAATTTTTGACCAACACCAAAAGTAATAAAAAATAACTACATTAATACGTACAACTCTTTGAATTATTGCTATGTATAGCGCATCCTACATGTGTTCATTTAATCCATAAACGTTAGCTGTTTGAACAAGTAAAAAGACTTCTTAACGTTGACGTAGCGCTTCGCCGACTCCACATGGTCCGCTCTTCCTCCTGGGACGCCCCCCGACCGGCTTGTTACACGCACACGAAGTTGCCGACTCGCCGTGGTCCGACTCAATTATGAAATTTCGCGCCGCAGGCGAGCGCGTGAGGCGCGCGGGGGTGCGGTGAACGACGAGATGGCGGGGGGGGGGGGGGGGGGGGGGGGGGGGGGCTGGCGGTGGCCGTGGTTGCGGTGAACGACGAGATGGCGGCGGTATCGGAAGCGATGTTGATGGGAATCAACGAGGGTGGAACAGGCGAAGGTGGTCGATTTAGAATGAAATATCTCTTTCCGGGAGATTCTAGGTTTCGAGTCCTGGCGGTGGCGGATTGTCACATTTGCGAAATAGCTCGACTGAATTCTGCCATCGTCTAAAAATCCCATGTCTCGATAACGAGAATGGTAAGAAGCTGTTTGAAGAAAGACGTCTTCAAACAGGCGGCAGAAAAGAGAGATTTGCCGGGTTCGGGAACCAGGTTGCCGAGAACCTACGCGACAGGCAGACAAAAAATCGGGACATGGTGGTGGTGGTGATGGAGGTGGGGGCTGTGGCAAAGGCAGCAAAGTTTTCCGCGAACGTCTATTATTTAGCGAACGTTTACGATAGATAGAACAATGGTCGAGGAAGTGAAATAAGGGGTAATACGTAAATGGTGGACAGCAACAGAAATAACGAGACGGCTTGGGGATGAACTACTATGTCTTATGGGAGTACGCATTAATAGATAAATGCATTTATGGAATGGAAATGCGGTTACAAGTGCGGCGCAGATGCGTACTTGTAGGTGCAAGTATTCTATGCGTGATCGTCATGCGTCCAGCCTATGTAGACAAGGGCGACTTAGTCAACAGTGTTGCGTCGCAAGCGAAATGACGTTGATGGAGGCGTCTTTGGCGGTGTTGGTCTTGGAGGGATCACCGCCGACGAGGAGGGTTGATTTCGTAGGCATGGAGGTGATGGTCGGAAGGGATGCAGGGGGAAGGTTCTGCCGGGTAAGGGAGACGGTGCCACAAACACGATGATTGAAGATGCGGGCGATGGGCATAATATGGAGGGTGATGGGGGGAATACAAAGTAGTGACGATAATGGGACGCAAGCCATGACGCAGGAGATGCTATGGAGATTGAAGATAGGATGGCAAATTTCCTCGAAATATTGATACATGGAATTTGCAACACTGGGAGATGATGCGCTCGTATTGATTCAATACTTGTGTACTTTATAAAACGCTCTTTTGTTATTCCAAAATTCTTTCCAGGAGCGATAAAAAGCGAAATAAAAAAATGCAAGGAACTGTAAATCAAATGTATCTTCACTTAAATTTGCATTTTATATGGTGACAACAATCTAACATCCCAACAACTACATTTAAAACTTGTGTGAATCAAAAGAGTTTCTCGGTACAATTGAATATATGAATGCTTTGACTATTAATTAGAAATAGTGTTTTGAATTTATTTTCATTGAAATTCTTGATTTGAAGACGCCGATTTTAGTCAAATCCTCCCATTGATAATCTCTATTACTTAATATTTGTTTCTATACAAAGAAACAAAATTTCGATATGTATACAATGCACTGAAAGTGAAAGTGTGTATATCGTGCTTCTGGGAGCGTCAACTACTTTGGACATTAGTCCTATGAGTGTTGTACATGTAACCGGACGTGATCGTCTACTGCTGGAAGGTGAGATCCGGCGCCAACCTAAAAGCCGTCTCACTGAACCTTCCCCTCCGCGTATCTCCTCCAGCGAACACTACCGCCCTCATCTGACGTACGCTCTCATATCCCGACATGTGTGGTAGTGTTGGGCATGTAAGTTCATATTTAAGAGGAGAGAACGGGACAAGGATAGGAAGAGAAGATTGCGCGCGGTCCGTGGCATGTTAAAGGTACTGCTCCGGTATTCGCCAGGTATTGGTCACACAAACTACCGATTAGAGAATCTGTCTCCTAGAATTAACCCCCCAGTCACCGGATGAATTCGACCCAGCTATATTGCTAGTGCGGACAATCCGCCAGCGCTGGGAATCAAACCCTAGGACCTCCCGGTCAGCGACGCCTAAGGGCAACTGTCGTATTTGATTTGATTTGATTTTTTCGTGTTTCCAGGCACGTCAACTGCTTTGGTCAATAGTCCCGTTAGTGTAGTGCATGTTTTTCTCGGGATATGCGCGGTGATCTTTCTCCGCTGGATGGCGAGATCCGACGCCGACCTACCGTCGGCTAGTGGGGTTTCCCCCTAACTAGGACTCTCCCACCAGCAGGGCACCGCCCCAGCCGGGACAAGCTCTAAGCTTCCGACCGGCCTCCCGGAATATGTGGTAGTGTAGTGTATGTTCGTGTAAGTGTGTGTGTGTAAGGGGAGAGGATAGGACAAGGAAGACGAAGGAAAGATCGCGCGCGGTCCGTGGCCCGTTTGGTATGGTACTGCTCCGGCATTCGCCTGGTGTAGGTCGGAGAAACCACAGAAAACTACCGATCAGAGCAGCCGGCCGCTAGACTTCTCCTCCAGACAGCAACTGAATTCGACCCAGCTGAAAAGCTAGTGTCGTGTCGTTGTAACTAAACCATTTCTGCCGGTTGTAGTGAAAGAAAAATACCGCCAATCCCTCATCAGGGCGACGCGTTGCGACGCGGGCATCGTAATCCGGTGCCAATGGAGAGGGAACCGCGTGGAAAGGTGGGAACGGGAGCAGTGGGGCGCCCAAGGCAGCAACTCGGGCGTGGGGCAGGGCGGAGGGCGGAGGGCTGCAGGGGTGGCTGGGAGGGCGGCGAGTGGCCAACGGCGAATCAAAGCCGCAAAACAGCGCCGAGCCGAGGGGCAGTTGAAACTGCGAATAAATAAGGAATGAAGGCAGCCCCGACTCGGAGTGCTGCGTGCTCGGCAATAGGACGACGGCCGTGAGGGTGTGGCGGCGGCGACGCAGGTTGCGGTGAAGGATAAAGAGGTGGGGACGGTGGATATAGAGTCGGTAGAGGTAGTGACTGTGGAGGTGGGGATGGCGCCGTTGGGAACAGTGGGCGCGTCAGATGCGATGAAGGCGAAGGCAATGGTGGCGGAGGTGATGCCAGTAGCAAGGACAGCGGCGAATGTATTTAGGAAGGTGGAACAGGGAGGTGGCGCGATCGTTGTTAATAGGAGGGAGTTGCTGGCGATGGTAGTGTGGCATCATACGGGTGTAATCAGTACACAGACGAGAGTGGGTTGTGATAACAGCAGGATTATTCACAATTTAGACCGTAGTCACAAATAACCAATGCACTGTATACAATTAACTAACTAAATAGACCCCACTGCTAGGAGAGATATTTACAACTGCTACCACACCGCAACATACTACCTAATGTTTCGCCGTACGTAGTACCCGCTGCCCTGAGACGACATGTCTCACTAGTCACGACAATAACTGCCGGCTTCTTGGCCGCGTGCACGCTCGCACCTCTCACGGACGACCTACTGCCGCTGCCAGGATCACAAATAAGGAAGAGCTATTGTTCTCACGGCCCTTAAATAGCCCTCGCGACGCTGCCCGCCGTCTCCATTGCCTCCGCCCTAGCGATGCGCACACCCTGTCAGAAAAACCCAGTGCGTCATCGCCTCTGCCTTTGTCTACGCATCCGGTGCCCACCGCGCCACGTGCTCACGCTGTTTTAGCGACACGACGCTACAGTAGAAGGGGCAAACTGCGGGACGTGTGGTGGCACAAGGATTAAGACCAGAGGCGGTGTGTTTGGAGGCGATGGCGGAACAATGATAGTATGGCGGCGGAGGCAGTAGCGGTGGTGGCGTCATCGGGGGTGGTGGTGTCTATGATGACGTGGCGGTGGCATTGCCGGTGACCGCAGAGTGGAGGCAGTGAGTGTGATGGCGTTTGCGGTGGTGGTGGTTTGGTGGGAAAGATTGCGGTGGCGGGGTGGCCGCTGGGCGCCGGTGGCCGCGGAGATCGTGACGGTGGAGTTTGCGGGGGCGGCTGTGGCGATGTTCTAGGCGGCGAGTCCAGATGGGGAGCCGGTGAACGTGGCGGCGGATGGATGATCGGTGAAAGACTGGTGAGGTCAGGCAGGAAAAGATAGGAAGCGTGACGGCAGTGGTAATGATGGCGGATACGGTGACAGGACTTGTAACGGTGGGTATGGAGACAACAGTGAGGGTTGACATGGCTGGGCGTCGTGGGCAGAGATGAAGCCTGAGATGGAGGCGAAGGCGGTTTTGCAGTAGGTGTTGTTGGCGGTGGGGGTGAGCTACCGGTTATTTCATGTGCCATGCACACGACTTGGCTCGAGTGGAAATTCCCATTGCACATCGCCATCAAAAGTTCAAATGAACTTTAGGAGAAACATTCTACCCAAGCATATATTTAAGAGAACAATAATTGCATTAACTTTCTACGTTCAGTTAGGAACAAATAAAGACCTGAGTGCAAGAACCTGATAAAAACCAAAGTAAAGTTTCGAGGAGAAAAAAAAATTACATTACTTTAAACATGACATGCATTGAATTTGCTTGTGTGAAATGACGAAAGGAAACAATGTGAACATTTCATCGAATTTTATTGTGGATATATTTTATTCCTGCACTCCAAATTCCCATATTGGTTCAAGCAAGAATAATTGGATATAAACGATTTATCTCCAGGGTTTTTATTGAAAAATACTTACAAATATTTAACTTTAAAGTTGTATTCTGCAACAAATGAATTTATTGTATAAATTTCCAAACATTAATTTTATTTATAAAAATGTTAGTCATTGAACGACACGACAATGTTTCAGTTTCCTCTCTTAGGTTTTAGTTTTAGCTATTAGGTGCTTGCTTTGAGTGTATTCAACTGACGGGCTGATCTCGTGCTTTACATAGACAAAATTTAGTGCTGGTAATACCGCTATGTTCAGAAGAAATATACATGTCTAATCCTTCATAAATGAAGTTTAGATATCTGCTAATTAATTCTGAGACTCAGTTGCATTCTTGATGACCTTCTTGAAGAATGGTTGTAGGTGGCTTTTGTAATTTAATAGCATATACTGGTTCACTCTAATGACTGAAAAATCCGAGAAGCTGATGCTACCTTGCCGTACCATTCTTCCGGTGGCCGAGATCGCTAAGGCGTGTCGTAGTGATCTCTGACCTGACTGAAGGGTCGCGTGTTCGAGTCCCGCCTCGGACATGGTTGTATTTGTGTTAGTCCTTTCACCCCATATCATGGCCATTTCGTTTCACATTCATATTTGCCAAAACGTTAATGCCAATAATAGTCGCTAATGACCTACATGTTAATGTGATCTTAAATAACCAAAAAAAATAAAAAAATAAATGTTATTCAATTCCCTTTTCCTTTCGATTTTCTGAATTTGAGTAAAGGCCCGATCACAGGCCATAAATGAATGACCACTTTATAGGAATGTGATGATGTATTTGAGGAAATTTTCCTGATGCAGTAAGAGCGGTTAAATACTGCCCATCAGGATACAAGATATCACTGTCATTTTCTTTTTCGTATATTCCTTTCCAATTGATCTTCATTTTTGACCTCTTCTTAGGTTTTCTTGGAGAACTTTCAACTGAACTTTACCCCTAAAATTCGTTCGAGGTTATAAACATATATGAACACGCGTATTTTATGTGGTATTATACGTATATTAAAATAACTATATTAAATTATAAACTTGTTTTATTAAAACATCAAATTGCGTACTTTACCTCTGTGTTCATCATTGAGCTTCTAGGTACAAACCGCCATTTTGTTCAGGACCAGATCAGATCTTAGTGCAAGAAACGGGTAATTCCGGATTTGATCTGGTTCTTGCATTCAGAGAGTGGAAAGTGAAAATTCAAAAGCATTAAGATCTTGTGGAACTTGTGCAAAAAAAGAATTAAGAACGTGTGGTCGAAAATGACAATGCCTGCTAATAGAGGCTACGAAGGGCTTCATGAATTTGTGAAAATCTCATTTTGGCAAAAGATGGTCATTGTCTGGTTCTTGCACTCAGACCTTCAAATATTGTTTAAAGCGTTTATATAAACTGGTTTGTCATCGTCAAATATCAGCTTACGGAAATCACGTAAAATTTAGGAAAATATTTTTTTTCGGAAACTTGTTCTTACAGACATGAACTTCTCGGCCACTGTATGAGGCTGGAGTATGATTTCTACCGTGCTAAATACACTATCACGTGTTTGTATTGACGTGGTACATTTACGCGTCTAAATGAGGCGTTGTGGCAGGCGAGTTATTCGTGAAGCAATATACATTTGCATACGAATGTGCCTCCATGCATTTGAGATAGTTTCTATGAATTGGGATTCAATTCCGCGGCGTTTGTTATCTGAACTACCGGTCGTCGGGCGTTTGCCTTCACAATTGGATTCATATGCAACTCGGTCCCTCCATGAACAACAGGTATTCACTGGCATTTCGGTGGAAGTGCTGATCATTGAATCGGACAATTGCACACAAATTACAAAATTCAATGTTAATTGATTTTCTCGTGTTTGAAGCACTGCCGTTGAAATGCCCACATTCCAAGAACAAATCATGCATCAATTAGGTTATTTCTTGATATACGATGCTCCGCTCCCGCAGTTATTCTAATGACACCACGGGGCATTTCTGGATACAATCAGACCATTGTGTTTTCTGCTACAACTAATGGTGATACTCAAATTTACAATGCACGAGTCGAGTATACATAGAAATGATATGAAGATTGCAGTATGTACCTACTACAGTAGGTGAAGTTTCTCCTGGAAGGAACAAATGGGAAATTGGAATGAAATAAATTTCAGTTTTCCGCGTAGAGATCTGTAAACATTATTTCACCTTCCGTTTTCACTATGACGACAATAAACAAGAGTTGCAGTACATCTGAATAATAAGTAAACAGACTAGTTCCAAGTAATTAAAATGAGAATATTGAGAACTCGCTTCTTGCTATGTCGAGAGCCAACGTTGCGCAGTTGACGGGTTCATGAAGACTAAAGTCTGCATAAGTAATTCGTGCAGTTTGTCTAGTCATCGAGAATCCATCTGCGTCTGAATTATAGAAAGTAATGAGACAAAAAACGACTTATTTTTCTCTAAACTATATTTGTTAACAAGAAGAGCGGCTGAAACACAACAATTTTCGTAAAACTTAATTTTTCTATTAGCAAATTGTTCTTAATTTGTGGACGTAAGTTGTCATATATTACATTAAATCTTTTCATTTCGGCAGCACTCTTATATTTTTCTGCCTATTTTCCATTTGTCATGTCGTAAACATTGTTTTCTCATATAGTACCAGAGAAAGTGACGACCAGAAAGTTCACTAAGGCTCATCAATTCTGCATTTTCGCCTCTTCCTTTCTGGAAAACTTGATTTCCATTAAATCGATTGAGGAATATACATTTTTGAGCAAATCGGCTGAAACGTTATGGTACTAGCTTTGAACAAAGATGGGCAGACAGACTTTTGCCGACAATCGATTTTTCGGTATCAAGAATCCACAAAACCTGGACTCTGACTACACGTGTTAGAGGAAGTAATTTACTTTATATAGGATCAAGAGGGTCAATCAATAGGATCAATCACTTTTTCGTAACCAGAGCCAGGCAATAAGTATTTCTGTCGAACATTCGCCGTTTTCCGGCGAACAATTACAATTCTTTCTCTTCTTTCGAAGCAAGGGCGACAAATTGAAAGGTATACATCTTGACCTATCTTCTCCCAATCCCATACACGCACAACAAAAAATCTGTATAGCTTCATGAACTTAATTAAAGAAATGCATATTACCTTTGTACGAGATATCGTTTAATGAATATGAATTTTTCATGAACCTAGAGCGCGTGTCCGAGAGCGTGTTAGATTGCCGGCGTGAGGGGCAAGATTATGCAAGACTTCTATTACTCACGTACGTACCGATTTCCAGAAAAGCCTTCTTCTACTTATGAGATGTAACGAGAGCAGAATGAGAGGATTGTACTAATGGATCGAAATTGGGTTATGTGTGTTCGAAACAAGAATTTGCTAGTCTCATGCTAGATGCAGGTCGGAATGAGGGTACGTACAAGTCACTTGAAGAGAGAAGTTTAATAATTCACTGAATTCTTTTGTCTTTTTCCAATAGAATTAATTTTCAGTTAAATGGACAATTTATAAAAATTGACAAAAAGCACAGTCTAAAAAAATCATGGAGGGCGCTGCACTTTGTAATGCGCATTCTAAAAACAGTAGTTCGAATGCCCGATCCTTGGCATATCTTCACTTGTCCGTCCTATTTTAGAGTACGGAGCGGCCTGCTGGGACCCGTACAGAAAGGGCAAATTGAGGCGTTAGATAAAATTCAAAAACGGGCCGGAAAGTTTGTAAATCATGGACGCGTTGATGAACGAGATGAATGGGAACCCTTATCTAAGAGACGGGAACGGGCGCGTTTATGCGTAATGTACAAGACATACAAAGGGGACTCAGCATGGGCAGACATCAGTAAAAGATTACAGAAACCTGATTATAAAAGTAGAGGAGACCATCCCTGGAAAATACGATGTAGAAAGCAAAGAACTGATGTAGGCAAGTTCTCCTTTGTGAATCGTACTATAGTAGATTGAGACAAACTACCTGCAAAGGACTAGAGACTCTTCCTTCTAATGTAGTGAAATTCAAAAATATACTTAATTCTATGTAGGTCATCATTATTAGCACTGGGACTTTTATTATTATTATTATTATTATTATTATTATTATTATTATTATTATTATTATTATTATTATTATTATTATTATTATTCTCATTATTATAATCGTTAGTATTATTAATAATATAGTCATGTCTCTTATTCAGTGAAGTGAAGTGTAGTGTGGCGGGGGCACGGAAGGGGAGGGGAGTGTAGTGTAGTGCAGCGCAGTGAAATGAAGTGAAGTGAAGTGAAGTGGAGTGAAGTGAAGTGTTAGAAAAGCTATAAGTCAACATATAGAGAACTCAAAATTAATTATAACTAAGATATTAATCTCTAATTCTAATTGTAAGTATATTTGTAAATATTCGTAATAGTTTTGTAATTGTATATCTAATTGTAATAATGTTTGCCACCGAGCATTAGGTCAAAGCGAACTTTAATAAATCTATCTATCTACCTATTGTTCGGTTCTTTTCATAGTATTCATTCATAGTATTCACCACCCGATTTCTACGCCAGTCGCCAGGGGCGCCCAGGGGCGTCAAGGGGCGGTGGCGTTGCGATGTCAGAGGGGAAAAGGATTTCCGGACCAGCGCTCGCGGATTCGCGCCGGCCACGAGGGTCCACGTAACACGGCGGCGCATCGGAAATCTGCGTGGAGCCCCGCCTCGCCTGTCCCGTCCGCGCTCCTCCGCCCGCTGCGCGTCGCTCCCCAGGCGGCCGCGCGGACGGCAGAACAACCTTTTCGCCCGTCACCCGCCCGCCCACGCGCCTGCCCATTTGCCCACCCACCCGTCTGTCACCCGCCTACCAGCAGCCTGCCACTCGCCGAACCACCCGCTTGCCCACCCGCCAGCCCAGCCGCCCGTACACCCTCCTCCTGCCCACCCGCCTGCCCATCTCCCTGCCCACCCGCCTGCTCACCCTCCTGCTCACCCGCCTGCTCACCCGCCTGCTCACCCGCCTGCTCACCCGCCTGCTCACCCGCCTGCTCACCCGCCTGCTCACCCGCCTGCTCACCCGCCTGCCCACCCGCCTGCTCACCCGCCTGTCACCCGCCTCTCCCCGCCTCTCACCCGCCTGCTCACCCCCTCCACCGCTCCACCGCTCACCCGCCTGCCACCCCGTCCATCTCCCTCTCCACCCACCTGCCGCCTACCCAATCCACCCTATCCAACCGAGACCCTCCTGCCCGTCACCCACCCTCCTACACCTACACCCCCGTCTCTCGCCTGCCCACCCTATTCAATTCTCCCACGCACGCACACACCTGGCCCTCACCTGCAAACATACAATCCACCGCGTCCGTCACTCTCTTGGCTGAACGTCGGCCCACCCTTACCCACCCACCAGCTACCTGCCGCCCCGCCCGCCTGCCCTACCAGCTCGCCCACAGACAGTTCTCCCACCCATCCTCACTTCCTCCTCTTATTTCTCGCTGCCCGCCTCTTCGTGGTTGAAGGGCCGCAGGGGCAAGATGCTAGAGGTGGGGCGGACCCTTGCGGGAGAGGATGAGGACGCCGAGTAGGAGGGAGAGAGGGGGAGGGGGTGCCAGGTGCCTGGCGCTCTTTTCACAGCGAATTACCGTCATAAGGCCCTTTGCATAAAACACGCCGGCGCTCTTCAACTTTTGTGGGAGGCGGGCGGCGCGGAAAGCTGTGGGCGGCGGGCGAGAGCCGAGTTGGATGCCCCGCCCCGCCCCGCCCCGCCCCACCCTACCCACCGCCCGCGGCGCGACCCACGCCCTTCAGAGGCGCCCGCGCCGCCTCAAGACCCCGGACCGGTAGCGAAGTACTGCTAATTTCGCCAGCCCTTTGAAGCTAGACTAGACGCAAAGTTGTAGCGTTGTATTCGCGAAAATGGAGTCAGGGATTGGCTGTTGTGACGGCACGTTCGTGGCGGGTGCAGCGATGGGGCGAACACGTCGGAAAGTCGAGTTGTGAAATTGGAGACTCGAAGCGACAGCAGTGGAAAAGTTGTAGTTCAATATTAATATTCCTTAGAAATACTAGTAGAGGAGATCCAAGACGCTAGAGGCATGTGATGGAAAGTTATTTTAGCTCAGCGTGACCACCGGCAACTATTACTTATCAACTGTTGATAGTGTGTGGTATAGCAGGCCTTCCGTCTTTAGGTCTTTCAAATTTCCCTTCACTCTTCCTTCCCAGTATCCCATACGGCCAATATTATTCGTTGCGTCCATATTCACCACATATTCCGGATATACTTTCTTTCCCTATTTTACATACTATCCCAAAATGATACTGGCGATCAAATCAAAAGAATTAATATTAGACGCCTCTGCCAATTATGAAATGATAAATAATGATTGAGGCGATTAGATGGGATTCGTGAAGGGCTTGCTTTCGCGCACAATTGCAATGCGAAAACAAACTTGCCTTTGCCGGCCTGGATTACAAAAGTCTCCAAGGGCGATGGGCCGTAGTTGCCTCGCGCCTGAAGGGTCGCGGGTTCGAATCCCCCCCGGATTATGGATGTTTGTATACTTCCGTATTCATGTTCGCTACAGTTATCCTAAAGTTGAAAAAGCAATGTTAATTAAGAGAACTTAAAAAAAACTTGTCTTACGCGGGATTCAAACCCACAACCATACCGAAGAGCAAACTGCCGATCCTTTGTTCTGGCCGTTATTCCAGGTGTGGAGGTTTTAATGTTGTCGTGCTAAAGACTGTCCGTTGCTTTCAGTAAGTACCGCCCTTATACCCAATAAAACACCCACACCAGGGACCAAACATTTTGAAGAGCTTTCTATAACGTTTGCGGAGTCCTTCTGACGCGCTCTTGTCTACCAAAGACCCGGTGGCGAAGGGCTTATTCCCAGCTCTTTGAAGCTAGTCTAGACGCGAAGTTCTGGAGTTGAGTTTGTGAAAATGGAGTCAGGCGGTGGATTTCGTTAATTACAAATTTTGACGTCGCAGAGGCGGCGTTCTAATTGGCGAAGATGTCGAGTAGTAGAATCGGAGAATCAATACGAAATGCAGTAGAAGTACTCCGGAAAATACACAGGGATAATGACAAAACAGTGTGAAAATTGTTATGCAAAAGGGAAAAATGTAATACACATATAAGTCAGATGTAGGTCCAATCTAAACGAGCAATTCGTGAAGGCACAGTAATATATACATTCCAATTATGTAAGGTCTCCAATTAACAAAAGCAAGTTCATGTATAAACTGTACCTTCATAAATGAAAAATGTTCATTTGGTTGCATTCCATGGCGTGCAAAACATGACCTCCCTCACAATCGAAGTTTACTCAATGGAAGGGGATTTGCGTATTATTCATTAAGTATAACAGATTTGTTTGAGAAGCCTAAAGAAATGGTACCGAAAAGAAAGTTAATGTCAGTAATAAAATACCATGACATGTTTACTCGAATACAGTAAAAAAATTAGAAAACATTGGTTATAGATATGTGAACTTGCATCAGTATTTTCCACATTCAAGCATTTCCGGCTACAAAAGTAAAAAAAATCTATGTCCCCAGATGTCTCTTAAGGCGATAATAATTATTTAGAATTATTTATAATAAATTATAATAATCTATGAGATATATAAAACAATACATAGAGAATTAACAATTTACACATAATACTTCAAGCAAAGAGTTTCCAATATAGTTTTCTCATACAATATAGCGATCATTTCAATATTTTCTTCACTCAGCAATTTGTAACCCTGCATCCTGAAAAATATAAATGTAGAATAACGCTTACGAACATGTAATTGATGTGACAAGCGTTCCTTACATTCATACTGGTATTTGAGCATTCCAACAATTTTCATTATTTTGCCGAAAATGAGTGTTTCATGGTTCAGAAAATTGAAGCAACTCCCACAGCGTTTACATTTGTGCGGTGTCATTTTCATGTATTCACACAGTTGTAGTTACTTGGGATTTCAGGATTTCTGAGGTATTAAATTTTTAGAAACATATCCTAAATGATATTGTATTTATTTACGGTCGCAAATAATGTTAGGTAAATAGCGACACCGCCAAATCTCGGATATATCTTTTGGAGAGAAATTGTGCCAGCGATTCTGTTAATATTAAAAATAAACACACACGTATTATAAAGAAAGTATTGTAATGCGGCGACAAAACTGCGATCATTCCACAGAAAAATTGGTATTGTGGGGCACTGATATCAAAAAAGTAAATAAATCATAAAAAGTGGACAAATCACCTCATTTCATTGAAAATTCTCGAACTGAATTTTCAAAAATTTGCAAAAAAAAGCTACAAATGATGCTAGGAAGTACGTGTTGTTGTAACCCCTATAGTCTGTAATTAGATGTTCTGTTTCTTACGAACATAATGTTCAAGACACATACAAACATCGATATAATTTATAAAATCAATTAAAACGTATTTGCAAATGTTGATTGAGAACTCATTGTATTTCTTTGCCCAGAGCCTGTAATGGAGAGTGTCATGCATATAAGAACTCTATGAAATCGACCAGCGAATGCTACAGCCTACGAGCCCTAGTCAAAGTATTCGCTACTAAGGCACTGTATTTACTACAGTTCTACGCACAGTCACTTTTCATTAATTGATAATTAAATTTAAATTAATTAATTCTTAAATTAGCGATTACCGACTCAGCGCTTCGGTCCGAAGGGTCGCGGGTTCGAGTCCGCCTTGGGCATGGTTGTTTGTCCCTTGACTGTATGTGCTGTCGCGGAGGGCCTCGCGTTCAGCTGACCCCAGATCAGAGGAGCCCGCAAGTGTGTTGATCTAGTGTGTGGTCGAATATGCGTCCCATCGGGACGTAAAAGGTAACCGGCTGTTGGCTGTATAAAACCCTACAAAAAGTTCTTAAATTAATTAATGTGCTTGATTAAATGATGTCATTATCTGTATCTGGCTCCCACAGCGGCGAGAGCTAGTTATATTCTCCAGCCTAATTACCCATGCACAGAGCAGAATTTGAAACCAAGATGTTTGAAGTAGAAGCTGTTAAGGCACTCCCGCCAGGGTAAATCGGCTACCCTTGTCGGCACTTCGGGAGGATTATAATTATTGTATCGTATCTCAACAGACATGAGAAGGTACACATCGTGTTGGCAAAAACAAGCCATATTGATTTAAAGCGAAAGCCAGCATGAAAATTGTAACAAATCGTGATACCATGAATCTTGCTCTACGAAATAAAGTGGTGAATACAAAACGACACAGACTATTCGGGCTCCCTGTTCATAAAGATTAGAGTTGAAAAAGTAGCTTAAACGTGTTAATTCTTTCAAATGTCTTGTGTATAGAGCACTATTTATTTTTTGCGCAGGTCATGCCTCCATAAAAGAATAAATCTAGGAATTTCAAACCTTGAATAACCTTGAATTATTCTGCAACAAAAAATCTCGAAACAGCACAATTTCCCTTAGTAACTGTATTTCATTTGCGAGATATACTTTTATTCCCGAGAATGAAAACAAGTAAACGAATGAGGAACAATTGCCTTCTCACACCAACTACAACTTGCCTTTGTGTTCACATACTGATGAGATGTTGACACAGTGTACGTAAAAGATGTTAACGTCAGTTTCATCTTTTACTTACACACATTTTTATATATCAGATCAGCAGCATTTGAAAACTTCGCTATCATCATATATGCCTTATGATGTCCAACATTGACTTATGACAGGAACTTACTACTTCGAATGCTTGAATTACCTAAAATAAAAAAAAACGTTATTAAATCGACGTAATAATAAATTAAATTTCCTTACGTTTTAATACCAAACAGCATACAGAAATAGAAAATGCATAGGGCGGTATCTAGCCTCGTAACTGTTGTCAAGCATCCGCAAGGTTAACCAGGAACATAGAACATAGGGAACATAGAAAATCCCTGACTACGAATATCTGAGTGGTGACTGTGACCATTTAAGAAAGTTGCAAAAATACAACAGAAACTTATTCTTAGGGACATCTGGGGACATGTATTTGTCTCTTACAGACAGGAACTCTAAATGTTGCCAGTGGGAATTGTTATATTATTGTTCAATATATCTTCACCTAAATATCTTTTCTTTTTGTTCTAACTTCAGGGGTTAATGTTGCGCCTGTTCCAGTTTCACTCCCTTCTTCTTCTTGGACGTCCAGTACCTCACTTGTCTCTCCTTTTATTTTACGCTAGTTTTGGCAATAGATTGCCAAAACTAGCAAAAAATGCATGATAAAAATGCTGGATTGTATTTGTCATTCTTTCGACCTGTTTATGCCATTTATGTCGGTTACCTTCGATCCGGGATATTAAAGAGAAGATCTTAGGCCATTTCTCAGGCCATTTATGAGGCTTGTATTCACAACCAATTCCTTTTACATAAGTAAGACTCGGAACAATAGAGGAAAGCGGAGACTGTTATTACCTTGTAGAACTTTGTGTCACTTTTGTTTTATTGCTGAGATGTTTCTTCATAGTTCCACACATTCTTTGACATCTATTAAATTTATTAGTAATATTTTCATCTTTATCAAATGATATATCACAGACTAAGTATTTAAAGTGCACTACCTGTCCTATTGTGTCTCCTTCTATGACCATTTTTTACATGATATTTGTTCTGGAATGCCTTAGACGAATTTTATGGATATTTTCATGTTATAATCGTTAACGATATTCTGAGGTAATTTTTTGGGGATATTTGCAAATCATTTTCTGATTCAAGCCGAAGCACTCAGTCATTGGCAATCATTATTATATTAACACACCTATTCTGTAACGCAATTCCTAAAGGCGTTCTGAGTTTCCTTTTCCTCACCATACATTTTCAGATTCTGTGTTTTGCATGACATTAAGGAGTTTATTTCTCTTTGCCTGAGCAAATAAGCCTGCCTTCATATAATCAATAAAAGCTCTATGAGAAGTCGCTTCTATGTACTATTATCTGTTTTAAAACGAAAACATCTGCACACGAACGTTCTTTTCTAAAACCACATGGCTCCTCTAACATTAAGACAGCTGATATATATTTTTGTTTATTTCAAACATTGCTATACATTTTGAATCTACTTTATGAAGGTAAATTTCTTTGTATTTGTAGCAGCAATTTCTTTGTCCTTTGTTGAAAAGTGGTATAACTTTTGCCTTTCACTAGTATTCAAGTATTGTGTTATTTCGCCAACACACATTTAGTGAATAAACAAATCTGTTCATTATGTATTGGTCACCATACTTAATAAGTTCTGCGTTAATTACATCTGTACCAGTAACTTTTCTATTTTTCGTATTTCGAGAGATTTTTATTCAGTTCTTCATCACCTCTTGGAACAACTTCGTAGTTACCACGATGCGTATAGGTGTAAATTTCTTCATTATTTATACAAGAGTGCACCAAGTTGTTCGTGATATCGCTTCCAATTTTCTTCTGGTATAATACACAGTTTTATACATATAACTTTCTTTAAAGTTGAGATGTCTCACCAGATTATAGATGACTCTTTGGCGACCGTGTATAAAACTATGTAATTTTCAATTCCCGCAGAAGCTGAAAGCAAGCTATGCAAGCTCCGGTCGGGTTACACTTGTACAGGGTCCGGCACAAAGACCTCCTGTATTTCAAAAGGCAATAACAAAGAAAGAATAACAGAAAGATGCAGGAAAAAATACTTTTATTTGGGGTCAACAAACACTACAAAATTTTACGTTACTTGGTTTTGAAAATTATTTACGGTAAACGGTGTCGTCCATTTATTGACAGGTTAACATACGTTTGAGAGAGTTATTTTCCTATACGTCATCTCTCTTTGAGAGCAAACATCGCCTGCACGCCCATATATATATATATATATATATATATATATATATATATATATATATATATATATATATATATATATATAGAGAGAGAGAGAGAGAGGCACTGTATGATTTTTTTCTTTGTAATACTTAAAGACGTAAAACTACAAACATCGCCACAGAGCCCTGGAAGCAATCAAGGAGGCAATCACTCAAGCAGTGGCTGCCATTCCACTGGAATGCCATGAACTATGGACGACCTCCGGGAAAGGCTTCGTCAATGTGTTAACAGTAGAGGACGACGTTTGCCGGGCATAGTGTTTAAAGCCTAGCAATGTGAAATGGCATAGTATTTGTTGTCCACACATGTAAACGTATTTTGTCTATGCCTTTCTTTCTTTTTTATGTTCTTTCTTGCTTTGTAACTGCCTTTTGAATACGGGAGGTCTTTTTGCCAGATCCTGTATATGACTTCGTTAGATACACAGTTAATTGGGAAAGATACAAAAACAATAAAATAGTTTCGATTTGACTGAAAAATCCAAATATAAGATTGTGTTATTCCGATTATTCTAATATTGAGCGTACCGACGGACTTCTCACACTCAGTGCATCACTGCTTACGTCACGGCTGACGTCATACGACAGCAAGTGTTTAAGGAAGAGTCATTAAAAATTTGCTATTCCCGTGTTGCGTTATGCAAAGTTTACTAAATTCATGGTATGCAAAGAACTGTTGTATTGTTCATTTTTGCTGCTGCAAGTCACTAGTTTCTTATATTTTTAGTTCAGCTATTGGCACTAAGATATTTTTCGGAGCTACCGCAAATGGAATTTGAAATATAATCTATTTTGAGACGCCTCGTTCCACGCAAACGGAGCACTGTTTACCAGACGACCAACACCAATATCACCACGATGGTGAAAAGCATAATGCAAAGTACACAATGCGATAAGATGAGGAGCCTTACGCCTTGTCAAATACTGCACAGTTCACATTGTTCTCACTGTTTTCAACACAATAAGGATATGAAGCATGAAGGCGGCTCTATACGCATGCAATATGATAGCGTGAATGAGCTCTCAACAGGGTCCGCACATCTTAGCTTCTTCCGCAAAACAAAATTTCCACGAAACAGAGAAAACAGGAGGAGTATTCGCCCTTTCATGGATGAGCTGGATTATTTATGGAAGGGCATTTCCGCGGACGGAATACATCTTTGTTAATTGTGCTTGAGAGTAAAATACGACAGTTGGCTCGACGCGTGCGAAAATTTGTCATCTCCACTTCTGACACTTCCTCAAGGAGAAAAAGATTCCTTACGAGCTAATATTCACCCTGCTACGGAAGGAAAACTCATACTAGTGGGTAGAAAGTACAAATAATTTTTATAATGGGTCTTGGGATAGCTCAAATTGCCTCTTAAGCGCGATTCTCTTGTAAGTGGGTCTCTGGTAATTTTTTATCTACATTACATACATTCACATCAATCCGATTGGACAATGGCGCTTATCTTGCGGGTCCAAAACTACATTCTAAAGTGCTCTAACTGTTCAATGGACTTGCGCGGGAGATTCATTCCCGAGCACCGAGGGTTCAAGCGATTTGCAGTCGCTTGCGATGATGCTCTGGTCAGAGCATAGGCTTGGCTTGGCTTCGCTTCGCCTCTTCAGGTAGAAAAGGTGACATGTCATGAGCGATGGCGCACTAGAGATATGTAAGCCATATACACGAGGAACCTTTCAGGATATTTCATTTATTCCATTTATACATTTTCTCTTCCATTTATTACCGGTAGCGGTAGCTCAGTGCATCAACTGATGTCACTGCAGCGCCTCTGACCAGGAGGTCCTAGGTCCTAGGTTCGAGTCCTGACGGTGGCAGGAATTTCGACACTCAGGCTGATTCATGCGACTAGGCGATCCACAGGCGAATGCCGGAGCAGTACCGTACCAAACGGGCCACGGACCGCGCGCGATCTATCCTTCCTCTTCCTTGTCCTATCCTCTCCTCTTACACACACTTACACTAACATGCACTACACTACCACATATACCGGGAGACCGGTCGGGAGCTTAGATCTTGTCCCGACTGGGGCGGTGCCCCATTGGTGAGAAAGTCCTGGTTAGGGGGAAACCCCACTAGCCGACGGTAAGTCGGCGCCGGATCTCGCCATCCGGCGGGGGAAGAACACCGCCATCTCCCGGGAAAAAACCATGCTCTACACTAACGGGACTAATGACCGAAGCAGTTGACGCGCCCGGAAACACGAAAAAATCAATCTATCAATCAATCTTCCGTTTATTATAGTTACATTTACTACATATAAGGGAAAAAATGTGTATAGTAAAGTAGTTAATTAATAAATGACAAAAAAAACAAACACCATTGTGTGAATTAGTCAACTTTCAATATATTCAAAATACTTTTGATTCTGATAAAACCTCAATTTTGGATAAAAAAGTTTTTAAAAAGGAAAATTGCTACACAAATATTTTATATTTACAAAATTTATAGTAGAGCATGCAACCACAAATCGATATCGACGGACTAAGAATTATTTATGCCAATACTTACAACAAAAAATAATATGTTTTGTGTTTTATTTAAATTATATAGATTGTTAATTCTCATTATATGGTCTTATTGTTGTAATTATTATTGTAAGTTTTTCTTTCTTTCTTTCTTTCTTTCTTTCTTTCTTTCTTTCTTTCTTTCTTTCTTTCTTTCTTTCTTTCTTTATTTATTTCTTCCTTTCTTTGAAATTGTAATTTCCCTTCATATTCTTATGTTGCTTGTGTATGTGTATTATAATTAGTTACATGCAGGTTATTGAACTATAAATATACTCTTATGTTCTTGTTGGCATATTGCCAACATTCAGTAATACTTGTCTGTCTTTCTGTCTGCTTGTCTGCCTGTCTGATTGACTGTCTGCGGTCTGTCTGTGGGCAACGCTAGCGCCTTAACCGTTCAGATGATTTTCCCAAAGATGATTTTCCCCAATAGATCTAAACTATGAGAAGGCCCTGCGAGTTAGAGATATTTTGATTTTCAGAAGTGCTTCACATGAAGACTCAACAGTATCTTCTAATGTTTTCCAAAGATGACCTGATTAACGTTTGTGCTCGAATAGCGTAAAGGATGCTTAAAAGAATGGTGTACGTGACATTTTCGTTGGAATCATTGATATCTCGAAAATTGCAAAATTCGAACGTTTTGGCGTCTTTGTACAATCTATGTTGTAGTATACACACACACACACACACACATACACACACACACACACATACACACACAGGGTGACTCATGAAACTTTAGCACGTCCTGTAATTTTTGAACGGTTGAAGATAATGCAATGCAGTTTTCACGAAAGAGCATGAATGAATGGGGATAATTGATGCATGCATTCATTTCGATTGATTGATATTCGAAATATTGAGGTAACTTTGTGTTTTTCAAATCGAACTATACATATTTTTTAGTTTATCATGACGAGCGTAAAAAGATGAATCCTATGATATACATATTGTCATATGTAATTGTTTGGAGTAATTTTGATTTTTTGCGACTCGTGTTTAACGTATATTTTAAATATAACAGTCTACCAACCATTAGCTCTCCCTGCTAGCACGTGCTTGGAGCGTCACAATATCCGTCAAATACGAGTCGCAAAAATCAAAATTATTCTA
Organism: Teleogryllus oceanicus; assembly: GCA_964035755.1. Taxonomy (NCBI): domain Eukaryota; kingdom Metazoa; phylum Arthropoda; class Insecta; order Orthoptera; family Gryllidae; genus Teleogryllus; species Teleogryllus oceanicus. Next base: position 306,452,881 of record CAXIVR010000001.1, on the reverse strand, counting down.
GAAAATGCTTATCTGACATATGACAATACGTATATCATTGGATTGGTCTTTTTACGCTCGTCATGATAGACTAAAAATATTCAGTTTCGTTTAGAAAAATTAAAGTTACCTCAATATCTGGAAAAAAAATTAATAAAATAGAAATGAATACATATAAGACCCATTCCCTCATGCATTTCCATGAAAACTGCATTGCAATAACTTCAGCCGTTCAAAAACTGCACGAGGTGCTAAAGTTATGTGACTCATTCTGTATACAAACTTTATTGATAGTAGTCTTTTCCTGAGTGAATCTGTTGTTTAGAGACAGAAAGAGAAATAAGGTCAGATACCATTTTTCGAAAATAAGTAGTTTTTGCGTGAAATATAGGTAATTTAAAAAAAGCTCCAAACGTTTTTCAATTTTTTTCCTTCTTCGTTCTAAAGGATGGTAATAAACTGGTGCTGGTCTCATTTTCGGTAAACTCTCTGGATTATTAAAATTCAAAAATACAATATTGATAATTCTTTTTATTGAATGAAATCTGTTCTATAATTTTTTTTCAAATTTATTTTAAGGTTTATATATATATATATATATATATATATATATATATATATATATATATATATATATATATATAACTATTTTAAGTAATAAACAATCTATATGATGCTACAATTTATCTACGTACATAAATACTGAGGGATACCCTTACAGAGACCTCGAACGTCTTGTTTTAATTAGTTAAATACATTTTTTTATTTTTTAGAAACAAAACAATGTTATAATATATGTTCTATAAAATTGATATTTAAATAAAGTCAAGTGATTTTTTTAAACGAGAAATTTTCTTGTCAATAGTACTTAAAATTAATTTATAAAAAAGTCTTTTAAACGGCTCGAATTTTTTCTGAAAAAAAAGTTCCTTACATAGAGCAAAGGAAGCTTAAAAAACATACAGATCTAGTTTTCGTTGTTCTCTCTGAATTTTCCAAAACTGTAAAAGTTAGAAATAATATGAGAAAATATGCGCTGTTGCAACACTACTACTTGAATTAGCATCAGGAATAAAAACTATTTTCATCTTCGCTTCACCTTTGAATTTCATTGATATCTGAGATCGAGGCAGGCCCAAACAGAAATACCAAAAGTAGGACACTGGGTTTTCTCGGCCGAACGCTTTTCACTTATGGTGTCGAGGCGAACGAAAACTGATACACTGTGCTGCCATCTAACTGACTTTTTGTTAACGTCTGTGGCGTTCGCGCAAAATCGAGTCCTGCAGGACAGCAACATTACTAGAACACATGTCAGTTACTATAGCAATACTACTTTCTCAGAATCGCGTGCAATAATGTGAAGGGAGCATCTCTACAGGTGTCTGCTTCACGCAAGTCCAGACTGCTCCAGAGCAACCATGAATGCCGCGCTTTTCGAGGTCCTTGCTGTTTTTGCTTAAGTGACATTCTCCTGAAAAGTGAGACATCACTCCTTGCTAAATTACACTCGTGGCCTTCAATTATTCTCGAGATCGCTAACAAAAAAGTAAAATTGGTAGTTAGGAAGTTTCGAGTAATTACAGCCCTCGATTCACTGATATTAATACATGTCTGTTTGTTACCTGTTTCTGGCTGTATTCGATTATTGCGCAAGTAATCAAATTTCCACCTTTGTTTCATCCATAAAATGCATCAGTCTCATGAATCATACATATAAACAGATGTATCCGTTTCATTTTGTAATAAGCAGCAATTCAGCTAATCAAGACGATTCCCAGAAGCGAAATATCACAGATTCCCAAAAACAAACAATAGCTGTCGGATCAAAACAAGCAAATAGCTTGAAGCATTTCATATTTTTTATCCGAGGAAATATTGAGGCCCAACGCTTTATACAGAATTGTAGTCCATCAATTGCAACTCAACATTCACACACAATTGATATATGTTATAGTCTCATTAACACTGAAGGTGATAATAATATTAATAATATTGATAATAATAATAATATTGATAATAATAATAATAATAATAATAATAATAATAATAATAATAATAGTAACGTTAAAAGTGGTAGGTAAGTGGACGATGACAGAACTTGCTCTTCTTATGATGAATATCCGACCTTTTTAGGTCGAAAAAAAGTAAAATTCAATGAATAAATTTCGATTTTCTTCGGAAATTCAAATATTTATTACTTCATATTTATTTATACTGGCTTAACTAAGCTATTTACTCCCTCAAAAACACTTGTAAATTTAAAAAATCAAATAACTATAAACTAAAAAAAGACAAATGTGATAATTGAGATGAATTATGTCTGGTACTTCTAGTCTTTACTATTATTTGAACAATGGAAAAAAATAGCTACTTGTATTGCGCACAATCCGACAAAAAATTGTACTTATTCCATACAACAATGGTCAAGATTCAATCAATTTAAGAAATAAATTTAAAAAATTATAGAAACAACGTAAACGATTCTTAACAAATATTCATAGCAAGAGACATAGAGGAAGAAACATTCAAGATGAAAGATGCAAACCGAGGCAATTTTATTCCCCTACAGCAAAAGGATATTGATTTGCACAAAGCCGTGCTTACGTCTCCTACGTGGTTCATTTATGACATTCAAGATAAAAATAGACTGTGTAAATGTTCCGGAGATGTTCAAAGGATGAATATCCGAGTGTTTTCTTGAGCTTACAAAATACATTAGATTCAACTAACGCAGGTATTGAAAATAATTGATCTCCTATTTTTTATAACGATAGTACCATCCAACCAAATAATTACTTATAATTTAGTAATAAAGCATTCAGTTAAAAATTATTTGATAATATACATCACGTCACTGAGGGATTTTTACACCATTTTCGAATATGGAACTTACAAACTACACCACAATGGCAGACATTTTACGACCACACTAGGTCAGAGGTTGTGTTCAAATCTTAAATTTCATAATCCCTAACTAAGAGTCTACAGTGTCTGATACTGTTATCTTAACCGCGTAAAAGTTCTCGGATACACTGGGTAAAATTAGTATACTTCATTAAGAAATATTTTTAATGCATTGTCATTCGTGTTTTCCTCAGCAGACCCGTTGCAACGACATTTTTGTTTTGTCTGAAACTTTTTGTTTGTTTGAAATTTGTTTTATTGAAATTCTTAATAAATCATTTTTTTAGCAATTGTTTATACGAATTTCTTAATGAAACTATAAATTCCTTGTGAATAATGTGAATAATAAAGAATTTCGAAACATTTCACCAATGTCAGGGAATATACGGAACAACAGCTGTACGGCGACGAACCTAAAAGGGAAAAAGGCACTTTGAACCATTTGTTATACACGATACTATCAAATACATTACAAGATTCATATTTTTAGATGTAGGTACCTAATCTTTACGTAATTTTCGGAATAATACCATTGACATCAGAGACAGACAACTCCGGGCCGCAGACAAACGGAATTCAGTCTACCCGGCTGCAAAGAGAATTTTTATTAGCTTTTAAATATTTATGGATACACAACATTTTCATCTGGATCAACGAAGCCACGTGACAATTCTGCAACCTCTCGACCACACATTCTGTGGCTTTCTTCGGAAGACAGCAGTTGGGCTAAGAGTCGCTAAGTTGTCAAGACAGATCTACATTTTAATTATTACGCTGAAAAACTGATTCAGTTGCTGGAAAACTGATCTAAATTGAATATGCCAATATTTTTCTTCGGTGGAACAGTACTGGAGATCATTCCTCAAAAACACGGACACTTTGCATGAAAAGTGTCAGTAAAACTGAGTAAATATGGTCCGAAGAAAATCGTCCGAAGTTTTAAAGTCAAAGTACAATTCTTCACGTCTTTGCCAAATTCTCTTTCTTTAGAAACATCATTTACAAAGAACCGTTGCGTGTAAGATCCGCAAAAGGTATCTATACTACTGAAATAATATAGGAGACGATTATTGACAATGAATATGTTATTAATGTTTTATGCAATTCTGCAATATGTTATTGTAGAAATTCATGAAGTTCAACGAAAGTGCAACTAGTTCTTTGCTCTATAGGTGGAAAAATTAAAGTCTTTTATGAGAAATTTTTATACATTTCATTAAATTCAAGTACAAATTACGTTAAAGATAACAATGTTACATGACCTTTCTTTATCTTAAGATCTAAGTTTTCCGAATATATATTCTTTTGTCACATATATAACAAAACTATCTACCATGAATATTGTATTTTAACAATGATTTTTTTCAATTTTCGAAAATTCGTTGAGCAATTTAGGAGAAAATTTTTAAAACTGTTCATTAATGTAGAATTCGCCCTCAATTAAAATATATACGTTTCAATCTCAGAGGGTTCCCAGCATTTTTAAATCGATCGGAGAATATAAATTTGGAAGAAAGTCGGTTGAATGGTTTAGGCACTAGCGTTATCCATAGGCAGCCAGACGGACCGACAGACAGACAGACAGACAGACGGAGACGGACGGACGGACGGACGGACGGACGGACGGACGGACGGACGGACGGACGGACGGACGGACGGACGGACGGACGGACGGACGACGGCGACGGCGAGCGGCGACGACGGACGGACGGACGGACGACGACGGACGACGGACGGCGCGACGACGTTTACGACATCGACGGAGCAATTGGAACGAAGACGGATAGAGATTCGCAACGAATATGACGCACCAGACGGACAGACGAGAACAGGACGGACAGAGCGTGTTGCGTTTCAATCTGTATCGACGTCAATGCGACCTTCGATTTGCAGCTGAAGTACGTTTAGTCTTCCAACGAATCAATGTCAATGATGCTTCTATTTTGCACTTAAAAAAACTTGCGGCATTCCTCAAGATGCAAAAACTTGGGATCAAGTCAACTGTGCCAATATACTGACTGGAACTAGATAGGAAAGAATCGTTAGGGCGTATTCTTTTTCCTTGAAGGAAGGAAGGCATGGCATCATTCTTGAAACAGATCGTATAAATAACAAACATCCCATGTCTCCACGTACCCACAACGTTCAGGAAATTCTGTAGAGCATGGCTTATCCGTAGTTTCACACCAAATGCGATGCGTATACGATGCGATAGCTTCCGTAATATGCATTCGTTTTAGAGGAGATCCGGTTGTATTTAATTGGCATTATCTATGACCTAGAATCGTATTCGAAGGTTCGTTTTTACAAGAAAATAATTGATAGTATTTAGTTTCTTGTTTATTTATTAATTTATTACATGCCTCTGAATAGTTTTCTTTGTTTAATATGCAATCTGACACGACAACACCCTCAATTCAAAGAAAAGAGTCGATCAAATCATAATGTAGAAAACCCCCTGTATATATGAAATTGCAATGAAAAAATTAGAACACAAATAACAAATATTATTAATTTTTCAGGTTTCTGTCATTTTTCTTTAATATGCCCTTTCCTCTGAAATAAAAAAGCGTTACAACAGCAAATACATTCTCAAATTATTTTTATCTTTTGAAATTTTTGAAAATTCAGAGATAATTGAACCTGTGCCATTTTATAAGCGTATATTGCTCTGTTCGAGAAAACACTCAAACAAAATATGGAGGCATTTTCTCAGATTTAAAAAAAATGCCATCATTTCAAGCAAAAATTACCCCCTGACATAATTTAAACAAATTATACATGACTATTTTAAAATCTACTTTTTAGAGCAGATTTCATTAGCAAAAAATCTCTATCATCAATATTCTAGATTTGCAATGTTAATTATCGCAATTATAAAAAATACAGATAGCTACCCAAAAGTGAAACCTAAGCCATTTTAAAAGAGTATTTTTCTTTATTGAAGAAACGAAGTCAAACAGAAAAAAATGCCTATATACTTAGGTCATTCCTAGCCTTGCTGACGACCTGCGCGGATCGCTCCCATAGCTAATTATTTTACAACACTTTGCCAGATGACATTAAACGATTAAATTCAATAGAAAAGTTTATATCCCAAGTGAAATCGTTTCTGCTGCATAACTGTTTCTATACAATTAGAGACTATACTGAGCATCACAAGAAAAGTAACATTAATTTTAACAATGATACATAATGCATTATTTACCATTTGGACTGTATAAATGAGTATAAACAACCTGTAACAACTATTGTACTACAGCTTCCGGGTCAATGACCCCCATCTCGATCAGGTTTTCGTCCAGTTTCCTGATCCATTGAGCAAATGCTGAGATGGTCCCTTGTTTTCTTCTGGACATAAATGTAACTTCATTTTCTGTGCACGTCTTCTAGAATTCAGTGGGAAATACAATTATTCAAATTATCGTTTCCATGTTGTCGCGGCAGGAAGTAATAAGAGCCACAATTTATTGCTTATTTATCTTTGAAAATAGATTTTATGACATGGGAGTTTTTGTTTTTTCTCCTTTCAAAAATTCAAAATTTAAGTAGTATATGACTTAGTGTATGGATCACAGAAATTTGAAAATGTGCACACAATTCACTTTTCCTATAGCACGTCATAAGCAGTTTTTAACTGTTTTTGACGTAAAATAAAAATAATAAAATAATTGTTGTTAAGACCCTGCATGCCCTTTCGGGCAAAGGCCTCTTGAGAGTCCGGGGTAGCTTCTCAGTTGCCATAAGAGCAGCCACTTCTGATGCTATGAGTTGAGAGTACCTGGTAATCTTAATCAAAATGTTTGAACTTGCGTTAGAAATAAGTTAACACCAATATTTTTTTACAAAAAGACTAATTATTAGAAATATACAAGCCTACATTATTATCTGTTTAGTCTTTTAAACTGAACTTAGTTCATTTGAATGGATTCAGTTCTATTTCACGTGAACTTCTCTTCCCATTTACTACTCAGTTTTATCATTCACAAATCATTGCAATTTTTCTTCCACCATAATCTATCTTGAGTTATCCGTGCCCACTGTGTCCCTGTTACAGATTATTTCGCTGCACCATCGTGTTTTCGGTCTTCTCACACACCTTCCGATTGTGGATCCCATAGATTAATGTTGTTCAATATTATGCTCCATGCAGAGCAAAGAAGATCGCTCTGTGAACTAGGGTAATGATTAACACAATACAGTGTTGTGAAAGTTTTATTTATCAGTGCTATTCAAAAACAGTTTTCCATAGAGAATAGTCGACCATTTTAGTGTGCCCACGCACCTGCGGCGACTTGCCAACGTGGGCTTCAAACAAAGAAAAATATATTCAGTAGAAGTGAATGAATCGTACAAGCATAATAGTTAACTCGACGCCCGACCATGGAAACAACTATTATCAACAACTCGCCTAACAACTATTAACAACTCATCGAATGGCCTTCGTTACCACAAGCGCAGTCATTAGCCCTGAGATCGCAAAAAAAACTATTATGCTTATATGCCACGTCATCTACAGTTTCCTGGGACTCACCAACAACAGCTATAAACCAGTCAGCCAGTCTACCAAGATCTCGCTCAGCAGATGTTGCCGCAAATGGGAGGTTCTCAACCTATAATGCAGAGAAGCTGTATCCATGAGCCTTTGTTGAAGAGGCTAAGAATACAGCCTCAAGATATGCTCACTGCATGCAACCAATCTCAAAACAACCTGCTCCCTGCCCGCGACAAATTGCCTACCTATAACATTCCAATTAACATCAGATTTTCACACCTTACATTTGACCCTGATACAGTCGATGCAATTTGAATAATCGCTCACACTCAGAACAATTAAATATATTCCCAATCCGTATTCAGGAACCACGAATGCACGCAGAACTACTAGAAAAAATAAAAGTTCTACTTTAACATTCAAATTTTATTACAAGAGTTAGAGAATCATAAAGAGAAATTAAGGTCAACATATTGATGATCACATGTTAAAAACTCCTGTTAACAAAAGGTGTATATTACCACACGTATCGAGATCCACGCAAATCAAAGATTTTGGTAGTATAAAGAAATGTACCAGTCCCATTCATAAAATATGATATATTTCAAGAACGTCGTCACCAAAATCTTGCCTGTAATAACAGTCAAAAGACTGACAGACTGTAACTGGAAACCGCTGCCTTTATGCGCAGTTATTCTCTCAACAATGAATGCCGGAATGGAAATCTACTGACTAACCTCGTTAATGCAATAATTTCCGTGGAACAACGACCTCATAGACCAGGACCAATACAGTGTCGGCAATGCCAAGCTTACGGGCACACTAAAAAGAACTGCGATATGCCCCACGCTGCGGCAAATGCTCAGGCCTACTTTCCACAACTGAATGTTCAAACGATCTGATAAAGTGCGAACATTGTGATGAGGCTCATCGTGCACCCAGTCACGAATGGGAATCATATTAAAGAATGCTAACCAGAAAAGTACTTCCTACTCACACAACACACACACCTACAATATCCTGCTTGCCCACCCCAAATCGCTCAATTTCAACAAACAGAACACTTAATTAACAATCTTATAAATTAAATTCTCCCATATCTCACAAACTCAATTCTTCAATCCTTGAAATCGTACTATCCACCAAGTAATACCTAATAATGGTTCCCACCACCATCTATTCCGCATTATATACTGGAATGCATAGGATTACTACCTAACATCCATACATTAGCCCATTTTCTACATAGTAATAAAATTTATCTAGCTTGCATCAAAGGAACGTGGATGAGTCTTTGGATGAGTATTTACATTCCATGATATGTATTACACCGATATGACCGGTCAAGAAATCGACGCGGTGGAGGAGTCATGATATTTGCTCACATCACGAATTATCTATATACCAAAACGATACTTTCGAAATTAAAATTGTAATCCTGCAACAGAAGTCACATCCTCCAGTCAATATTGTATCAATTTACAAACCACCAAATATCCCGTATAGGCCAGGGATATCGACCCGCTATTTACTTCCAACATACCAACCAACGAAGTACGTGACTGGAACGCGAACCATATGATTTGGGGAAGCCACGGCCAAGTACCTCAGAATATTATTCGACAGACGACTCGCATGAAAACAAATATGCGCAGCATTGCGCTGCCCGCTAGAAGGATACATCAGTTATATCCCCTACTGAAGAAATCATCCCAATCACACACATCCACTGATCTCTTCCGAACTATAACCGGCATTACTAATAAATATGGTGTAAATTTTATTCTGTGCTTAACCTATGAATAGCAGGAGAAAAGCAAAATCTGCCAATAATCATGGAATAATTCTAGCAGGGAATAACTGAGTTGTGCTTCCCTTGGTAACCACTCAACCTCGGAGACAGGTAGATTCAGCGTGGAAAATGGAAACAATATGGAGGAAAACAAGCACCTCAGGATAGTCATTTGCCTCTAGTTTGTGTCCAGCTGTTCCTACGTGCGTTCCATTGTTTGCTTTCAGTTATTTTATGTATATTTCGGCCTTGCTTTCGTTTTATTTTTTATACTTTCTCGTGGATATTTTGGGACCTCGCTTCTTCCCTTGGATTTCCTGTGATTTAACTACAATCTTTGTTTTCGTTTTTTGGTATTTTCTCCCGGATAATTGGTGACTTGGCTGCTTCGATTGGAACTGTGATTCTGCATTCTCACTTTGTTAGATCGATGTCTTTCCGAGATATTGAAAGCGTGAAATAAGTTGTGTTTATAGAGAAATATTTGATTGTGAACAACCGATGTTGAAGGGGAAGTAATACCAAGCACGTGTGCACTCATTGGAGGTGTATTCCGAAACTGAATTCCGCAGGAAATACAGGTTTTCCAAAGAATTAGAAATAATATTAATCGACAGAGCCCAGCTAAAATCTGATAACGGAAAAGGAGAAAAACTTTCTCCAGATCTTCAAATTTTCATTGACCGCTGCTGTAGAAGAAATGAAATTCAAGACGATCCTGCTGGTTTGCAACAGATAAGTGAACAATCATTCACAAATGTGTGCTTAAAAGAGTGGCTCTGTGTATTGTTGAATAGAGGCAGATTATAAGATTTATAAGGATGCCTCAAACTTTAGTAGAAATACAGAAAATAAACATCATGTTTTCTGTTATTTCTGGGTTCAAATACGTGATTGGGTGTATTGATTGCACTTATTTCCACATGTAGTAGGCAATGAAGGCCAATATTATATAAATAGGAAGAATTTCCCGTCATTAAACATCCGAGTTGAGTGTGATGCTTCATTAAAGATAATGGACATTGTGGCACAATGGTACGGCAGAGCACATAATTCCCGGATATTTAGAGAATCCGCTTGGAAACTGTTATTTGAAGCTGGACAATTTCATGGGAGGCTTTTGGGGGACTCTGGGCACGCATGCACACCCTATTTATTAACCCCAGTGTTGAAGCTCGGATCAAGAAAGAAGAGCGGCACAAGGAACACCGTGGAGAGATGTTTTGGTGTGCTGAAATGCCGATTTCGTTGCTTCCAAACAAACTTCAGAAATTCTCTAGAAACATCAAGCTGAATATTGTGGCTCTTACAATATTGTATAATTTAGCAATAATTTTGAATAAAGAACAGTTTCCTGTGGAGGAAGGAGTGGTTCAAGAACAACAACATCAAGAACAGCTTTTATAGAGGACAATTTTTAGAAAAGGAAAGTTGCTTATTAATTTAATTGTAAAAGACAAGCGAAGTGAATGTATTGAATGTGAATGAAAGTTTTACCAGAAATATTGTCTGATAATAATGGTTTTGTTTTTAATTGCTTTTTGGTTAAAAAATCTTTTCAAATATGCATACTTCCAAAATCTGATATGATGATTAAGAAAATTTTCCATTTTAAAATATTCCCTATTGCATATTTCTAATATATAATTCTCCTTAACTTGGATTTTAAAAGCATTTGCACAAATAATATGAATTTGAACTTGTTATTTTTTGGTAGCATTCTGTGAAGCATATCTCTTTTCAACCCCTAAGAAAAGATATGAATATATAATATAGTGGATAGGTTTTATATAATAATAATAATAATAATAATAATAATAATAGTATAGTGGTTATTTAAATGTGGACTTATATTTTGTCATTAATTTCACATAAAGTATTCCGCTTCTGTATAAGTCAATTCTGAATTAAAATGTTAAAAGAGAAGTGCTCACCATGGTGACAAACATCATCATGCTGATTACAAATGTATTATAATGTTTAAGACCAACCCTTGTATAAAAAGAAATTGCGTGTTATTATGTGTTGCTGTTGCACCATTGGTGTTTGCTATTTTCATGCGCGATTATATTGTATGACCTTTTGTAAGCGAACTACGCAGATGTTCCATAGTCTCTGTTTTCCGTGCTTCGCGATGGATGTTCGGCAGACGGCTGCCGACCGACCAGGATTTCCTCGCCTCCGGGCAACCGGCTGGCGCATTCCTGCCAAGGTCGCTGTCTTTCCGTTACCCGGCCGCGTACATTCCTCTATCAGCTGTCAATCTCACGCTGCTATCTCCCAGCCGACTTAAGTCATTGAATGATTTCTACACGCAAGGGCAAGAATCCAAATTAGTAGGCATTTCTAACATTACCGGCACTTTACGCATTCAAGAGTGTGATATGTGGACAGTTCTTAATATTCTCTAGTGATTTGTAGCAGAAATAATTATATTGTTGTTTTGATAATAATGTTGAGATTTCGTTTTGATTTTTATTCATCTCCAAAGCAGTATCTTAAGAGACTCATTTACTACTTGCTTACTATGCACTTACTATGTAAATTTATTTATTTATTTTACGTCAAAAAACAGTTAAAAACTGCGTATGACGTGCTATGGGGAAAAGTGAATTGTGTGCACATTTTCAAAATTCTGTGATCCCTACACTGTCATAAATTTGTCATCAGGAAAAAGAATGTTGGGGCGAAACGGAAAAGTTTTTACTGAAATGTTGACATTTTACATTCTTCTATTAAGTCTCAGTTCTAAGTTCACATAACAATTAAATTTAAATAAATTTATCTTTAAGAAATCAGTAAAAGAACGTGAACGTGAAGCGAAGAAATGCGCATATCTTTTTGAGTTCCAGAATCCCTTCCCCACATTTCTACTATACATAAGAACTTTCCATATTGAAAAATATACACTTACTAATCAGGTACAATCCTGGAAAATTATGTTTCGAGAAGCAACGTGTGTAATAATGTCATCGATGTAAACGTAAAAAACATGTAAACTCTCGCGCGCGCCATCGATAATAATGTGTCGATACGTAGGTCAGCTAATATCAATTATTACAAAACTAAATAAAAACTATAGAAGTATGTTTAGAAAGATTTAAACTCACTAAGCAGGAATGATTCGCGTAAATTATGTTCGGAGAAGAAACTCTCGTAATCATGTTGTTGTTTACGTGTAAATGTGACGTACTCGCATTTGCGTTTTTCGAGCCATGTCTGGAATGAAAAAAAAGGTTAAAACAGGTGGGGTTGGAAACAATTGAAGACGAGAAATTTTCGCTCTCGAGTAATTATAAACTTGACTGAAACGGCGAATAAACAACAAATATGATTTTGAAATTTTCCTAACAAAATAAGAGCGCCCCGGGTCCTACTCCCATCGTAACTAGGGTAGCTAAAAAATTGAAGCTGGTACATTTCTGTCCACAAACAAAATAAGAGGCCACCTCAGCATTTCCTCACTGGATTAAGGAAAATTTCATGATAAACGGTGATCCAGATAGGGAATATTTATCCAGAAGCTGAAATATAATACTTGGTACATGCATATTTAGAATTTTAGTATTAGTACAAATGGAAACTACTAATATAGAATCCTATATACAACTCAAAATATGGTAATGAGTTATAAAATAACGTATGAATATGAGTTATAAACGATTATAAATTCTAGGACGTGTGTTGTTATTATAAATACCTATATTTCATGAAAATACGTGCGCACGCTTACGTAATTCAGTTTTGATAAAAACTTTCGATTCGTATGTGAATACCCAAGCAGTGGTAGTATTCAAAGGTCAATGAGCAAAGGCTTGCAGGAATCACGTGAATGGCATGTGCATATGGACATTTGTTTTCCGCAGTCTAAATGTCTCGGTACCATAGGATGTGGTTCCCAAGAATATTAGGATGTATCTCAGGTAGGGATGTACGTCCACAAAATACTCACGAGCTGTATGAAGACCAACTGAATGCGTAATATAACGAACGTAATTTTGTAACAAATTAATATATATGAGTATTCCTTTTGATGTCAAACTGGGACATTCAGACATCTTGTTAACTTAAAATCGGCCCACTCAACATTGTTCAGTTTCGATTGCGAATGCAATTGTCTTAATTCAGTCAACTGGTATCAGGTCCAAGCTACATTCTTCCCAGTTCATCATGTTTTTTGGAGGTGATCAACTGGAATTTTAGGTTTGCCACTTCAAAACATGTGTGCTTCGGACAGAAAATTTCCCCAAACCATAAACATTTCTCACTTTTTACAGTTTTCCGTATGTCGAAGTTTATTGAATCATAATGGATAGACAGAGTCCCACAAACTACGGGCCAACCCATAACTTCTAAACGGTCCACGAAATGCAGGATGCACGGATCGAAATGCAGCTTTCGGTAAACATAAATATGCCGCAACAAAACTAAAAGTATTTCAAACAATATATCTGCACCATATTATTTGCTCCACAATTCCGCATTGTTGAGAGAAATCTGCGTTTAGATTTCGTAAACCGATTAGAAGTTACGGGGATGGCCCATAGTTGGTGGGACTCCACGTATATAAAATTAATGTGGATACAAATGCCTACAAATTGCATATACTCAACTTCAGCTGAGACGCTGCAGCGCACTTAAAAACAGCGACTTTCGGGCCTTCTGGCTAAAACGAAAGAAAAGCCTTCTCCCGGCCTTCATCAAGTAATGAAGAGCAGAATTATCTCTTAAAGACTGGATATGTGTCATTCTTTACATGACGCGTTGCTAAAGAAGAACAGATGAGAATAGGACTTCACAAAAGTGACTCATTGTCAGAGTAAGAGGAAGAACGAGTGATTATAATGTGGAAGTGACATCACGTTTGTTGTTTAAGAGCGTTGTGATAAAGCGACCGCCACACACCAATGTGCCGATGGACTAGAACTGTAATGTTCGAAGTCCATTCCCATTCAAAATGTAGTTACAACGTAATACGAGTGTTCTAATTCAGAACAATTTCCTGAATATTGATACCGGGAGCGGCAGCTCAGTGCATCAACTGATGCCTCTGCAGCGCCTCTGACCGGAAGGTCCTAGGTTCGAGTCCTGACTGTGGCAGTATTTTCGACACTAGCTTTTCAGCTAGGTCGAATTCAGTCGCTGTCTGGAGGAGAATTCTAGTGGCCGGCTGCTCTGATCGGTAGTTTTCCGTGGTTTCTCCGATCAACATCAGGCGAATGCCGGAGCAGACCCCTATCAAACGGGCCACGGACCGCGCGCGATATTTCCTTTCTCTTCCTTGTCCTATCGTCTCCCCTTACACACACACTAACACAAACATGCACTACACTACCACATATTCCGGGAGACCGGTCGGGAGCTTAGAGCTTGTCCCGGCTGGGGCGGTGGCCCGGTGGTGGGAGAGTCCTGGTTAGGGGGAAACCCCACTAGCCGACGGTAGGTCGGCGCCGGATCTCGCCATCCAGCGGGGGAAGATCACCGCCATCTCCCGAGAAAAAACATGCACACACACTAACGGGACTAACGACCAAAGCAGTTGACGCGCCCGGAAACACGAAAAAACCAAACCAAACCAAACCTGAATATTGATTGATTATTTCGTGTTTCCGGGCGCGGTAACTGCAATGGTCGTCAGTCCAAAGAGTGGACTGCATGATTTATCACGGCAGCTGGCGGTGTTCTTTCCCCTTTGGATGGCAAGATCCGGCGCGACGCCAACCTATCCGTCGGCTTGTGAGGTTTTCGCCAACTAGGTATTTCCCACCAGCGGGGCAAGCTCTAAGATCCCGAGTGGTCTATCAACATATGAGGTAGTGTAGTGTATATAAGGTGAGGATACAGTTCAAAGGGAAGGGGTAAAATTAGGGCAACGAAGGGAAGAAAAGATAGCATGCGGTCGTTTGTTATGGTACATCTTTGATATTCGCCTTTTATTGATTGGAGTAACCACGGAAAACTAACGATCAGAGCAGCTGACTGCCAGAATTCTTCTCCAGCCAGCGGCTGAATTCAACCTAGCTCTCTAGCTAGTGGCGAAAATCCTGCCACCGTCGGGACTCGAAATCTAGAACCTTCCAGTCAGAGGTAATTCAATGACATCAGTTGATGCCCTGAACCACAGTTGGTGCTATCAAATTAATTATGTTCTCTTAACACGTTTTTAATTACCATAAATGAAAACAATTTATTCAAGGTATTTAAGATCATTTGCCACCTCTCGGGGCTAATATCAAAATACACCCGTGACTTGTCACTCATCTTAATGGGAAAAATTACTTTCCGTCCTCACCGAATCAAACAAACTAGACGAATTCCAATTGACATCGCGTAGAAACTCTTTCTATCTAGGCGATTCTTTCTTTCTTTCCTTTCTTTTTTCTCTTTCTTTCTTTCTTTATCTTTTCTTTCTTTATTTGTGTGCATCAACTACTGCGCATCATACCATAATATTTTTCATTTTTTCTCCCTTACACACAACTAAAACATTGTCCCCCATTTTTATGACGCCATCACAATATATAGATTCTTCAAAATGTGGGTCTAAATTTTCAACTGAAGGTGCAAAAGGGATAATACTAATATCTTCACTTGCTGATTCTTCCCAAATTATTTTCCTAGTGACTATGTACTTTTTGACTCCTTAGCTACACCACTACTTGCTACAGGTCTATATAGTTTTTATGGTGTCATTTAACACAACTGTTTTACCTTTGCACGCCCTGTTCGACTTACGTTCACCAGCGTTGGGAAAAATTGTTGGTGGAATCATCTCTCGCTTGTCGGTGTAGTTGCAGTATTGCAAACGTTAGATGAATGTAGTGATGAACTGTGTCCACTAGAAGCAAGTTACCTATAGATCTGGAGAAGTATTTTTACGATCAGTCACTTGGCAGGGAAGGAACTCAAAACCTTGAAAAATGTTTGAATTGAAACGAACAATTCCTGGTACTTAAATAGCACTCATTATTTATTTCTGAGAGGAAGCTGCTTCATAGGGTTTTGGTGTAAAATAACAAACTTAATAAATTGTCACTGGTTTTCCTGCACTTTCTGATGAATGTATCCAATTATGAACAGCCAAATTACAAAAAGTTTTAAATGAACCGTCCTATCTAAATAGACTGTCATACCTAATGGTGGCAATGTGTGACTGGTGTATGTGGGAATTGTCAATTCCTTATTTCGCAAATATGTCGATAATATCTCTTGTGGTTATCAAGAATCGCAAGATGTGGTTAATTTTGTGATGGATACGCATATTTTGTAAAATGCTGTGGGTACTGCAGAAACATTGTCTCATTCGACCAGCCACTAGGATAAGCTACTTCAGAACCAAATGGTGAATCCGACCAGAACCAAATGGTGCATCTAAATCATTGTTCTTAATATTGACTCGTGGGAAAAGAGAGACTGGAGAAACTTTATTTCCAATTGCATTTATCGCTCGAATTCTTGTCACAGTATATCCCCGTTAAGCAATGTCAGGGTCTCTATCTGTTTAATGCTTTTTCAGCCAGAACTTTGGGTGGCACACATACTGTGGATAGTCTTACCTATACTCCTGTTTTACCTGTATGCCAATTTTGGTGTGGCTCAAATTTATACTTTTGTAGTACTCACTCATAGTATATGTTGCGCAAATGAACGAGTACAAACTGTGTTAATAAGCATAAAGAATTTAAAGATTGAACACTCCACTTACTCTCCAAAAATCACACTTTTCCTTCTCCCTTATTACACATTAATTTTACATTTTGAATGCTTAAAACCAATTACTGATTATCCTGAAGATAAGAAACTTTGGAAGAACTGATCCTCCGTGTTTGTACAACTTTGCGTATTGCTTGCTTCATCGAAGCGACTGTAATATACCTAACTCCGATCTCGTAAAAACCGGGTTCTTTACAGGTGTTCGCAGAAATATAGTGTTAGCAATTGTAGGGTCACAGGCTCATAACAGACGCAAAATTCTCCTGAGCATTATAATGAACTGACTAACGATACGAAATTGTAGGAGTGTGCAGCCCAACTCACATAGTCAATACTTTTGACCTGAAGCGTGGTTAACAATGACGACATAGAATAATTGCTATGTTACTGTACTACTAAATACCGTTCGACACGTTCAATGCGTTAAATATTTTTGCTGGAAAATGTACACGATTTTCATTAGAATACATTTGCAACTAAACTACAATGCAATGCAATTATAATCAGTTGCAATTAGTGGCCAGTGAGCGTCATTACTGCTCGCGAAACAGTAATAAACTTTAAATCAGTGGCTTATCCAGGCGGTCAGTTACAGTTAATACATTTCTCTATAGAAATTACTCTGAGTTAATGATTTGAACATTTCAATTGTTGGAGTATATTCTACCGAGTATACAAGCAAAATGCTGCAGTCTGCACGCAAGCAAAAATACTTATTGTCAAGAAATGTAAATTATGAATGATTTCATTAAATCGAAATATTAAATTAGAATATTAATTAATACCTTCAATGTTATTTCCATTATTATAGATACGAAGAATTGATACGATTTTCAAAATTCATGTGAACTCGATATAGTAAAAAAGTTTTAAAACATTAATTCTGTATGTTTTTAACGTAACGTTTGGATGTACCCTGGTGAAGTGGTTACATTGCTCACATTCCACCTGGAGGTACCGGGGTTCTAATCACTCCAATGGAATTCGTGGTAGAGAAAGCGGGTCCCTCCCCTCTCCTAGTTTTTTCGGGTTTCTCCTATTTCAAATTATTCATCTCATTTTTGGACGAAATCGCTTAGGTACGGAGTATGTTAAAAAAGAATATTGAATGCGGTCAATCAAGTGTGGTCAATCGACCATCTGTGTCCGTTGAATAACCATCTCTAGCACCCACGAGAAAAAGAAGTCAAGTGGGTGAAGGTCACCTGAGCGAGTAAACCACCCCATATGACATACGTCTTCAGTTCAGATAGGGAAATTGTCACTCAATCTATTTATTTATTCTTTCAGTTCTTTCTCACCCGATTTTTTTTATTTGTATGCCTTGATGCTAATTGATTCCGACGGTACCCTATATTACATTAAATGTAATAATGAACCCTTCTATCTACTGCAGAAATTATATTATATTTTGTTATAATACCCTCCGAACAGATAAGCAAACAGCATAAACAGCATATAAAGGAGATCATAAAATATTATTCTATTTCAATTTAGAAGAAATTTTTGGAGGTCAATGTAAATTCTTTAAGTACGAAACAATCTACTAAGGAAGATTGCGCGTATAGTATTAAGTGATGGTATGTACTTCTACGATTTATTACAACCGTGTCATTTGTGTTGTAAGAAAGGAAACAAAGATAAAAACATTCTGATGAGCATATACTCTTTTTTCCAGAAGAGAAATGTTTCATGAAAATTATGAATATTCAATTTACTAGATCGTTTAGTTTTGAAAAACGGACGCATTAAACGTTTGATAACTTAGTGTCAGGTTTTCACAACTTTACCCAGCAAACTGCTTGCTTTGATAGCTAGTCCCAAGTAGTTGCATTGCCGATGAAGCACGTGTAACAATGAAGACAATTCGGTGGGACGCTTCGCGTTGATTTGCCCTCCTCTGTTTCAACTTCAGGGGATTGTGTTTTATTGCGTGGCACACTTATCATGAGCATTTAAGAACATTTCATACATGACAATATTGAGAAAAGTATTTTCTCTAACGAACAAGGCGGGTTTTCCTTTTAGTTTCATTCCAGCCGACGTTCAAAATATTTCTATTCTGATAGATCTAAAATCCAACAAAGTTAGCATAACACTTAGCATAGCACTTAGGATAAATGCACTAATCGAAAGCACTATGCCTAGACACTAATGGGATATCTATTAATCAGTGAAAAAATTAGTGCAATAAATATTTCCACAAACATTTCCGAAAAATTATACTTTCCTCTACGTCATGATTCGATAATTTCCCTTTATACTTGTACTTTCAAGGGAAGGAAATTTGAATATTACAACATTCTCTGGTTAGAAGCGAATCTCCTGTCGTTAATTAATGAAGCTCCATCTCCGAAGAAACTCTCCACGTACACGTCGCAACAACGTATGACTATGAAGGTAATTCGGGGCGTCGCTTCATGTGGGATGACGCGCCTCGCGCATTCCCTTGCCTTTGCGTCTCGTCTCTCGCCCCGCCCTCCCACATCCCGCCCCTCTCTGCTCTGCCCCGCGACGCCGAGGCTTTCTTCTCCACCCTGCTACCCCGCCTCGCTCTGCTCCACTTCCTCACTTCGCACTTCCCCCGACCACACCTCGTCCCGTGCTATCCATTCCTCCCCTCCACTTCCTGCCCCTCACCGCTTCGCCTCACTCCGGTCGGTCTAGCCCCGCCCAACCCCGCCCCCCCCCCCAGCCTCGCCCCGCCCAGCCCAGTCCCGCCCAGCCCACCCCCCCGCCCGCCCAGTCCATTCCCACCCAGCCCAGTCCCGCCCCCCTGATCTGCTCTACCCATCCTGCGCTGGCCAGCCCTGCCTCCCCACCCCGCCCCGGTCCATCGCACTGCTCCGCTCCGCCCCCTGCTCGCGTGCCCTGTGGCGTGGGACGTGAGGCGCGGTGGGCGGGGAGCGACGAGCGAGGAGCGGGGAGAGTGGAGTGAGGAGCGGGGAGCGGGGCGTGGTGCGCCTGCCCAGGCCCTGCGGCGTGTATAAACGGTATTTACCGCCGCGCGATTCAATTTCCCGGTAATGGAGTCGTAGCCCGGCGTATGAAGCGGCAACAACAGCGCGGAGATCGCCTGCGGAGCCTCTGCGCTGCGCTTCAGCCTCCCTTAGCACCAAGGGCGGCTTCGCCCAATATTTAGGGGCGTTTTTAAAAATTAAAGGAAGCACATTTTTATTGAATTGAATTTTATTCAATCATAACTAACGTTTATTACAATGCATTAATGTGGACATTATTCTCTATTTGCGTATTTTTCAATTATAAATATTTTGAAAATAAAACATCTAAACGAAATGTTTTTTAACCTTTTCCTTTGTAGAACTTTTTATACTATAACTAGATGTAATATAAAATCAGTGTCATGGTTTTAAATATTGAATTTTGAATACGTTAATTGTTTATACCAAAGCTGCTCCAGTGCAAGAATTCGGGCTAGACTGCCTCCGCTGCAGTTGCTCACGTGTCACTCGCCTTCCACTACACCAGCTGAGGCAACCTGGAATTACGGGGAGAGACACGATTAGTTCGGCCGACAAATCTCAACGTGGCCGTCGTTGTGACTGCCCGGTGCCGGCATTTGCCTTGAGATACCACGGTTAAGAATGATGTGGTAAGTAGGAAAAATTAAGATGGAGTTAGTGGTTGAATGCGGAACAGGCAAATAAAGCACGTTATTGAAACCTGCCACGAAATTGATACGTCCATCACATACTATTTAGGCAATAGCTAGAAACTCCCGGTATGCAGAGCTGATATACTTTTACACGCTCTTGCCTACTAGAGAAATTTTGTTTACAAGACAGACTAAATGCTGTCACTGTGAGACTAAATCTGCAGGCGAAAAGTTTCAAAATTAGATTCGAAAATCCTTTCCCGGTTCTGATTTGTACTGTCATGTCTCTCATATTATCGTATGTCTTTGGAGACGAGCTGCAGTCTCTATTATCTCTTTTGTCTTGGGGACGAACAGCGGTCTAACGATACCCGTGTACTACGTAATGGGAAAAGTTGGTAATCCGCACGGAGGCGACTGCTTTCAGACCTCTGTTGCTCTCACCATACCACCCTGAGATCTCTGACATTGTTCTCATAATCCATTGTCTGCAATAGCTCAGCAACAACATCCTTGCCTCTGTGGCATTGCTGACCTGGAGGATCTGGGGATCGAGTCCGTCTGGGGCGGTGCCCGCTAAGGGGAGATACCCGGAGAGGAAATAACCCCCAAGCCAACTTCGGATCTTCCAACATAGAAATGTTACGCTCGCTTACATATTACGTAAGAAAACGTCTCACTTCATGATAAAATTAGCAAAATTTCTAGGAAAGGTTCGGACCGTTATGGAAAAGGAAATTAGGGAGTGGGAAAACAGCACTGGTTAGTATGAGCGGAGCCTAGACTGGAGAAGAAATAAATAAGTCAATAAGTAAACAATGATTAAGTTAATGTGTAAATTAAGTTAGTGAACTGTTAAGTAAATAAGTCATAAGTCATATTCAACTGTTAAGTAATAAGTAAATAAAATAAAATGATACTGTCAAATTAATAAGCGCATTACGGGTCAAAGGGGAGTGGGTGTCGGAAATGTAAGTGCAGAGGTGATGGTGCGAACAATCTTCTGTGGCGCTGTTTGAGATCAGATGTAGAGGAGGCCACACATTGGAAGGACAATACGTGATGTCCGCGCCAGGAAATAAATAAATAGTTTAAAAAGTCTGATAGTTCAGCATGTACTCGGCTTCTGACAGTGGGTTTGCCACCTTCAGGTTTTTTTTTCTTCAGCCGCATCTTATGGTCTCTTTTCCGCGGCTTTGATGCAATGGAGAGACAATTGGAAGGGGGGATATCAGAATTCGAAAGGTTAGAACGAGGAAGGGTGTAGATACTGTAATGGCTGAAAGGCCTTCGGCCTAGGCATATAGTATCAAGTTACTTAATTTGTATGTATAATAATTACTTATTAAATAAAAAAAAATTCTGGTCGGCACCGGAGGCATCGCCATCGGCTCCACAGAGGAAGAAACACTGCCACCTTCTCTTTTTTACGAGAGTAATGACCAAAGTAGTTGACGTGTCCGGGATCAACAGACACTTTGAGAATCCCGCCCAGACATTTTCACATTCACATGCAACCATGTTAAGGTGTACGATATTTTGAGAGTCCGCGTGGAATGAGAGGTAGCAAAATAGCTTACAAACTCGAGTTTGCGGGTTCAATCACAGCTGGAGGGCTGCAGAATTTCAAAGGTTGAAAAAAACTCACGGGATGGATAATTTCACGCGAGTGGCAAGCAAATAATTCTGGCAACTGCTCAGTCCAATTAAATACGTCTGGTAATATCCCGTGCAAATGAAACACACTTCCGAAATCACACTTCCTAAATCTAACTTTGTAATTCAGCCATGTGGAAGGAATAATAAAAATCAAATCCTAGTCGCTGTGAGAGAGATGCCCACGAGACACACCTGACCGAGTGCTCCTCTACATTTGCGCTGGAGATCGGGTTTAAAAGGAAATCTGGTTCGAATATCGGGATTCGAACACGTTGAAATGGTAACCTTCCAGCAAAAATATCCCTAAGAGTCATGATAATGAGACAAACCGCTACTTGCTAAGGCACGAGTGCCTTAGCTAAATCGGTTTGACAGGTCTCGAGTTCAAGTCCCAAACAGGCGTGGTTGTTTACCTTTGCATCATCACCTTTCTTCTACCACTCACATCAATTTGGGTTTCGAGAAAAGCATTGAAATGTCGAGCAAGAATACTGTATTTACAGATGACATTGAAAACAATTTAGAAGAAAATAAGATATGCTCAGCTATATTTTTGGACATACGCAGGTTTTGATAAAATTTGGCATCGTGGTCTGGAATTCAAAATTAGTAAATTACTACAAAATAAGTTAGATTACTCCTTCAGTCGTACATATCTGACAGATATTTTAGATAGCATCGTAGGCTTTCACGGCCGGAGTCAATATGAGTGAATGTTTCCGGGCTAGTAGGCCGGGGTCCAGTTGGCATTGACTAATCAGTCGCTAGCCAGCCGCCGACCCAGAGACTATCCTGACGCTGCCACCACTGAAGATGTCCTCCGCAGATGTGGACGAAACGTTTGGCTCTTCAATGCCAACTGGACCACGGCCTACCAGCCCGGAAAATTTCTCTCAGATATTTTATAGTTAAGCAAGAAAATGCCTGTACCACATTCCGTGAAATGAAACAGGCGTCCCTCAAGGAAGCGTA
Organism: Teleogryllus oceanicus; assembly: GCA_964035755.1. Classification (NCBI taxonomy): domain Eukaryota; kingdom Metazoa; phylum Arthropoda; class Insecta; order Orthoptera; family Gryllidae; genus Teleogryllus; species Teleogryllus oceanicus. The sequence goes on along the minus strand of CAXIVR010000001.1, from coordinate 306,429,748 downwards.
CTGGGACCCACTCTATTTGCTCTATATATGTGATATATCCAGTTTTGGACGAACAACAATAGCAACAATAGCACACGCACAGCGCAATATGGAAGAGACAACGAATACATTACAGATTGCAACAAACAAAGTTGCAGAACGGGCTCAAAAATGGCGCATAAAACTCAATGAAACCAACTCACATCACGTAAATTTTACCAATCGTACATGTGAGGCACTCCCCTATAAGGATTAAGGATCAATGGAAAAGTCGTTCCAGTAGCAAATACGGCGAAATATTTGGGTATGACTTTGGATTCAAAGCTGCGCTGGAACGAACACGTCAAAATAAAGAAAGCGGAACTCAATTTGAAAATCAATAAAATGTACTGGTTGTTGGAAAGAAAATCTCAATTGTCCGTTTATAATAAATTACTAATGCACCTAAAAGTGCTAAACCAATATGAACGTATGGCATACAGCGTTGGGGTTGTGCCAGGGTAGTTCATATGCAGAAAATATAGAAAAATCAGAATAAGATGCTGCGCAATGCGGTCGATTCACCAATTTATATGCGAATGGACCGTATGCATCGTGACTTAGAAGTAAGTAGAGAGTATGCAGTAAAACAACAGCGACGCCTACTATGTCAAAAAAACATCAACGCATCAAAACTTCTCGATTCTACGGGAAAAATAAGAAGATTAAAAAGAAGAAACCTCCTGACCTTCTGTAGTGTGGTTTATTTCCTGATATGAACTTAAGTGATCTCTGACGGTGGAGAAATGTATAACAAAATCTATTAGTATGCATTTTGTTAGATCTTACACTTGTTACATTTATTGTAGTTGTGTTAATAAAAAAATAAAAAAAGACAACCTTCCTTCTAGTGTTCATTCCATGCGTTCCTCGGACGTCGTACGGGCAGAGTAACAGCATGCATTTCAGTCAAATTCGCGTGGCATTCGGACAGTGACAACTCCTCAGTTCTTCTCCGGTATTAATTTGATTTATTTTTCGTCAAAAACTGCCAAAACCTGAGATAGATTTATTACTAATTCTGCAAATAAGTTCCAGAACTTGGTGGAAGAATACACTAACTAAACATTACAGAACTTAACAACTATACAACATTTTACAAATTTTACACACTTTACAAAAGTGACGTATAGGGAAGAAATATAAATCTGAGCGCGTTTTTGTGAGCTCTATAATCCCTTCCCCACCCATTACCTATACATAGTTCAATGAAAAATGCGAGGTTAGCAATAGATGAAAACTAGATGTTGTTCGCTCCCGAGTTATTGAAAACTTATTTCTGAACATAAACGAATTTTAATTTGATTTTGTAGTACTGAATAGCAACCTACATCCCCGCCTCTATTCCCATCAGGAAAAAGGAGAGAGCTCAACCAAATCTGCGCATAGAGTAGCTATGTCTAGATGCATCACAAGGGGCCAACTCAGTATTTTCTCAATGCATCAGGGAACCTAGATGAAACTTGATCGGAATGGGGGTCATTGACCCAGAAGTTAAAGTACATTACTTGTTAGAGGCAAGATTACTCTTTTAAAAGTATACCATATCACTATTAGCGGGACTCGTTGCTAACAGGGACAAACAGTATGTGCTTCGAAGCCACAGCATTGCTATCCCTTTGGCAGTGTCTATATGGGTGTATGGGTGATACGTTATGGGTTGGGACGCGATTTGTATGCATTTACATACTATTTTTGTAACCTAGAGCGTCCTGTTTCAAACAATTTTACACGTTTTGACACATTTAGAATCAATTTATCATATTTCTATTTTGCATAGTTCTGCAAATTCCACCATAACGCATAAATTTGCATATTTGGACCAAGTGTGCTCCTATAACACCTTCGACCTTCCTCAACAGAAAATTCTCAAATAGCTAAGTGGAAGATCAAATATCATTATCTGTCGCTCACATTTCAGCACCCCACACACTGGAAGAAACTAATTTCCCAGAACGTGCTGAATTTTGTATCCCATGCACGAAATCAAATGGGATTTGTCTCCACTTATGCATCGAGACGCTGACGCCAGGTACTTGCTATCGCAGCGGCGCTTCCCGCGCTTTCTTGGCGCGGCGGCACACTGATTTTCATGGTGTTCCGCGAACACCATGAAAATCCGGCTCTGGTCGCTGTGTGGATCATTCCACGCCGACCGCCTCTTGGGCCGCCCCAATTCCTCGAATTCTGGAGTTGATCAAGTTATTCACATACCACCATTGCTACCCTCGCTTTTCTGTTGTCCAATATAAACGCAACGCAGTCCAATATAAAGCGTTCGGCAGTAAAGAACACTTCAAAAATCTGAAGATGTCGAATGTCGCCACATAGACGACAGATCTCGTGCAACGCCACACAATCTTGGGCAAAAGCGAATTTTCTCCGCAATTACGTTCATGAAAGTGTCAATGTAATATTGAGAAAAAAGTTGTTATATTGTGTGCGTGTGCCGTGCCCTAAAATTATTATATTTAATTTATTTTGTGTTTCTGCTGAAAATGTTATATTAAAGTGTATGATATTTATAATTTTTTGTCACTAGCAAAATCCTTGAAGGACTGTGAGTGCACAGTCTCTTCGCACGTCATTACAAATTTGTCAAAATATTTGAACATTTTTCTCAGAAAACATATTTGCAAAAACAATATTTTAAAAAACACATATAATTCTTCTACGATGCGAGTGGTTTTATTAAAAAATAACCTTTTGATTTGTGTTTTGCTTGTTAGCTAGAAATTTATATGATTGATGTATCTGATTTTTTGCTGCAGTACATCTATTTTCCCCACTGTAACTACTCCCAAACTTTCAGTGTTTAATTGGAATTATATAAAATATACGAGTATTTATATATAAGCGCATAATTCGCTGATTTCATCGCATATACATCACAGCCCTAGTTACGGGAATAAACCTTGTGAAGGGAGAGCAGCCCTGGGGAACATGCAACAGCCTTAGCCAGAGCTCAGACTTCTCTTTGAGATAAATCATCTTGCAATAAACGATTTGCGTTCTAACGTTCTAATTCATTAGTTCTAATTCTTGCATTCTAAATTCTAACGTTCTACCAAACTACAATTAATTGTTTGATTCGTGTTCACAAAATGAATGTTTGGTGCTTCTTGCAGCAACAGTCCTCTGGATTAAAGGAACCTGTGGCTGTTAGGTTCTGATATCATAAGTTTCCACAACAGTTAGAAGGGATTATACTCAGGCCCCTAGATGTTATCAAAGTAAAGAATCATTAGAAAAGTTGCATATAAAACGAAGACCCCGGTAGATTCAAATCTTAATCATCTGTACGAAACGGCAGTTACGTAAAACTATTAAAATCTAAATAATCACGTGAAATGTCACACCATAAAAACTAAATAAACTATACATACTAAATCACGTGAAATTACACTCTATTCATTATATTACATATATTGCAGTAAAACTTGCTCAATTCGGAATTCCAAGGAACCAGAATTTTTTCGTATTAGACAAGATTCCGCATTATGCAAAATTAAACTGAAACATTTATGTTTGGCAGGACCGCGATTTATGTTAGCATTAGACAAATTTCCGTATTATACATGTTCCGCATTGAGACAGTTTTAGTGTATAAATTACATTATGGTCTCTTTTCCGCGGCTTTGATGCGAAGGAGAGACCATTTGGGTGAATACCAGAATTCGAAAGGGTAGAACGCGGTAGAATGTAGGTATTGTATGGCTTAAGGCCTTCGGCCTAGTTACATGCATCAAGTTTTTTCATTTGTCTGTAATAATTAAATTATTAAATAAAAAATAATAAATTACATACTATACTTACATACAATAGAAGAGATTAGAAATTACATACTGGAAATAAATCAACATAAAAGAGCTACAGTTGTTTGCATTTCGGGAATTCAGAATGGGGTCGTCGTTAGATTAGCTGGCGACAGTCACTGCTCGTGCAGAAGTTCATTCCCCAGCGTGAAGATGCAAGGTTTCCGCCCACTTCCTTCGCCTGCAATCCAGAAGGCGTAAATTTCACGCATCTACTACACTGAGGTGACAAGAGCCATGGGATCCCTCCTAACATCGTGTCGGACCTCCTTTTATCCGGTGATGTGCAGTAACTCGACGTGACATGGACTCAACAAGTCGTTGGAAGCCTTCTGAAGATACATTGAGCCATGCTGCCTATATAGCCGTCCGTAATTGCCAAAGATTTTCCGATGCAGGTTTATGTGCACGACCTGACCTCTCGTTTATGTCCCATAAATGTTCGATGAGATTCATGTCGGGCGATCTGGGTGGACAAATTATTCGTGCCAATTCTCCAGAATATTCTTCTAACCAATCGCGAACAACTGTGGCACGGAGGCATGACGGATTGTAATCCATAATAATTCCATCGTTGTTTTGGAATATGAAGTCCATGACTGGCTGCAACTGGTCTCCAAGTACCAGAACATAACTATTTCCAGTCAATGATGGGTTCAGTTGGACCAGAGGACACAGTGTCACACCATTATGGAGCCTGCACAGTGCCTTGTTGACAACTTGGGTCCAAGGCTTCTCCTGGGCTGTGCGTCACACTCAAACCCTACTATCAACTCTTACTAACTGAAATCGAGGCTCATCTAACGAAGCCACGGTTTTCCAGTCGCCTAGAGTCCAATCGATAAGGCGCTGCAAGCGATGTCATGCGGTTAGTAAAGGCACTCTAGTCGATCATCTGCTGCCATAGCTCATTAAAGCAAAATTTCGCCGCACTGTCCTAATGGATAAGGCCGTCGTACGGCCCACTTTGTTTTCCATGCAGTGTTGCTTTTTTGTTAGCACTGAATTGCTGTCGGTCATTAAGTGAAGGCCGTCGGCCACTACGTTGTCCGTGATGAAAAATTACGCCTGAAATATTCTTGGTACACCCTTGACTCTGTGGATCTTGGAATATTAAATTCCCTAATGATTTCCGAAATGGAATGTCTCATTGATCTAGCTTCAACTATCTTTCCGTGTTTAAAGTCTGTTAATTCCCATCGGGCGGTCACAATCATATCACAAACCTTTTTACATGAATCTCTTGAGTACGAATAAAAGCTCTACCAATGCACTGCCCTTATATACCTTTAGTAAGCGATCCCACTGTCATCTGTATATTTACCTATTGCTACCCATGACTCTTTTTACCACAGTGTATTTTCAAACAGTCCCAAATATCACACCGCTCTTTGATAAAAATGTGGGTTAGAATTCTGCAAAAACTTGATACTTGCACCTTTTGAGTGTCGCTTGAAAAGGAAAACGTAACACCAAGGGCGACCAGCTATCATATCTACATCACCATGGATTATTTTCTGTGTATTACAGCCAAGTATCATTTCTCTGACACTTTTTCGCTAAAATTCCGTCAACTACTTGGCATAACACAAGAAGAGAGTAACCGTAGGTCTTAGAGATTTTCTCAATCACATCTATTAAATACTACGTGTTTACTATTCTATATCTCTACACACGGCAAAAACTGTGAATTATTTAAGAAATCTCGGTATTCATGACAAAAATGATAGGTTATTAAAAATGTGATGCGAATCCATAACATAAGAATGCAAACATTTGCAATTGGAAGTTGAAACAAAACGCATTTCATGTATTAATCCGCCACAGACAGGGTCGTGTAGTCAAGACGTAACTATTCGCAATTTATACTTATTAACCACTATATCTGCATTTTGGAGTTGGTAAAATCTTTAAAATGAACGTATTGCGAATAAACGGAAGAATTCTGCCTTACAATTGCTACAAGCACGCATATACTATAGTTGTAAATTTTCGTTTTGTGCTGTGATGCGACCCGTTAGCCGGTCCTGTTTCACAATTTGCTTTGAAGCTTAGAAAAAAGATTCTTTTTTGCAACTGCGTGCGACGCCAGAAAAAAGAAAATGTAGTGTCTATTTTTTGCGGCTGTATCTCGCGTATACAAAAAAATACAGCTACGTTTGTAAGCGTTGAGAAAAAAAGCACTTTCTCTCAGGCTTTAATCTACTGAGCAGAGAGCTTTTATATTTCAGTCAATTCTCATAAAATGGGGGCAATTTCATCCAACCTTGTTCATCTCGGGGTGTAATAATTCTGTCGGCAAAAACCAAGCAAAAAGTGATGCAGTGAAGGACTCATCCAAATTTACTCGCCTGCTTTAAATTGAAATTGACCTGTCTCAATTATTAAATCTTCAAATATTTGACAGAATGTTGCAAAAAGATTTCTCCTCTTCAATGAAGCATAAAGTTATTTGATTTCATGAATTTATTAATTCACATTCACAAATTCATATTCACAAAGAAAGATACGATAAAATTGAAGTTACTTCCCCAACTACAAGAGGACGAGAGCAGGTTAGACCGAATTGCAATCGCACGCAGCGGATGGCAAATGGACATGGACACGCCCTACTGAAGTGAGGAGTCAACTCTGGGAGAGAGCAACGCCGAAGAGAGACTCCATTGGTCTTAAAACATGAACAAAATGTGGGAGAAAATTTTGAATTATATCAAGATTATCTGTATAAGACTTCCAGTTGTCATTGGGATCGCTCAATTTGAATGTAACGTCAAAAATTCGAAATCCACAATGGTGGAACAAACAAGATATCTAGAATAGATAAAAAAGGAGAGCGAATAAGTGGATATTATTTACAAAATTATATCGCGAAATTTTATATGCATTGAAGAGGAACTTACATTTAAACAATTTTCTGCTTTTAATGTCACATACAAGTTTTATTATTTAAAAGACCGAGCGCAAGATAGCACAGTCAAAGAAGAAAATTCAAAGACAATGGATTTCCACAAAATAATGTCAGAGTTTTGGAATTCCCTGCAACAAAAATAATAAAGGTAGTTAGGGAATCGGTAAAGGAGAAAAGGAAATTATGAATTATACATTGGTGTTGCAAACAAACAAACCTCACAAAAATCTTCAAAATTCCCTCCATTTGTTAATAAACAAGCATTTACTCGCTTGAGAACGTTTTGCTACAACCCGATGTAAAGTTTGTTCATCAATCATGTTCTTCGATGTTTCTTTGGAGCTCTTCGAGCTTAGCAGGTTTCTTTGCATAAACTATACTTCTGAGGCATCCCCAAAAATAAAAATCGGATGTTGACAAATCTGGCGAACGAGTGGGCCACAACCCTCGAGAAATTATTCTGTTTCCAAAAATCTCTTTCAGAAATTGCATAGTCGACTGTATGTGATGTCGCCCCATCTTGATGAAAGCAACAATTTCTCTCATCCGTTACCAGATACAAAATTGACAAAATTTTTGAGTATATTCTTATATGTATCCGCCGTCACCGGTTCTTTGAAGAAAAACGTACCAATTATTCTGCGACGAGAAATCGCACACCATACTCCATTTTTTAATGCAGTGGTCTCTCTACTGTTTCCTGTGGTCTCTCAGTACCCCAGAATCTACTGTTTTGTTGGTTAATATATCCATCCAGATGAAACCAAGCCTCATCACTAAAAAATACGTTATCAAGTACCTCAAGACCTTCGCTAACGAATCGACGTAGCAAATTACAATAATTCATGCGAGCAACCCGATCAGGAATCTTAAGTTCCTGAGATGTCCGCAGTTTGAACGCGCGCATTTTCAATTTTGTAGTGCACACTTCTATAAGAAAGATTACATTGCTGCTGAAGTTTCCTTAATGATGTTTTCGGAGAAGTGAAAAGAACATCACGAACTTCGTCTAGTTTTCGCACTGTAATTCGGCGACTGCGTTTCCGATCAAACACACCTCCTGTCTCACGATAGAATTTCACTAACCGAAATATGGTACTCTTGTTCGAAATAGACTCGGATGAAAATTTTTCTCTGAAAGCTGCCCGGCACTTGAAAGTTGAGTTCGGAAATATTCCTCCACCACAAAACTGCGTTGCTCTACGCTGAGGCGCATCCTAAGTTAACTGGAAAGAAGGAAACTATGAATTAAGACGCGGCCTGTTTTGTTTTGAGCAGGTATGATCCACACCGAAGGAAGGGGGTGAGTGAAACGAAGGGGATGGCGGTAAATGGAGTGTCGCTGAAATGCAGTCGAAGGAACTGTCCCAGAAGCGGTGTTGCAAAACTTTCTCTTTTCAAGGCACTGACAGATCAGTGCCTTGAACAGCAAGCTTGTGTTTTATTCTGATCATCCGGTGTATATTGCTCTCATCGGTAGTTTTCCGTGGTTTCTCCAATTAACATCAGGCGAATGCCGGAGCAGCACCCTAACAAGCGGGCCTCGGACCGCGCGCGATCTTTCCTCCCTCTTCCTTGTCGTATCATCACCCCTTATACACACATACACTTACATGCTCTACACTAATACACATCCTGGGTGACCAGTCGGCACCTTAGAACTTGTGTCGGCTGGGGCGGTGCCCCACTGGTGAGAGAAACCTGGTTGTGGACAACCTCGCAAGTCTTCGGATGTCTTGGTGCCGGATTTCGCCTCCCCGCTGGCAGTGGCGGATATTGAGAGGAGGCAAGGGAGGCCAGGCTTCGCCACAAAATTGAGTGACAACACTAAGAGACATTTTTTGAACTTAAAATTTGTTAGAATTAACTTTGTCTAAAATTGAGAAAAATGTTTACGGCTGGTGTGTAAACTTATAAAATAAGTCGTTTCTCTTGTTGCAAATATATATTACAATTGAAGGTGAAACCAAGCAGTTCTACGCGTTACACATATACGGCACCACCAAGTAGTAGCACTCGTGCCTTCAGGATACCTGCGGCCCAAGCTGACGCGCGCCTCCCCTGCTGCCACGACGTCCCTCAACTAAGAAGAAAAGAGTTTTGTCCAGCTTTGGACCGGTAGCGGTAGCTCAGGGCATCAACTGATGTCATGCAGCGCTCTAACGGGAGGTCCTAGGTTCAGTCCTGACGGCGGCAGGATTTTCGACACTAGTTTTCGAATTCTAGCGGCCGGCTGCTCTGATCGGTAGTTTTCCGTGGTTTCTCCGATCAACACCAGGCGAATGCCGGAGCAGTACCTTATCAAACGGGCCACGGACCGCGCGCGATCTGTCCTTCCTCTTCCTTGTTCTATCCTCTCCCCTTACACACACACATACACTAACATGCACTACACTACCACATATTCCGGGAGACCGGTCGGGAGCTTAGAGCTTGTCCGGGCTGGGCGGTGCCCCGTTGGTGGGAGAGTCCTGGTTAGGGGAAACCCCACTAGTCGACGGTAGGTCGGCGCCGGATCTCGCCATCCAGCGGGGGAAGATCACCGCCATCTCCCGAGAAAAAACATGCACTACACTAACGGGACTAATGACCGAAGCAGTTGACGCGCCCGGAAACACGAAAAAATCAATCAATCAATCAATCCAGCTTTGGACTTGATTTGTAACGGAGGCTCTCGCGCGTCCGGCTTTCTGCGTTTTGCGGTCATGGACAGAGGTGCTCTGTGGTTGCGATGGTTGTGTGACAGACCCAGTATTTCAGTGGACATAATAACATCTATAATGGAAGTGCCGTTTTCGCGGAGAAATTATCCTAAACGAAGAGAAATATTAAATCTAATTATTTTATTGTGAATGTCGTCAATAATAGTTTACCAGTAAACCAAACGTCATTGATTTCAATTTCACAATACGATTCCGTGCCAGATTTTGTTTGGGCCTCCCCAAGTTTTGAACCCAATGCCCGCCACTGCCAGCGGGGGAATATCACCTTCACCCCCGCGATAAAGCACGCATAACACTTACTGGACTAACGACCGATAGTTGTTGTGCCCGAAATTAGTAATCATTCTTCCTAGAAGAATTTCCAGGTACAACTTTATGAATTTTTTGAAATTGCAAGTTTCAACGAAAATAGCCCATGCGTCATACAATTCTGGGTTTTGTTATCTATCCACATAAAAACTATATGGGAAGAATGGGGAGCCGTTTTCGAGAAACTTGTTAACGTTATTGTTTTTATTCTTGACATGATTTGATTCAAAATTGCACGAAATCTACTCTCATTTTAAATATTTTAAGTGCTAATAATGAGGAATAGACTGCATCAGAAAAAGAAGGTTTACGTGCCATAACGATGATGAGGCAGATGTTCCAAACACCAACATTTTTTGAAAATTCAAGGGTGTTAATACAAATGGAAGTTTTATCATCTTTATATCCACACTTAGATCTATTTGAGTAAGAAATTTAAAGAAACTAGTGGAGCTAAACAGCACTTACTTTCCCACATTCATTCTCACACTATTTCTAAATTTGCAATTTTCGAAATTTCAGAAAGTTCATCGGAAATGTGGTGCTCTCCATTCTTTTAAACTTTTTTGTTCTATCCATGTAAAACATTTGAAGAAAAAATCGGAGAAGTTTTTGAGAAAATGTTTTTATAAATTGGAATAATTCGAGAATCAATTACGAGAAACTGCTCATATTTTTGAAAAATTGTTGATGACCTTATTTCAAATCTTAAAAAAAACAGACATTTTTTTGGGAAGACGCCAATAAAATTTAATTTTTCGTAATTTTCGAAAAAAAACAGGGATTTTAACGAAAATGAGACCTGCAACATGCTCTTAAGCGTCTTTTACGCTATCCGAGGACAAAATTTAATAAAAAATATGGAGCCAGTTTGGAGAAAAATTTGAAAACGTTGCTTAAAGTAAAATACCTCTCAAATTTAAAATATCCGTTTCACACTCATTGTCAGACGTTCTCCGGCTCGTTTAAGTCGATAAAAGAATATAAATTTTGGAGAACATCAACTGATCGGTTTAGGCGCTAGAATTGACAGAGGGACGTACGGACAGATGGATTTTTTTATGTCAATCAATTTTTCGGGGTCAAGGATTCACGAAACATGGATTCTAACTACACAACGTGTTAAGGAACGTAATTTACTATATTTCAGTATGAGATTTCTTTACTTTTTTTACCAGGGCTCAGTAAAAGAGTTTTACTGACGAAAATTCTTCGTTTTTCGGCCCCCGATTACAGTAGATTCTTATGAAATAAGGGCGAGAAAGTAAGAATCTGGAGCACTTTTTGAGAAAATTTTTGAAATGATCTAGTGGCTTCACATGAAGTACCTCTTAAAATAAATTTTTCCTTTTCATTTACCGGCTCCCCAGGTTGTATTAGATGAATAGCTGAATAACATTTTGTTAAAAATAATACTCCGTATGGTTTGCGCGCTTGTGTGTGCACGGTTTGAGTTTCACCACAGCACGTGGTTTCAAGTTGTAGGATGCTGCAAAAAAAATGGATTGGTTTTAACGAATCATCACAGAAGTTCTGTGACCGTTAATGTTATGGGGTATATTTGGGTTCATTATCGAGGATAACTGCTCACAAATGTACCGGCGCAATCGTGGCAACTTGCCACGAAGGCGCAACCATTGCTCCTTCGTTATTGCCCTATCCCTCTCCGGGTCTGCGAGCTGCTGTGGAACGCTCGCGCTCCAAGTACGCGGTTCGCCCAGGCCTGATGTAGATACATACATCTCAAGCGTCATGCGACAACGTGAGGATCAGGCTAAGGCCCTGAATGGACCGTAATGCCGAAAAAAGAAGAAAATTTGTCTTTCGCGACTACGTTTCCTTCTGATTTCCTCTCATGTAGGCTTACAGAGATGTGTTGTACATGCGAATCGGATTCATGGGTCAACAGCGCATGAATTGAGGGCGTGGGTCAAACATGTCTTTACGCGAAATTTATGCCTACCTTGATGAGAATTGTACTTGAAACCTCAGCGTCTGATTCCCGAAGTTGACATTGTCACAAATAAACCTTTCCAGGTAACGCTGTGCACTACACCGAACTGCCAGCAGACCCCAGGAAGCTTTCCTAGATCACTGAAGTGCGATTCGCTAGGCATTTCTGCTGTAATTGATAATTACAAATTTCCAGGAGTGGGTTGTGGACTATCCTCGGTGAGACGGACCTTTCTCAGAACCAACCAGTTAATCATTTTGACCGAGTATGAAGCGTAACATCCGATCTGAAACTTGGGCGTAGTTCTGTGACCGTTAATGTTATTTAGGGGCTCTCAAACTTTACGACAGCAGGTCATCGTCTTTCTCCAGCAAAGTCAAGTCGGCTAATTGTTGCAGTCCCAATGTGAAAACTGATACTAAGAAAGAAAGAAAATGTGTGAGAGTGTGGGTCCCTCGCAAAAAACATTCCAATGGGCTCGTCCTTAAATTTTTTAAGGGTTTTCAATCATATATTAATAGTTAAAATATAATACATATAATTAAAAAAATATACTTACTAGTTTTGTGCGGAAAGGTTTTGCAGCAATTGGGAAATTGCTAACGCATTTATTTTAAAATATACTGATTTTTCGAAACAAAATAGAATTTTTATAACTAACTACATTATATAAACAAAAAGAACTTAAATTTTTTTGACATTTCGATTTTTCTCTTTTATATTAGTTATGTACATTAATCATGATCTCGTTAATCTGAAATAGTCATTAACTTTAATTTTGATATTTCCCTCATATTCGAGGCACAGCGAAAGAAGCTGATCAAGTTAAACAAAAAAATAAACTTTCTTCTTTTGACATCGAAAACTCTAGTAATCTACCTCTCAAGGACTTTTGTGGGTCCGATAGTTCCAACCACTCTACCCTTACCCATGTCCCGTCCTCCTTCAGATTCACGGCTCTTACGTCTCTCTTAAATTCAATACAGTACGTATGTTAATACGTACTGCATTGAATTTAATACAGCAGCGAAAGCAATTTATTTGAATTTTCTCTGTTCGAAATGATATATAAAGGTTAAAAGGTTAAAAAAATTCTCTTAAGACATTTCTAAGGGACTCCATATTTCGAGAACTTCTAATAAATACCTAGACCCTCCCACCACTTAGACCACGAGAGCGAGAAGGGTTGGATACCACCCACGAGAATTCCAGGGATGCGAGGAGAATCCAAGAGAGTTAAGGGAAACTGGGCGTGGGTCTGAATCAATGCACGAAGCCACTTCAAGGACGACTCTGGTGCGACGTCAAAAAGGAGGCAAAAGGACGGAGGCAGAGTCAATTCCACATGCTCCCGAATGGCATGTCATGCTTCCTCAATATCAATATTTTTGAAAATAAACTTTCACTCAATTTATTAGAAATAAATTGTCACATATTAATCGCATCACATCGAGAGTACTCCCTTGGCGGATATTCATTTTATTATTTCAAGCAAACAATACAAAATCGCACTTCCACACTATTTATCAGTGGGGCGATCGTACATAAAGTGCACCTACCCAGACAAAAATATTTTCCGTATCCGCTCCTGGGTGGTGTGACGGCGCAGTTCAAGAGAGCGCGAGGGGAAGCGAATAAGAAACAGGGGCATGGGCGGGCGGTTGGCATACACACGCGAGAACGGGACGGCATGACGAAAGATAAGGCGAAAAAGAAAGTGGAGCATCGTCACGTTGATTGAAAAGGGGCGTGGACATCGGTGAACAACAGTGACGCGAGCGTGACAGCTCGAATGGAACGACGATGGGGGTAGTGACGAAAGGGTTTCTTGAAAACATTGTGTTCGTTGTGGAAAAGCGACGATGAGTCAAGGGGATTGTGAGACGAGAATGTAAGTAAAGGATGTGGTGGGAATAGAGATCGTGGCGATGAAGTGCGAAGATGCCTGGATCGAGACAAGGCAGGAACAATGCAGCTCTAGCCTTCAGGCGAATTTGGGCGTGGCCATAGAGCGAGGCACGTCCTTCCCTGTTTGGCGTGGAGACGGTTTGGAGCTAAGGAGCCAATGGCCGGCGGAGGAGCGCGGGTCGCGAGACGCTGGTGAGTGGCGGCGGGGCGCGAACGGCGAAGCGGGAGCGGAGACGACTGAGTAAAGGTTCCCCATCGAGACGGGGGATGGGGAAAGTTGGGATGTGGCGAAAGCGGAAGTATGGGTAGTAACGGAGGAGATGGGGAAGGGCAAAGGCGTCAGGGGGCGCGGGAGGGGGTGTAGGAGAAGGCGCAGGAGAAACTGTAAGAGAGGGCGGGGGGAGGCGGTGAGACAAAGCGAGAGCGCGGACAAGGGCTAAAGGAGGCGCGCGGTCGGGTGCGTGGGCGTGAGCCAGGCGGGGCGACGGCGCGGGGGCGGGGGCGCGGCAGAGTCGAGACGCGGCAAGGACGTCGCGGGCGAACGAGCGCGGGCGCGGCGCAGTGAAGCGCTGTGTCGGAGCCCCGGGTGCCGATTCCAGCCACGGAACAAGCGCGGGCGCTGGCAATTCAATTAGAGGCGCGCCTTTCATCTCGACGCCCGGACGGGGGGGGGGGCAGGCGAAGCGGCGGTGGCGGCGATAGCGGGGGGGGCAGCGGCGGCGGCGGGCCGGGCGGGGGCGGCGGGGGGGGGGGGGAGGAAGCGGAGATGGTGTTGTGGCTGGGCGGTGCGGCGGGAAGGGAAGCGGGAACGGTCACTGGGAGGAAAAATGAGGGCGGCGACAGCGAGCACGCGTTGTGAGGGCGGTTGCGGCAGGACGGCAGGGTCTGCGCCAGCTGGGAACGAGGTGGGGTTGGGGGGGTTGTGATCTGAGACGGTACTGATGGCGGGGAGTTGGGTACGGAGGGGGGTAGATGCGGTGGTCGAAGCGAGGGGCAAAGCAAGACTTGGACGGTGACCGACTTTGGTGGATGTCGGGCGGTGGTAATGGTATCGGAAGGGTGCGTAGGGGGCGGGCGGGGGGAATGGGGACGGTGGGAGGGTGACGGCGGAGGCAGTGACGGTGGTGGTCGCAGCGCCAGAGGACAGGCCGTCGCGACAGCGTTTGTTGGGCCGCGACGCGGCTTGGAGTGGAGTGGCCTCTTTAGCTCGCTGCGCCAAAGTCTCGTCCGAGAGCAGCCGGATGGAGGCGGGGAAAGGTACGTGGTATTTGGGAAAGGAAGGACGCAGACGACACCTGGAAAGGAATATGAGATGAAGAGGACACTCTCTAGAATACAAACCGTAACTGTACTATTACTTTCCATATTCTGTCTTTTGATGTTGCTTGACCTCTGTTTCTGCTAAATGTTTCATAAAGGCTTACACTTCATCTATTCGCGTAACGTAATATATTATCACTTATACTGAAGGTAAAATATTAAATTTCATTACCTGGAAATATATTGCAAGTTAATGTGTCTTGAAACAGAATTACAAAGTTTAATTCCGAACTACATAAGTAGAATTTACAGGTATGAACGTAGTTTATCTTTTATATTTATGACTTCTTTATATACATTGATTTAGAACGTGAAATTTTGCAGTTATATTACGGACTTGGAAACTTGTGGGCAACACACTAATTGAATCAATGAGTCCGAAAATCAGTCATCTCCATTCTTTTGACCAAATTGAGATTCGTTTATTGTCCAGCCCCACAAATGTAGGTAGAGAGTTCAGACTGAAAACAGGTCATCATATATTCCTACTGGATGTATAATATATTGAGCAGACCTATCTCTGTTGAGTTCGAGAACATGCCATACCCTGGGATGACCTGATCTCTGAATAAATTGGGAAAAATTTCACAAGACGGCAGTTTTGAAAGCAAACTGCCCAAAGGCCAGAGTTAAGGGTTCACAATTTATCGCAAAGGACGGTAAATACATTCATGAAAGACGTACACGCGATGATTGCAAGTGCAGGATGAAATGTTTTTGTAAATATACTCCCGAAGAGAAATCAGAAATTACTTGTTATTTTATTGCAATGGTTTCTTGCTCTTGGTAAAACAGATCAGCATTTTTATAACAATTTATTTATTGTTGTCGTTTCGAGCCTATTTGGGGTCTTTTACAAAACTCTATTGTCCATGTTTGTTGACACCACATCATGATGTGCCACCGCTAACAGTGACTCCATTATCAGTCAATAAAGTACATTCTGGAAAAGTTGCAATAAATAACAAGAAAATTGCGGACATAAAAATAATTCTGCAATACATCCCAAATGCGTTTTACTCATTTTATGGAGCAATTTGTATGTGGCCTTGTTCAGATTATCATCATCCAGAAGAGGATTTCTAAAACCCTAGTTTTCTACGACATAATATTGTAACCATTCATGAAAGGCCTTCGGAACTGACAGTCTGAAATTAGCTTAAACTTGTGTTAAATATTTAACTTTCGTTAATTATTGATACTATTCCAGTGACACAAATATTCATGTCCCGGGAATTTGAGACTTGAATAAAGTCTTTACTTTAATCTATAAATGAAAAATTATTAATACTTTAACTTATTTAATGTAATGTAAAGTATATTTTAAGGTTTTGAAAACCGATCATTTCCCAATTCTAATTATTATTTAAAAAACAGTAAGTGTTATTATTCCATAGTAGTGACGGACTCTTTTGTAAATACCCATATTATAATGTAAAAATGTAAAAAGCCCTGTATGACACATGAGTATAGAATGATTTAGTTTTGTGTCTCTCTTGTAAAATTAATTTCAATGAAAATGACTGGTTTTTGGACTCATTTATTCAATTATGTTGTAAGGATCGTTTAGTGAATATTACGCTGAAAATATTGAATAAATTTTCGAACACGAGTGCAACATTACCAAAAATAATATTTTCCACCTTTTCGATATCAGGGCCTCATAATACATTTTGCTGACGAAAAAATTGCCATTTTTTTCTATGTTAGTGCTTACACAATTACGTTTCTCGCTACCGTAGAAAGCCGTAACTACATCAATATTTTGCGAATACATAATAATATGCATAATAAAACACCATCGTTGTATTGATGCAATATTGCTTGTTTCTGTGCAGTTGGGTGGTATGTTATTGCGTAACGATTACGGTTCATCAACTATGATGAAAAGCAAACACGTGTGAAATGTCCACGGAAATGCGGGCAGCCATGTTTAGCTCGAATGCTACACTAAGAAAGTGCTCAGCGCACAGTAGGAGTAAAAGTTCCACTAATTACAGTTTATGTATCCTTTACATGCATGGTCGACCGTGACGCGGGTGAAGAGTCCGTTCAGCCGTGTCACACGGCGATAAAGTACGTCAAAGTAACTGGTATTGTGCTGTGTTCTTATAGGTTTGTTTCAGCCTCTATGCAATTCGGCCTTCAGCGAAATTGTTCGTACCTCAACTTCCTTAATAACCATGAACTATAATCTTCTTCCTCTTCTTCTTTTCTCCTTTTTTCTTCCTATTTTATTATAGACAACCAACAGGAAGAAGAGACAAATGAAAGTGAAGAATATTACACATACAATCTCAATCAATTCAGAGATTCTTTAACCATAAACTACTGCTTCTAAAATGTATTTGTTACTTTTTATAATGATTTACTTTTTGTCGTAGTTTACATTCAAGACACATTGAGAATATATTGGTGCAGTTCAGGATGCTGGGGCTCTTATCCAAGACTAATATATAATATGTTTTGTTTGCTACGTATCTTGTAATTTTCCATTTTAATACATAATTCAATTAAAATTGATTTGATTTTCTGGACAGAACAGTAAAAACTATATGTGACGTATGGGAGAGAAGTACAGTTCAATTCAATTTCAAGATGCTTTATTAATATACGTGACGAAGTAGTATCCACTCCTTTGTGCAGTGTCCTTCTTTATGACCCCACACCGTGATAACTAGATAGCTGACCTGTCTACTTTGTATATCCTCCATAGTATTCCACAGGCGCCCATGGTCTCCCAGTTTTACTTCTCCGGGGCTACGCGCATAGACGCGCATAGGGTTACGCGCAAAATCGTTCCGGATCCGATCAACCGCGAACACGTGCATTCAAGCAAATGAGCCGATGGGCTTCGTTCGAGACAGTTTTACGCGCGGAGCTGAGACACCACACCCTCGTATTTGTCCAGACGCGTTAAGCTATGCACGCACTGGGTCTGTACGGCACGAACGGATGGGAAGATTGATTGTTCTATGTTTCCGGGAGCGTCAACTGCTGTGGTCATTACTCCCGCACGTGTAGTGTATTGTTTTATCACGGGAGGATGTCCTTCCCTCTCTAAATGGCGAGATCCAGTGCCGACCTACACGTACGATTGCAGGATTTTCGTCACCCAAGTATCTCCCACCAGCAGGGCATTGCCATAACCGATACAAGCTCTAAGCTCCCGATTGGTCCCCCAATATGTGTAGTAGTGATGTGCATTGTAGGTGTTATCACGTGGGTTAATTAAAAAAAATATGGGTCACCAAAATTCTCTCGGCAAAACTTCTTTGTTCATTATTCATATCGCCGGCTTTAGTTTATTGAAACAAAAGGCTGTTGTACAGCTAGGTATAATTCTGGACCCACTTAATTAAATTGGACTCGTGCATGAACGCTCCAAATAACCACAAAACTGGAACGGCAGAATGGCCCTTCACACCCGATGCACTTGCGTGAACTAGCTGGTGGCGACAGCGATACGGACGGCACGGCACGTCGGAATCTCCAAAAGATTTTTCCTTTGGGACTTTTTGCAAACAACAGAAGACGCGGATTGTCACGTTCGAACCCTGTCGCCCTTGCGCCCCACCCTTTACGGGAAGCAACATTCAAAAAACCCCGTTCGTCCGTGCTGTACTGATCCTGTGCGCGCTGGGCCTAAAACGGAACGGTGAAACCCACGTATCCCGAAAGTATGTAGACCTCTTACAAGAACACATCAAGTCGAAGACGTGACGGTAGTTTCCTGTGGTTTCTCCAATCAACGGGCCACGGAGCGCGCGCGCGTACTTTCTTTCCCCTTCCTTGTCCCATCCCTTACTTACACACATTTACACTTACATGCACTACACTACCGCACATGCCGGGAGACCAGTCGGGAGCTTAGGGTCGTATTTATGAAGCTCTGCCAGCAGAGCTCTTAGGGACTTGCCATCTGGGGGCTTGCTAGGAGGACAAGGGGCGACTTGAATTGGCTGGGGGCCGTTCATAAACCGCAAAACCGAACACTGGCAGCCCGCTAGACCTGGCAGGCCTCTGGCTGAGGTTTATAAATACGGGCCATAGTGTGTGTCCCGGCTAGGGCGGTGCCCGGCTGATAGGAGATACCTGGTTGAGGAAATCCCCGCTAGCCAACTGTAGGTCGGTGCCGTATCTTATCATTCAGTGGGGGAATGTCACCACCATATCACGAAGAAAACACGTGCACTACACTTACATGACTTAGCAACTGACGCACCCGGAATCACAAACCAATCAATCCTTCCACGACGTGCGGAATTTAAATCTATTCTCCCTAGTTTTCAGGCTCTTGTTACAAGTAAACAAAACTTCTCAGTATTTTCCAATAAATTCGAACTCGTTCCAATATACTCCGTATTTATTGTAAGCTTGCTCATTCTAAATTTGTCTACTTCAATAACAAAAAATGCTTGTAGATTTTACTATTAAAAACATGTTAAAAAGTAGATAAATTAGGATTTTAAATAAAGTTGCAGTTTAGAATATATAAAGGAAGTATTCTCAATTATTTAATGAATTAACTTTAAATTAGTGTATTAGTAGTGCAATAAGCATTTCTAGAAATATGGTTGACAGATATTCAACATAATCCAAATTTTACATTACACCATAATACACACTGAGATTCTTGTCAACCCAGTGACCCATGGAACTGATGTAGAGATGATACTTCAGAAACCGAAAAACACAGATAACCAAGAGACGTCAAAAAGTTCAGTTTTCAAATACAATTCGGTAAACTCCGCATTCGCTAAAACTGCTTTACCTTTTTGGAAATACATAACCCCAATGTAATTCTTTTTAACACTATGATTAATTGTATATCTTTTGTAGTTGAAACAGACTAAGTTTACTATGAGTTGTGTATTAAATAAAAACATGTAATTGGAAGAAAAATATATTAATTACTGACCTTAATTGACAATATATATATATATATATATATATATATATATATATATATATATACACACACCCACCCACACGATCACACATAATTTCATTTTTGTGTGTTTAAATAATAAATCATTGGAAAAAATGTCTGCCTCAGTGTGTACGATGTCATATCTCAGAGTGGTTGTACGGTGCGACAAAAACATGTTCAAATAAAATTCTCATATGAAAAAGTTGATATGTAATCCTAATGTTTTAATTTCTTAAAAACGTTTTAAAAACTTCGATAAAATGTGTATTAAGGTTTACGTTTTTTAAAAATATAAGACGATTCGCCCAGACAGTAAATTATGAGTGTATTAAAGTTTAAAACAGAGTTAAAAATCACTGTATTACCCCCTATCCATTTGTCTACAATTACTTTCTTCAAACACAAAGTCGATCTTCGGAGAATGCAGCAATGAGAAATCACGAATGTTATCTCCAAAGTGCTTCAGCTTTGCAAATTGGTCTTACGTGTTGACATACAACTTCGATGGTCAGCATTTAACATCGTTCCAGTGGAGACCCAGAGCATTAGAAACGGTCGCTGGATTGGAGAGCAAACGAAAGCTACGAACCAGTGCATAGGCTAACGAAGGTTAACCTACTAATGGTTCCACGAGGGAACACATTGGTAAGCGAGTGGGCTGCGGGAGAGAGCTCCAGTGGCAGTGTCGGGGAGGCAAACAAATCGAAAGAGAGACAGACGAGCAAACAAAGAGATGAATTCGAATGGGTGGATGAAAAAACTAAATAAGATCGTTCATATGCCTATCTAAATCGTGAATAATTAAACCAAAAGGTGATTAAGGCAAAAAGTGGAGGAGAGTGTAAACATTCCGGCAAGAAAACGAAGCAGCCCACACCTAAACACATTACAGAACAGTTTGTAAAATGAGAGGGAGAGAGAGAGAGAGAGAGAGAGAGAGAGAGAGAGAGAGAGAGAGAGAGAGAGAGACAGAGACAGAGATGGAAAGAGAACGAAACAGAAAATAAAGTAAAAAGGAGGTAGAAAGAAAATTGAGAAAGCGGGAGATTGGAAGAAAAAACAATCTTATGCAAACAGGGCTCAAGAGGCAAACCATGTCCAAAATTAAAGGATATCTTTAGGCTAATTAAGAACCGATTTTTTCCCGAATTTTAAAGGCTGTAGTTTACAAGATATCCACTATATGGTGCTGGTAGTTCATTACAAAGCAAAGGTCACTAAAAATGCATTATCAGCAGTAAACGAAAATGAGAACGGAACTGGAAAGTGGAACTTGGAATGTGCAATCCCGCGGCGACCTACACGGCGGTTTGGGATGCCGCCTACTGATCTGGGTCATGTGTATAAGGGACAATGATGAGAAAGGAAACATAGCGTTCGGGCTGTTGCCCGTTAGTGAAAGTATTACTCGATGTATTTTGTGGAGAAACCACAGAAAAAGCGACCGGGAGCGGTAGCTCAGTGCATCAACTGATGTCACTGCAGCGCCTCTGACCGGGAGGTCCTAGGTTCGAGTCCTGTCGGCGGCAGGATTTTCGACACTAGCTTTTCAGCTAGGTCGAATTCAGTCGCTGTCTGGAGGAGAATTCAAGCGACCGGCTGCTGTGATCGGTAGTTTTCCGTGGTTTCTACGATCAACACCAGGCGAATGCCGGAGCAGTACCTTACCAAAGGGGCCACGGAACGCGCGCGATCTTTCCTTCCTCTTCCTTGTCCTATCCTCTCTCCTTACATACACACTAACACAAACATGCACTACACTACCACATATTCCGGGAGACCGGTCGGGAGCTTACAGCTTGTCCCGGCTGGGCGGTGCCCCGCTGGTGGGAGAGTCCTGGTTAGGGGAAACCACACTAGCCGCCGGTAGGTCGGCGCCGGATCTCGCCATCCAGCGGGGGAAGATCACCGTCAGCTCCCGCGAAAAAAACATGCACTACACTAAAGGGACTAACGACCAAAGCAGTTGACGCGCCCGGAAACTCGAAAAAATCAATTAATCAATCAATCACAGAAAAAGCGATCAGAGCAGCTGGTTGAATTCGCCCCAGCTATGTAGCTATGTCAAAACTACCCGACCGTCCGGATTTGAATCATAGGAGCTTGCGATCAACAATGCTGCTGACAAAAAGTTGTCGCGGCCATTCGAGCCCCGTTCCATTGGAGCCATCGGCTGTGGCCGCGCCCTCCGCCGCGCCGTTTCGCGTGTACCGGGGACGACGTATTCTCGCTCCTCCCCGCACCCCTCCTTACCCCACCATACGTCCCGTCCCATTCCGTTCTCCGAAACTTTCCCCGCTCCGTCTCGGCCCACCCAGCCCCACCCGCCCGCTCCCGCTTTGCTCCCCTGGCCTCCCCTACGGATCAACCTCAGGAGAAAGAAAATGGTCGAAAATGCTGCGCACAATGCACAGTGTCGGGTGGATTATTTTCTTGCAATCCCTTCTCTCAATACTGAACTAGTAACAATACATTATTGAATAGCATTCGTAGCGTCAATGCTATTTATTATATCCAGGGTTTCTATTTCATAGAATTATTTCAGAATGTTGCCTGTGTTTTCTAAAAGCAACCAAGACTAACAGACACCAAGTAAAAAAAAAACCTTAAAATTGAAACGAATAGAAAACAAATTGTAAATTACTATCATTAATATGACTCCGAATGTTTTATAGAATACAATGTTACAACTCTACCTCTCAAGCTAAAAGAATGCCAGAAAAATTAGAAATGCAATAAATCCAAACATTCTCCACATTTATCGGTATTATTTGGTATATTTGGTACATTTTCGACACATATCGAAATTTATTGGTATAACCCTGAAAATATGCTTTAACCATAAACAAGTATTTTTAGGAGTTAGCAGAGAATCCACTATAGTTAATCTGCTTGAGGAGTTTTAATTAACAAACATTATATCCTGAGAACACATCGTTCCCTTAAATCACGCCGGTCAGACTTAAAGAGGAGCAACGAATCTTTACCACACCTAATGAACCGGCAGGAAGTTCGCTGGTGAGTGAACATTAATCCTTCCAACAAATAAAGCTACATTTAGGTGAATTAAAGCTATTTTTAAAAGAGAAATCAGCGTCACAATACTGGTGAAATTTAACTACCCAATTTCTGGAAAACGTGTGTATTAACAGCGTGCACAGATATAGAATGCAGATTTCACTGACTGAACAATATCCTATGTGCATAATAACCGGATGTAAAGGAGGTCCTTGTGGCAAAAGAACGTTCGATTATATTGATATTTTCCGTACCTGCTACTTTTAAACTTATAATCAGGAAAACCACGTTTTTTTTCAGAGAATTTTCACATTTTAAAGTTGGAGAAATTCAGTTTCATGCCCGATGTCAAAACCAGAAAACAACAAACAAATAAGCAAATTTCCTAGAAGAAAAAATCTTATGACGCATTTCTTCTGCGTCTTTTGAACGAGTATAACGCGAAATAAAATTTTTAGTGAAGTTCAATTTTGCTGTGAAGAAAACTTGTCGTTTGTGCTGCTTCCATGAGCACACAAACTTATATCTGGAGGCGGGAGCCGGAGGAAGACATGCAAGTGATGTCCGCGCGTGGCAATAGAAAAGCAACCAAGAAAGAAAAAAAATGTGGAAGGAAAGAGTGAGGTGAGGAAAAGATGCAACGTTATATTCCCTGTTTCTTCGCAGAGACGCATTCTACCGCTTCCGCACAACCAACCCTTATGAAAGGAAATTTACTTTCCCGACGCGTTCTTTCTTGGAATACGATAAAATTGAATATTATGTACTTCAAACTTCCTTATAGATGGAGCACAAACATTTTATATGAAAACGCTTGTAAATACTTTACAAGACGAGCCGTGGAGACTTTGCTGGGGGATAAAGGAACTGAAATATGCTGGAAATGTTGGTGGTGATTATGCTCTGCAGACAAAATTCACCCGCCGGGTTATATTGATTAACATGGAATGCCAATTACTTTTAATTATTTCGTACATTGTTTTCAAAAATTCCACAGGAACATGATTTTTTAAAATACATTTTCATTAAAATTACCGGGCCGGTTATTTACTCTCTTCAGAGTCGCAATGGATCTGATTCATTAACAATATTATTTAAAAACGTTTTCAAATTCACTTTGAAATCAGACATCGAATACACAAATATTTTGAGAAAAGAAACAAAGCAACATGAAAATAAACTTTGAACGCAAATATAGAATTGTGTATGTAAATAATTTTGCATGTAAAAGACTGCTGTTACATCACATAACATATTAATTGCAACTGTCCCGGAATATTATAATATCGCAACTTTTGCTCAACTAACACTTCCATTTCCTTATAAAACTCTTACAAAAGTTTTAATGAACATTACACTTTTGCTTTTAAATTCATTTTACTGGGATCTACACTTACAAAAATGTTTAAGATATAATTGGTTCGTAAGGGGTTGAACCCTAAAACTCCTGCACTTCATTCAAACACCGTACCAAATTCACTATGGGATCGCACACCAAGACGACACCTAAGAATTGTCCTCAATGTTCCGTTCGTTTTGACACTTCTGAAAATACTTAAAAAAGGGAGGTAGTGGGGATCTTCCCGCCCTGGATGGCTACATCCGGCGCCGACCTACCGTTGGCAATGAGATTTTCCTCAACCAGTTGCTTTCCAAAAGAGGGGTATGCCCCCAGCTGGGACAAGCTCTGACCTTTCGGCCGGTCTCCCAGCATGTGTGTTAGTGTGGTGAACGTGTGTGTAAGTATAGGGTAGGGTAGGACAAGGAACGGAAAGAAAAAATCGCACGCGGTCCGTTTGGTAGGGTACTACCCCGGCATTTGCCGGACGTTGACGGAACCTGATCAAGCAGCCGGCCGCAAATGTTCCACAGGACAGGACTGACCTAGCTATGAGTGTCGAAATACTACGTCGTAATGACCTGCCCCGTCTGTCACACAATGACATTGTTGATCTTGACCACTTCACTTAAGAATGATCTGTCAACATTTTATATTTTTATTATTATTTATATTTTTTATATTTTTAATTTTATATTTTATTTATGTACTATCTACTTATTTATTAGTGTATACTATCTATATATCGTCATATTTATTTGATTACTTACTGTCTATTATATTATGTACTTATTATTGATGCCTTGATCTATCTTCGTCATGTTATAGATTATTATATTTATTCATACTATCATTCTATCATTTATTTATTTATTTATTTATTATTTATTTATTTATTTATTTATTTAAAGTCAAAAACAGTTATAGGAACTGGCTTACAGCCTCTAGAACATTAGGATGGACTCTTTGAATAACAATATTGGCCACTTTTGTAAAAACTGGCTTATAAATTAGTTCTGAAGTAGTTCATATTTCTATAAGGGTTTGGGTTTTTCGTGTTTCCGAATTGCTTTGGTCATTATTCCCGTTAGTGTAGTGTATGTTTTTCTTCTCGGGAGATGACGGTGATCTTCCCCCGTTGGATGACGAGATCCGGTGCCAACCTACCGTCGGCTACTGGGGTTTCCCCCTAACCAGGACTCTCCCACCAGCGGGGCACCGCCCCAGCCGGGCCAAGCTCTAAGCTCCCCACCGGTCTCCCGGAATATGTGGTAGTGTAGTGCATGTTAGTGAAAGTGTGTGTAAAGGGAAGGATAGGACAAGGAAGAGGAAGGAAATATCGGCGCGGTCCGTGCCCGTTTGGTAGGGTACTGCTCCGGCATTCGCCTGGTGTTGATCGGAGAAACCACGGAAAACTACCGATCAGAGCAGCCGGTCGCTAGGATTCTCCTCCAGGCAGCAACTGAATTCGACGTAGCTGAAAAGCTAGTGTCGAAAATCCTGCGGCCGTCAGGACTCGAACCTAGGACCTCACGGTCAGAGGCGCTGCTGTGACATCAGACGATGCACTGAGCTACCGCTCCCGGTATATTTCTATAAATTTTACTGCAAAAATAATCTCTGGATGATGGGGAAATAATGCCTGAAATATATCGGGTTAATATTTGAATCAAATACATTTTCAATACGGACATCGAGGAAGATTATTTCTTTCTCCTTACTTTCAAAACAATGTAGTTCCACACAATTTCCGCCGAAATTATTGGAATAGTTTTGAAATATATTCCAAGGTCGTTACATTTTAATAAGACTAACAAGTTAAGTAAGGCTGTGATGGAACCGGTACTGAAGT
Source organism: Teleogryllus oceanicus (assembly GCA_964035755.1). Taxonomy (NCBI): domain Eukaryota; kingdom Metazoa; phylum Arthropoda; class Insecta; order Orthoptera; family Gryllidae; genus Teleogryllus; species Teleogryllus oceanicus. The sequence continues at coordinate 306,403,651 of CAXIVR010000001.1, read as the reverse complement.
AAATTATGAGAGACAGTTTAAGGGAGTCAGAAAAAATGAGGAAAGAAAGCAGAGAGAGAAAGAGAGAGGGTGGGGAGAGAATGGGGGAGAAAAAAGAGGAGATAGCGATAGACAGACAAACGGTGAGGAAAAACCTCTCCCTGTACTGTTCCTTTATGATATTACTTCGTGTAATCTCACCACAAATGCCAGAAAGTTACATTTTGTTGCATATACACGTGTTCTTTTAGCGCACGGAAACATCCTATAAATCTGTAGTATCATTCGCAGAACTTGGCCCTTATCATGCATGCACAGATGTATAAAAGGAACCCTCCAGAATGCGACACCTTATGCTGACAATACGAGCTTTTTCACACTTTCCCCTAATATATTTCGCTGAGAAAGGCTCTTTTCATTTAGCCTTCACCACTGGAAAATTCCTCTCCTTTCTAGAAAGCTTTCTAGAAACCCTCGGGACAGATGTGAAAACTGAATTTGCGTTTATTATTGAAACTTTTCAACGAACACTAATTTCCTGCACATTATCTACTGCACTCAATGGCTTCAAAGAAAAGGGCCAATGGCAGGAAGAAATTTGTGAAAATAAAGTATCTTTCCCTTCTCAAGGCAGGAAATGTGTTCCTGTCCGTTAATTATGCCAATCGTAATATTCGTGGTTGGAACCTTTCCTTTAGAAGGATTTGGGAAAATTAGCACTGCCTGTTTGACTTCAAGCGCAATATCCAAAAAAATTGTAAGGGAAAATATGCGTAGAACTTGACCAAGGAAAGGTCGTTGGTTGAAAGCAAGTTTGAATCTTAAAAAAAGACATGATCTTTCATACTTCCTGTTTTCTTACTCTTTTTCTTTATCTTCTTCATGGGATATCTCCATTTTGACTTCACACTTCTTACCACTCTTCCGTAAGTTTTCAATAATCTTTTCATTTATTCTTTACAATTGATTAATTATTTTGTAGACCACAAATTCTTGTCTGCATTACTTTTAATTACTTTAATAATAGTTGTATATTATATTTAAATATATCTGACCTAAAGATTTATAACTTTACTAAGGGCTTAGAAACCATATCACATTTTGCTTTTGATTTATGTATAATTGGAAACCTAAGCTAAACTGCAATCGAAAATGGAATATTACACAACACTCAATTATCACATGCATGCAAAAGTTAAAACACTTCTGATCAAACAAATTTCATTTAAAAATTCAAAATATGACTAAACAAACACAATTTAAAAATCGTGGGATATTTTGTGGAATTTAGAACTCTAAGATTAAAGCTTGCACCACATTAATTGATTCACGAAATTGTGTCACCATCTACCGGTGGGTGTTTCTACCAATTTTCTTTAACATTTTGAAGAGGTCAATGTAAATATAGACGAAATTTCGTCAACGAAATGTGATTGCAATAAATTCCATTATTTATATAATTCAATTTTACATCGTAAATTAGGTATCATCTCGAATCTATCTATCTATCTATCTATCTATCTATCTATCTATCTATCTACCTATCTATCTATCTATCTATCTATCTATCTATCTATCTATCTATCTATCTATCTATATAATCTATCTATCTATCTATCTATCTATCTATCTATCTATCTATCTATCTATCTATCTATATATATAATATATATAATACGATAAAGATTTTACAATTTATACGCCAAGGTTTTACAATTTATAAGAAACCATCGGCACAAAATTATGTAAGTGGGCTACTTCTGGATAGGAAATTACTCCAGTCTTACATCAAACAAATTTAAGGCGATAAAACAGCGACAGAAGTTTTCTGTTTAGGACAGTGAACATATTACTACAACACTCATTATAATTGTTTTTTGTACACCAGCATTATAAACGACCTTTTCTGTTGCAAGAAATCGTTCATAAAAGGGCATTTTACGGCACAAATGATGACGTATTAGATTTTACGGCACGAATGGTTGCGTCATCACATAATCAGCCAATCGCAGCGAGAGAATCGTGGCAAAGTAGCGGTGAACGGAACAGCCGACCACAGTTTTCTCGCACAATGTCAAATACCCGAAATGTCACAGGAAAGTTGTTTCGCAAAATTAATTTTGATTTTCTTATAAATTTATAATGCTGTTATACAAAAATGTAACGTATGCAACTTGTTTATAATGTTGCTTTATTGTATTCGTACAAATTTGAAAACTCGCTCCTAAACGTCCGGAAGTCCGCAGCCTTCGGGAGCCCGCCGCCAACCTGGGACAATAAGGCGGCAGCATTGGTGAAACAGGCGAAGCCACAGGCAAGTAGTAGCCGCAAGGCACTCGAGCGTTCATGATGAATACATTTCATGATGAATACGTCACTGTTTTCAAAACATGTACTCATGCAATAAATCTTAACATTGTAAACGAATTGTATAAACTACTATTATAGCTCGGGAACGACGCGCCCTAGGCACCAGGGAACAGATGGGGACGTGTTGGGGCAGGTTTGGGGCAGGTGGTGTTCCAGTTATGTTTTTAAGCAGTATTTTAGAAAATGAGACATTTCTGAAACTTCTATTACATTACTGGAGATTTAGGACTTTAGGGACCACCTACACCGTGGCATAGATGGAGAACACCACCAGGAAATCGAAATCTATGAAAAGTTGAATTGAAAAAATAGAAATGGAAATAATAATCATCGATCAAATTAAAGTGAATATTTGAAATTTTATAAAATTTTATCTCAACGCTTAGAAATACGATATTTACTCGCGCGCAGTACCGGGCGTATAATATTGTAATGCACAGTTTAGGATAAGCCATTCAAAATGACGACACGCTGTGAAGATATTTTACCTCTAAAACAACGATTTACACAGTACGGAATACATCACGTGTCCAGCTTATAAATTTGATATTTATTACCCACAATATTATAAAGTGATTAAGTAAATAAAAATATGTATTTAATATTTACTTACCATAATGAGACAACTGTAACATTTTCATTGTTTTTACAACAATAATGGCTAACGAATAAGGAACATTATTATATATAAAAGTAAAATAAACTATGATGTGAATTTTCAGGAAAATATTACATATAAAAGTAAAATAAACTATTATGTCAATTTTAAAATTTCATAGAGATAACAAGTTTCATAGCGGCTATTCAGTAATATATAGACCACAGCAGCGAAATCCGACAGCGCACCGGCTTAGGGAATCAACTGTCTCTGAAATTTTCAAAATTCAAAATTTATTGCTTACTTATTTTTAGAAAATAGATTTTACTACATGGGAGTTTTTTCCCTTTCAAAATTCAAAATTTAAGTAGTATATGACTTAGTGTAGGGATCACAGAATTTTGAAAATTTTTCACTTTTCCCCATAGCACGTCACACGCAGTTTTAACTGGTTTTTTGACGTAAAATAAATAAATAAATAAAAAAAGTGTCTCCTGACCGGGAGTTCCTAGGTTCCGAATCCCGACGGTGGTAGGACTTTCCACACTCTCCAGGATAGCTACGCCGATTTTACCGCTGTGATGAGATTCTCGGGCCGGCTGCTCATCGGTAGTTTTTATTCCATGTCTCTTGTCAACACTAGGCGAATGCAGGAGCAGTTCCCTAACCAACGGGCTACGCACATCACGCGATCTTTGCTTTCTCTTCCTTGTCAAATCCTCAACCCTTATTTGAAGTTACACTTACACCTTACATGCATTAAACCACCGCACATGTCGGGAGACCACATCTTCCAACCGATCAGCTTGTCTCGGCTGCGGTGGTTTCCCACATGTGGGAGATAGTACTTGGTTGGGAGAAAACCCCACAAGCCGACGAACAGGTCGGATAAAACAAGAGAGAAAACACCTGTCATACAACATGAACTACATTTACGGGACTAACGACAATTGGCGTTAATGCGTCCAGAATTGCAAAAACAAATTAAAAAAAAAGTTTTAAAGCCGACCTGGATGGCCGAGGTGGCTAAGAGCGAGTACCGACTCAGCGCTTCGGTCCGAAGGGTCGCGGGTTCGAGTCCCGCCTTGAGCATGGTTGTTTGTCCCTTGTCTTGGTATATATGTGTTGTCGCGGAGGGCCTCGCGTTCTGCTGACCCCAGATCAGAGGAGCCCGCAAGTATGTTGGTGTCTAGTGTATGGTCGAATATGCGTCCCATCGGGACGTAGAGTGTAACCGGCTGTCGGCTGGATAAAAACCCTAGAAAGAAAGAAAAGTTTTAAAACTAAAAAAAAAAAAACGTGAGACGCGTGCGGCAACGGCGAATGCCAGCCACGCCGCTCCCAAGCGCCAGTTGACCCCGACGCGAGTTGTGGGGAGCGGGTGCGGGCGCGGACGCGGGCGCGCTCTCCAGCCTGGCTGGCGCGGTTCAACGCTCGCCCTTTGCGCCGCATTCGCCCAGCGGACGCGCGATAGCAGCGATGCGCTCAAATACGCGGCGGGGCTCATTTATGCGTTGGACTGTTGTAGAGTGCAATTTAAAATCCCCCCGATGGCGATGCAGCCCAGGTCGCGCTCGAGCTCTGGTAGCGACTGAGATGGCTCAGGAGGACAGTTGATGCAGCGTCTCTGACCTGGAGCTCCTGCATTCCTCGACGGTGGCGTATTTTCGACTCTTGACGGCTTAGCGAAGTGGAATTCATCCGCGGTCTGGAGAATAATGTTAGGTACTCTGATTAGTAATTTTTCCTGGTTTCTCTTATCAATACCAGGCGCGTAGCGGTGCAGATCCGTAACAACCGGGCGAGATTGCGCGCAATTTTTCCCTTCTCGTTGTTGCCGCCTTTTCTCTCTCTCCCTCTCTCTCTCTCTCCCTCTCTCTCTCTCTCTCCCTCTCTCTCCCTCTCTCTCTCTCTGTTTCTCTCTTTCGAGTGCGCACCCCCTCCACGCCTAAACACACATTCATTGCACTACCACACACGTCAGTAGCTTAGTTATTGTCCCGGCTGGTGCATTCCGCATGCCGTGTAGATCAGTGCATGATCGTATGTACTAGTGGACGAAGATCACGTCACTTTCTGGGACAAGCGATACACTTACTGGGCTAAAGACCATGGCAGATGATGCCCTCCGCAAACACGAAATAATCAATCACTCAATCAAACGAACCGCAGCTTGATGTCCCTATACATTATTTCTTCAGAGTAGAAGTCATATGGAGAAGGGGTCTGTCCATCGCCGGGTCATAAGCAATGGAGTAAAGGCAGGGAAGATTGCGCATGCTTGAAGATTCATTATTTTATTCCCAAGGTACATTCTATTCAAACACGTTACTCTATTCTAGACCTTCAAATATATGTATGTAGGTTGGTTGGTCAGGAAAATAATATATTTATAAAAAAGAACACACGCGGTCCATTAAATACGGCACTGTTTAATTATTTCCATGAAATTGATCGGAAGAAACCTAACAAACGACATAACTTAGTAGGAATCTTGTAAGATTCTCATCTAGTTAGAGGATTTGTCCAAGCAAGATTCTTATTGTCGATTCCGTCAATCTCGAAACTCAAACTTCCCAGCCTTCAAAACTTTAAATGCACACTTGCCCTCCTTCCCCATCGGGGAACAAAGAACAAACGGATTTGTGAGGAAGAAGCAATATAAACAATAAGAAAAAATGTAGATCACCGAAGTGTTGGTTGACCGTTTATTTTGTTTTGTCCTCTCAATCCAGACCAGAGAAATATATGTAGAAGCACTATGTAGCAGCGTCGTGTCTCTTCATCTTTGGCATATTGCCATTGTTCTAGCTGAAAAGCTAGTGTCGAAAATCCTGCCGCCGTCAGGACTCGAACCTAGGACCTCCCGGTCAGAGGCGCTGCAGTGACATCAGTTGATGCACCGAGCTACCGTTCCTCGTGCCCACCTTAGTCTTTTTTGAGTTTCTTCTATTAATTTAGTCAGGATTATTTCACATGTTGTTTTGTTAGTTGTGAGAGGAGGAGGACCAGGAAGGACGTTATATTTTAAAATCAAATTTGTATTTCCTTTGCTGATATAAATACGTTTTCGATTATTCGGGGGTCGAACATTTCTAGTTTTCAAATGTTACTAAACACGCTTATTGATACCTAAACTCGTTATTCATCAGAGTGTGGTAGAAGTGAGATATAGATTCTGAGGTTCAAGAAAACGTGCACAGAATATACATCCCGTACGTTAATACAGTTTTTATTTTTCTTCACGTCAAATAGATTAAATAAATGTAATCAACTGCCGCTACTTCTGGGTTTGAGCCAGTAGCTAGAGCACACGCGGCAAACTCGTGTTCATGCTTGCATTTCCAATCGTTCTAAAGTGCACGTTGTCATGGGGTGACCTAGCTTGACCGGCAACGAGAATGGATCACGCTTTCCGGCTTTTATGGAAGCATCTGCATCGTCTCCTTGCCCTTTAAATGTAAGCGTTGCAAGTTTATTACACAAAGCGTTGAAATCCTCGACTTCGTAACACACTAACTATATTCCTCATCGCAACGAAATTACAAGGAGGTTATCAGGGCGGTTTATTAGCTGACGCATGAGCTTCCAACATAAAAGTTCTCTTAGGTAATATAATATTATAGTTTAATTGAACGATCTTTTATATCATCCTCGAAATGAAAGGGAATTTGGAAGACAATTGGAAATTAGCCATCACAATTTACACGGGGGTTCCAATATTAAGTGTTGTAGTGATAAAAGTTGTTTTACAGGCAAGGAAGAGGACGGAAATACGGCGACATTCGCCTTGTGCATCTGCGAAACCACAGAAAACGACCGATCAAAGCAGCCGGACACTAGAATTCTCCTTCAGACAGCGGCTGAATGACACCTAGCTGACAAGTTAGTGTAAAAGATTCTACCATCGTTGGGACTCGAACCCTAGGACATAAGTGTAACGAACTACAGATGCTTCCTTTCTCGCTCCAAGTGAGTAAACTTGCAGAAATACATCATTTAAATTTAACGGTCGTCGGCAAAAGATAAGCATAAACGAAAAAGATACACATTTCATATTTGGCGATTCCGTTCTTCAAACAAATCTCTCGTGTCAGTCCGTGTATCGCCTCCACTTGAATAGTGGTGTCGTGTTTACTGTCTCATCGCGTGACCTATGGCGAGAAGACATTCTAAATTTATGGCACACCGACTATCCACTTTGGCACTGATATACGCGTAAAGACAACTCCAGGTAGGTTCCGATCGGTCACAAACTGCCGAACATCACACAAGCGTTTCTAAAAATGGTATGAGAAATCGGAAATCAGATAAAGGATTTATTTCCACGACCTCAACTGAGACTTCCCATTTGTGAATTACTAGAAATGAATCTGCTACAACACTGAAATGCAAAACTGAGGATCATAGCAAAGCTGTCGACCGGACATTCATTGTCCAAAATTTTGTGATAAATGAAGTTTTGTGGTGTGAATTTGCCTATATTTCTGCATTTAGAAAATGCTCGTCAAAAATGGATTTCATGACGGAGAGAACTAGTCCCTGTCCATTGAGGAAGAAAATTCAGAAAATTTCCGATATATTATGTGGTTGGAATGAACAAGGTTGCGACAAGTAAAATCATTTAACAATTAGAGATGCATATTTGATTGGAATGGAAGCTGACCGGAACACTTACGACGTATAATTTATATAAAAAATTGTGTACTTCCAAAGGGATTACAGTTCTTTCTCATAAGTCAATACCAGCGTTTACTGTTGTTGATCAATAAATCAAAATACATCAAATCAAGTCAGTTTACTAACGTCATCGAATACATGAAAACGGAACATGATGTTTGTCAAATGTTTATATGGAGTGGTACTGTTTGGAGCTTATACTTAAAACTATAGACCACAGGAAGTGCTATCTGGAAAATAATGATTATTTGGTTATAGAGAAAAGTAAATATGATAAAGTGGGTAGGTAAAATACCGAAATAAAGAAAATACCGAGAAAGGATGAGAGCCATTTTTTGAAAATTTGAAAAATGTCCCAGGGGCTTCATATAAAGTACTCCCGATATTAAAATATAGGTTTCAAATTCAAGGGGCATCGACATCAGCCAGATCGATTGAGGAATGTCAATTTTGGTGAAATCTGCTGAACGGGAAGAGGGTGGAACGGGAAGAGGGGGGAACGGGAACGAGAGAAGCGGTTATCGTTGTTAACTTACAGATCGATAAACAGACGGACAGTCAGGTAGATAGACGAACGGAGAGACGTTTCGCCGTCTACACTACGTGTGAGAATATATTTTTCTAAATTTAGCAACTGGTTTTATCCAAAATGCGTTAACAGGACCTCGCAATAAGAGATCTTGGCAAAATTTCGCCGTTTTTGCGTGCAGCATTACATAACTTTCCCTACCCTGCGTAAGCGGTAGCGAGAAATTAAACATTGACAGCTTTCTAGTTCCGGGGATTAATAACTTAAGAGCCGATGTCTGGAGAGGGCGCTGGGCCCGGAATGCGAGGGCGGGGCGCTAGGCGCGCGGCGCAGTGTTGAAGGCACAGGGTGCGAGAAGCGGGGCGCAGGAAGCGCGGTCCGGGGCGCGGGCCTGAGGGTAGAACGGCCGATAGGGTAGAACGGCCCAAGGAAACATTGCCGGACCACAGTTTCTGAGCGGTTCTCACGTCGTTAGTGCCAAAGTGGTTGCAGTGAGCAGGTGGTGCTACGTTCCTGGTTGCTCGGGGTCCTGGGGTGTCCCGCCGATTTTCGGGCAGGATTGGAAATACTGCTTCTGCCGCAAAACAACATGTTGTGAAGTCCAATGGAATATTTAATATCACACGTTACGTTGCCTGAACGTCCGGCATTACTCACGTCGTTAGTGCTGTGCGTACAGTGAGAAAAAGAATTGTGGGATCCAAGCTGTCCGGGCGCTCCTCAGTTGGAGTCTTGTCTGTCACACGAAGAAAAGAGCGTGTATTGTATGAACTGTTGATACAGTCACCTGATGAATATGATTTCTACGTCAAGTGTTATAGTAACAGACATCGGTGTTTTCTAAAAATAAATTCCCGCCCTTCAGCAAAACATTTTTGACAAAAACAATTGATTCCTAAATCAACAGAAGATGCAATGGTAAAATTCCTAGTTTAATAAAGACAGGCTTACAATTCCTTTTTGTAATCTAAAAGTTTGGGATCTATAAGATGTATTTCCCCAGAATGTTATGCCATATCTCAGGCGGGAATGAACATTCGCGAACTATTCACCATATCTCAGGCGGGAATGAACATGCGCGAAATATACACAACAAGCTGTACGAAGGCTGACTGAATTTGAAAGAATTCTGAACGCGTAGCATAATGAACTTAGTTGTGTGTTCATTTCATGTAAATGGACGTTCCATGTGAGGTTTGACTGAATTGAGGGACTTAAAAATTTTGTTTCCTTAACATCAGTCAATGCTACACTGTTCATTTTCAGGGAGTATAGAGTTGTACAGGGAACACAGAGTTGTTTTTTTGAAACGGAAAACTGCATTAAAACCGTTTTCTTTTCATTTAGTATTAATTTATTATGGTACCAATTTGAAACTTATGACATTCTAATATTTACGGTTTCTTTATTGCAAAGAATGTTCGTATCATCCGCAAAGAGAACTATTTCTCCGTTTCAAATCGTCGAGGGCGTATCGTTTAAGTATAGTAAGAAGAGAATAAGGCCCAAAATCGATCCTTGAGGAACTCCATGTGCAATTAGCAAATGATCGGAAAGGCGCGTACATAATGTTCCATCATTCCAGTAAGATATTTCCATGCTCTGAGATCGTTGTTTAAGGTACGAACTTAACAATTTTAGAGCAATAACACGGATTCCATATGAAGGTAATTTTGAAAGTAAAATATCATGATCAATGATGTCAAAAGCTTTTGAGAGATCTAAAAGTAATCCAATAGATGCTTCGTTTTGGTCTAATGATGAGACGACATTTTTAAGAAAAGAAAATATGGATGAAGTAGAATTTATTTATTTATTTTACGTCAGAAAAACAGTTAAAAACTGCGTATGACGTGCTATGGGGAAAAGTGAATTGTGTGCACATTTTCAAAATTCTGTGATCCCTACACTTACTCATATACTACATAAATTTTGAATTTTTGAAAGGGAGAAAAAATCAAAACTCCATGCAATAAAATCTATGTTCAAGGATAAACAAGCAATAAATATTGGCTCTAAAAAAAAACAAAATAACTTCCATGTAATAAAATCTATTGTCAAAGATAAATAAGCAATAAATATTGGCTCTTATTACTTCCTGCCGCGACAACATGGAAACGATAATTTGAATAATTGTATTTCCCACTGAATTCTAGAAGACGTGCACAGAAAATGAAGTTACATTTATGTCCAGAAGCAAAACAAGGGGCCATCTCAGCATTTGCTCAATGGATCAGGGAAACTGGACGAAAACCTGATCGAGATGGGGTCATTGACCCGGAAACTGTAGTACAATAGTTGTTACAGGTTGTTTATACTCATTTATACAGTCCAAATGGTAAATAATGCATTATGTATCATTGTTAAAATTAATGTTACTTTTCTTGTTATGCTCAGCATAGTCTCTAACTGTATAGAAACAGTTATGCAGCAGAAACGATTTCACTTGGGATTTAAACTTTTCTATTGAATTTAATCGTTTAATGTCATCTGGCAAAGTGTTGTAAAATAATGTACATGTATTGTATGTGAATTTTTTGTAATGAGCTGTTGATACTGTCCCCTGATGAATATGATTTCTACGTCGAGTGTTATAGTAATAGACTTCGGCATTTTCTGAAAAAATATTCCCGCCCTTGAGCAAGTCATTTTTACAAAAACACTGATTCGTAAATAAAAGACACGGTAATGGTAGAATTCCCAGATTAATGAAGAGAGGCTTACATGAATCACGTGGGTGGGATTTGGTTATTATTCGTACAATTCGTTTTTGTAATCTAAAAGTCTGGGAGCTATAAGATGTATTTCCCCAGAATATTATGCCATATCTCAGGCGAGAATGAACATTCGCGAAGTATACACAACGAGCAGTATGAAGGCTGACTGAATTTGCAAGAATTCTGAACGCGTAGCATGAAGAACTTAATTGTGTGTTCAATTCATTTAAATGGACGTTCCATTTAAGGTTTGACTGAATTGAGAGACCTAAAAATTTTGTTGCCTTAACATCAGTCAATGGTACACTGTTCATTTTCAATGGAGCACAGAATTGTTTATTTGAAATGGAAAACTGCATTAAAACCGTTTTCTTTTCGTTTACTATTAATTTGTTATTTCGGAACCAATTTGAAACATCTGATATTGTACTATTTACGGTTTCTTTATTGCAAAGGATGTTCGTATCATCTGCAAAGAGAACCGTTCTTCCGTTTTGAATCGTCGAGGGCATATCGTTTACGTAAAGTAGGAACAGAATAGGGCCTAAATAGGGCTGTTTCCGTAGATTTTGATTTTCTAAATCCACGTTGACTATCTGAAAGCGCGTAGTCTTTACTAGAAAGGTTTCCATTTGTACGTAAAAGAGTCGCTCTAATATTTTTGAAAAAACTGACAGAAAAGAAATAGACTGATCATTTTGAATTTCATTTTGTTGCCTTTTTTGAAGAGCGACTTAATCTTAAACCTTTTTCACAATATCTGGAAACGTTCCGATGCATAAGGATGCATTAAATATGTGAGTTAACGGGTGTATAATGGCATACGCACAAGTCTTTAACAAAGAATCCGGGAATTCATCTAAACCGGACGAATAATTATTTATTAGTTCACCGATTCTTTTGAGAATTTCATAGGAAGAAGTTTCGGAAACGAACATCGTGTCTAAAATGTTTGGGGAATGTCTGATATTGAATTTTGTGGCTGAAGACTCTTAATGAAATTGGCAGCAATTCTCGAAAAGTGTTGGTTAAAGAGACTAGCCACTGTTGCCGAATCGCTCACATTTATATCGTTATATTTTAAACCAACATTCTCTACAAGAGTTCTAGTTGATTTGGTCGTATATTTTATTATATACCACATTGTTTTTGTTTTGTTATTTGAGTTCAAAAATCCTGATCGTTTTTCATGATTTTAGCCTGTCTCATGACTTTTCTTAACAATGATTTGTATTTTTTAAAGTAGAGGAGGGATTCTTGAGATACGTTATGACGTTTAGAAATGAAAGAACGAATTCGCTTGTTTTGCATGATGTTTTAATCCCTTGTGTTATCCAAGAATTGCTTTTCCCTGCAATATTTAATTTTCTGATTTGAAGAGAAAAGCAAGTGTTAAAATCAAATGAAAGGGTTGAAAAAAAATTATATTTATCGTTTGTATCAACAGTATTAAAAAAAGCGTCCCATGACTCCTGCATCAATCTAATCATAAAATCTAATCATACGTGTAATATTTATTGTGTCAGTGTTCGCATTTCTAATAATGGTTAGAATTTGTGCATCGTGATCAATGTGTCTTAAATCTTTTGTTTCAACTTCATATAGAGTAGTAGTTTTGTTAATTATAATTGGATCGATTGCCTTAGTCGAATTTAGTGTGATTCGTGTAGGTACATTTATTGTAATATCGAAATCGAAGGAATTAATTAAATTGAAAAATTGTTCTTTTTCGCAAGATTCGACCAGTAAATCAAGGTTAAAATTTCCGTATGCAGCAATGTATTTAAAAGAGCGATTGCTATCTTTGTTAAGTGTTATCTCCAGTTTTTCTAAGAACAAAATATAATCTGCAGCTCACTTTTTTGGAGGCCTGTAGATGCAGTATGACTTTTAGCGAAGTAAGATGTACAACAGAAATTTCGAAAACATTTTCAACGGAATACACATTTAATTTCGTCGAGGAGATAGAATCAATATTTCTAACGTAAATACAAGAAACCCAACACGTAGGACCTTTATGCGTCTCTCTCTCTCTCTTTTTTTTTCTCTCTCTCTTTTTTTCTCTCTCACTCTTTTTTTCTCTCTCACTCTTTCTTTCTCTCTTTCTCTCTCTTTCTCTCTCTTTCTCTCTCTTTCTCTCTCTTTCTCTCTCTTTCTCTCTCTTTCTCTCTTTCTCTCTTTCTCTCTTTCTCTCTTTCTCTCTCTCTCTCTCTCTCTCTTTCTCTCTGTCTCTCTCTGCAATGAAAGCCTCCGAGATAAAAGTTTGGAATTTGGAAAATTATAAGTTCTTTAGGACATAACAATGTGCTGTAAAGCAAAGAACATCCATTTGATTGAAATCGCTTTCGTAGAGCTGCCTCGACAAAATCAGTTTTATTTGAAAGGGATTGAACATTATGATGCACAATATTCATCTTTTGCAAGTACCTACACGAATGTTTGTCTGCTGCATCTGACTGTAGTTGCTATATATTTACTCCATTTTTACCTCGAGTGCGTGATCGAAGGTTGTAATGTGACCTGGTCGAAGGTTGCAGTATGTCCCTGCCATTAACCGGGAGCGGTAGCTCAGTGCATCAACGGATGTCACTGCAGCGCCTCTGACCGGGAGGTCCTAGGTTTGCCTCCCGACAGCGGCACGATTTTCGACACTAGCTTTTCAGCTAGGTCGAATTGAGTCGCTGCCTAGAGGAGAATTCTAGCGGCCGGCTGCTCTGATCGGTAGTTTTCCGTGGTTTCTCCAATCAACACCAGGTGAATGCCGGAGCAGTACAATTCCAAACGGGCCACGGACCGCGCGCGATCTGTCCTTCCTCTGCCTTGTCCTATCCTCTCCCCCTTACACACACACACACTTTCACTACCATGCATTACACTACCACATATTCCGGGAGACCGGTCGGGAGCTTAGAGCTTGTCCCGGCTGGGGCGGTGACCTGCTGGTGGGAGAGTCCTGGTTAGGGGGAAACCCCACTAGCCGACGGTAGGTCGGCGCCGGATCTCGCCATCCAGTGGGAGAAGACCACCGCCATCTGCCGAGAAAAAACATGCACTACACTAACGGGACTAATGACCAAAGCAGTTGACGCGCCCGGAAACGCAAAAAAAAAAAAAACAAGCAAATTAAACCCGGTAGTGAGAGGTTGTGAGGAAAATGGGGCATCTGGTGTAGATGAATTGGTAGTGGGAATGGAAGAAACCTGAGAAGGTTCAGAGGAAGAGGCAACAGGGTTCGAAATAAGGGTGGGGTGGAGAACGTAAGGAAGGTGGAAGGGATGGATTTTTGGATGATGCATTGTGCAAGCTTGTTACCGACTGCATGTTTTCCAGCAAGGCTCATATGAAGACCATGCCGGGTGGAGTGTTTTGCTGAGAGGAAATTAATTTCAAAACGTGTGACATTGGTTTCCTTAGTTGCAGTTTTAAATGTAGGTTTGAGTGTTTAATCTCGCTGCATAGTGTTGGTCTGTTGTACCAGAAGGGCAGAGTCGAGACTACAATGTTAGTATTTTGGGCGGCACATTGTAATTTGTTTACATGTTGTTCAGGTGTAAAGTTACCGCCCAAGTTAATGTCATTCTGCCCTTCTATGATAATGACTGTGTCCTGATTGGTCAGTGTTTTCGTGTGGGTGTCCAACTCTGCAGTCACATCTGCAAACCTCCCGTTAGGTTTAAAGATAGATGAGACTGAGAAGTAGGAGGGTAACTTCCTACTGAGGATGGAGGAACGATGGTGGCCATGAGTGCCAGCTAAAATAAGTACCTGATTTTTAGGCTCAGTAGGAATGTTTTTGTTTTCAAGTGAGCTAGGATGCGCAGCTTATGTGTTTTGGTTTTCACGCACTCCCTAGTCTGTTTGCGTTGGTTTGTGCATGTATTTGTCGATTGTAGAGAAGTGTGGTGAGGATCAGGAAGGCGAGGAAAATCTGTTTCATAATCTAAAACACTAAATTTGTTTTGAGTTGTGACTGGATGCGGTGTCTGTGACTTTTGTACATTTGCGGATGTACGGTTGGTATTATTCGCTATGTTGCCGACTTGTACCCAACAGTCTGTGTAGAGAACGACCTCTTCCAACCTTCGGATATGTTGCTCTAAATTATTGTTTACGTGTGTGAAGGCTTTCAGAAGGTCGGCTTTGAGAGTGTAAAGAGTAAAAAGAACAGAACGAGCAGTAGCCATGTCACGAATGCGTTTTAATGTACGTGATAAATTGGAATAAATACAAGAAAACCCAGATAAGAGCAACAAAAACCTAGCTTTATATTTTAAAAGTGTTAAATTGATGTGTATTAAATAAATTAAAAAGCAAGATTCAATATAAAAACAAGAAGGTATGCTACACACAAAATCTATTGAAGCTAGTACTTACGAAATTTGGCAATGTGACTACGTATAATTTCGTCCACTTAGTTACAACTGTTGAAAGCCAGAGCGTCCATTCCAAAAGTTCTTTTTTTGCATGAAACCCTTATAAAAGGATAATTTACTTCATCGCCCCCCTTCATTTTTTTCGATAATGTTCAGAATACAACGTAATTGTAACACAAATATTGACCATAAATGATTTAAATATAGCAATTAGACAAAGAATGTGAAGAAACTTTTGACAATAATGTTTATTAGATTTATGCTTTATTAATTTTGTATTATTCTCAGTTTTAGTTTTAAATATGAACAAACTGACAAAAACAAAATTTCATATTTTAGTAGCAGCTGATTTTCATGAATGGGATTGATGTGAAATTCCAGAAAAGAAGCGAATATGTGGGTTATTATCAGTTGTTTTGAAGCTCGGATGTAACAAGAGAATTAATTATCAACTTAAATTATTTTCTTTCTATCAATGGGCTCTTTATTTTACCGATCAGATGCATATTTGGCTTTGCATATTCTTCATCGATTCTTATTCCTCATTCGATCCCTTAATCATCATTGACCGCCTACAAAATTTCATCAACGGAGTCGATTCTGACTCCGCTGAGGACCCCTTTGCTAGCGACTACACATTACGCCACGAGCACCCTACATGCCATTATCAACAATGTTCTGTTATTATGTTCATGGGCATATGCAAATCGAAACGTCCTTACACAGAAGATATCAATACAATACTATTTTCCTTATGACAGTCATTGAGTTGCAACAATTTTATTAACTTAGTTAATATTAAGGTTAGGATAAGATTAAATTCTAGTAATATTGTAAGCGAGAGGATCAGTAGTAAAGTGAAGGGCATCTCCATTTAGTAGGCATGACTTAAATGGAATACATTTGTACTATATATTTAATTGTATGTATTTTAGTGTTCATTATTGTGTTATATTATGCCTTAACGACCAACGCAAATTAAATAATCTATCAATCTATATATCGTTTGAATCCGTCTTTCACTCCTTTTTGGAGAATCGTATGAAATAATTTTCGAGTTGAAATAATCTAATTAAATCTACAGTAAGGGAGAAAATTATCATAGATATTGTAAGTGCTTTGAAAATTATTAGAGAATATTGGAAATACGAGTGGTATTTAATAGGGCTGTTTCACGATGAAATTTTAATTTAAAAAGGTGGTTAATTAAAATCAATTAATGTAAGTTAATTGGATATATTAACAAATATTCAATTAATTCAGTTACTCATCGCGTCAATCTCAATCTCTCTTCACTATAAGCATTGCCGCTTGCAATTGCAATTTGTAAGTCAGGATCAATGCAGTAAAATTGTGATTAAGTAAAAAATGACTAACGAAAATATTTTTTTCTGATTCTCTTCTTCTCATTTCTTCTTCTCTTCTTCCCTTTTCTTCTCCTCTACATTCTTCTCCACCTTATTACAAATACGAAAAGCGCGATCATAACCGCACACTTTTGGTAATCCAGCAAAGAAGAGGTGCCAATTTTTAAAGAAGGTATTACTTATAAACGCTTTTCTGACAATGTGATTGGTTTAAATCAACTGAATTCTGTTTCGCTATCTATCTTTATTTCGTGATGGGAATAGCGAAGGTTCTTGTGAAATTGTGCTCTAAATTCTGAGGTACGCTCAAAAATAATATAAATGTTTACTTTTAAAACATATCGAATACAGATCCAGAAAATTCATTAGAAGATTTCACTCTGCGCATCTCTGTCTGTCCATTTTTAATAATTTTAAGGTTAACTACGATTTAACTTTGTGAAAGATTTTTCTGATAAAGAATAAAGATAACGTCTTGGTTTCCTCCTAAGGAAAACACATTTATAGAAGTGAATATCGGACGTATAAAAAAGCCAATGTGGGCGTGGTCGTGTTTTAGGGAGCAGAGTGAAAAAACGTAGCTGTTAGAGATTAATACTCATCAAGCAAGTAGAACGACGTGTTTTTCTCAATAATTCATTACGTCGTAGTACCATTTTCTGCCCGAAATTACCAAATCATGCTGATTGATTACCGGTTGTTAAATCGTTTTATTATACATGTACACCAAACAATGCTATTAATCTTTAAATGAATATATTTTTTGTAATATAATTCTAATGCAATACATAGTTTATCCCATCATACATAGTTTATCTGACTCACGTTTTTAAAACGGAACGATCCTTAACAGGAAAGCGATTACGTAATGATCACTGTTGGGAATAGGACAAACATTCACGTTAAAGAGATCCCTATTGGTGGCTGGCCATGCCTCATCCCTGGAGACGTATCCCTAGAGAAAAGTTCATGTCGTTAAAGTTCCGGCCAGTCCGTGACGTGGTGTCCGCAACAAGAAAATGCCCAATATCGGAAATCGTCGTCTCTAGAAAATACGAGACCGACTAGAACCCTAGGAGTTGGACTGTTACGAACTCACAACTGCACTCATTACTCTGTGACCACCGGCTTTGGAGAGTTTAATGGTGTTCGTCGTCCGATGAAAGGGCTCTGAGTCTTTTTGGTTGTATTGGGTTCCCAGACCGTAGTGCAAATGCTGCCTGAGACAAATCCCTCGCTGAGAGCGGCGAGAGTAGTACACATCCCAGTTGGACAGTCGTCCGGGGCACATTGATACTGAGGCACAGACGTAGAAAGACACGCTGTGGAAAATCTTATCCTAACCATACGGCACCACGTCGACATACTCGTATTTAGAAATTTAGTTTTGCCAACGATGCTTTCCACTCCAATGTGATCGGATTTCCTCTTACGGTAAGAAAATATTTTTAAAAGTTTTAAGTTTATTTATTGTAAAAATAATGATGGTTGATTGACGGTGATGGTGAATACTTTTCCAATGAAGATACAAAAGAAAATCTCAACATTTACCCAATGGATTGGTAATTGGAAAACACCTGATTAAGGTGGGGATCATTGAGCCCTAGTTTATAAGCGATCTTTGTGAAATACTAATTGTAGTACACATTGCAAATTGGATATTTTAGCAAAAACAAAACAACATATAATTGTTTAAACCGATAGTCCAAGTCAAATTAGTTTTGTTTACGATCGAGTGAATGCTTCATTGGAGTACTAGAATTGCCTCAATGTCCGTTGCATCTAATAGACGAAAATAGTTTTGTAGTAGTAAATATTCCATGATGCGAATCTATTCGCGGTCGGGCAAGATTATAATGTGCATTTTCCTTGCACTGCCTCAGTATATGTTGCTGTGTCTCGTACTCCCTATGTACTCCCTTAACCCATGACCGCGAGGCCGGGACGCTGCTGGTAGGCCATGGCCCGTACGCTGGTTGTCGCGCCAAATACAGGAGTAAATATTTCATTTTGGAGTAATAAATATTTCGTTTTATTTTGTTATGTAAATTATAATAGGCTAATAAATATTGTAAAAATTATACACAATGTGTATGTAATTTTAAAGTTTGATGATGATGATGACTAGGGGGATTTTAATGAAATGTCACTTTTTCTTTTCACTTTAGAACAATGCAGTTTAGTATAGAAATGTACTTTATGTTATAATAAAAATGACATGGCCTATTTATGTCATTTTTTACATTTTTGGTCGATTTCGACAAATAAGTCATTTTTTACCTTTTCCCGATATTTTTAAAGCATTTTCGTTTATTTCGTGGATTTTAATGTCATTTGAATGGTACTTGCTTCAAATAATATTTACAAGATGCAAGAAATGTTCTCCACAAAATACCTGAGTTGCGTATTTGATTTCTTTGCTCAGAAATTGTAATGACAGTCCTTATATTGTAATCTAAGATTCGTGTGACACGTATCAGCGCCAACGTCAGTTCGACCGATTTTGGAATAACTAAAGACATATTTCCTGGTAAAGAACAGTCCAAACCAAAAGTTATAAAGCTGAGTGCACTTGAACGAATAGAAGCAGCCTCGATTACATCAATGATGTATCCAGCTTAAGTTGTTTATCTGAACTGGGTTTTATCACTTTTTTACGCCATTTTTCTTTGGTTTTGGGTTTCAAACATTTTAAAACATATTTTAAGAACATTTTATTTATCATTTTTGACAATGTCTAAGGTCATCAAAATCTGCCCCCTAGTGATGACATACTTCAAGTAGGCAATTATATATTGTACAAGTAGGATCAACACCAGGCGAATACCGGAGCAGTACCCTACCAAACGGGCCACGGACCACGCGCGATATTTCCTTCCTCTTCCTTGTCCTATCCTCTCCCCTTACACACAGACACACACTAACATGCACTATACTATCGGGCACTATACACACACTATCATGCACTATATTCCGAGAGACCGGTCGGGAGCTTAGAAATTGTCACGGCTGGGGCGGTGCCCCGCTGATGGGAGAGTCCTGGTTAGGGGGAAACCTCAATAGCTGACGGTAGGTCGGCGTCGGATCTCGCCATCCAGCGGGGGACGATCACCGCCATCTCCCGAGAACAACATGCACTACACTAACGGGACTAATGACCAAAGCAGTTGACGCGCCCGGAAACACGAAAAAAATCAATCAATCAATCAGCATACGTGATGTGCATGTTTGTGTCATTCATAAATACTCATATAAGTTAATCGCATCAGAATTTTCTTTCATAAGCAGCAAATTAGGTACGAGAGAATGATCCACGCGTATATTGCGGGCTTGGTGGTTTTCACCACATTGCAACCTCCGAGCCGCAACGCTAAAACATATGCACTGACAAAGCATTGGTTACAAGCAGAGGGAGATGTGGCTTTGCGAAGTTTGTAACTCAATAGTGACAGGAGGGGTGAAACTCACAGATACATTGCTTATATAAACGTATGGCACATTATACCTACACATTATATACATACACATATACACATTATACCTACAGTATCATGACTACTATGATAAATAATATGTTCTTATTATATAATATTTATTGTTTTAACAATACAGTATTATCTAGTCAGGATTTTGTTTTTCAACTTTCATTTACTCTTTACATTCGGAACATGTGTATGATTTCCCTCTTAAAATATTTAAATAAGCAAATAATTACCATTTTTATATGGTTAATCGGAGCGCGTCCGTTATGGAATTCCACCTTATCATTTGGCTCAATTATTTCAGCGTCAGCGGCGGTATTGTACGAGTAAGTACTATACGTCGCCTCAGCCTTGGTCGCCACCTGACCTCCGCAGGCGGAACACAGTGGCTGCGCGGAGTAGGGATGGGGGGACATGTCCGCGCTACGTTCCACGGAGTGACCGCGATCGCCGCGCACACAGAAAGCTGGCAGGAGACAGGCCCGCTGTTTGTCTGGCCTGGAATATGCTCCCTGTTCTGGGACACCGGAGACCAACGGGGTCACTGGCTCCGCGACCATTGAAAGCGCGAAAGAGCCGAGCCGGGTCGAGCCGAGCCGTGCCTTGCCGTGCCGTACGGAAGCTCAGTGCTCTCTGGGGGCACCACGGGAATTTATCTTCTGTCTCCATATTTTTCGTTTTCTTTACATTTCTTCCTGTTTCCCTTCCTTCTTGTTCTAAGTTTTTCTCCTTGTCTTCTTTTGCTTCTTTCTTTTTCTTCCTCTTCCTTCTTCACTTGAAACATTGCGTTCTATTGCTTCTCTACTTATCTAATTCTTTTCGTTTTTTAATATTATCAGATAATAACAACTTAGCAGTTATATCTTTTGATTTTCTTTATGAGACGCTCAATTCGTAGTTATTTTCTTCTATTCATATTTTTATTTTATTATCTTTGATATTACCTGCTAGGGATCTATTTCTACAATCGTCGCCGTACATTAATGCTAATTAGCAATTAAAAATAATTCAGTATTTCTTCCCACATTTTCATTGTCTTTTGTTTAATAAATATATTTTATTTCTGCAGTCAAAGGAATTCAAAAGAGAAATTAATTTTTTTTTGATGAAGTTATTAATTGCATTGAATTAATAAATACATCGCGCTATTGCTACATAGAAAATTGAGCAAGATTTTAATTTTATTGGAGAAATAATGAACATGTTTTACCGTTGTGATTATCCTTTAGTACTTTTTAAATTATATCAATAACAAATATCACCAATTCATTGTTCAGTTACATAAAAAACTACATTGCGGTATTGAACATTACCCAGACACTCGTATTTTTAGAACATTGTTATAATCAAGATCATTATTAACTTCTCGCCTCCACACCTAGAACGGGATTTTTTCTTAAATGGATAGTCTCCGATGAACCGGGATTAGATTGGAGCCCTTCGCATTTCAAAGGAATCTTTCACTGTTAAGGTGGGTTTTCTATGAAGCTCATCAAACATTTTGAAAACTTTCTTTAAAGCATTTTCATCGTCTTTTTGTTTTTAAGGTTTATTTTTTGCTCAAGTAGTGTTATGTGCATATATAAATATAGCAAAAGTACCGTTAAAATATCCGAATTTCCGAAATTTTCTTTTATCTTTATTATTGATGCTATAGGTTTTTAATGAAATATTTTAGCCAATGTTAGCATTTTTAATGATTTCTAGGTTTTAAATGATATATTTGATGTAAATTTGAGACAAATAGTCTCAAAAAATACCAAAGGGCGTAGATGGCGCATGGATGATACTGATGTCAGTACAGAACCTCTGATCGGGAAGTTCTAGTGTTCGAGCTCCGACGGTGGCAGGAATTTCGAAATTAGGTAGATGGCTACGTCGAATTCAGTCCTTGGAATTCAGTCGTGGAAGAGAATTCTAGCGGCCGGCTGCGTTGATCGGTAGTTTCGGGTGGTTTCTCGGAGCAACCTCAGGCAAATGTCGAGCAATACTTTAACAAACGGACGACGGATCTTGAGCGATCTTTCATTACCGGCATGAGCGGCATTTCACTACCGGCTGCGAGAGAAGATCATCACTACCTCCTCCCTCCACAGGAAAACATCCACTATACTTACGGGAGTAAAGACCGTATCAATTGACGCGCCAGAAAACACAAAATTATCAACTGCTTCACATTTCTATCAACAATATTTTAACAACTGCTTCACATTTCTTCGTTACGCGTTTAATTTCAAAAATTATATTAACATGTGCTGTTCAAACTTGTTAATTTTCAAACATTTCACAATAAAGTTTTCTTTTCGGCGTGTCCCAAAGAGTGTTCAGAAAGGGGGACAATATATATCTATTTTCTTCAAAGGCACTGAAAAGTTAAAATAAATAACTACAACTTATTTCGATGTATAAAAATGCACTTGAAAGTAAGAACGAAGAATTATGAAAGTGCATTTAGTCTTTTGATTGGCAATGACTCTTAAAAAATGCCTCGTAATAATGTGAAGAACAAATGTATGTATAAAATTATTGTTTTTTACTCTGATGTCCATTGTTTAAGTCTGTTTTACATTTTTGTCATAGCGCAATATTACATACAACATTCATTACATGACTACATTCTTATAACAATAAATAAACTTGAATTGCTTGATCTATCGATTTTTAACATCATTTTATAGAATGTTGCCTGAATGATGCATATTTTGCTTTCGGTTTGTTTACTTAAAAATTGTATTTAAAATTTTTAATTTACGTTTAAAACCCCATCGTAGCAGTATTACGTGAACAAAGTTTTAATACCCACGTACGAGAGTAACATTCGTTGTACCGGGAGAGATCGCTCAGGGCATCAGCTGATGTCACTGCAGTCTCTCTGACCGGGAGGTTCTAGGTTAGAGTCCCGACGGTGACAGAATTTTCGACACTAGCTTGTCAGCTACATCGAATTCAGTCGCTGTTTGGAGAAGAATTCTAGCGGCTAGCTGGTCTGATCGGTAGTTTTCCGTGGTTTCTCTGATCAACTCCAGGCGAATGCTGGAACAGTACCCTAACAAACGGGTCACGGACCGCACGCGATCTTTCCTGCCTCTTCCTTGTCCTATGCACCTTACACACATATACACTAACATGCACTAACTACCACACATGCCGCGAGACCGGCCGGGAGCTTAGAGCTTGTCCTGGCTGGGGTGGTACCCTGCTAGTGGGAGATACCTGGTTAGGAAAGAATCCGCTAGTCGACGGTAGGTCGGCACCGGATTTCGCCATACAGTGAGGGATGACCACCGCCACCACCCGAGCAAAAACACGCACTATACATACGGGGACAATGACCATAGTAGTTGACGCGCCCGGAATCACTGACAATCATTCAATCAACATTCGTCGTGATAATCTGAGAGAAATCTCTGTCTGTCAAAATTCTGTATCTGCTGGCCGCACATTGGTCCTCGGACACTCCGGGCTCATGAAATACACACGTGTGCAAATAGCGGTTCATGGTGACCCGGGCAGCGAATATATTTTTAGGACCACTAGCGCTCAACAAACTGAAAAAAATAAAGACTAATGACAATATGATTAAAATTAATTAAACACATTTTGTTCCTCGTGGCGGGCGGGAAGGTCCATGAGCCTGTAAATTACAGTATAATGAGTGGCACGGAGCAACGTTTGTAATTGAGAGCAAAAAATCTGGAACTGGCTGTTGCCTCGTTCGTTCGGTTGGCTCGCTCGATTCCCGTCCGTTCCCGCTGCCATTGTCGCCTACATCATCATTCCGCTGTTTCCGGGCTGTGTTCGCTGCACTCGCCGCCAATTGGGAATACGTTGTGTGGGCGTTTGCCTTGTTACACGTCGTATTTGCTAATAGTATGCGCGGTATTATGTTGTGATTTGAACACGTTTCCGGATACACGATTGTCATTGATTTTGTTGTATTGAAAAAAGATTTTACCTAGTTGCTATGTAATTGGAAGCGACGTATTTGGAATGTGACGTAACTACAAGCAAAATATGCCATACGCGAGATTTAGCAAAATAGCTATGTTTTTTACCCAGTTTTTTACCTTGATGGTCTCGCGTGCAATGACAGAATATTTTGAATATCCTCGACCTCGTATGAATTTACATGTTCTTTTCGGGAAAGAAAATTGAATTTTCTTCTTTTTCTTCGTCTTGTATTACCATCAACTTCCATACCTGACATACATGGAGATGAACGGAGATATTCTTGTGTTGAACAAAATCGGTTACAAGAGACGTTTTGTGAGAATCTTACTTGCTTGGGAGACGCCACGTGCTATGCACAGTTGCCAACGTGTTGCCCGTCGCACTGCGACCTTTCTCAGGGCGAAATTTACGGAGGAGATGGATATGCTCCCGTGAGAAGCGTCTAAATATTCCTCAACACATACTCTAGTTGCTCTCACGACCAAATGTTTGCCCCCCCTCCCGTTTGGATCCTGGGTGATGATACGAACCGATGGTAGCGTGCTGGTAACGTCTGTATTGCTCGTTTCCGTAACGTCTAGAGGCCATGTTACCACATTACGTCAGGAACCTTTTACCCTCCTTTTCCATCTCCTCAGATGACTTAATTTTCGAGTAGGAGTTATTGACGTACTGGAGGAAGTCAGCTTAGGTGTGAGGTCTACGGGGAACACTACCAGCGTATCATACTCACATACCGGAACCACAGTGTTGTTTAAGTGGGGTACTACCTTAAATCTACAATCAGCATTTGTATTTGGCGTCCTTCTCTTCCAAATTGCTTCATTTGTTGGTATTATCTTTTCAGGAAGGAAAGATAACATCAATATGTACCGTGTAACTTGTATTTGCAACTTTTCTAGTGGAAAATGGCTGGATTAGGAGATAAAATAGGGAAAATATTGGATGTAAAATGAAAGAATGTCAAAAAGGTTTAACTTCGCGTAGAAAATGTTTAAAAAATATCTTGTTTATATTTAAACTCAATTTCAAACGAACTAAAAATTTATTATATATATATATATATATATATATATATATATATATATATATATATATATATATATATATATATAATCATTTCTTCAAAAATGTACATTTATCCCTGATTTATTAGCAAACTTGTGTACGAAGACAATCTTGGGCATTAGTGGCTAATTTCGCATTAGCGCCTGTTCCGTCTTAACGTGCACTTGAACACCATCGCTTCCTTTGCATTCCGACAACTCTTCGTCCTTTCGAATAAATTCATCACTAGTCGTGGAATTCTTTCTTCATCCTTTCTTACAGCACGGTGCTTCCATAATTCCCTGTTTTCTTCTATCTTTTCATTTATATTATATATGATCTGTTCTTTTCAGATATCTTCATATTTTAGTCTTGTTTTAAGCAGCCTTTAACATTCCCGAGAAATCTCATTTCTGCTGTTTGAATTTTGCTTTGATATCTCATTTTTAATTATCCATGATTCGCTTCCATTCAAGAGAATTGGAGCAGCCATTGTCTTATAAAATTTAATTTTTGTCTTTCCTTGATTTATTGTGAAGAATTTCGTTTAATATTCCATACACAGATTGAAATTTACACTATTGTTTTATTTTCTGTCTCTTTGTTCCAACTGATCACAACCAAGATAATTAAAATTGGAAATTCCATCAATCACTGCGTCAATTACTGTTTTGGCGAACGGAGTATATACAATAATGGGCCATAACTTTAGTCTCCTTTTTAGATATCGGATTGATTGATTTTTTCGTGTTTCCGGGCACAACAACTCCTTTGGTCATTAGTCCCGTTAGGGTAGTGCATGTTTTTCCTCGGGAGATGGCGGTGATCATCCCTCGCTGGATGGCGAGATCCGGCGCCGTCCTACCGTCGGCTAGTGGGGTTTCCTTCTAACCAGGACTCTCCCCCCAGCGGGGAACCGCTCTAGCCGGGACAAGCTCTAAGCTCCCGACCGGTCTCACGGAATATGTGGTAGTGTAGTGCATGTTATTGTAAGTGTGTGTGTAAGGATGAGGAGGGACAGATCGCCCGCGGTCCGTGGCCCGTTTGATAGGGGTCTGCTCCGGCATTCACCTGGTGTTGATCGGAGAAACCACGGAAAACTACCGATCAGAGCAGCTGGTCGCTAGAATTCTCCTCCAGACAGCGACTGAATTCGACGTAGCTGAAAAGCTAGTGTCGAAAATCCTGCCGCCGTCAGGAGTCGCACCTAGGACCTCCCGGTCAGAGGCGCTGCAGTGGCATCAGTTGATGCACTGAGCTATCGCTCTCGGTTTCCGACGGATGTAGAACTCTTTGCAATTCTTTTTCCCTTTCTTGCAATATTGTTACATCACATTTCCATTTGTTAATTAGGTCATATACATAAATATTAAAAAGAGTTGAAGATAAACTACATCCTTGTTTAAGTTCCTTTTTGTTAAGATTTCTTTAGTCTTCTTTTTCCCAGTATTTATAAGTTTTCATGTCTCTATATAAACTAAAATATGTTTATGAGATGTTCTGGATAGCCAATTACTCTCACTATATTCCATATTTTTTGCCGATCAACACTATCAAAAGCTTTCTCGAAGTCGATAGACTATATGCGTTTCCATATTGTTTTCTCGTCGTTTTTCTAAGAATGTTTAATACTAAAAGTTTTGTAATTAAACGAGCGTCCTTTCCTAAATCCCGACTGTTCTTCTAGTAATTTGACCTCTGTGATAATTTTCAATCGATCATTGATTATTTTTGCAAATATCGTGTAAGCAGCATTCATAAGGCTAATACCTAGGTCATTTCCACAGTAGTTCCATTTACTTTAAAAAAAAATTGATATTACCTCTGACGTTTTCCATCTGTTGGGTATCTTATAACTTCTGCAGCATTCATTTTACGAGTACAAATGATGAAGTCTAAATTTACATAGTGAGCCAGAATGTTTCAGAAGGTCCATGTTCATGCCATCAGGACCAAATGCTTTCCTGTTCTTCATGCTGTTCAAGCCAACCTTTAATTCTTCCAAGGAAATGGAATCAACCGTAGTTTCAGCAAAGCTCTTCTTCTTCTTCTTCTTCTTCTTCTTCTTCTTCTTCTTCTTCTTGAGATTCTATGACTCCTCTACAACAGAGATTGTATAATGTTCCTTCCATTGCTCTCTGTTTATTATGTGTAAATGTGTACCATCCTTCTCTTGTCTTAAAACTTTATAAGCGAACATTTGTCTTCCAAGTATATCATGTTCTATGATGCTTATAAATCTGTCCCATATAGGTGGAACAATATGAATATTATTCCAGGAACAAGAGAAAACTAAAAAAAATGTAGACATTGACGATCCTTTTCCTGTGAGGACTAAACAATGTCCGAGCTGACAGGAGAGTGCTGTGCGCTGTGCACTAGCGCACCGAGCCCATTTTCCGATGGCATCCAAAAAATCTTATCTGTAGGACATACTGTAGACATTATCTGAGTCAATCACAGCGTTGTGGCGCTGTGATGTATCATCTCCAAGATGCCCTCCGAGCGCAAAGGGCTAAGCGACTCTATTCGAGCATCAAAAACGTCGAAGAGGTTTTTTGAGAAAATCTCCAAATTGAATTTTTTAAATTCTGTCGATTGCACTCAAAATTACTCTAAAACTAATTCATAAATATTTTTTAAAATCTCTATTGTCAAAGATGTTATTTTTGGGTGAGCCAAACAGTTTTAAAATATTTAACATAAAGTGTTTTTCCTTGATATGGTCAAGTTTGAACTCGCAAAAAGTATGATAAAAATGAATGGGAGATAAACGCATGGAATTGATTAGCTATGAATAACTATATTCCCCACTGAACTCTATAAAACGTGTACAGATAGTGAAGCTACATTTTTCGATTGTGAAAAAGCCTGTGTGCGATTTAGGCGCCGGTGTTGTTTGCAGACAGACTGATATAAATGCAATTTTTAAAATCCTCATTTTCAGTATCAGGGTAGTAGGTATTCGGTAACAAAAATGTAGTACATTCACGACGAAACTTCACCATAGACATCTACCTACATCCATGGTTGATGTTATATCTTATGTGTATGTTTATGCCGTATGTGATACTTACAAACAATGAAGATGCAGTTTTTGGACTAAAGAGTAACGTTTATTAATAACTTTATTATATTAAATATTATAATAATATATTTAATATAATAACGTCAATATATATTATTATAATATTATAAATATTATAATAATATATATAATACAATTTTTATAATAATAATAATTAAATGAAACTTAAAATAACGAGAAAATATAGAATAAATGGGACATAATTTCGAAAAAAGTGCGATATCTCGCAATACAAAAACTTTCGAACTAGCGTCCTGCTTTTCTCATGTGTCATCGTTCTTCCGGTCAACGACCGTTTACGGAAAAACACGCAGTCGAAAGGAAGATATTCGAAAAGCCTCGAGCCTAATTGAAAGGAGTCCACCTCCGGGCACGCTCTTCCAGCTGTCCTCGGGGCTTTCCCAAGCACCTGGGCACGGCGCTTTGCGGGTGCGCAACGTTTGCGCTTTGCGGCGACCCGCGGTGTATGCGAATGCGGACCGGCAGAGGTGGCTCAGGGCATCAGCTGGGGTCACTGTACTCTGATCGGGAGCTCCCAGGGTTCGAGGCCCGACGATGGTTCGATTTTCGGTGGTAAGATAGCTAGGTTGAATTCACCCTGCCTGGAGGAGAGTTCTAGCGGCCAGTAGCTTTGATTAGTTTTCCGTGGTTTCTCCTATCAGTACCAAGCGATTGCCGGAGCAGTATCATAGCAAACAGGCCACGAACCGCGCAAAGGTTATTTTAAGTTTCATTTAATAATAAACGTTACTCTTTAGTCCAAAAATTGCATCTTCATTGTTTGTAAGTATCACATACGGCATAAACATACACATGAGATATCAACCATGGATAGGTAGATGTCTATGGTGAAGTTACGTCGTGAATGTACTACATTTGATACCGATCCCTCTTCTTCCTTGTCGTATCTTCACTCCTTACATAGCACACTTGTTGTGTTGGGAGACCAGTAGGGAATTTAGAGCTTATCCTAGATAGGGCGGTGACCTGCTGAAGACACCTGGATGGGGTTAACTCCGCAAGCACTAGGTCGGCGCCAGATCTCACCATCCTGTGGGAGAAGAACATCGCGCGTAATATAAACGTGCATTACACTTTCGGGACCAATGACCATAGCAGTTGACACGCCCAGATACACGAAATAAGCAATCATACTGATTTCGCCTTCGCGTACTTGAACACTGCTCCAAGCCTCTGCGCTAATGTGTGCTTTGTATTATTATTTATTTAATTAATGTATTATTATTTCAGATAGTTTACAAATCGTGTAGATGAGACTTAAACGAAGTATGTATTTAAACTATCCATAATTGAATCGTTACACGGAATAGGACTCATCTTCTCTTCATAGGACATCGGATTTCGAAATAATTGCAAATTGAAATGAAGTGAATAACCTTTTGCGTGAGCGATCATGAATACCAGGTTGAATGTTACTCAGAAGTGATTTCATTCATTCAGAACGTGCGTTCATTCAGAACATGGAGCCATACACGTAAAATCAATACCGAATACCTGGAACGTTCACGGAATACTTTTTCCTTTTTAAGTTTGTTAAACAGCGTGAACAAACGCAAAACTTTTCGATCTTGATTTGCCTCGCTAAGGCAGGCAATGCCCGTTATTATCGTGAATATAATCGACGATCGTGATTTCAATCCCAAGAGATAAAACTCGCTAAGAGAACTAGAGAAGAAATTATCGTGTTTGTGGTAAAATATATCGTAGTTCACAAATCTTAGACTATTTCTTGAAAATAAACATTTAATAAGATTATGAATGGATTATTTACGTTTTGATTGGATTGGTGTATATTTATTAATTCTGTCATTACGTATGGAAACATGGTGATGGTATACCTTAACTGAATTCAGCCTTGCTTTGGCCAACAATAAGATATTTTCAATATATTTTTGTAATAATGTATGTATAATTCAACAAACTAGTGGTTTTAGAAAAGCATTCAATGAAAATCAGACTTGTGACATTTTTATAAGCCTGGTTTGCTTTATCTGAGATAAGATTTAGAGAAAATATTGAAGATAGTTGTGAGGGGCATCTAAGAAAATTCCAGAATCAGAGGGAAATCTTTTGGGAAATGTATTAATACATACTTTTTGTCACGTTACTACCTAAAATGCTGTATATGAACGAAATTGCTGTATTATTGATTCAGTTGCTGCACTGTTGATTCTGGGATGATTTTCATAATCGTTGTTGCTGCATCTGCTAGTAGATTGGATCGCGTTTTTACAGTGACATATTTTAGTATTTTGTGTCTGAAAATTCACTTCTTCAAAGTAAGGTTTGAGAACATGATAATTTTTGGAATACTTTCGTATTAACATTGAATTATTTTATTCTTGCACGCTACCTTCTGTTTTATTTAGGTATTTCTATAATTGTAAGAAACTAGTACTTTCCCTCCGATTAATCCTCACATAGTTAAAAGTATGTTTAATCTCATTGCGCGAATGTAATGACACTAATGTTTTTCGTGGAACCAGTGGAGAAGGCCCAGCAATTCTTCGTGAACCCATTAGTTTGTTGTTACAGCAGGTCGCTGCAAGCTTACCCATTGATTTTATGCGCAACGCGTGTGGTTTTTTTACACATCTTTATTTGTAAATATCTTTCTAGAATGATGAAATAAAAAAAATATTAAAATGTTGAAAGTAGTGAATTCTAAACTTTCAAATGTCACATCGAATCCATTTAGTTGTTATCTAGATCTCATACCTACGTTTACCGCATTCATTCGACTCTCGTTCAATCTCGGCAGGGTTTCAGAATGTTGGTATACTGGTGATTTGTCATTGGCGGAATTCCAAATAAAAGAATTAGAGGCGATGTCGTTACCAACATTATTATTTAATGAAAGATCAGCTTTCGATGGCTTTGTTATCATTGTCAGTTACCTGCTGTTCGAAAGCCAGAAAATGACTATGTAGTCGTACGTAGTCAGACCAGTAGTCGTACGTAGTCGATTTCTAGCTTCAGAAGAGCATGTAACTGACGATGATGCCTAAGCTATCGAAAGCTGCTCTTTCATTAAATAATATTAATTGTTATTAATAATGAAATGCTATTACATAATAAAACAATTATGTATGGATTTGGCGTTATTGGGTCGGTAGTCGGAATTCACCGGCCAGCTACCGGTGTCCCCCTTGCCTGGGCCAAGATAAATTCCCACGCGGGGGAGACATGAGGCGAATAGGACGTATTCTCTTCGCCGTAACTAGCAAGATCCGCCTGCTTGAGCATTTCTTCTTCACACAGCTATAGAAACTGGGACGATTTGAAAGGAAAGCTAGGGAGAGCCTAGGTTCGAGTCCTGACGGCGGCAGGATTTTCGACACTAGCTTTCCAGCTAGGTCGAATTCAGTTGCTGTCTGGAGGAGAATTCTAGCAGCCGCGCCTCTCCGATGAACACCAGGCGAATGCCGGAGCTGTACCCTACCAAACGGGCCACGGACCGCGCGCGATCTGTCCTTCCTCTTTCTTGTCCTATCCTCTCCCCTTACACACACACACTTACACTAACATGAACTACACTACCACATATTCCGGGAGACCGGTCGGGAGCTTAGAGTTTGTCCCGGCTGGGGCGGTGCCCGCTGGTGAGAGAGTCCTGGTTAGGGGGAAACCCCTCTAGCCGACGGTAGGTCGGTGCCGGATCTCGCCATCCAGCGGGGGAAGACCATCGCCATCTCCCGAGAAAAAAACATGCACTACACTAATTGGAGTAATGACCGAAGCAGTTGACGCGCCCGGAAACACAAAAAAATCAATCATTCATGAGAGGTACATCGAGAAGCCCATGCTCAGTCATCGTATGCGTGCGGTCAGGAGGGGGGGGGGGCTAGGTGGTCGTGGTCCCTGTGAAAATTGTTAATAGGGCCCTGTAGCCTTACACAATGAACTATTTTATTGCTGAAAATATTTTTAACCCCTGATTTTCCTTTTTGCCAACTGACAATTTGGAGAATCGTTATAGATTTGGGAAAGAGGCTCTCAATGCCAGTGACATCACTGTAAATGGTTGTACACAAATCAAATATATATATATTCATTTATCATTATAGTTAAAATTACATTTTTGTGGTACGTTTTATTTACTAGTAAATTATGTCGTACGCAAGAAAAAAGTTTAATGGAAAAGGGCGCCGAGAGACATAGTTGGCCCCCTCTCTTGTTTTTTTTTTTATTTCATTTTCCTCTCGTCAGTTGCCCTGGCAAGGCGGGAATTTATTCTTTGATTGGGGTTACAATAAGCTCCAGCCGATTAGGTTTTTGGAGCTGCGGGAGGGCGATAACTTAAAAATACTAATTAAAATTATCTTAACCTAACTAAAACTATACATAGCCTCTTTGGGATATTTGTTTTAAATAATAAGTATTGAAATAAGTGATATAGTTATTTTGGATTGTTCATTGTTCTTGTTTTTCTTCTATTTTAATCATTCACTCACTCAGTCATACTTATACTATATTTACAAACCCATTCACTCGCACATTCATACCACACTGCACTTCACTAGCACCCTCTCTTGTTTTAGGCTGCACATGCCTATTCTACTCATTCTACTAGAGCTTCCTCCCCCTCCCCAGCTTTCTCTTTCGACTTTTTCCAACCCCCCCTTCCCCCGCCTTTCTCCTTTTAGTTCTCGCACCTCCCCTCACCCCTTCCCGCAGCCCGCGCGCACAAAAGAGCAGGCATGCGTAGCCACGAATAAACAAAAGCTCTTTTTATTCGGCATGGCTGAAACGCGCGCGCGCGTGTGTATGTGTGTGTGTGGGTCTCCCCGTGGTGTACGGGCCCCGCAACGCGCCCTCCCAAATTTTGTTTCCTGGAACTGCATTCCCATTGGCGCGTTCCAATAGATAGCGTGTCACAAAGGCGACAATGCTCCGCTCTTTTTTTTTGTCAACCCGCCTTTTTCCCCGCGCCGGAGGAGGTAACTTAGGGAAAATACAAAACAATCCGCGCCAGAATATTACCGATGACGAGACGCGTTCGGTGCGAGCGGGCTGTGGGAAATCGCCCGAGGGAGGCTGATTCCGTGGGGGCGCTAAGCCAGGCGAGAGGGGCTTTTCGTCGTTTAGATTTTATTAACATGAGGCAAACTGGAAAATTGTTTGTGGCGTTGCGTAGAGCTGCAGCCCGATGAATCCATTTCAATGTTATCGGTAAGCCACTTGAAGAATATTTATTTTCGGAGTGCAGATGCTGAGCTACACTCTAACATTGCTCCTGATTGCAAATTTAAACTACTATTGAATGTGTCGAGATATTTTATCCAGATTAGCAAATAGAGAACAGAATTTTAAACTTGGTTTTACAAATACTATAAGTTAATGGAAAACAATTTGAAATTCCTTTAATTTACCGGTTGAATAAAATAATTATGTATGTCTCAAGATTTCTCCGTGTTCTTTAAAGAGTAATATCCTTTTCTTTAATGCGTATTTCAATCTGTTTCAAGTAAACATATTTTTAAATTTATTTTACGTCAAAGAACAGTTAAAAACTGCGTATGACGTGCTATGGGAAAAGTGAATTGTGTGCACATTTCAAAATTCTGTGATCCTACACTAAGTCTATATACTTAAATTTTGAATTTTGAAAGGAGAAAAATAACAAAAACTCCCATGTAATAAAACCTATTTTCAAGGATAAACAAGCAATAAACTCAATATAATAAAACATATAACTCAGAATCCTTTGAAACGAGTAATATTTTTATGAAAAATAGTTACTGACAGGAACAAAAGAAATGTAATCACATACTGTGAGGCCCAAATATTCCGTTTAATATTGTATCAGCTAAGTGTATAACCCGATCAAGCGGAGTGTAGGACTAGCGATGAGGGTAGCACTGCGCTTTGTTTGGCTTCGGAGATACAGGAAAGAGACAGAGTTATTGGTATACTTAGTGCAACTGAAAACGGAATCACTGATCTAGGCCAAGGCCTCATATGTATGGCCCTCTTATAATGTCATCTTATGTTCAACAAAACTCGCGACAGTCCATTTAAAATGACGGGATGCCGACGCGATCAAATAATAATTTTAATAAATATTGATAACGATTTGCAGAATGGAAGTATGTTGAGTCCCTAAAAGTAACTACATATTCCAGTCATGATACACTGCAAATTCCACAACATGAGTACATGATATTATTCGATTTATAGGAGAACATTCATGATTTTTTTCTTTGACTTTCAGATTCCCATAAAATACAACCCAATGGAGATGTACTTCAAATCTTTAATTAGTAATTAAATTACTAAATGCTTTCTGTATAATTCTGTATGTTTCTATGAAAAATTATCTGAAAAAACTAATTTGGGTAATTAATTCGTGTAACGTACTGTGTTATGCAAAAATGTTTTGTTACTGTGGAACAAGAATAGGAATGCCCCAGACAGTACCGCCTCGGAGCTAACGGGCGCCGCAACTGTCCCCATTGTTAGTTCTCAGATACGCCAGTCTCTCTTCAGTCCTACACTTCGCTTCTTCGAGTTATACCTCCCGTTACAAGTTGTAAATATATATAAATATATAACTTTAATATTCATCTAGGCAGTGACTTAGGTGAGAAAAACAGGAGAACAATGCAGTGGATAGCGCTAGGAAGTCGTGAAAAATCTAAACAAATGTAGAGGACAATATTGGAACCCATATTAAATCGGACTTAATTATGATCATAAGTTTCCTGAGAGTTGTGTAACTATTGTAAGCAATGATTTCAGCTTCCTTAGAAGTCACAGTTCGATGGGCGTATCGTTGGCAAACAGGCCAATGGGCACAATATCACTCGAGCAATCGAAAGTAAACAAGACTTCGGGCGTCGAAACCTACCACTTCTTTGCTTGTGCAAAGTGCCAAGGCCTCCTAAGGACGATTACTACATTCATCTGTGCTAAGACATATACTATGCTAAGACATACATACGTACCATACTTATGTAGAATATTTAAGAGATTACAATGTGTTTTTACAATTTTCGAGTTTTAGAAGAAATTTAAAAGATAAAAATAAAATAGATCGAAATGCATTTTAAAAAAGTTAATGAATTCAATACGCAACATACGCAATACACAATTCCACGCAAAATCGCGCAAATTTAAGGAAAATTTGACCTCGATGTCCCAGATTTTTAAACTTTTTTTCTGTGGAGAATATAAGCAAGAATATGAAACATGCACACACTTTTTTCCCAATATTACTTTTCCTGATGATATTAATTTTCAAAACTTTCGAAAAACTGCACGCATCGCTAAAGTTAATCATTTTTAACTTGTGTAGTAATTCTGACAGAACTTTAGTATTTTGCGATATTAAAGAATAAAATAAGGTCTTTTATTTGACGTATGTATTGAATTCGTTAACTTTCGAAAATGCATTTTTGAACTATTTTATTTTAATTTTTTAAATTTTTCCCAAAACTCGACAGTTTAAAAATTTGTAAAAAAACATTGTACTCTCTTAAATATTCAACATAAGTATGGTAAGTTTCAAAGTGGGACACCGAGATGGTTCTGAGAAATTAAATATAAATGAAATGTGTACCTGCTCTTTTGCTGCAGCATATGCGAGAACGTCACTCCTCAAGCACGTGCCGGTCAGTAGTTGGCGATTACCGTCAATATTCTTTCACAAAACAATAAATCGAAATATCCCTTCTCATCGTACTACGTGCCGGAAACGTACATATGGTTCTTATTGCCGATTGAATTGAAATTAAAAAGTGTCAAACGGATTCAATTTAGTTTGAAAGGGACGGAATATTTATATGAATCAAGAGTATATGATGTAGTTAATTAAATTGATATTTCTTTTCCTTCACGTTACAGAGAATATCTTTTATTGACTCTTACATAATGAAATAAAACTATGTATTTTCTTTGTGCCTTCATTTGGTTTTTTTGTTGTTTTTTTTATTATATCTCTGTTACAATAGTCTTCTTTCAAATTCATATTATTTATATCACTGTTACAACAGTCCTTATGTTACTTGAAAAGTGTTTTGAGTTTACACTGAAAAGGGTGAATTGAATTCGTGTCGTGTTTCATGCATCCAGAGAATAAATTATTTTTCGATGTTTAAATTCGTTTTCTGTGAAGTATTTTCTGTGAAGTATAGCACAAAGCAATGCAGAGTAGCTAAGTCATTAATTTACAGCAATCTATGTATTTCATTTGCAAGTTCAAAAGTATAATTTTCTACGAAATCACTGTGGACAATGAAAACTTCTAGCGTCAAATTTTATTTTTCTTTCGTGAAGAGAGCAGTGCACGCCTAATCATCATTGTCACTGCCCAACATATTTGCTTCAATTATAAGTATGGTCTATTCTCACATTCTTGAAAAAACTTCACTTGGCTCGCAATGAGAAGGAATTTTGAAAACTAGTTTTTCCAATAATACAACTTTTTTGACGACAAACAGTCAATTTTAAACTTCTCAATACTGCTTATTGTATTAAACTAGGCGTATACTTCTTCTGTAATTATAAATTTTCATATTCAGAAAATGCAAATAATAGTACTGATATTATTGTAAGACTATCAGTGGTAGCTAACTTCACAGAACAACACACGTTTCGCGGATTTCTCTGTTTACACAACTGTCTCAGTATATCTAAAAAAGAATGCTTCTCTGTTTCAGACAGCCCTAGCAGTGTCAGTTTTTTTTTCAAATAAACTCAATAGTCGCATTTCGTGAGAAGACTTCCATTTGAGACCGTATGCGCTTCTGCGATTCATAACATGACATAAGTCTCATGGCTGCTTCACAAGGTGCAATAAAAGAGTAGTAGGACTTATTTTATTAAAAATAATTTACTGCACATATCTGAACTAACCCTTAAAAATCTTCAAAGTAGGACCCTTGGGCTTCGACCCACCGAATACAATGCGTCTGCCAAGCCGCAAAAATCCGGAGGTCATTGACTGGAACGCTGTTGAGACTCCCTGTTAATTTGTTCCTTCATGGGCAGTTTGAGGCGAATGATGTGAAGAACATTTGAGAAACAAATGAAAGTTGTTGATTTTGTATAAAATGAGTTGCATGTAGATAAAATATGTTAGTGATTTTACGACTGTATTTATTTTAAATTTTGTAACGAACAGAAAGATAACAGACTATAATAAATCACTTCAACAAATGGTAGCAGAGCGTGCAAAATATAAGAATAATACCATTTTGAGGTAGTACGTGCAAATTAAAAGAAGATGATTTTGGGGTACATGATTTTAACCTACTTATAAATTAAACAAATAATAAAAATGGAAAAATGAAGAGACGTTAAATGAAAAAAATTTAAGTTTAAAATTATAGAGAAAAAATATTGAAAATAGCGAACCACTAAAACCAATTGATATAACGGAGAGAGATCGTAAAACCAAGATAAAAATAATGGGAGATTGGGATGACAATAACTCAGTAGTTAAAAAAATTAATCAAACAGTAGCTTCTCAGGCTCTTAAATATTCTTGAAAAAATCTAAAACACTTGGTTTAAAATTAAAGAAGAAATGGTAGGGAAAAACAAAGATATGTAAATACTTGCAAAATAGAATTAGCTAATTTAGAAATGAAAAAGGAAAAAAAAATATGTATGAAAATTAGAGCATTAAAACATTTGAAAATTTCACAACAGTACGGAATCCAATTGAAGAAGATGAAATTGTTTCATTTCCTTTAAGAGGATTAAAAGGAGAATTTGATAATGGTGTTAAAATAATGAAAATTATAAAAATTAATTATTTAATAAAAGAAAATAATATTTTGGAAACTGCATCAAAAATTAATTATAAAAGTAATAATAATCAAAATAAAATTCTATGTTATAAATGTGGGAAAATGGGGTATTAAAGATACTGTAAAAGTGATATAAAATGCTTTCATTGTGAAAAATTTGGCCATAAAACACATGAATGCTGGTATATAGATAAAAAACATAAAATATAATCAAAAGTATACTAAGATAAGGGGAAAAATGAATGAAGATACATTAATCTCGAAACAAACAAATAAAATTTAATTTAATTTAATCTTGTTCTTTAATGAATTTGTTCTAAATTTAATCTGTTTGTTTAGTTGAATTGAAGAAAAAGGTACCTTGTCAATCAACAGTCAAAATATTAATTCGACATTTGGTGCGAATAACACAACATGGCTTTTGGATTCTGATACTACAAGTCACATGTACAAATATAAACATTTTTTTTTTCATATGAAAAGGAAAAGAGATTGATTGGTTGATAATTGGCTGATAATTCATTTATTAAGGTAATTGGTATAGGAGATGTGAAGTTACTGAATATGTATAAATATATAAAAAATTAACCAAAATTTAATGTAAGTCAATTTCAGTATCAAAAATAACTAGCAAGAATTATAATGTAATTTCTGCAAAAAAATATGTTTTTCTGATTAATGTATTTAACAGAAAAAGGCAACATTGCAAAAAGGAATGGAAACAAATATGTAACGGGAACCCAGATTATAATAGTAAATATAAAAATGTTGAATGAAAATAATTTGTGACTTCAGAGAATTGGTCACATTAAAAATCAAATGATAAGAATATTACAAAGTGAAAGTGCTGTAATTGGTTGGTAAAACATAAGGATGAATGATAAAGAGTGTGAATCTTGTATACTAGTTATAAGTGTGTAAAAGAAGATAACTCACACAATATATTAGAATTATGGTAAAGATGGTAGTAAATATATTCTAACAGTAACAGGTGATTTTAGTGAAAAAATAATTATTACTCCAATTAGAAAGAAAAGTCACACAATTGAAGTTTTGAAACAAATTAAGAGGGGAAAAACAAACCAATAAAAATACATTAGTACTTGATGTGCTAAATACACACTTATTTAAAATACTTTAAATACTCCAAATACTGTAAATACATAAGAATTTTCTATTGTACATTTTATGGCAATAATATATTGTAATTGTCAATTACAGTAAATTATAGTTGATAATTAAATTATTAGTTACAAAATTTCTGAACAATAACTATTGTAACAATATGTATCTACATTTTCAAATATAAAATATCAAAAATAGGTCTAATACAAAGAAATGGAATTTCCTTCTAAAACGACTATTTTTTTAAACAAATCATCAGACAACAAACCCCTAGATGGCGAATGTACCGGCAAAAGAAAACAGTCGGTCAACTGGAGTGGATGAACATAAACTTAAATGGAACCTTAAATAGAACGCCCATTTAAATGAATTGAACACAAAATTAAGTTCATTATGCTACGCCTTCAGAATTCTTTCAAATTCAGCCAGCCTTCATACTGCTCGTTGTGTACATTTCGGGAATGTTCTTCCCCGACTGACATATTGCATAATATTCTGGGGCAATATATGTTATAGCTACCGGACTTTCAGATAACAAAGAAGAATTGTACGAATAATAACCAAATCCCACCCACGTGATTCTTATAAGCCTCTCTTTAATAATCTAGGAATTTTACCATTATCTTGTCTGTTGATTTACGAATCAGTGGTTTTTGTCAAAAATGACTTGCTTAAGGGCGAGAATATATTTTCAGAAAATGCCGATGTCTATTACTCTAACAGTCGAAGTAGAAATCATATTCAACAGGTCACAGTATCAACATCTCATTACAAAAATTCACATACTATATATGTACATTATTTTACAACACTTTGCCAGATGACATTAAACGATTAAATTCGATAGAAAAGTTTAAATCCCAAGTGAAATCGTTTCTGCTGCATAACTGTAAAAGCAACACAAGGAAAGTAACATTAATTTTAACAGTGATATGTATTATTAATGCATTATTTACCATTTGGACTGTATAAATGTAAACACCTGTAACAAGTATTGTGTCAATGACCCCATCTCGATGAGGGTTTTCGTCCAGTTTCCCTGATCCTTTGAGCAAATGCTGAGATGGCCCCTTGTTTTGCTTCTGGACATAAATGTAACTTCATTATCTGTGCACGTCTTCTAGAATTCATTGGGAAATACAGTTATTCAAATTATCGTTTCCATGTTGTCGCGGCAGGAAGTATTAATCCTTGACGAAGGACATCATGGATAAGAGTCCAAAATTTATTGCTTGTTGAAAAATAGAATTTATTGAAAAATAGATTTTATTACATGGGAGTGTTTTTTTAATTAA
The DNA here is from genome assembly GCA_964035755.1 of Teleogryllus oceanicus. Lineage (NCBI taxonomy): Eukaryota > Metazoa > Arthropoda > Insecta > Orthoptera > Gryllidae > Teleogryllus > Teleogryllus oceanicus. Next base: position 306,363,275 of record CAXIVR010000001.1, on the reverse strand, counting down.
TTGAATATTGAAGTAGTATATGACTTAGTGTAGGAATCACAGAATTTTTAAAACGTGCAGAGAATTCACTTTTCCCATAGCACCTCATACACAGTTTTAAGAGTTTTTTGACGTTAAATAAAATAAATAAATAAATACATAAATAAATAGCTAGTGTTGTAAAGAATAACCAGTGTTTTAACAAAGCTTTTTTATTGCCAGATAATTGTCCAGCATTTTTAATTGTTTAGATTTATCATTGAAAAATGAAGAGAATCCTAATTCGCAAGCTGAAAGGAACCTTTATTTTTGTTTTAATTAGGTGTATTTACTATCAAACAAAAAGAAACTTCATTCTAAACTATCTTCTTCGTCTGTATTCGAAGTATAATAAGTATTTATTTTTTAAATACACGTACTTTATGTACTTAAATACATCTCTAAAATACATGCAAGTGAGATAAAAATAAAAAATAATATCAAAAAATATATAACATGTGTATCTTATGTAGACGGTATGGTATATTAAAAATTATTAAGAAGAATCTGTTGGTAATAATTTTTAATAAAAGCGAATGAAAGTTGGTGATTTTGTACGAAATGAGTTGCATGTGAATAAAATATATTAGTCATTTTGCGACTGCATTTATTTTAAATATTGTAACGAATAGAAAGGTAATAGACTATAATAAATCAAGTCAACAAGGTGGAGCCCCGTCTGGGCTGTAGGGTCGTTAAGACTACGTGCCAATGCCGTACCGAACCAGCCGCTCCTGCACCAACAGCGTAGTGTGGCACGGCACAGTGTCGAGATGGAGCTTCCACGAACGCGTGATATGTGGTCGCACGCGATTGACTCGTTTTCGCAACTTACCGACCACTTCCGCGTAAACGTGTGCATTTACTGTTTGTTCAGGGAGTACAAACTCTATGTGGATGACACCAGGATGATCAAAAAAGACCAGAAGCCTTGTTTCACCCTAGATTTGCTCATCCAGGCCTTCTTCGGACGAGGAGACATGTTCATGCGCCATCCCGAACTTTGGCGTTTTGTCTCCGGATTGAATTGGAAACACTACATTTCTTCTCTGATAACCATGTTGACGAAAAAACTGTGTTTTCTCTAACACAGTTCAGAAGTTCTGTGGAAATTTCCACACTATTCGCTTTTTCTTCATCTGTCAAGATTCTTGGCAAAAACGTCGCGCAAATTTTCCTCATTACAAATCTTTAATGGTGGTTTGAATAGTGCCATAATAACTCCTCACTAATGAGACGAAGAGATAACCGACAGTCAAAGACTAGGAGTTGTTTGACTTTTGTCACATTTTCGTCGACCCGTGATGTTGACGGGCGACCGGCGCGCTTGTCATCCTCGACGAGTTCCCTTCCTTTCCACTCAAAAACTCTTGAGAGGCCCATGGCAGCATTTCTAGAGGCCTGCTTGATCACATCGGAGGTTTCCGTGGCGGTTTTTCGAAGTTTGAAACATATCTTTTCGCCGTAGCGCTGCTAGAGATTCCGTTCCACGCTGAGCTGGACGACACCTCCTGGTTCACGGGAATCACTGTACTCACTCTCTAATGACAACTACGGAAGGTCGCGTTCTCTTCCTATGGGTCCGCAACACCACGCCCAGTCAGTTGGATTCTCCTCCGTCGGCCCACAGAAAATCAGTCCTACTACTTTTTGATCGCACCTTCTGTTTCGACGTCACAATGCTCGTGCCAGTCGACGTTCCGTAGTTCTAACAACGCGTCCGACGGGCAACGAACTGCCTACGTGCACCGGTTTTGATTGATTGATTTTTTCGTGTTTCCGGGCGCGTCAAATGCTTCGGTCATTAGTCCCGTTAGTGTAGTGCATGCTTTTCTTGGGAGATGGCGGTGATCTTCCCCCGCTGAATGGCGAGATCCGGCGCCGACCTACCGTCGGCTAGTGGGGTTTCCCCCTAAAGAGGACTCTACCACCAGCGGGGCACCACCCCAGCCGGGACAAGCTCTAAGCTCCCGACCGGTCTCCCGGAATATGTGGTAGTGTAGTGCATGTTAGTGTAAGTGTGTGTGTGTGTGTAAGGGGAGAGGATAGGACAAGGAAGAGGAAGGAAAGATCGCGCGCGGTCCGTGGCCCGTTTGGTAGGGTACTGCTCCGGCATTCGCCTGGGGTTGATCGGAGAAACCACGGAAAACTACCGATCAGAGCGCCGGCCGCTAGAATTATCCTCCAGGCAGCGACTGAATTCGACCTAGCTGAAAAGCTAGTGTCGAAAATCCTGCTGCCGCCAGGACTGGAACCTAGGACCTCCCGGTCAGAAGGGCTGCAGTGACATTAGTTAATGCACTGAGCTACCGCTACCGGTACGTGCACCGGTAAGCAAACTATTTTTTAAAGTTATTTATGGGTGCCCCACTTTGAAATATGGCAGATCTATACAAAATTAGTGTAGAAATATATTGATTACTAAAAAAAAAATATATGCACACAACATGAATGTACATCTTTTTTAGTTAAATTTATTTTTCTGAAGGAATCGCTATTTGCCCAAAAAAATATTAAATATTAGTGCGCGCATGAGTGTTCGGAAAACATAATTGGTAATATTTCTGAAAGAGGTGGATTTAGAAAAAAAATACGCGTCACCTATTTTCAACCCTTGAACTCATCAAACGTTTCATTCTCTAAAAAAATAGTGATGTTTTGTGAGTGCGCGATTTGAAGTGGAATGACTCGACTTTGACGTTTTATGCGAAAATGAGCTCAAATTTATGCATTTTGAGAAACGCTCAAATGCCATTTTCTATTAAATGGCTAGAAATTTTTCTTCAAATTATTCCAAAGGATAGTGCCAATTGCACTGCAAATAATGTAAAGTCCATTTTGGTGTATTCTTTTGTTTTTTCAAAAATTACACAAAAAAATAGTTTTTTAAATATCTCTCACGCCGACAATATGCACATTTCCAACGAGTTGTATATTGATTCAGTGGTGAGTTGTAGTTGAGTCGAAATTGTTTAGACGAAAAAATTAAATAGTTCTAGTGGTCGCCTATTCGTGAAATAAATACTATTGTTGACAATGACAACGCCTTCAATGATTTCAACGATTTGTATACCTTATTGTCGTTTTGAATGAAAGTGCTTCAAATGAATATAAATGTGTAAGTTTTTGAAAACTCAATAGATTCTTGTGAAAAATAGCTTCAAATTTTGCATTTACAGTAACGCTTAAACGCCATTTTCTGAAAAACGGCTCTAAATTTTTCAATGAAAATTGGTATTTAGAACGAGGTTTTACTCTTCTTTAATATTATTAAAGTAATATTTCGGTTCTACTATTAGGAAACAGCAGGCGTTAGGAGGCAAGACCGTAATGCCAGTCCACGGCAAGGAATTTAGAAAACTGTACTACGCGAAAGTCTGTGCCATTCTATAGCACCACTAGTTTAATCTTACATTGATCAATGTGTTTTCCACTACTCTGTATTGTTGGATACCATTTCCATCCATTTGGTTCGTATTAAATTCTTTAAAAAATGTCGGATTACTTAACTTATGCCCCAACAAATTATTGTATATTTTGGTTGCTTCTTCCAGCATAAATAAGTCCAAAGTGTCAGTCACCGTAAAGCTCAAAATCAAGTGTTCGCATGTATCACGGAGGAATTTAACTTGCTCATTTCCCTCAAGAGACCGTTCATTTCTGCTCTACTTGCCTCCCTTCGGTGTCAGAGGTCTGTGAAATATTCTTGTCATTCGACTGTCACCAGCGACATTTATTGCACTGCTTGAGCTGGCCTTGCAACGGGCGAGGGCTGGGGAATCGCGCAGCGTTCAAAGCCTTCTTTATGGTGAACGCCCATTGAAAATATTCCCGATTCAATTGTTCTCTTCCACGTGGAGCATATAAATAAAACCTTTCTCCCTCATAAAATACGGAACGTGTCGGTGTGTGATAAGGTCGGAGGTTGCCTCGCAATGTGTTCGTACACAAAAGCCGCGAAGCAATGCGAGTTTCACAGTTTGCAGAGATTTTGATGAGAGATATTCTGTATGTACCCTCTCTAAAATTAGATTAATTTGAAACAGTGAGAAAACATTTTATCATCAAAATTACGGGATACAACAGTTTGCAGGACGTAGTTTTACTCGTAGATAGTATTTAGTATTTTAGTATTTAGCGTAGTAGATGATATAAGAAAACATTGTGTAATGCAGAAATTTTTACAGACCGCTGTTATCCGAGTCCCGGTTAACCGAGGGTCCGGGTATACCGAGGCAGTCATATGAAAAAAAAACAAGAAAATAATCCATTAAAAATGTATCTCACATGTGAATAAATTAGTAGTGAGCCAGCCGTGCGCTGTATGTTGCCCTCACCTTTTTTGTGAATATTGGGACTTCCACGAATTCTGCAATCATGGTAGTGAATCTTCAAGCATTAACTTGTCATTGGCACCCCCCCCGTTTCAGGTGTCTCCCCGTGTGTATGGTAAACTTTGTTTAAATGTAAATTAGGTTCTGTAATTTGTATTGTGAGTTTTGAAATGAACTCGGGATTATCCGACATTTTTCTAATCCGAGGTGTTCGAATCTCGTTCTCATTTAATTCGGAGAGTCTGCCCGTGTCTACTGTAATAGAAGTGTCATTAGCGATGGAGATGACGATGGCGGCCGGCGAGGGTGGCAGGGGTGGGGGCGGGAGTAGCGGAGGTGGTGTTGGTAGTGTTAGTATGGGAGAGGTAGTGACAATCACTTATGGATGGATTACTTGCCGCGATTATGGATTTGTCGTAGTTTGAAGGGATCATGAACCCAAAAGAATTCTCTCAATGAAGTACAGAAAAGTTGCGACATGTGTTCTAAATGTCTTTACGGAATTCTACATTTAATTTGGTTCTATGAAACTTTATGAAAGAAAGGATTCTTAAGAAAAGTGGCTTATTAGGATTCCTGATAAAGATTGCTATATGGGTACGGCGATAACACGACGAACGAAATAATGTTGGGTGGGCACAAGGCGTATTATATTTCATTGAATAAAAAAATGTGAATTTTAAATTCGTTTAGAAACGTACAAAATTTACATCAATTAATTTTCTGGAAGATTTTTTCTTCCGGCATCTCAGAAATTAAGGGGAGGACCATTCGCTGAAACATGTCATCATTTGCAATGCAGTGGAACTCATTGAAATTTAGCCGCGTTCAGTGCCTAAAATTCCCGAACCAGCGTACTCGTATGGATTGTACACCCTCCCCTTACCTTCGAAGCTTATCCGAAGGAACTTCGAAGCTTAACTTTTACTTTGTTTATATTTGTGGACTGATGATGATGGCAAAGCCGTTGAAAGTCGGTTCTCTAAGTAAACATATCAAGTTGACAGAGATGGCTTCTTTTATTTCTTCATATAATTACGTCAACAACACCGCAACAGAATTCCCACAATTAACTGAAGGAGCTCGTCTTTACTTTTCTCTTCTTAATTTTTTGAAGCAGTCGCTCATTGCCGATTATACGCAGCACCTTTTCTTTTGACACGGAATTTGGAGAATCTGGAGGATAAGAACCTCACAATTCCCGCCATAGTAAGTTCTGGCCCAACGTATCATTTTCTGCGAGAGTGATGGGGAACGCAATGCATTAACTTTGTGAACATTGCTCGTTACTGCGTCCGTGCAGGCGACAACACATAAAAACCGCGATGCCGCTCTAATCCAGGAGCAGCGCGTGCGCCAAGTGGCCTCTCATTACGTGTCGCCGCATTTGCACGTCCTTCAGGCCGCGGCGGCGGCCGGCGTGCACGCGATCACGCTCGGCGCTGTCCAGCCTGAAAGGATGGCGTGGCCGTGGAGGGACGGGAGGGGCGGGGCGGGGGGCGGGCGAGGGGGGAGGGCGGGGCAGGGGCAGGGGCGGGGAGGTGGCGGGAGGGGCAGGGCGTTGCGGAGGGGAGGGGGGGCAGGGCAGGGGCGGGTGGGGCGGGGGCGGGGCGGGGTGGGGCGGCTCAGTGACGAAGTCGAAGGACGATGTACCGGAAGACCGTTGGAGGGAAGCGTGCAGAGAGTAGGCGGAGAGGGCGTCGGATGTGTGCAGCGTGCACGGGCAAGGGGGTGGCGAAGCGAGTCGGGGCGGTGCACCGACGGGGTGAGGCGGGGCAGGGTGTGAAATTGAGGGTTCGTTCGTAGGGAGGGGCGCGGTAGTGAGAGCTCGGCAAGGCGGGTAGGGCGTGTGCAGGCCGGATAGTCGTGGGGAGTAGGGATTCCAGACTGGGAGGGGGACGAGTGAGCCTGGGGTGGGAGCAGGGGCTGGGATGCATGTGCAAGTTGCAGCTGCAGCGGGCAGCGCTATGAGCTACACACGCAACACGCGGAGACCGACTCTGGTGTCAAAGGCAGCGAATGGCTCTCGGCCAGTGCAATGCTAGTGGTGTATCCATGACTTAGTAGAAGCGCATGTTATACGAACATTACGTGTCGTTGACGTATGAATACCGAATGCGATATCTCTGCGTCAATATTGTTTCTTTGGCATCGTCGTTGACTGGGATATCCTAGGTTTCTAGTCCCGGTGGTGGCAAATTTTCTACACTAGCTACATAGCTATAGCTGACCCACTCGCAAAAAAAAAAAAACGGACGTACCTTTGGTAAAGTCTCGGAGGCTGCCCCCACCCTGTGGCATCCGAGATTTCCCCTCTCGGCGATAAGGAAGCGCGTAGGCGACAAGGAGAGGCGACTGCAAGACGCAGCGATCGCGCTGACCGTCACTCGTCATCACTGCCCTCTTCGTCAAGAGAGAGGAACTCGCACTCCCAGGAGTGTCCAAAGATATGAATACATCGTTTGTTGGTTTATCACATTATCTGAATTATTATGTCTCCTCTATTCCCTACACATGCTCGCAGGATTTCTTCCATTGTTCAGCACTGTATTGTGCAAACGCTTCTCTGCAAAACGTTTCCTTTTCTTTTAAGGATGCACCAAATGTTTCTGCTGCCTCGCGCGCTTTAAAAAATCCCCAAAGAAGTGCTATAGGATTTAGATCTGGATGGTAAGCTGGAAGACGGAGAGGAATGTGGCCATGTTCAATGATTATTTGATCAACGACCTATCGTTTTTCAGTGGCTATACTTTGAATTATTTGTAATAATTGGGTTTTTGTGAATAACAGCAGCTACTGTGTAAAGTACACTGTCACTGCTCACTAGCCACGGTCAATCAGGGCCTGGAGACCGAAACTCTTCAAGACACGGCTTATTTTCTGTTGATCATTTTGACAACTCCTACTGTAGAAACACGTAAACTGCCTTCCGTCTGATCCTTCTCACTCATCAGTTTGTTATCACCACACTCGCAGTGTTGAATTACCGCGCGACCCACGAGAGAAAGACAAAGAGAGAAAGAGCTATGTTGTGACAAAGAGCGCAGGTAGGCGGGGAGCTTTGGAGGGAGAGGCCACGTTCGGGCATGCGCATTGAAAGGTTTTTTGAGAGTGGTAGAGCAATAGGTCGATTGTTAGTGATTCCGGGAGCGTCAACTACTAGGGTCATTAGTCTCGTAAGTGTAGTGTTTTATTTTTCATGGGAGGTGGCGATGTTCCTCGCCCGCTAGATGGCGAGATTCAGCGCCAACCAAAAGTCGGCTGGCGGGGATTTTCCCAACGAGGTATCTCCCACCATCGGGGCACCGTCCGGGCGCGCCCCATCCCCCGAATGGTCTCGAGCCCACGACCGGTCTCCCGGAATATGTGGTAGTGTAGTGCATGTTAGTGTAAGTGTGTATAAGGGGTGACGATAGGACATGGAAGAGGAAAGAAAGATCGCGATCCGTCAGTGAAAAGCTAGTGTCGGAAATCCTGCCTCCGCCGGGACTCGAACCTAGAACCTCCCGGCCAGTGGGACTGCAGTGTCATCAGATGATTCCCTGAGCGTACTGGTAAATAGCTAGGTCGAATTCAGTTCCTGTCTTGGAGAGAATTCTCGCGGCCGGCTGCTCTGATCACTCGTTTTCCATTGTTTCTCCGATCAATACTGTAGTATCCAATAAAAGACAAGGATTCTTAAAATGGTTTTTATTCCAGAAAACAAGAAGGAATCAGCCAAGTAGTCGAATATCCGCAGGAGAGTTCCAAGTCCGTAGCACAAGTCGTCGTAGTAGTAGTTCGCCACACTTCCATCACCAACACTCTAGCCAGGATACACTCGCTTACACTGCCGCTTGCTGTCTGCCCTGGCGCCGAGTCGGAGCCCTCTTATAGCTCGTCAGGGCTATTGGCCCGCCGACTAGCTGCGGAGTAGAGGCGGTGTCGAGTCTCTACCCGCCTGCTCGGGCGTGACGGCCGCGCGCAGACGGACCTGGTCGGCTCGCACCGGTTGCCTCCCTCTCGCCAGGGGCGGTAACGCTCCGCTGACGTCACTCGGCGACGGCTGCTTTGACTGTGTGCGGCCGGTCACGACAAATACCAGCTGATTGTCGGAGAAGTACTCTAACTGCTGGCGATCGCAGATACCCGCGCCGGATCTCACAGTTGAATAGGAAACATGACTTCCTGGGATGTAACATGCACTGCACATACGGGACTAAACAGTAGTACTCGCTGTTGGAACAAAATTTTCAGTTCTGTATGATTAAAAAAATATTTCGTTGGCCAGTCGTCGATTTTGCGTTTGTATGCATTCATTGTTTGTATGCAACATTATTTGTAAGCGGAGTCCCTCTCGAATATTTAGGACCCTTATGTGATATGCGCATAAATATCCATTGGCGTCAACGTCATTGGGATTATCGTGTCAAGTGGCCCAAAGGTGTTTGAAATTTAAAAAAGGGCGCTTAGTAATCTGAATGCTGCTTGCTACCAGGTGGTGGATTAAGAAATATATCCGAGAGAGAAGTATTTCCATTCGAACTCCTCCCAGAAACAAATTGTTTCTGAAGTTCTTAAAATGTAAATTTATCGTGAAATGAAATTTTATATTAATAATTTATATTCGTACCCCTTTCATTGTGATGAGATTATTATGTGGTGTTTGTTTTAAATTCATTGAGTAAAATTATGTTGGCTGGGTGGCGGCATGGTCCCAATGGTTCTCTCTTCCATCCGTCTTGAGTTCTGAATATAACACTCGCTCTTTCATCTACTTTTGCCTCACTGAACTTTAGCCACACCAGGCGAAATAGACGAAGCTCATGATAGATACCAAACGTTTTTCAGATTACATTTCATAACAAGAAAATAAGTATTAAATATTATAATATCACAGACGTTCTTCTGGTTCGCGAGTAGCATTCTTGATGTAGATAATCATGATGCGATGAATCATAGGAAAATGGGTGAATAAAAATCAGGTTATTGTGACGTCGTGGGTAGGGATATACGTCACAAGAACACAGACACGAGTGACCTATATATTTTTTTACATAATTATTTACATTATGCAGGTCCTCACTCTGAGGTGTTTCTCGGAGCTAAGTACCTTCAGCCCCCGTCCTCTCTCTACACGCGTCTTGCGGCGGGGCAATCGAATAGCCAACTCGGCCTACCCGCGACTCGGCATCGGCAATGCCCTGGCAGATACACCCTCTGCTTTACGGTGAAAGAGAACCACTCAACGTGCCCGAACTCATCAGAGCACTCACTTCGTGCACGCAGAACTCCGCACCAGTTTGGACTTCAAACTTTTGGAGTATTACTGCGAGGAAACCAATCATAAGCATCATCTGCGAGTTCGAGTGCATCTTTGTGCAGTTTTGTGAACGCACGAAAAATACAATGTACGTTCACGCCACTACGGTGCGACCATTCCTACTCTTACGGACATCTATAGCAAATCCTGTAACATGCAAAAAGGAAAAAGGTCATAATGACCTTAGCCAACTGGCTCGCGCATTGCGTGTGCAAAGATTCAAAGCTTATGTGTCAAGTCTCACTTCACTGTTTCAGATTACTCTTACTCCAGGAAGTGAGTAGGTCGCTTATACTTAGCCAGTTGATCAGATTCGTATGAAGCGATCTCAGAAATGAGAATATTTTCCGAGTCAGCTGCTTTTTCAAAAAAAAAAAGTGATGCTTTTTAAGTGATCTATAAGCAGCGGCATTGAAATATCGCGGTGTAAATATCCGCGAGTGGCTTCGCGTCACTCCCTTATAAAGGGCCGAACCACGTGACGTGATACGTCATGATTAACTTGGCTATCCGGGAGATGCCGCGTCCAGGGCACAGGTGCCAACGTTTCGGTCGCCATTCTGCGACCATCCTCAGGGCGTAGTACTGCGAACTACGCCCTGAGGATGGTCGCAGAATGGCGACCGAAACGTTGGCACGTGCCCTGGACGCGGCGTCTCCCGGATAGCCAAGTTAATCATGACTCCGGCCGCGGAAGCCTACGCTCTCACGTGATACGTCATCTGCCCCCGCACCCTACTCTGGGACTCTCAGTAAGCGTGCTCTCTCCACACGCGACACTGGCGCCCGGTAACTTCCCTCCACTGAAAATGTCTCTGCGCCGGTGTGGAGCTCATTGTTCAGGTGGCTATTTTTTGCTATCCTGGGATGCAGGATGCCTTGCAAGGACTTCTGTGATGCAGGAAGCCTAGCCCAACGACGCCACAGTATATGAGAGAACCCCAAGGGAAAGGAGCTTCCGTTGTCAATCACAAACTCTCATTATAGAGACAAAGGTTTGCCCCAGGCGTGACGACCTGAACGTGGTCTCTACATTAAATGACGTCTTTGATCTGATGTGACATATTGCATATTTTCTGCTCAGAAAAAATGGCAATTGCTAAACATTTCCGCGGTATCGTCCAAAAGCATAGATATCAGAACGCATGAGGTGGCACTGTTTTCAGGTTCAACCTCTACTAGTATGCCTGAGTGGCTGGTCACAAATGCAACTCAACTCCTCATTCAGGACGATCACGCGGCTGAAAAACACGCATCAGGTCGCAGGAAGAGTGTGATGCAAAAGAATATCTGAATTGGCAGTGGAAGTTTAATTACCATTGTCGAGGTACTCTGCGGTCACTTAATTACGTTCTCCACTGCTTCGTGCGCAAACGTTCCGCCTCACTTCGTTGCGGATCACTTGGTCGCAGATTTGGCTATAAATACAACAAAACTCCCGATCCACCCGCAGTGAAGCATAGAAACCACAGGCAAAATGCGGAAGAAGTAATCTAACGGGCATTGATCGTTACGCTGTACGACTACGCAATTTGTGCTAGTACGAATGATTGGAAAATGACTGTGTGAGTTATGATTTTGTCTTCCGCGAAATAAGAAATTCTGAATATTTTGTAGCCTATTACATTTTTGAAAAATGAACGATGTTTTGTGGAGTAGAAAGTGTATTCGTTTTGCTAATCGTTTTTTGTTTCCAATGAATACAAACAATCATAGAAACTTTTACCATTAGCTTTTAGGTAGAAATTTTAAAATTTAATTTTTCACTACTGCAGTTTTGCTGTGAGCAAACTGTTTTCCTGATTTATGTATATTGGATTTCATTTCGTTATCCACACTAATGTCAACATAATTAATTTGAGAGGCGTGTAAGTACGTAATCGGGAGACTAATAATGTGTTTTGAAAGGGAATTACAAAAATTCATTGTGAAGTGCAGGTTTTTGTGAAATTGCATAAAACGTTACATTTCTACGTACAAAGCCCATAACACATAACATGTTCTCGTACGTGATATCTAATGGTTTTGAAAATTACAGAGAAGAAACAACAAATGTGTTAAGTACAAGCGTTTTTATCCGCTTTCAACTATCATTTTCGTTCTAAATTGATTCGATTGCGCCACTCCTCAAGTGGTAGTTACGACAATTTCACCTCAACGATCTCGTCCACCCTACATCCTAGTCGGTACTATCTTCTTTAATACTTCGTTTTTCTTTGTGTCTCTGTCTCTGGATCTCTGTATGTCTCTCTGTCTGTCCCTCTGGCTGTCCCTCTGGCTGTCCCTCTGGCTGTCCCTCTGGCTGTCACTCTGGCTGTCCCTCTGTCTGTCCCTCTGTCTGTCCCTCTGTCTGTCCCTCTGTCTGTCCCTCTGTCTGTCCCTCTGTCTGTCCCTCTGTCTGTCCCTCTGTCTGTCCCTCTGTCTCTGTTTCTCTGTCTCTGTTTCTCTGTCTCTGTTTCTCTGTCTCTGTTTCTCTCTCTCTGTGTGTCTCTGTCTCTGTTTCTGTTTCTCTCTCCCTCTCTGTTTCTCTGTCTCTGTTTCTCTCTCTCTGTTTCTCTGTCTCTGTTTCTCTGTCTCTGTTTCTCTGTCTCTGTTTCTCTGTCTCTGTTTCTCTGTCTCTGTTTCTCTGTCTCTGTTTCTCTGTCTCTGTTTCTCTGTCTCTGTTTCTCTGTCTCTGTTTCTCTGTCTCTGTTTCTCTGTCTCTGTTTCTCTGTCTCTGTTTCTCTGTCTCTGTTTCTCTGTCTCTGTTTCTCTGTCTCTGTTTCTCTGTCTCTGTTTCTCTGTCTCTGTTTCTCTGTCTCTGTTTCTCTGTCTCTGTTTCTCTGTCTCTGTTTCTCTGTCTCTGTTTCTCTGTCTCTGTCTCTCTGTCTCTGTCTCTCTGTCTCTGTCTCTCTGTCTCTGTCTCTCTGTCTCTGTCTCTCTGTCTCTGTCTCTCTGTCTCTGTCTCTCTGTCTCTGTCTCTCTCTGTCTCTGTCTCTCTGTCTCTGTCTCTCTGACTCTGTCTCTCTGTCTCTGTCTCTCTGTCTCTGTCTCTCTGTCTCTGTCTCTCTGTCTCTGTCTCTCTGTCTCTGTCTCTCTGTCTCTGTCTCTCTGTCTCTGTCTCTCTGTCTCTGTCTCTCTGTCTCTCTGTCTCTCTGTCTCTGTCTCTCTGTCTCTCTGTCTCTCTGTCTCTGTCTCTCTGTCTCTGTCTCTCTGTCTCTGTCTCTCTGTCTCTGTCTCTCTGTCTCTGTCTCTCTGTCTCTGTCTCTCTGTCTCTCTGTCTCTCTGTCTCTCTGTCTCTCTGTCTCTCTGTCTCTGTCTCTCTGTCTCTGTCTCTCTGTCTCTCTGTCTCTGTCTCTGTCTCTCTGTCTGTCTCTGTCTCTGCGTCTGTCTCTCTGCGTCTGTCTCTCTGCGTCCAGTCTATCTGTCTCTCTGCGTCTCTCTGGCTTTCTGTCTCTTTGCTTCTCTGCCTGTCTCTCGCTCTCCATTTCTTTCTTTCTCTTTCTGATATACAGAGATACACTAGTCAAGTCGTTTTCTCTTTATTTCAGTATGATTGTGCAAATATGTTTAATTTGCAGTCCAACACTCTTTCCCCATCCTCCAACCTTCCTTCCCAGACATGAAAATAACGAGTCTTCGTCGTTCACTTCTGTTTGTATTCCGATGTTGATGAAACCTAATCCGTCTTGAGGTAGATCCCCCACCCCTTTCCTTTCCGCTTAGAGATCGCCGGAGAGTACGGTTTATCAAGACCGGTGCTCTTGTTTCAGGGAATATTTCGCTCTCGTCAAAAATATACAAAAAGGCTCAGCAAGAATTCGTTTCAACTGTTACGTCAAGCGAAAGCGAGCACACGCGTCGTATACATTTTTTCTCCCCCTAACTAAAAATACTGAAATAATTTTGCATGCATTTATTTCAATTAAGGCTCACTGCGGTGTTGTTGAGACGTCTACGCCGCAGCTCGCCGAAACTCCGGCGTCGTGTTTCTGTAAAATTCGCCCCTTAAACCGTTCGCTCGCCGTGCCGCAGCTACCCATTACCACCTACACCGGGTCACTCCTGCCTATGGCACTCTGCCTAAAGAGTGTTATTATAAGGTAAATGAGTTTTCTCATGGTCTGTGAGAGATCTGATACATCTTGAGTGGAGCGCGGAAAAATATGAAACGGCAAAATATCTGCATAAAGATGTATTGAAAACTAGAATATGTAAAAAAGAGATGTAACGTGTAATATTAAATTTCTAAAACACTTACCACTAAAAAAAATAAATTTACGTAATTTGAAATTACATTAATAAAATATTTATTAAACCGTTTTTAAAAATAAATAATCAATGACCTACTGGATTAATTTTTTAAAAGTACATTTTTAATTTTTTAGAGCAATTATGGCATCGTAAAAACGAGGAATCTCAATGACCAACAAACACTCTTGCATTGGCTTCGAAGTGTTGTTGCATGTCTGCGATACCCAATATGTCACGGTAATTGGGATTAATGATCAAGAAAAACGACGTCTTCTGAAACTTTTCACTCATTGAGTTAATATAGTTAAAGCATTTGCGCATTTGTCGCAACCGACCGAGTTAAGTGGCTCAGGGCATCAACTGATGTTACTGCAGTGCCTCTGACCAGGAGGTTCTAGTGTTCGAGTTCCGACGTTGACAGGATTTTCGACACTAGCCAAACAGCTAGACCGAGTTCATCCGCAGTCTGGAGGAGTATTCTAGCGGGCGGCTGCTCTGGTCGGTAGTTTTCCGTAGTTTCTCCGATCAAACCAAGCGAATGCCGGGGCAGTATCCCAAAGGCCGCTCTACAATAGCTCTCGAACGCGAACTGCAACGCGAACGGGAACGTAAAGAAAGTTCAAAGACGAACATTCAGGCAGGTGTTCACAACACGGTGGGACGGCGAAGCTCTACGGGAACGGGAAGGATGGTCAACATTTATCTTCACCCGGGAATGGGAAGATTCTCGACCAATGAAAGTGCAGCAGATCGCGGCGAAGTTTTCCAACTGATCGAGCGCGCGACCATCGCGTGTCACTGATCTGGAGTGTTGAGAATCTAGAGCGGTTGAAGTTAGAGTGTGGATTTCCGAAGCCACCATTTGAGGTGAGTTTTTTAGTCATTGATTAATTGTTTTAGGTATTTTTAGTAATTATAATTTTTTTCTAATCATATTAATACTTAAAATTAAAATCCCTCAGTTAACGCCCTTGATACATACATGATTTCATTTTTTAAGTAATTTTAATGATTCAGCTTGATTTATTTACTAATTAACTATTTGTTCAGTTGACTCAGTTTAGCTTTTCATATTTCCACCCGATAATTCCCTTTCATAATTTCCTCTCATAATTCCGTCCTTAAGAGAACATGAAGGATCATTTAACTGTTTTCATATTTCCCTCGAGACCGCGATCCTTTCGAACCAGGTACGTTATGGAGTGTATACCGAGCTCCGTAGCGAAGGCAATAACAAACGTATCAGTGGTGAATCAGTAAAAAATATATTAGTTTTATATATTACGTCGAAGTACATTGAAGTTGTTTGTTTTTTTATAAACTTTCAGTTGTAATTTCCGTAAGTTCGTAGTAGTTTTTCTATTTTTTCATCATCAATGGCAAATCAAAGAGACAACGGAGGAGCGTAGCTAGTAGTACATTGGTTTCGGCAACTGTTTCTTGAAGTTCTCTTTTTCCCGCTACTGGTTCATGGTGCTATTCCTCTGCCCGTTAGCGTTTATTGTGAAGCGCATTTATCTAGCGTTCCCGTTCCCATCCTCGTCTGTGCGTTGCCGCTCCTGTTCGCGGCCTATTGTGGAGCGGTCTTAGCGGACCACGGACCGCGCTCGATCTTTCCTTCCTTTTCCGTCTCCTATCATCACTTCATTTATTTATTTATTTATTTTACGTCAAAAAACAGTTAAAAACTGCGTATGACGTGCTATGGGGAAAAGTGAATTGTGTGCACATTTTCAAAATTCTGTGATCCTACACTAAGTCATATACTACTTAAATTTTGAATTTTGGAAATGGAGAAAAAAACAACAAAAACTCCCATGTAGCAAAATCTATTTTCAAGGATAAACAAGCAATAAATTTTGAATTTTGAAAGGGAGAAAAAAAACAAAAACACTCCCATGTAATAAAATCTATTTTCAAGGATAAATAAGCAATAAAATTTTGAATTTTGAAAGGAGAAAAAAACAAAAACTCCCATGTAATAAAATCTATTTTTAAAGATAAATAAACAATAAATTTTGCCTCTTATTACTTCCTGCCCGACAACATGGAAACGATAATTTGAATAATTGTATTTTCCACTGAATTCTAGAAGACGTGACAGAAAATGAAGTTACATTTATGTCCAGAAGCAAAACAAGGGCCATCTCAGCATTTGCTCAATGGATCAGGAAACTGGACGAAAAACCTGATCGAGATGGGTCATTGACCCGGAAGCTGTAGTACAATAGTTGTTACAGGTTGTTTATACTCATTTATACAGTCCAAATGGTAAATAATGCATTATGTATCATTGTTAAAATTAATGTTCCTTTTCTTGTGATGCTCAGTATAGTCTCTAATTGTATAGAAACAGTTATCAGCAGAAACGATTTCATTGGATTTAAACTTTTCTATTGAATTTAATCGTTTAAAATAATATACATGTATTGTATGTGAATTTTTTGTAATGAGCTGTTGATACTGTCACCTGATGAATATGATTTCTACGTCGAGTGTTATAGTAATAGACTTCGGCATTTTCTGAAAAAATATTCCCGCCCTTGAGCAAGTCATTTTTACAAAACCAATGATTCGTAAATAAAAGACACGGTAATGGTAGAATTTCTAGATTAATGAAGAGAGGCTTACATGAATCACGTGGGTGGGATTTGGTTTTATTCGTACAATTCGTTTTTTAATCTAAAAGTCTGGGAGCTATAAGATGTATTTCCCCAGAATATTATGCCAATCTCAGGCGGATGAACATTCGAAGTATACACAACGAGCAGTATGAAAGCTGACTGAATTTGCAAGAATTCTGAACGCGTAGCATAATGAACTTAATTTTGTGTTCAATTCAGTTAAATGGACGTTCCATTTAAGGTTTGACTGAATTGAGAGACCTAAAAATTTTGTTGCCTTAACATCAGTCAATGGTAAACTGTTCATTTTCAATGGAGCACAGAATTGTTTATTTGAAATGGAAAACTGCATTAAAACCGTTTTCTTTTCGTTCACTATTAATTTGTTATTTCGGAACCAATTTGAAACATCTGATATTGTACTATTTACGGTTTCTTTATTGCAAAGGATGTTCGTATCATCCGCAAAGAGAACCGTTCTTCCGTTTCGAATCGTGGAGGGCATATCGTTTACGTAAAGTAGGAACAGAGTAGGGCCTAAAATCGATCCTTGAGGAACTCCACATGCAACGGGCAAAGAGTCGGAAAGGTGCGTACGTAATGTTCCATCATTCCAGTAAGGTATTTCAACTCTCTGAGATCGTTGTTTAAGGTACGAACATAACCAATCTAGAGCAATACCACGAATTCCATATGAAGGTAATTTGGAAAGTAAAATGTAATGATCAATGACGTCAAAAGCTTTTGAGAGATCTAAAATAATCCAATAGGTGCCTCGTTTTGATCCAATGATGAGGCAACATCTTTAAGAAAAGAAAATATAGCTGTTTCCGTTGATTTTGATTTTCTAAATCCATATTGGCAATCTGTAAGCGCGTCGTGTTTAGTGAGAAGGTTTCCATTCGTACGTAAAAAGTCTCTCTAATTTTTTTGAAAAAACTGATAGAAGAGAAATGGGCCGATAATTTTGAATTTCATTTTTGTTGCCTTTTTTGAAAAGCGGTTTAAATTTTTAGCTGTTTTGAAAATATCTGAAACGTTCCAGTGCATAAAGATGCATTAAATATGTGAGTTAACGGGTGTATAATGGCATACGCACAAGTCTTTAACAAAGAATCCAGGAATTCATCTAAACCGGACGAATATTTATTTTTAGTTTACCGATTATTTTGAGAATTTCATAGGAAGAAGTTTCGAAACGAACATTGTGTCTAAAATTTTGGGTGAACTGTCTGTTTTTGAGTTTTTGAGTTTTGAGTTTTGAGTTTTTGAGTTTTGAGTTTTGAGTTTTGAGTTTTGAGTTTTTGAGTTTTGATTTTTTGAGTTTTTGAGTTTTTGAGTTTTTGAGTTTTTGAGTTTTTGAGTTTTTGATTTTTTGATTTTTTGAGTTTTTGAGTTTTTGAGTTTTTGATTTTTTGAGTTCGTACACAGATTACTCTTACATGTCCTGCACTACCACGCAAGTCGAGAGACCAGTCGTGCGCTTAGAGTTGGTCCCGGCTGGGGCGGTGGGAGACACCTGTTTGGGGAAAAACCCGCAAACCGATGTGTAGGTTGACACCGGATCTCGCCACCCAGCGGGGGAAGGTCAGCGCCACTCCCGTGATAACAACATGCACTTTACTTATAGGATATGGGCATTATAGGCATTAGCCCATAATAGTTAACGCGCCGTGAAACACAATATAACCATTCAACCAAACAGACCGCGTGCATCTGACTGCGTGTTCTCGTGGAGCACTGCGCGTTGACTCAATCACATTCTAGACATGATGTACATAAAATAAAGGCTTGATGTGAATGCATTAACTTCCGTAAATGACGATCCCGTAAATGAAGCAGTTCGAAGATGGAATAATACGTCCCATTGAAGATACAGTAAATTCTCGTAGAAACAGCTTTTAAAGTAATGACACATAATTTATTATTTTATGCTACAATTAGTGTACACTCTCTCCGACAGCTTTAATCCCCTCTTACTTGTTCATTCTGAGAATCTGTTACCGGCGCTGCCCAGAAATAAACACATTATACCCCGGGATGCATTAATGCACAAAAAATTAAATACTTCATTAATTAGAACACCTGCTTGATAGAGACCCAATTGTGTTGATGTACTCTTTTCTTTAAAGTAAGCCGTTTGGTGAAAAACAACTTTTCTAGTGTTTCAGATTTCGTCGCTGTAAAAAAGCTAAAGAAAGATGACGGTTTAGCACCATTTAAGAAACCATTGACTCAAAATTTCGTAAGTGGGATTCTACTGGATATGGATTTCCTACATTCCTGCATCAATCAAATTAAGAGGAAGAAAATAAAAGTTCGTAGAACGAGAAAGGGAAACGGGT
This sequence comes from Teleogryllus oceanicus, assembly GCA_964035755.1. Lineage (NCBI taxonomy): Eukaryota > Metazoa > Arthropoda > Insecta > Orthoptera > Gryllidae > Teleogryllus > Teleogryllus oceanicus. Next base: position 306,344,419 of record CAXIVR010000001.1, on the reverse strand, counting down.
ACATATGCAACCTGGTACACTCGGTATGCATTACTCTTTTTGATTCATTTAGCCTAGAGTAGTAAAAAAAAATATGTGATGTAAGGGGGAGAAGTACCGTTTTATCTGTATATCTCCGAAAAAGTACCTCCTAGATTCTTAAAACAGCTTTCATATTCCCCAGAGGACACGAGTTTTGTTTCCGGTACCTGAATAAAACCTTTCGAACAGAAACGATATTTACGTATGCGTAATACGTCCTAACGATATCGTTATATTGATATACGTCACGACATTGATATTCACATACGTAGAATTAAATTAAAGGAACAAAGACAGAAATATTCTTTCATAATTACATAAAGGTGGGTATTTAAATTTATGTGCAATTTAATGTCAACGGATAGCAGTTATAGATGTTCACTCATGCACGGGATCGCGCCGTTGTATTCTAGCGCACAGTTCACGGGCTGGCCGTTCGAAGTTGTGTTGTCATATGCGAATCTCACTTTTAAAACAATGATTTACAAAGTGCGGAATGTTTCCATCGCTACTGGTTGTGTTCATTTTTTAGAAACATTATTTGGATCTCTCATACTCGGGGATGTTTAGATTTTAATGTGGCCATGGTTATACTCTTCTTGAATCATGCTCCTTCCCGGAGTGTCACACACTGTTGACATGGCGTCTTGCCTTTCGCCCTGGCAAAGTTTTTGCCATCTTTTTTCTGTTGCCTCTCGGCAAGTGTGAAGCGCTTTGGTGTTTACACTGCGTCGACTTGCTAAATGCCAGTCTCGCTCGGCGCTCTGCGGGGGTCATTCAACCAAAGAGAAAACGGACGCGATTCCGCATAACTGCGATGGGGCGGTGGGAAACAGGTTCCGAGCCGGTCGGGGCTGGTGGCATTGTTTGTGTTCGGCAAACTCGGCAACGGGTCCATCAGTCTTCAGCTAAAATCTCCATGTCATAATTTTGGTTTATTAGTTAATTACTAATGGGAAATATTTAAAACGATTTTTCCGACCTGAAAAAAGGGCATCAAAATGGTAGTCATAACTTTCTGTGTTCGAATAGCCGAATGAGTCTGAGTTCGAATCCCATCTCGGGCATGTATGTTTGTGTGCGTGTGTGTGTGTTGTGACATGGTGGGGCCATGCCAACCAGTATGTATCATCTGTCAAACGTCTTCCTTCAATTCCTGGCCGGCCTCGATGACGCAGGAGTTTGGGTTTGTAGCTTTGAGCTCAGAATGCGCTACATCTAGTCTGTGGGAACGACTCTCTCTTTAGGCACAGATATAATGGTGTATCATATTGTGCGTTCCTCCCTCAATGTGTATCACTCTTAAACCCCAATATTTCCCTTAATTCCTTTCTCTTCCCCGGTACTTGTATGAGTGTGAGTGTTTGTCATGTAAGGGCCTAAGGTCGTGCACTGGAAAACGGTATTTAGGTGCGGCATGGCAGGTTGCGAGCCGCATATGTACGATGTAGGGGAAACGGGTGCATATTATGGTAGCCGTGCTTTAAAGAAAACGAAACTAAAAAAAGCTGGTGATGCAACAACATTACATATATTCTCGCATTATTTGTTACTATTGCAATTTTCGAAAATTGAGAGAGTTCAACGAAAATCGTATCTGCTCCATTTTTATAAGTGAACTTTGCACTATCCGAGAAAGAAATTTAAAAAAAATATTGGAACCGATTTTGAGAAAATATTGATTTCAAAGTTAGCCTTTATTACACACAAAACCCCGCGAAAACTACTCATATTTTGAAAAAAGTTGATAAACCCTGCTTTAAAGATCTATTTTTGAAGAACAAATTTTATTACCAAAAAAACCTGTCTTCAATAATGTTATTGTAGGAAGACGCTGAAAAAAGTTTAGCAATTTTTGAAAATACAGAAAATTCAAAGACAATCGGATCTGTGCCATTCTTATAAGAGTACTTACTACTATTCTAGGAAACAATATATAAAGATATATTTGTCGGATTTTTGAGAAAATTTTGACGATCACTTTGGGGCTTCATGTAAAATACCACCAAAAAATGAATAATTTTCGAAGTCATCGAGCTGCAACATCAGTCATATCGATCGGAGAAAATCAATTTTGATTAAAATCCTGGGTCCGTTTTAGCGTTGATCACAGATGAAACGACAGACTTTTTGCTGTAATCCAATTTTTCGGTATTAAGGCCCCACAAAAGGGGATTCTGACTGCACATTGCATTAGAGGAAGTGATTTACTACGTATATGAACAATAATTATCTATTTTTGGCTGTAGGGCATAGGGACCAACAAAACGAGTTTTTTTTTCGCGATATCACCTTTTCTGCTGCAGTATTACAATATCTTATACGACGTTAGTGCAAGCGAGAAAGTTGTAGACTCAGTCGGGGAGGGGGATCTAAGCTGCACAAAAGAAATCTAAGACATAAAAAAGGAATAAATATGTACATTAAATGACGCATGTTAAAACTTCATCCTCTTCATAGTGAGAGTTTGAATCCCGTCCAAAGGTGGATGTTCTCACCATGTCTTCACACAGTCCCATGTATCTAATTACCAACACTTATCCTGATGGCGGCAGGATTTTCGACACTAGCTTTTCAGCTAGGTCGAATTCAGTCGCTGCCTGGATGAGAATTCTAGAGGCCGGCTGCTCTGATCGGTAGTTTTCCGTGGTTTCTCCGATCAACACCAGGCGAATGCCGGAGTAGTACCCTACCAAATGGGCCACGAACCGCGCGCGATCTTTCCTTCCTCTTCCTTGTCGTATCCTCTCCCCTTACACACACACTACACTAACATGCACTAAACTACCACATATTCCGGGAGACCGGTTGGGAGCTTTGAGCTTGTCCTGGCTGGGGCGGTGCCCCGCTGGTGGGAGAGTCCTGGTAAGGGGGAAACCCCACTAGCCGACGTAGGTTGGCGCCGGATCTCCGCCTTCTCCCGCGAAAAAAAACATCCACTACACTGACGGGGCTAATGACCAAAGCAGTTGACGCCCCCGGAAACACGAAAAAAACAAACCAAACCAACACTTATCAGCCACTCGGCAAATAGTTAAGTTTTCGTATCCCGTAGAAAAATGTTTAAAGGGGGCACATCTTTTATCCATCCATCCATCCATCCATCCTTCCATCCATTCATTCCTTCTGTCCTTCCTTCCCATGCCAACAAAAGACCATTTCACTATTTTAACCTCATTTAACGCTGAGAGGCCTGATATTGTCAGTTCAAAAATCGACAGCATATATATTTTTGTACTTTGATTTATCGAATTCTGAAAAGTTCATGAAATTGAAAAAGTCTTTTAGTTTCACTGCGGCAATTTTCAATATTTTCGTAACGTACAAATCTAATTCACTTTTTCAAAAGATCTTGGAAGTGCATAATACCCTGCATTTATTATTTTGGAATTAATTCTATCCATTGTAAACTTATTTTCATTTTGTTGCTGTCGAAATAAAATGACTTGGCGAAATAACAGGAAGTTTTATAACCTCCAATTTGTTACAGCTCAGAATATTCGGCCTTGTTGATGTGTCGTTATGTTCCTTTGTTGAGTTCCTTTGTTGAGTCGTTCTTCTCGACGTTTTCAAAATGTTTTCAAAATTGAATGTAGAAACAAGTGTACACTTCCGGACGAGGTCTGGTACTGAATAATTTCAATGATTTTCAAAAACATCAGGAATGGTGGTTTCACGATTAAATACATTTGGTTTATTAAACAAGGTTGTCACATGTCTGTTAAAATATTGTGGGTGGGGTACGGCCATAAACGCAAACAATAATTAAAATTCAACCACTATGAAAATAATTGTTTCTAATAATCTCACTTCCTAGGGAAAACTGGTGCACAAATATAGAAGTTTTCCCGGTCCAAAGTTTTAATCTATTCTTTACATATTACGGTGATCATGTCTGTTTTAGTACAGGAACATGAGCCGTAACATGAAGTTGTAGAGACTTATCGTTGGTAACATCGCGAAGTTGGACCCATATAATAATAAACACAGTAATGACTTGGACTACCAGAACATTTAGTGGAACAGGGGGGAAATATACAGTTGTTAAAGTTGATATACGGTTTATTCAATCGGCTTCAAGCTTTTTGTAAAAAAAATTTCATCCCGACTAGGACGAAATGTATTCGAGAGGTTTCTATTAGAAAGGAGAACTGTGGTTGAATTCAAACCGAGAAATGAATTTAATTTTTATTTCATAAAATTTACAATGTCAATATTTACAATATTGTGCATTACTACTGGGCAGTAAATTTACTACAACGCGCATCATAACTCCAGGAGTATATAACTATTTTATTATCGATATTGTAATTGAGAGTCGAAAAGTTTTACAGAATATTAAAATGATCCTGAGTCTTTGCAGAGCTGCGAAAATCAACGAAATACATCTGACGTTTTCCAGATTTAAACTGTCGAAAACAGGCCGCTTTCGCTTGAAATAATTGGCGCGCATTTCAGGCTCCAGGTGAATCCGATGCGGCGCACCTACCGCGGTCATCCGCAATAAGTTGGCTTCTCCGGATTTTCGCAGTCGATCGAAAGGGATTTGCCGGCAATCCCCCGGCGCCCGTAACCTCGGCAGAAACAATCGCAGTGAATCTGGCCCGCGGCGGCGGGCGTCACTTGAGTTGCCGCGTGCAGCGCAGGCGCGCCGACGACGGGGGTTTACGCAGCAGCCGCTCGGTTCTGCGCGGAGCGGGTCCTGCGATGCGGACGCGTGTTTGGACGGCGAGCGGCGGCGATGGAGGCGGCGGGGGCGCTGGCCTCGTCGTGCGTCTGCCTGCGTCCGCGCCGCGCCGCCCTCTCTCTCCGACCTGCTGCTGTTCTCCCGGCCGCGGCCGCCACACCCCCGCCCAGCCCTCTTTCCTCGCCGCTGCCGGCTCCGGTCCGCTCGCCCCGCGCCGCCCGCCGCGCCGCCCGCGCCGCCCCCGCGGCTCCCCGCCTCCTCGCCGCCCCGCGCTCCCGCGCGCCGTGCACGCCGCCCGCGCCCGTCTCCTGCCCGCCGCCGCACGACCGGCCGACACCCGCACCGCCGCCGCGGCTACAGCCGCCGCCGCCGCCGCCCCACGCCCCGCAACCCGCACCCCCACGCCTCGCGCCTCGCCACGCCACGCCACGCCAGCCACCGCGCCGCCGCCGCTCGCAGATCGATAGCACGCGTCGCGTCCCAGGCGCTGCGTGGCGCGGCGCGCGGCGTGGCGAGGCACGGTGCGGGGCGGGCTGGGGCGGGGCGAGGCGCTGCCGGGCGGGCGCGCCGCCGCCTGCCACAGCGCAGCGCCGTGCTGCGCCGCCGGTCGGCGCGATGCGTCGCGTCGGACGGGACAGCTCCGCAGGGCTCGCGCCGTGCCGCGACCACACCACCCAGCGCCGAACCCGGAGAACGTTCAGTTTGCCCTCTCCCATAGGCGTGCTCGGTCTAAAATATGAATGGCTTCGGCAGTGTAACGGTTAGCGTATCGGGCTGATAAATCTAAATTCGCTGTTTCAAATCTGATCGATTCCCAGGATTTTTAAGGGCGAAAAAATCCTTCGTACGCCTTGCTTCGAAGGGGAGGTTGATCCGGCAGACCCATGTTGTAGATTTACTCCATGTAAAAGATCCTCAAACCGAAGTGAAGTCTCTGAGCAAAATTGAATCCGTCTGTTTCGTCGTCCGAGCGATACCTGCTTTCTCTACTAGACGGTGCAAGGAGCGTAACGAAATTTGCGTGGTCTGACGGAAGAACAGGCCTCATGGCCTGAGCCTCGCCACGGAGAAGAAGGCATCATTGAATTGGATTGAAAATAATTGTTTGTTTTCTTGGTCACTTTCCCATTAAACTTTTTATTTACAATACTTATGACATTTTCGTAGTTCACCAGGGATTGGGCATATTTATGTAAATAAAAATGCTTTACTGCGTACAGTTGCGGAGCTCCGTTGAGAATTTTCAGCAGGCCACGTCATCCCTCTCTCCCCGTGCGCGAATGTTTTCTCTGCACAATTTAATATATTTTTTATTGATGAAGTTTAAGTGTAAGTTAGGTGGAAGAGCAGACTTTATGGCCTGAACCTGGGCACGAATTTTTTAAAAATGTAATTAGTAATCGGAAAATTTGCTGATTTCTGGAACCTTTTCTGCACCCTTTGTTATGAATACTGGTGGAAACGAGCGTTTTTCGTAATAATTGAGAATAAAATATTCACTCTCGTGAGATACAAAAAATTGCTTAGGCAAATCAGCTGTAGATTTTAATTACCATCCCTGGTGCCTTTTGTGAAGGAATCAACTTACTGCTGCAAGAACATGAACGATTATGAACCTATATCCGATTATAAACCTATTCGATTATGAACCTAAACGATTATGAACCTATATTCCCCCGTGAGTGAAGTTACAATTACATTCAGACGGCCATCTCAACATTCACTGAAAGGATCAGGGAAACTGGCTGCCAAACCTGATGGTGATAGGGATCATTTGTTCCAGTAGCTGAGATACAATATTTTTCAATGGCATATTGAATTTTGTAGAATTATACTGCGCAAGTGGTAACGAATACATTTAATAATTTTTTAATTGTTAAAATCACTATTACTTTCTTTTTTGACGAATGGTGTAGTCGCTAATTTATAGAAACAGCTATGCAGCAGAAAAAGTTGTTACTTGGCACTTGTGTCACGATTTTCAATGTCATCTGGCAATGTGTTGTAAAACAATTTTCGTATATGCATTGTGTTTGAATTGTTTGGTAGTGAGCTGTTGATACTGCCACCTGATGAATATGATTATTTTGTCGAGTTCTTACAGTTATAGATACATTCGTACCTCTATATGCTGAAAATATATCTCCGCTCCTAAGAAGTCATTTTTGAGATTCATTCAGGATATGAAAGTACATTTATACTTAAATTCACTTTCTCAAAGTCTATAAAACATGACCGGATACGAGGACATTTTGCCTTTATAAAATCGTTTTAAAATAATACAAAATAATTGTGAAATTAATTTTTATATTTTTATTTTGCAGCGTTTAGAGACACAACTTTTACTCCTGTCATGAAGTCTTCAGAAATGTACAATTAATCCATAGTGCACGATATTCTTTCCATTTCTGTTAAAAATATATACTAAACAATTATATTTTTACTATAAGCAATACGCTGCAAAATCAATCAATCTATCAATAATATACTATAAGCAAATGATTTACTTGTTATCAGTTAAAATTCTTAACATTATATGTATTATGTGTCAATACATAAGCAACTGGCCAGATGTTGAGAGTAAACCCAGATTTCCGAAACGTCTCCAAATAAAAATACAAAAATTATCATGGTAACTGTATAACATGGTATCATGGTAAGGTAATAGATTTTAAAACGTTTGTGTTAAGAAAAGTGAATTTGCATTATGTAAATGTTAACATTTACAAATTTCTGATTCTGTTAAGGACATCTTAATAAATATATAAATCTTATAAATCTCATCTTCGCTCATAAATCTTTGATCCAGGTGAATAAGCTGATAAGTCATAAACACTTAATTTTAAAGGAGAGCGAAAAACAACGTTTAAATGAATTAAACCAGGGATTAATGATTTTCAAACTAAGGTTATATTCAAACAAAACTATTTTTGTGTACGTTTTAATTGAATATCATTAATCCCTTATTTATGGCATTAGTTTCAGGTTGTTTTTTGTTCTCTTGTAATTTTTTTTTTACTTATCAGCTTATTCACTGGGGTCAAAGAAATGACAGCCATATGTTTTTACATTTTCTGTTATATTTTTACCAATCTATTCATCCTGCGTGACTGGCCTCCTAAATGTCATCAGCACGGCTTTGGATATTTACGTCCTTTTTATGCTGCTTCCATAGTCTTGTGTAATTATTGATATTAGAGGAGTAGCTTGCAGTGATAGTCAGGCTAAGCGGAACTATACTTGTAGGTTGCAAATATACATAAAACATGGAAGTGTGTCAAGGGCAATACTTGCAAACTGTCACTTCTGTAATCAAGTGAAATTTTAGTCAGGGACGTTCTCTCTGAGCAACAAAAGTGAAATATGGCTGGTAGCGATAATCCGACTAATAAAGCTCGTTCAACTGGTTCTCCCTGTCTTCTAGTGTCACAAACTTGTCTAGAACCAGGCATAACGCCAACACAACGCATCGGAGAAGAGTATCATTGCAGCAGAAAAAATCTTTTTTTTTTCCTCCGTGGGGGTGATGGGTGATCAGCCCATCCCTCAAGCCTCTGGATGGGGAAATTGATTACTCCAAAATGATCAGGAGTGAAATATGTTCTTCAAAATCAGATCCTCTATTAGTCATGTATATATTTTTAATAGTAGTTTTTGACTCATTCTGAAGGATGTCAGTCATACTGAACTTGAAATAACTTGTTATAATTTATTGTGGCAGAAAAGTGAACAATTACATTATCGTAACAATCACATCCAAAAATTGAAACTGGAATAATTATTTTATATGAAGGAAAGTTTTTGTTCTCAGAACCAACATCTCCTTAGAATTCAATTACACACTACTTACACAATTATTTCTTGGGAACGCTGGTGCTCCTAAGAGAAAGTAATTTCTCATATCAACCTCTAAACTTAATAATAACGATTACGCAATTTCGACATGTTGTGACACTGTAAAACGTACATCATTTGTAATACTGAAATATTAGACTACTTAATTTTCAATATATTTAGTATATTTAAATTTTATCTGCAATCTGTAAATAAATACTTTAGATGTATCCATTATTTATAATTTAATTTTCTATCTTATGCTGTATTTATTTATAATTTTGTTGTATCTTTCTGTATCTTGTAGACTGACGATGACGGAAAAGCCGTCGAAAGCCGGCTATCTTAATAAAGCAAATATGTTGACAAAGATGACCTCTTTTATTTCTTCTTATATTTAGAGACGTTTCACTACCGTTACAAATGATACGGGAAAGACTGTTCTACATTATTTCACCAGTAGAGTGAAAATAATTTTACCATTTACATTGAAAAAACCTCTTTGAATTTGATTTTCACTGTGCGCTATATGCGGTTTCAAAGAATGTAAGTTAAGCTTTACCAGTCGATTTTTTTAATTCGCCTGTCGCTGTTGTATTTTCAGGCGACGAGCCCACCTGCGAATAGGGTTTAATTAAAATCGTTCAAGCTGCTTCCCAGAAATTTTCTAAAATGACTTTTAATCTTGGTTCTCGGTATTTTTAATACCGCGCGAGTTCTGATGGAGACGTGGAAGACTTGACAACTTTTTTTCTCCGAAAAGCTCAAAAGCCACGTCAAGGCGTTCTTTGAACGAAGCGCGATCTTGTTTGAAAAAAGAAGGCATTCCCTGTTACTCGGCTTCGCCGTATATTAACGAGATATAATGTAAACAGTAAAATTAGCTTTAATTCGACAGCCCATTTCCTGTTTTGTGTACGACAAACAGAGTATTTCTGAAGCTCGGAAAGAAACTTTAAATCGCATTATTGACTTAAAGGGTTTTTGTGGTTGTGTTTTAATCAAACATAATGTGAAAATACAGCTAAAATTTATATTTATTTCATACAAGAGCGAAAAAATGCAAAACACAATTATACAAGGATATAAGACGCGATATATTTTTACATGCCATGCAAAACATACAGTTTTATAACGCTGCGTTTGAAAAATGAAAAGTTTAGATCCAGTTAAATAGAAAACGTATTAGCATCGGGAAACGAACTACTGATTTAATTTAATTGTATTGTTGACAAAATTACTACCATGTACTTGTCCCAACGCTCTCCTAACTGCCACAAAGACAGACAAAAAAGTGCGAAGATACTGAAGTTATATTTATGTCCACAAGCAAAACAGGAATCCTGTTCAGTGCATTAAGGGAAATTGGACAGAAAACCAAATATTAAGACATCGAAATGGTTAGTTTTGGGAGACCTGGAAGTTGGACAGAAGAGCCGCAAAAACGTCTTTCTTGTTTCGTACAAGAGAGGATTCTGAAACGTAAAGTATTAAGACTTAGCACACATTGGCGATAGAAGCTGATTTCCAACATTGATCATTTTAGGAAGTTATGATATGTTACCTGTTCTGGAAGCATTTACATTCGCTCAACGCCCTTGTAATCTGTTGCCAAATGCCTGTCTTTGGCCTGCTCGCGCAAAGAATACTCATTGTCAAGAAAATTTAATACGCATCCACCGTCTATAAATAGGAGCGTCGAGGTATACGAGAAAATCTTTTGTTTCTACACGACGCGTACGCATCGGCTAGGCAGCAGATTCGACACAATGCTGATAAGTCATAGCATGTGAGATTTGTAACGATGCTGCTAAGTCATAGCTTGAAAAGTTGACAGATTTCTCGGAATAGCGGCAATGCTATTTGCTCCTAGTGAATAATATTTCATGGTTCAGCCGGTCCGGATAGGTCCGGGTAGGCCCTGCGCTCTCATGGCCACCTTTGAAGTAGTTGGAGTGTGCATTCTAAGGAAATTGATTTTTCTCTCGGTAATATAGTCGCCGGTTTTTAAGGAAAAAATAAACTAATTCTCAAACATCTACATCTCAAACTACATCTCAAACGGGGGGAGTTTGAAATGTGCGTCCTTTGCTGTTAATTCATCCCGAAGCAGGGTTATAATTGTTTCCATTCCAGATTAGGCGCCAAAATTGAATTATTTTAGGTGCCTATATGTAAAGACCAGATTTAAATGGGGATCATTAACTCAGAAGCTGAAGTTCAGTACTTGTTACAAACAGTTAGTAGGTTAGAATTATTCAGTACAAATGGAAACTAGTGCATTATCATGGTTTATATAATTTCTCATGACTGATGATACGACTAATTTCTCTTACTCAGTTCATCAATGGGAGCTGGGAAGCTAAGGTCGCAAAGGCATGCGTTAGGCTATCGGCTTAGGTGGCTCAGGACATCAATTGATGTCTCTGCAGTGTCTCTGACTGAGGAGACCTGGGGTTCAAGTCCCGACGGTGGGAGGGTTTTCGACACTAGCTACATAGCTAGGTCGACTTCAGGCGTTATATGGAAGTCGCTGTCTTCTTTTCTTACCATCACCCCTTACATACGCACACACACTCACATGCACTACTCAACCATACTCGTTGGGAGATCAGTCCGGAGGCTAGAGCTAGCCGCGAGAGGGGCGGTGCCCCACTGGTGGGAGATACCTGGTTGGGAAAACCCGCACGCCCACGCATAGGTCGGCGCTAGATCTCGTCATTCACATTGGGAAGATTACGGCCCCTAAAAACATGCATTATACGTACGGAAATTATCACATTGGCGGTTAACTTGCTCCAAATCTCAAATCAATCAAACGAGCATGGATGTAGCTTGCTGTATAGTGGCATGGTTGGGTGGCCTTCTATACCACCAGGTGATAAAAGAACCATTATTCGAGGACATTTGGAAAGTGGTACAATTTTGCGGCAAGAAAGTTGTTCATTATCCGATTATTTTGATAAAGCGTTTTGTAATGAAATTTTCCTGACTCCACTATCACCGACTTATCACCATGTAACTATTGCTCACGAGGAATCAAGGAGTATTTTATTAAAATATCGATACTTAGTGTTCGCTAACCTGTTATAGATCTCATATGTAAATGTATGTCAATGTGCCTTTACTTGTAGCACCAGCCACGACGTCATCTAGCTGAGAAATAAACTACAATCAGAAATCCACGTAGCTAAGTTTCCATGTAAGAATATATTGAGTTAGGTTTTGATACATTCAAAACGCACTTCATATTTTCTTCGGACGCACTTTTCATTTTATTCAAAATGCACTTTTATTCGGAATTATTTCCATTAATTGTAATTGAACGACCTGTTGAAGAGTTTTTGACGGTACTTCCACTCATTTCGGGAAAGAATGGGAGAAGCACTTCCACATTATCTTGCATTTCAAGATCCATTACATTGATAGAACCCGACATTCTCGTCACGAGTAAAGAAAACTCAAGAAGAACGATTAAGAAGTATGTGGCAATGCTAACAAAACCAATGATCGATTGATAATCACACTAGATCTTGTTGAGTGTAACTAACATATTGGCTTTTAAAACTTTATTTTGGCAAAATTAGTGCACACATTACTGAAGACACATAACCTCAAACTACTACAGCCAGGGCTTGATTTCTGGCGAACACGACAAAACGGCGAATGGTATTATTTAATTACAGAAATCTGAATGGTACTATTTAATTACAGGAAAACATGCTTTAAAAAGGGTCTTGAATAAAATATTGTTCATCACACGGCAAAAGGCCCTTTTCATGACTCCTCAGGATTCCCTACCTTGGCCTACCCGCCTCAGCGGGTGAACTCTCCTGTCTCGAGTCAGTCATGAAAAGGTCGACCTCTTTGCTCTGCGATGTAAAAATACTATTCCTTCCAGCCTCTTCCTCCGCCCTGGTTCGGAATTGCTAGGGAGATTTGCTCTGCCTACGGACCGAGGGAGAAATGTCGAAGGGTATTCAGACCTCGCGCCATTGTTCGCCACATTTCCTCCCAACTCCTCTGGTCTGGTCACAGGCATCTGCTGTGTTCAGAGACGTTATGGCTCTCATGGAATCAGATGTGTAAAGGTGTAGGACGCTGATGCATAAGGATGTCAAAGGGCAATACGAGAACTGAGTCACTGCAGCGCCTTTGACCGGGAGGTCCTAGGTTCGAGTCCTGACGGCGGTAGGATTTTCCACACTAGCTTTTTAGCTACGTCGAATTCAGTCGCTGTCTGGAGAATAATTCTAGCGGCCGACTGCTCTGATCGGTAGTTTTCCGTGGTTTCTTAGTCCCATTAGACCGGTAAGTATAGTGCGTGTGTTTACCGCGTGAGGTGGCGGCGATCTTCCCCCGCTGGATGCTGAGATCCGATGCCGAACTACCTGTCGTCTAGTGGGGTTTTCAACTACCAGATATCTCTCACCAATGGGGCAACGCCCCAGTCGGAACAACCTCTAAGTTCCCGGCCGGTCTCCCGGGATATGTAGTAATGTAGTGCATGTAAGTGTAAATAAGGGTTAAGATACGACAAGGAAGAGGAAGGAAAGTGCGCGCACGGTTTGTGGCCGTTTGTTAGAGTACTTTTCCGTTATTCGCCTGGTATTAATCGCAGAAACAACGTAAAACTGCTGATCACAGTAGCCGTCCGCTGCTAGAATTCTTCGCTAGGCAGTGGCTGAGTTCGACCTAGCTGTCTACCTATTATCCACAAATCCTGCCACCGTCGTGACTTGAACCTAGGTCCTCCGGTCAGAGTCACTGCAGTGACATCAGTTCATGCTTTGAGCCACCTCTCCCGGTGTGACAGAGATGTAAGGATAAGTAGTGACAGTGATGGAAGAGATCCGATAACCGAGGAGGATTCCGTTCCGATAAAAGTATTAGGAGCAATGTAGCACAGAGTGCAGGATGGCAAAGATATGTTGAGGCAGACAAGTTGCAAAGAAGTCCGAAACTGCTAAAAAGCTCTGCGATTAAGAATCACATACCCAATCTAATCCACCAACTAATATTATTCATCTGGAATTGAAATTTTGAAAATTGTACTTCTCTCCAAAGTTTGGAAGTAATAATACGAGAGACAGGCACACCTAAAAATCTATTGACTCCCGGTAAAATCGAGATGTGAAGAATGTAAGTGTGAGATATGTGCGTCGTCGCATTGTCTTCTTGTGCGTCTTCGCACTGTCTCCTGCATGCCCGCACAACTGAAATGCACGTCGAGAAGCGGCGAGCGCTCGGTGAGCCCAGAAATTCGCCCGCGAGCGGCATTGTGTCATGGAGGGGATGTGCGCCGATGAAGACATTACAACCTTCGATCACGCACTCGAGGTAAACATGGAGTAAATATATAGCAACTACAGTCAGATGCAGCATAAAAACATTTATGTAAGTACTTGCAAATGATAAACATACTGCACCATAATGGGTGAATGGCTGGAGGGTATTGCAGGAAAACTGCTTTGGAGGGCATCACATATCAGGGACAACGTGCTCTTTCTTTTACTTTCCGGCCTTCGTAGATGTAGGAAGCGTTAGTTTGGCAAACATGCAAGACGGTGCCCGAATTCAAGTATAATAGGTTTGCAATGTAAGGGGGTTGGTTATTTTAAACCGTGCATAGTGATAATGAATTTCTCCCAATCCCTTTCCTGTGGACTTCGTAAAACTCGGATCACGATTTGCAGTGTGAAGGTGCATATTTTCAGACGGACATTAAAAACGTCTTGCAAAAACTTGATTGGTACTTCAAGAATATTCGAAAATGTTTGTTTTTAGAAGTTATTCTTTTATTTGGATTTGAAATTTTAAAAGAATTAAAAAAAGTATGACATATTTTAATTTAAAAAACTAAGAATCATAAATACGTAAAAATAACCTTTTTTTCTTAGTGGCAGGACGCAATGGAAAATTATTTTTGGGTCGAACCGTCCAAACATTTTACTTTATTTCGCTCTTTTTACTTCGTTCCTCGGCTAGGTTCTGTTCTTACGATGAACAATGGTTGAATAACTATTCTCCATTTAAAACAGGGCGAATTGACTCTGGTCAACTGGGACGCGGTTATTCGAACAGGAGATTGAATTTCAAATATTAAGTCGTAACGAAGTACCCGATTGGACTGGTGCATTCCAGCTGATCACACGTCAGTTCGACCTCTCTTTTAATTGCAATATAATTATATTTTAATCGTCAATTGATGTTAAAAGGTTTTAAATCATTTAATAAATGACTCTGTGAAATACCAATGCATTTGTTGCGCTCAGGGTTATTTCTTATCTCTGGGAAGTTTCAATCGGCCCGCGGAGCGCGAGACGAGTACGCCAAACCGTTCTGAAGGTCACTCGCGTGCCCTTTCGTCTGAGGGCCCCGCCTACTCCCTCTTCGCTGCCCTCTCCATCTGAAGCATCCCTCTCCCCGCGATATTTCCCCTCCAATCCCGCGAATGGAGGCGCTCCCTCTCGCCAGAGGCCAGTTGGGCCAGCCTGCTCTACAACATGACGTGTACGTGACGTAATTCGCTATCATCATGATTATGTAATAATCATATCATGATCATATCATGATCATATCATGATTATGTAATATTCATGAATATCCATACTCATATGTACCCGTATCATATTGCCCATAACTTTAAGTGAGATTAATTATTAAGTGCATTTAGACATTATTTTCAGAAAATGGTTTGTATAATGAAGGATTTCTTGTAACTAATTAGTGTTTGATCAATAGCCAAAGTTAAATTCGTGTATGTGTCCGTTGATTTTTGCTTATATTTATTTGAGTGTCCATGTCCGTTTCAAACATTATTTACATTTGTTCCGAAGAGGAATTGATCAGTAACTACTTTAAGATTCATACAAGTAATCATTTATTGCAAATAACATTTATTTATTGCATATAACATTTACGAATATCGTCTGCAAATCTGTGTATGTGTTTTACGTAAATTTCATTGTAAAGTGTATTTAAATGTTATTTTAACCAAATAATTGGACGAAAGTAAAGGTTTTATATTATTTTATTAAATACCACTTCAGTGGAAGATATGCTACCATTGTTTATTTGTGTGTGTGTGTGGAGTTGATCCATAAGTAAATAATAAATTTTTGTGCCTGGCAAGAAAATGGAACAAACTCCTAATTAAATAGACTAGTTCATTAAACACTAAAATATTGTCCTTTGTAAATATTAACATTTACAATTCAATATCCACTTTAATATTCTGACCAGTATTGTTTGACAATAACTGAAAGTATTTAATCTTTGGATTAGCACCACAGAAAACAACTCTGGTCCTTCGGTGTGACCAATGTTTTGTATGTCACTCACTGTATTCTCGAATCAGGTTTATCCGCGATAGGCATGCCAGATAAGCATGTGGGGTCCCCACTTGAGCCATTGCTACAGATATATTCCACGCTCTGGACGCCGCAAACTGCAAGAGAATTGTAGCAGTCCGTTGCTCTGAACGGTCGTTTCTGTCGCTTCTGTGATCTCTTCCAGGTGGATGCCACAGCAGTACGTTAATCAACACCCTACAGACCGCGACTGATCCTTCCCTTTCAATCTTGTTTCCACTCCCATTCATAAAGGCATCCATCATCCCCAGAGACCTCTCACCCATCTGGATCTAGAAAATCTCGAGGAATAGTTTCATGTTCTGTTCCACTTTAAATAAGAGGGCGTTCGTAAGGTATAGGGTTAACAAACAGTCCTCGGAATGATATTAGGTGTTTGTCCTAATGTTGGATAATAACGTGGATGCCGATGTTACAACGCATTAAAACGAATCACATAAATACATACATGATTTTTGCATGCACTTGCTCACGTTCATGCATTTGTTTGAAGTTTCATGCACATGCTCACATTGCACACACGTGATCACGTGATTACATACATGATTACACTTTTGAAAGATTCAAAAATTCAAATTTTAACAAAATGATACCTGCGCCACATTTAGGGGTTCTTTCTGCTATCCAGAAGCAACATTTAAGAAATATTTGAAGCCGTTTTTGAGAAAAATAATTAAAAATTGCCCGTAGTTGAAACTCAAATTATGCAAAAACTACTCTTAAAAAAAAACAAAAAAAACAACAACTGTACATGACATTCGCTCAGAATGGGATCGGTAGCATTGAATGAGATCGGTAGCATTTTTTACCGTCCTTTGCTGCTGACAAGGGAAAAAGTTAAAGAAAAATTTGGAGCCGTTTTTGTGAAAAGCATTGCTTTAAAATTGCCTATTTTTCACGCAAAATTACGCGAAAACTACTCACATCTTCGAAACAAAGAGAGATGTAGATTATTTTACGTTGTTAGAAAAACTGGAGATAACACTAAACAAAGTCAGCAATCGCTCTTTAAATTCCTTGTTGTATGTAGACATTTTAAAATTGATTTCGTACTCGAATCTTCCGAGAAAGAGCAGTTTCTCAATTTAATTCATTTCTTCAGTTTAGATATTACAACAAATTTATCTACGTGGATCACACTAAATTCAAAGAAGGAGATCGATCAAATAATAATTTAAAAAACACTATTAATTATGAAATTGCAAATTTGACGTTAAGATTACAACATTTTTAGGTCTCTCAATTCTGTCAAACCTCAAATGGAACGTACTTTAAATGAATTGAACACAAAATTAAGTTCATTAAGTTGAAGGTAAGCGTTCAGAATTTTTTCAAATTCAGTCAGCCTTCATACTGCTCGTTGGGTATTCTTGGTGAATGTTCATTCCCGCCTGAGATATGGCATAATATTCTGGAAAAATACATCTTATAACTCCTAGACTTTTAGATTACAAAAAAGAATTGTACGAATAATCAAATCCCACCCACGTGATTCTGGTTAGCCTCTTTACATTAATCTAGGAATTTTACAATTACCTTGTTTCTTGACTTACGAATCAGTGTTTTTTTTGTCAAAAATTACTTAAGGGAATATTTTCAGCAAACGCCGATGTCTATAACTATAACACTCGACGTAGTACTCATATTCATCAGGTATCAACAGCACTCTAAAGAAAATTATCAATTTTCTGCATAACTGTTTCTATACATTTAGAGACTATACCGAGCATTAAAAAGGACATTAACATTAATTTTCACAATGATAGTTGATGTACATTATGTATCATAAGGATCTCTAATGTTATGTATCATAAGGACTCTTATGGTCCATAACTCGCATCTCAATCAGGCTTTTCGTCCAGTTTCCCTGACCCCTTCAGCAAATTCTTGTTTTACTTCTGGACATAAATGTAAATTCATTATCTGTGCACCATTTCTAGAGTTCAATAGGAAATATAGTGATTAAAGTTATCGTTCTCCATGTTGTCGTGGCAGAAGTATATGCCTTCACGAAGGACATGAAGAAAAAGTACGCGAATCTATAGCTCACTTGCCATTGGAAACAATGTATTACAACGAATATTTTACACGCGAATATTTTGTTAATTATTCTTGCCAAAAACACTCATTTTCTCCTGTAATCAGAATTCCACTTATATACTTTAGGTTAGGGATCCCAGAATTAAGAAAACGTGCACAGAGTACACTTCTCGTAGGACATTTTTTAACTATTTTGACGTAAAATAAAATAAAATAAGGAAATATTGTGTGACCTTATTTCAACATCGGTCTTTGCATCGGATTTTATTGAGGGGAAAAATAATATCTTCAACATGGTAGTTGTAGGGTGCTGCCAAAAAATGTTTAACTTTTGCAACTTTCGAAAATTCACAGATTTCAAAGAAAGTCAGATCTGCGCAATTTGTAACCGTTCTTTACGCTATCCAAAGAGAAAGCATGCGGAGCTTTTCATGATATAATTTTGAATATCTTACCGCTTCATGAAAAGTAATCCTTAAGCCGTGCATTTTCATTGTAGTTGTATTTAGCCGTCTCTCTCTCACTCTCTCTGTCACTCTCTGTCTCGCTCTGTCTCTCTCTGTATCTCTGTCTCTCTTTGTATCTCTCTGTGTCTCTCTCTCTGTCTCTCTGTCCCTCTCTGTCTCTCTGTCTCTCTCTGTCTCTCTCTGTCTCCCTCTCTCGCTCTCTAAGTAGACACTACGTTCAAGTAAACATTTCAACCATAAGGTCAATAATTTAAAACACAATTATTAGGAGAAAAAAACCTCGGGTAAAAACTCAATTTGTGCCTCATGAAAGGAATATCTCAGAAATCCCACTTTCATCTGTTGTGACTCAATTGATTATGCAGGCAGAAAGTTTTTACAACCGGAGAAAAGCTCTAGTGTCACGCAAACAGTAAATTTCATAGTGTCATCATGTTTTAGAACCGAGATACATACGCCAGGTTTGTAATTTGTCGACTCTACTTTTCTGCGTCTTTGTTTCATAGCATGCATGACTTGGTCAAGTTCGTGCGGCTTATGACGTTTGGTAGAAAATTAGATTCTTTACACATAGCTCATTTGTTTTGCTGCGTCGTAAAGGATTTTAATACATGTGCAACAGGGATTCATATTTATAATGACTGATGCAACATTGAACGGTTTTTCTTTTTCCAATTTTCGAATAAATATCGCAATGGTCTGTCGAGTAAACTTTGATATTTTAATTACCATCTTCATTACTAATCTGCATTCATATCCATTTCCAGTATTTCCCATCTTTTCAAATATATGAGCATTCATTAAATTCAGAAATCTGAATTACAATATTTCAGGGGGTACGTATACAAAAATATAGTAGGACATTTTTCATTTGTGTTGCCAGAATGTTTTGTGACAGTTATTTCTTTGATATTGATGCAATCTTTGTTTTCTTTTTGCTTTTCTTTCCTCAACTGGTTCATATGCTTTGTGGATTCGTGATGCAACAAACTCTCAAAGAAAAGGATATGACCGACTAAAATGGTAAAGTTTCTCGAAATATTTTTTGTTATTTTTATGACTAACTTCAGATATAAAGTTTACAGAATAATCTTACACACATTTTTAGGCCTGTGTCATATACATCCCAATTTAAAATGTGTCTGGGGTATCACCTGAAAAAAAAAGGCATTGTACACTCGAAGATTAGGTATCAGAAGGAGGCGAATTGTGTATGTGGTAGTATTTAAGCTATTACATCATCAACTCCAGTCCTACGCAGTCTCCTACCAAAAATCCATCCTTTTCACCTACCTTACGTTATTCACCCCCACCCCCATTTCGAAACCTCTTACCTCCTCCTCTGAACCTACTCCCGTTTCTCCCATTTCCACTACCAATTCATCGACACCTGATTTCCTCACAACCTGTCACTGCCAGGTCACATTACAACTTTCGATCACGCACTCGAGGTAAACATGGAATAAATATATAGCAACTACAGTCAGATGCAAAAGAAAAACATTTGTGTAGGTACTTGCAAAAGATAAACATACTGCACCATAATGTTCAATCCTTTTCAAATAAAATAGTGTTTATCGATGCAGCTCTACAGAGCGATTTAAATTAAATGGATGTTCTTTGCTTTACAGAACATTGGCTATCTCCAAATGAACTTAGCATTTTCCAAATTCCAAACTTTTATCTCGGAGGCTTTTATTGCACAGAGAGAGAATCGCATAAAGGTCCTACGTATGGGGGTTCTCGTTTACGTTAGAAATAATATTGATTCTATCTCCTTGGCGGAATTAAATGTGTATTCCGTTGAAAATGTTTTTGAAATTTCTGTTGTACATCTTATTTCGCTAAAAGTGATACTGCTTTGCATCTACAGGCCTCCAACAAAGAGAGCTGCAGATTATATTTTGTTCTTAAAAAACTGGAGATAACACTTAACAAAGTCAGCAATCGCTCTTTTGAATCCATTGTTGTATGCGGAGATTTTAACATTGATTTTCTGGTCGAATCTTGCAAGAAAGAAAAGTTTCTCAATTTCATTAATTCCTTCAATTTAGACATTACAATTGATGTACCTACACGGATCACACAAAATTTGATGAAGGCAATTGATCAAATTATAATTAACAAAACTACTACTCGATATAAAATTGAAACAAAAGATGGAGGATACAGTGACCACGATGCACAAATTCTTACCACTATAAAAAATGCGAACACTGGCACAATAAATAATACACGTAAGACTAGATTGTTTACTAAAAGTAAAATAAAATTATTCATTAATTACTTGATGCATGAGTCATGGGAAGCGGTTTATAATACTGTTGATATAAACGACAAATATAATTATCTTTTTTCAAGCTTTCATTTCATTTTAACACTTGCTTTCCTCTTCAAAAACGAAAAATAAATATTTAACGGAAAAGCAATTCTTGGATAACACAAGGGATTAGGACGTCTTGTAAGAATAAGCGAATTCTTTCTTTCATTTCTAAATGTCATGACGTATCTCAAGATTTCCTCATCTACTTTAAAAAATACCAATCATTGTTTAGAAAAGTCATAAGGCAGGCAAAAATCATGAAAAATGATCAGGATATTTTGACCTCAAATAACAAAACGAAAGCAATGTGGAATATAATAAAAAATACAACCAAATAAACTAGAAACCTTGTAGAGAATATTGTTTTAAAATATAACGATATAAATGTGGACGATCCGGCAACAGTGGCTAGCCTCTTTAACCAATACTTTTCGAGAATTGCTGCCGATCTCACAAAGGGTCTTCAGCCACAAAATTCAGTATCAGACATTTCCCTAAAAATTTTAGACACGATGTTCGCTTCTTAAACGTCTTCCTATGAAAATCTCAAAATTAATCGGTAAAATAAAAAATTAATATTTGCCCGGTTTAGATGAATTCCCGGATTCGTTGTTAAAGACCTGTGCGTTTGCCATGATACACCCGTTAACTCACATATTTAATGCATCCTTATGCACCGGAACGTTTCTAGATATTTTCAAAACAGCTAAAATTAAGTCGCTCTTAAAAAAAGGCAACCTAAATGAAATTCAAAATTATCGGCCCATTTCTCTTCTATCAGTTTTTCAAAAATATTAGAGAGACTTTTTACGTACGAATGGAAACCTTTCTCAGTATACACGACGCGCTTTCAGATTGCCAACATGGATTTAGAAAATCAAAAATCAACGGAAACAGCCATATTTTCTTTTCTTTAAGATGTCGCCTCATCATTTGATCAAAACGAGGCATCAAAACGAGGCAAAATTACCTTAATATGGAATCCGTGGTATTGCTCTAGATTGGTTATGTTCGTACCTTAAACAACGATCTCAGAGAGTGGAAATACCTTACTGGGTTGATGGAACATTACATTACCTTTCCGACTCATTCCTGCCCATTGCACGTGGAGTTCCTCAAGGATCGATTTTAGACGCGGTTCGTAACCCATTTTGGGAGTACAGCTCTGACATTCGCCTGGCATTGATCGAAGAAACCACGGAAACCGATAAAATAACTCGGCCACTACATTGAGATAGCATCGAAATAAGCCTTCTTTGGAACTAGAAACTTGGATATCTCGCGGTCAACAATAAAGAAGAGATAATCGTGGTACAGTTGAACTGTCTCTAATGACGGCGGGCGTGGGAGGAGGAACGCTTCTTCACGCCCTCCCCTTTTCTAGACAAATGATTACGTAAATGGTTTCCCTTTATCTTCCAGTCGGTGGACGATAGTAATAATGATCGGGTGATTACGCAGAGTGAATGGTTATATGAAATGGAATTTTATAATTGGAATGATTATTCAGATGTGATATGTGGTTGTGAGAGATACGGTTACGATATAGAGCTAGACTAATGTGTCAATCACTAGCTCAGTATCACTGTAGTACATGTTAAAATTAACTTGTGAGTTCTATAAGTCATTTTTATTATGTTAACATAATTATAGAAATAAAATGTTTTATTAGTCTTCCTATGAGCTCTTTTTGATATCTTGCATCAAGTAAATAAAAAAAATAATCGTAAATAAAAAACATCGTAATCATATGAGGAAAACGCTCATGCCTTACGTAGGACTCGAACCCGCAGAATGCGGAATTGCGAAATTAGTTGTAGCAACAAGCTCCTACGTTACCAAGACAAGCAAGACATTAGCAAAATTAATTCATTAAATTTCAGTAACGAGGCAAGTGTACTTATGAATTGAAACGCTAAGGAATCGGAAATAATTACCTCCCTTCACCCTCACCAAAAACCCCACCGCTCGAGAGCACAAACGTTTTGAATGCACACACTAATGCCATTTTTCCAGTCTAGCCGTGGGTAGAGACTAGAAAACCGAACGAACGGTCTGAATGCTAATTCCAGAACGTACTGATCACGTTTGACGTAATCGCGGTTGGTGTTTACGTACTAAGTCGGCACAACGACTGTTGATATAAAAAGTTTTGAAAGAAAAGAACATGATGAAGAACGTACGCAATAGACGTGATTTTCATTCAATACTTATTCATTTTTCTTATTTTTAATGAATTCTCATTATGGAATTTTCATTGTAACAAAATAAGCCTAATTTTGGCGATATGCATTTCGTTTGATTAATGTTTCCAGGTTCGACAACTCCTTATAGTCAGTAGTCCCGTTAGTGTATTGACTGTTTATATCCTGGGAAGTGACAGCGTTCTTCTCCCGCTGGATTGTGAGATCCAGTGCCGACTTACACGTCAGATGTCGGGGAATGTCGCTTCAAAATATATTCAGCGAGGTACCGCCCCTGCCGCTAGAAGCTCTAAGCTCGACATGTGTGTTCCCGACTCTCACTCCACGTACCATCTCATCATTGTAACGTATTGTACGCTCCACTGAAAATGGCGGCGCCAAAGGGATTAGACGCAAGGGCCAGGCAGGATGTAAGAACAATGCGGTATTGGGAGAATTCCGAGAGCTAGGGAAAGGGATGCCCAAAATACGGGACAGCGCATGTTTGCCGCGTGCCGCGTGCAAAATTCTTAGAATCCAGGGAATGGGATGCCCAAAATGCCTGGCAACGCGACTAGCGCAGGCCGTGTGAAAAACCCAGTGACGTTTCAGGTCACGTGGGTGGGGGCTATATAAGAGCGAAGGGAGAGCGCGGGGGTGGGGTTTTTCGAGCTGAGTGGAACCCTCGTGCGAATGCACAAACTTGCGCCCAGGGCGGTGCGGAGCCGAGCGAGGCTCGTACGGCAACCCATGTGTTGGGACGCCGGGGTGGAGATTTTCCACGAGTGACCTACGTCACGGGAGCCACGTGCTGTGTGCATAAGGTTCGCTGAGGAGTGGCGCGGGCCACGAGTCAGATTACTTTTAAGGATCGCTCCTGCGATCAGGGAAGTAAACGTTTTCCAAGAGCTAAAAGTAACTTAAATGTTTATTGTACATATTGTGAATAAACCTGTACATATTTATCATTGAAGCTCGTGTCTGTGTTATTGTGTATTCCCACGACGTCACATCATACACGAAGGCCTTCACTCAATTCTATACTTGCACCACTGCACGTAGACGGAGCCAGACATGGATGGTATAGGTGTGTTTATTGCCACTCATATGATCTCAATGGAAACAACGGCGGACCATAATTATGTTTTTAAACCATTATGATACACTTTGGTGTTTCTAACGTAGTTTGTATTGGGTGTTGTGGACGGATAAAATTATACATAATTTTATGCGTCATGACCGTGTAAAGCATATACACCTCCAGTGCCTTGGTTTTGGCTTTGATTTCGCTGCACTTAAAGTTCGACTACAACACATTCAACAACATTATTCTTCGCAAATTTCACACAAAAAAATTTTTTAAAACCCTTTATAATGAAATATCTTCGACACACATACGTATTCACTAGAACGTTCGCTAACTGGCCAGCTGCAGCCACACTGGCCTCCGCGAAACACTAAGGAACGTTTATCCAGAACAGTCCACGAACTTTACACAAAGAACTCATCAAATGCACGTTTTGAATCAAGAAACCTAATATCAAATGAAGACAAGTCCTCCAAATACCATACACAATGCATTGAATATCGTCAATAATTGACTGAACTTCTGTACTTTCAATAACAAGCGAAATTCATAAAATTACGTTGCAGCGAGTCAGACGAAGACAGAATACGGGCATTCCCGTAAGACTCCCTCCGTGGCCGCGCAGCGCTGACAGCGCCACTCGTCTGATTGCCTAACCAAAAGGCCGCATGTTCCCCGAGTTAAATCGAAAGGCCAAAGAAAAAACACATTAAACCCATTAATACAGCCAAGAGCCTGGTGCAATTCCCAGCAAGGCACCGAACACCGGAGAGAGCTCCACCGGACAGACGCTCTTTGGTTTCAAAATAATTTCATATACATCGATATTGCTGCAATTTTGAACATTGAATGTCATTAAAAGGAAAATGATATTATGAGATCTTTTTCGATTGTATAAGGTTTGTGCAACCGTGTTAAAGCATGTGTTCGTGAGGGTTAAAGCATGTGGCACCCACTTTCCACAAACCTTGCGCATCTTCAAGTCATTCCGTGAAATGTGGAACACTGTCGTTGCAGACATACCAGTACTTGCGGCTAATTCCTCCACAGTGTGAACGCCCACTGCGCGGCATGTCAAAAGTTGCTGCGCGTCTACGTTTGAAGGCCGGCACCCAACATGCAAAAATTTGGTAGGACAATGACCTATCACCCAGTGCTTGTGGCACCTCGGCATGACACTCACGAGCATTTCTGCCCTGCAGAAACAACCGCATTAGTGCAATAACCGCATATGCGCGTATTCAGAATATAAAAAATAGTTGCTAGTTGCTCAAAAAGTTGACTTCTTCTACCCTCGTAATAGCTAAAAATATGTTCCCAATCTTGAGATATTTTTGAAGAAGCAAAAATATCAGCCAAGCTTAATAAAGAAAGGCTTGCGAGAATCACGTGGGATTTGCTTTCTATAATTACTGTTATTTTTATTGTTATTATTATTATTTTTTTTATTATTATTCGTACAAGTATTTTATGTAATCTAAGGTGAGTAAAGGCGGCGATCCCGTTTATTCCAGTACGGTATTTCTTCTTTGTAATTGATGTTTAATATTCCAGGGTTTCCAATCCAGAACGATACCAGAAACTCCATATAAACGTAATTCTGAATGTAAATAACGTCAGAAGAATTCGAAAACGTCGAAAAGTTGCTTGAATTTGATCCGCTGATTCAACGTCTTTAAGAAAAGAAAAAGTGGCCGTTTTTGTAGAGTTTCATTTTCTAAATTCAGGTTGGCAATCAGAAAACGCTGTGTATTGATCGGAAAAGTTTTCCATTCGCACGTAAAAGTCTTCTCTATTAGTTTTAAGAAAACTGACTGAAGAGAAATTAGACTAAAATTTGGAATTCTTTCCGCTTCCCCTGTACGGCCCTCGTACAACATATAGTTATTTTTACTAATTTTTAATTAAAATAAATCAAGGCAAATACATCATCACTGGGCATCGGAAATAGACGATATTCCAAGAACTGTAAACTTTTGCCCTCTTACCTCGTGACCTGGCTGCTTGCCCGGCTGCCGGTCGATAGTGAGCACTCACTTGTGTTGCCTCGTGTATGAACCGGCAAGAATTAAGGAGACATGCACGCACGGGTTTCCTGCTCTTCCAGACCACTGAAATAATCTACTTGAACAATTAGTATAACTGTAATTCGATTTAAAACAAAACCCACTCGTAGTAATAGTTTTATAGAAATTTTGATTTCGTCTACTGCGCCCTTATGACCTAATAGTACATTCAGTTCTCTCCCTCTCTCTCCATCTACTCACTGTTCACAATTAGTCTGCCAATTTGGCGATCTTACCCTCTTGATAGTCTCGCTCGCTGGCGCTGGTAAACGGCGGGCTCCAGAAAGGTAGGGGGGATCAGTCGATCGCCAATTGGAATTTTTTAAAGTAAGGGCTATAGGTATAGTGTGCAGTCAACTTCATGTTTTCTCATAAAAAAATGTTAATCGAGAGAATTTCTCTTATACTTTGGCGCACACTGCAAAGAGGGCATGGCCATAAAAACAATTGAGTTCTGCCAGGTAAATAAGACACGACATGCGAATGGCTGCCATCTCGCATATGGAGAATGTTCCGAAGAGCATATACTTGTCTGTTTCCGTGAACTCGAACGAAAGTGTCTTTGGCGTCCTCATCTCAAAATGTAGGGGAAGGCTCTTAACATCGCCTCGCCCACAAACACTTGATTCGCTCGCCAAGGGTACTTTCTCTACTAATTATTTAAATAACTATTTGCTGATTTATAATTATTTACACTGTCTTCAATAGGGATTATGAATGACTTGTTTCTATAGAAATTTAGTAACACCTAAGTTTGTATGTGAGGCTTCTGGGGAGTGTGATGAAGTCCCACGAGCCACCCCGTTGGCCGCCGCCACTGTGTCGTTGAAGACAAAATAAATACGTGTTTTTTATCTTGACACATTTTCACCCATTCACGTGGGAAAAAAAGAGGAAAACTTGCATTCTGACACGTCCTCGAAAGAAAGCAGCTTCATGTTCTCCGTCCTGGAACTTAGAGAGCCATCATTTGTACGGAGGGGCCAGAGGAAGCTGGTGGCAAGGCCCCGGGGTGCGCGCGTTTGTCATAGCCGCCGAGCAGGCGTCGACAGCGGCAGGCGGCCCTCCGGGGCCGAAGAGAGACCCTCTTCCGTCCGCAGTCAAGCTCCCGGGCGCCGGCCCGACCGCCCTCGCTCGCCCGGAGCGTCTACGGACAAGAAACACGCGAGGGGGCAGCGGCGGGGGTGCAAGCGACCCAACGAGGCAGCGGCCGTCGACAGAACAGGGCTGGCCAGAAGGGACGGCTGACAATGGCGGTGAGGACGGGGAAGCTGTAACGAGGTCAAAGGGTGGCAGGAGGACTGATGGCGATTACAGTGACGACTGGAAGATGTACGCGGCAAGGAAGGAATTGAGAACCTCAGGAGCTAGAACCGTTACGTGAATTAGTTTGGCAAGGCCAAACACGGAACGAAACACTGCTGAGCTTGAATGGCGGTGAGACCAATATACTATCTCACCCCCGGTGGAATATTGAGGCAAAAAAGGTAATAGAAAGAAAATTTGTGGATCCGAAACGGTGTAGTTTTCTATCTTCACTATTGACTATTTTAAGCATGTTTATATATTACGCATATTTAAGAATTTTAAGCATATTTACGAGGCAGGGTCCAGCAACGGAATAGGGCTGGCCAGAAGGGACGGGTGACAATGGTGGAGAGGACGGGGAGGCTGTAACGAGGTCAAAGGGTGGCAGGAGGACGGACGACGATTATAGTGAAGACGTACGTGTCGGGGAGCGGCAAGGAAGGAATTGAGAACCTCAGGAGCTAGAACTACGTGAATGAGTTTGGCAAGGCCAAGCACGGTACGAAACATTGCTGTGCACAGTGTATGAATGGCGGTGAGACCAGCATACCATCTCCCCCCGATGGAATGTTGAAGCGCAAAAGGTAATAGAAAGAAAATTTGTGAATCTGAAACGGTGCAATTTTGTATCTTCGTTATTCACTAAATGCACGTTTTGAAAAATTATTGAAACAAATTCCCCAGTCACCTGGAAATATCGCTCTTTTTAATGACTTTTCTCACCACATGTACGATTTATCAACGAATCCGATGGCAAATCGAGAGAATCTACATTCTACGCACAACACAACTCCTCCACTGCTGAGTGCAATTTGTCTCAGATAAGTAATTTATCCGACTGATTGCTTTGGAAATATGTCGTGGTAGATGCTATTACACAATATTGTACTCACGTTTGCATCAATTCCTGCACCCTATAAATAGGCGACAGGCTACGTCGTATGTTTTTAGTAAAATGCAAGAATAATTATATCGAGAGCATCCGGAAACCGGCACAGAGTGGATGAGCAATAGACAAAGTGAGTGTACTAAAAATGACAGGAAAGACTTTCTGAATTGAATATATTCATGGTCATAACTTTACATCTAATTTGTATATTATCATGAAAGAAAGTTTGATAATAAAACAACAATATTTGTATTACTATTTCTTCTGGTCTATTACTTTTTCCCACAATAAACCCCGAATTAAAACACGGCGTCAACATTCAAAATATTGAATTTAATTTGAAAAAATATATTAATTGCTAATAACATTAAAATAAATTTATTTTAAGCATACTTACATTTTATTAATATTAAAAAATCGTTCAGTTTTCAAGACGGAATGCTCCATTTCCATGAAGCGCCTGTGCTAATGACCTTTGGAACCCTAACTCAGGAGCTCAACGGGTGTCAGTCTATGGCACCGTGGCTATCGAACTCTATACCTTCGCGCGCACCCACACCTTGGCGGATCCGGGAGAGGGGAGATGGCCACCCCAAATGGCCTAGAGTTTCCGTTTACCTTCCTTTATTTAGTAAATTTAATTTAAATAATTATTTATGCTCGAATTATGTAATTATTTAAACACATATTGTATAGTATCATATCTACAATATATAAATAATATACAAAATAGTAAAAGATATGTTTATTATTTAACAAAACTCTACGATGACACCCTCAAAATGATCGGCTGGACTCGCCCCTGCCACGAACAAGGGTCTCAGGGCGAACTCGCCTAGCTCCGGTTGCAAATACGGCGCCACTATTACCTGATTAATTGTTCGAACAACGAGGATTGATTGATTGATTTTTTCATGTTTCCGGGCGCGTCAACTGCTCTGGTCGTTAGTCCCGTTAGTGTAGTGCATGTTTTTTCTCGAGAGATTGCGGTGATCTTACTCCGCTGGATGGCGAGGTCCGGCGCCGACCTACCGTCGGCTAGTGAGGATTCCCTAACCAGGACTCTACCCGTCAATCAGCGCCACTTCCGATTTGTTCCACACGAGGACAATACCGAAGAGCTGATTTACCTGGTACGCGCAAGACTCCCGCTTCTATTCGTATGTGAGTCTCGCAAAGGCTAGGGGGTGTAAGGCGCGGCGAGAGCTGAGAAGCAGCGTCCGTCGTGTGCGAGGGCGTGGCAGGGGGGAGGGCACGGTCAGCGAAGGCAGCGTGGTCGGCGAGTGGCATCGCCTAATAGCAAACAGCCCAGACGCGGAGCACGCGACCCCGCCCCCACCGCCGCCGCGCGCGGACAGCCGCTCTCCAGAAGACAGAGCTCCCGTTTGAAGACCGAGGACTGTAAAACGGACCGCAGCGCGACACCCGCCTCACAGGCCGGCTGGCCGTGGCCGGCGACTGAAGTAGACCGTGATTTAAGCGCTCGGCTCTTTCACAATTAGACCCTCCATTTTAAGAGCCTTTTTTCCCCTTTTTCTTTTCCTTTCTACGTGCTTTTCTTTTTTTTCTCTCTCTTTTTTTGGGACCCAAGCAAGACACCAACTTGGAGACACGTGGGGCGGCAGCGCGGCACCCTGTGAAAGTGCACGCACGCGACTGGGTAGAGCTGGCGCCGGGAGATAAGCGGAGTGGAACCAGTGACCTGTTAACCGGAGGCCAAGCTGCAGCCGAGGGTCAAAGTGCAGCAGTGCTTGGACACGCCGGACGGAAGGGGCTCGTTTTGGAAGCTCTCCTGTCCTCTCCTCTCCCTGCCTATAGCTCTCTCCCTCGCCCTCTCGCGCTCTCTCTCTCTTTCTCTCCACTCACTCATACACACATACACACACCCGCGCGCACGCGATCTTCATGGGCGCGGAAACAAATGACCGGTTTCCACGAATGCTGTTTCCAGAAAAAAAATAAACATATTAAAATTCTTCCACACCAAGCTCGTGCAAAATTATGCATCTGCTTCTTTATGATGATGATACGCGATTTTGCGTTTCAGAAAGCATGAAATAATATGTACATATTTGATAATGGTGAGGCGTGAAATAGTAAATATCGCAATGTGTTTACGCGATTGACGACATGCCAACTAACACAACACTATATTCTAGAACAAGCTGTCTGTTTGTTCAGGACTGATGTAAGAACAAACAATGATACTGCGCGGATGAGTTAGTCGTGTGACACGAAACACGTAGCTAGAGAGCAAATTGGATAAAAATAGCACTGAAAACCACAGCCCGAATGCCGAAATTCCGGTCATTCTAAAATAAACAGAACACTATAGTCTCAAATATAACAATTCTTGACGGTTTTTAATACCTTTATTATTCTTTGGCTCTCTGTTGAACAACTACAGATGTTTCTGGAGGGAGGGCATAAAATAATGGAACGTTCCAGAGAATTAAAGAAATAAATGAGCAATCTAATTATTGAAAAAAGGAAATGAATGATAAACTTTGTCGAACATGTTTGCTTATATACAAAATGAAAAGTATAATCCAAGAAAGGAGACAAAATTATAGTAGCAGACGGTAGCTGATGTAATGAAGATTGGCATGAAGTACAGAACAAGTATGTCGAATGACAAAGGTCAATATGGAGGATGGATATGAGAGACTCTGTTAAAACAATCGAATAAATTAGTTTTGTCAATTAAATAATATTTCTGGGTGATTTAAGGCAAACAAAGTTCTAGAAACTAAATGCCACAAAGTAGTGAGCCATTTACGACTACTGAACTTTCAACACATTTCTGTGCCGCAAAACAAAATTCACTTTCCTTTCAGTTGTTTTAAGTACATCTGGCTCTGTTCGACGTGCTCGGTATAATACAATGATGCCACTGGAACCTTTGCATACAAACTACCTAGTACTTCAAAGCATGCAAATGCCTCTAGTTAATAGTGTAGTTAATAGTGTGCGACACTAAAGATGGGAATTCACCCTGTAGGATTTTTTTCTGTACAACACGAGAGCAAACGTCTATATTCTCAACAAGTTTGTGTACCCAATTCGCGCACAAAAACATAATAGTACATCTTAAATGAAAAACAAACAAACTTGATAATATCAGATCACCGACATAGGCGAGGGGATACATTCAGTCACAATATCCTATGAAACTAAAGACTTTTCTCCGAAGTAACGTATATCCATTTCCGCTTGCTTTCGGGTTTTCCTTGTTATATTCTTAAGAGAGTTCTCCCCTCATGCTGGCAAATATTGTGATCAATTATGGCGGTTGTCCTATGTCAACTAGTGGTGCTAAAACGTATTTTCTCACCTCTACTTTCCCACAAAATTACGCAAAAAGTAATCAGATGTTCGAAAAATTGTACATGACCTTATTTCAAAATCTAAGGAACAGATTTCATTTAAGGAAAAAATCTCTATCTTCATAAATGGGAGTGGGAAGACGCTGAAAAAATTTTGAACTTCTTCAATTTTCGAAAAATCAGAGTTTTCAACGAAAATGAGACTTGCACCGTTTTCTTAAACTTTCTTCACACTATCTAACAATAAAAATTAATCAAGCTTCATGTAAAGTACCCCCCCAAAATTAAAATATCGGTTTCAAATTCAATGGGTCGCAGCACCAACCAGATCGATAACGGAATATCAAT
This sequence comes from Teleogryllus oceanicus, assembly GCA_964035755.1. Taxonomy (NCBI): domain Eukaryota; kingdom Metazoa; phylum Arthropoda; class Insecta; order Orthoptera; family Gryllidae; genus Teleogryllus; species Teleogryllus oceanicus. Next base: position 306,312,467 of record CAXIVR010000001.1, on the reverse strand, counting down.
TTTGGAGAAAATCGGCTGTACGGTTTAGCCGCTAGTCTTGTTCAGAAAGACAAACGAACGGACGGACGGACGGACGGACGGACGGACGGACGGACGGACGGACGGACGGACGGACGGACGGACGGACGGACGGACGGACGGACGCAGACAGGACGGGGGACGAGACGAGAACGGACAGAGAGACGAGACGGAACGACAGACGACAGGACGGACGGACGGACAGAGACAGGACGGACGAGACAGGAACGGAGAGACGGACGAGCGACAGAGACGGACAGACGACGGACGGACGAGACGGACGGACAGGACGAGACGAGACGGAGACAGGACGACGGACGAGACGAGGAGCAGACGAGACAGACGACAGGTTTTACCGATGGCATCGATTTTTCAGTACGACGAGGGACCACATAAAACATTACGTCATTGATCTTGGACCCTAAACTAGTTTAAGGGTTTGAGAATTTTTCTAAATTTAGCAACTGGATTTATCCATTATTTTGTTACCAGGGCCCTGTAATAAGAGGTTTATGCCGAAAATTCGCTCTTTTGTGCTGAATTACATAAATTTCAATCTACCGCCTAAGCGGTAGCGAGAGAGTAAAAATGTGTTTCATGGAGATACGTCACTTTAGAAATAAGCTCATAAATTACACGCGAACGAAACACGCGATTGAAAATGAAAAGACAGCTTACACATGGGAATAACGGTGAAAACATTGCACTGGCTTCACAACCACACAGATTGTGAGTCAAAGTGAGTAAGCACTGTTGCCAACGGCATTCCCATTAGTGTGACTCTTCTACTGGTATGTAAATACCTAACAAAACAACGAATAAATATCAAGTATCATACATCGAACTTTTGATCCACGAAATATAGAAAGGTACATTTATACTGACCTGAAAAGTTTTTACACATTCTTTATGAGAAAAGAGTAGAAGGATTTTAATAACTGTAAAAAAAGGAAACAAGAAGTCCTACAAAAAAATCACTGAAATTTATTATCTAAACTCATCTCACATTTTAGATATTTTCTATCCAAGTATATGTCCTCCAAGGGATCGAAAGACAGGAACACATCAGAAAAACTACTGAAAAGACTATCTCGGGAGTCCTAAAAAAAATTAAAAAATAGGAGTTTAGCAGCGGATTGCAGTCGATGTGACAAAACACGCGCGCTCACGTGTGTCGTCAAAGGAGCTTACCTGCACCTGCCTCCCGTCAGAATTGGAGCGACGACCACCTGTCATCGATGCTCAATCGGCGCGGGACGGCGGCGAAGGCGCCGGCGGCGCAACGTGTTCCAAACTTTAAACAAATAATAAAAATTAAACTAGTGGTGCAGAAACACCACCCACTTTCTCGCCCCCTATTTTCGCGCAAATTTACGCGAAAAGTTCTCAAATTTTCGAAAAATTTGCCCATGACCTTATTTCAAAATATATCTTGAAGGAACATATTTCATTAAAAAAAACATTTTTAAAAATATTTTCAAAGACTGCAAAAAGAGTTCAACTTTAGCAATTTTCGAAAATAAGTTTTTTTTACGAAAATGAGACTTGCGCCATTCCCTGAAACGTCCTTCACACTATTCAATAACACAATGTAATCAAAAATTGGATAGAGTCTTTTTTTAGTTTTTAAAATGTCTCACGGGCTTAATTTAAAGACCCCCCCCAAATTAAAATATGATACATTTTAATTTGAAATTCAAAGGGCCGCGACATCAGCCCCATTGATTAATTTTGGAGAAAATCGGCTGGTTTACCCGCTGGTTTTCGTCACAGGCGGACAGACGTTGTACAGTCATACGATTTTTCGGTATCAATGACCCAAAAAATCTGAATTCTGGCCACACCACGTGAGAGAAGATTTCTTTTTCAAAAATTTAGCAACTGAATTTATCCACTTTTTCGTTTCCAGGGCCCTGTGATTAGAATTTTTCGGCTGAAAATTCGCCGTTTTTTTTCGCACCATTACATAACTTCCTCTCTACTCCATAACGAGAAAGTAAAACCACCACCACCAACAACAACAACAACAACAACAACAACAACATTAACAACAACAAGAAACAAATACTACTTCAATAATGTATTAGCTCCGAGTATCTTGAACTTTTTAAAGATTGTACTCCTCACATACAAGTAAAAATGTAATATACCCCATGATGAAATTTCTCTGATTATTGAGTTTTCAATTAGACGTTTTTATATGCACTTTTCAAGCTGAAATCTCTCACTTATTGCTGACACACATACACATACACACACACACACACACACACCACCACCACCACCATCAACCACCACCACCACCACCACAACCACCATCAGAGATTGATAACCTCTGGTAGCAACTCTCTGTGGTGTGTAGAATAAATGCAAGGGTAGTGTAAAATATTCATAAAATGATGACAATGGTGACCTAGTGTGGTCTAAAACTAACAAAAGAAACAGACTACTTTAAGAATGTGTTAGCTCAGAGTTTTCAAACTTTTTAAAAATCACTCTTCTCACTTTAAGTTATACTCTTCGTAAGCGAGTAAGAATTTCATAGTCCCCGCTACCAAATTTCCCTAATGTTGAGTTTTTAACTTCCTTAGAAGTTTTTACATTCACTTTCAAAGCCCAAACCTCTCGCTTATTCCTGACACAAATACCAGATATTGACATCTCTGTGGTGCATAGTGTAAACGCAATGATAGCGCAACATTGTTGTAGGCGTTAAATGTTCGGGAACTGTTCCTATGGCTCATTGAAATCATATTTATGAATATTCCATCAACGAACATAATTTCAGCATTAAGAGAGAAGGTGCAGTTCAATACTTCCATTAAATATATTGGCGAAATCACTTCATTCTAATGTAGGTGCATCTTTTCGGCACACTACATGCTTAGTATTGAGTAAAGTATTGTGCTGTGGGCGGCATTTTCGAAATAGTACAGATGGTAGGAATAATGCGAGAACGTATGTGCTATTGTAACAGCAGCAGCAGCAGCAGCAGCAGCACCACCACCACCACCACCACCACCACCACCACCACCAGTTTATTCCTGAAAAAAAAGACAGTCTTCAAATATCATGAAAAAACAAACAAACATTCAGCCGGTTCGGTGGCCGAGATCGCTAAGGCAGTAGTGTCGTAGTGATCTCGGACCGAAGGGTCGCGGGTTCGAGTCCCGCCTGGGGCATGGTTGTAATTGTGTTCGTCCTTTCACCCCTTATCATCAATCACCATATCGTTTCATCCACATAGTTACCATACCGTTAACAGCAATAGTGGTCGCTAATGACCTTAGATGTTGAAGCGACCTTAAATAAACCAATAAAAAAACAAACAAACATTCAAATTCCGCTTTGAGTGCAATTAGCATTCGGCCGCTTGTGCCGCATCGCTGAGCGTGGGTGTCGGGGCTGGCGGCGCGGGCACGAAATAGGGCAGCGATGGGAGGAGGGGCGTGTGACGCGCGCAGCAGGGAGCGCAGCAGCTGTTCTCGCGCAGCGGGCTTGCATTCGCAACGACGGGGAAGTGGAGCGAAGATTTAAGACCCGCGCGGCAGGGAATAACAAATCGGATCTTGTCACCTGCTACAACGACACGTGTCCTTGATGCGGATAGGCTAATTGTTGAGAACAAACGAACATGCTTATATGGTGGTTTATTTACATTGATGCTGATACCTTGGTAGGCAGTTTCAAAACAAGGAAAACAAGCACGAGACCGCGTTTCGCGCATGGTGTGTTCAAAGAGATTTTCTCCAAAATTTATATTCCCTCATTTCGTTCGTGTTTGATAAAATTAATTTAGGCATCATTCTTTCCTAGAGTGGCGTGTGTTTGATGTGGGCGTGTTTCTTGGTGATATATCATCCTTTCCCTACCAGAAGGAGGATGATAAACACGGTTTATATTATTGATTGATTAGTCAATTTAAAAAAAAACAATTAAGGCCACTTTAACTGATTCGTCATATAGCGACCACTGTGATTTTTAATATTGCAGTAACTGTAAGGAGAACACCTAAGAACATCTCACACACACAAACATTCATGGCAAGGGCGGGATTCGGACCGGCGAGCCTTCGAGCCGAGGTAGCCACGGCCCTTTAGCTTTAAGGACCTCAGCTATCCAGGCTGACACTCGTCATTTTTTGAATCTGGACTCGTCAACTGATATGGTCATTAGTCCCGTAAGTGAGTACGTTATATAGCGGGAGGTGTCGGCGTTCCTTACGAGCGTGAACGTGGGATTCAGCGCCAAGCTGCACGTCGATTGGTATTCATGGTAGCACCTAAGAAAAATTACAGAAAAGAGCAACCGACCGCTACAAACTCCCTCCAGACATCGACTCAAAACGACCTAGTTACGTAACTATCTCAAAAATTCAACACCGTCGTAACTCGAACCTCAAAACCTCCCGTTCATAAATGTTGCAGTGGCAACAGGTATTGTCGTGAGCCAGTGCAGCTGATATGTATACTTCCAAATTAAATAAATAGAAAAATGGATATCAGGAGACATTTCGATAATGATTAAGGGGGTTTGCAGATGACTTCGGTATCAACAGCAAGGTTAAAGTAGTAGGCAGGATGTCCACAGTTACCGGCACCAAATTGAAATCACGAGTTGTGATGACCACAAACAATGCCATGGCCAAATGCTTTAAAATTCGACATGCTAGATTGGGTTAATAATATTTGCAGTTGCTAACGTATAAGGCTTGTAACGTATAATCTGCTTTTCATTACGTCTTACTGCGATTGAAAATTTTAAAGCGTTCGGAAATTAAAGCTTATTTCTCGCCAGCTACGCATGAAAGAATGGGTTGTCTCCTTGGTTGCCGTCTGGTCGACCGGTCGCAGACGCATATTGCTCTATTCTTTACCCAAGAAGAGAATGAAGTAATTGAAAACAAGCTCGATCGCGATGTGCGACGCCACTAACCTGTCATCTTTCTTACCAGCTGTCACCGTTGACTGTTATCCAAGGTTATGCAAACAATTTTAGAAATAATTACGAACATTTATAACGCACATTAAGAGTAACACATGCAATGTTCGATGCTAATACCGAAAGTTGACGCAGAAGTCTTAGAAATAATTTGAAATTGATCCCCCTTGGAAGTGCCAGAGTTAAATATTTCGCTCAAATTTTTGAAACTTCTCTCTTTTTATGTTCTGAAGTACTCTTCTGATACTGTATTAGACTTTTCGCCGTCGTGTCTTTTGATAGTCGGCAATTGTGCTCCAGAATCTGGAAGCAATGATGTTGTCGATTTCCAAAAACAATTCCATGTGAAGTGTTCGTGATTTTGAATATTTAAAAATGTTTCAATACTTCGTGCTAATTTGTAACAGTATTAATGCCCACTGACTGTTTCATACACATGTCATTTTTGAATGTCAGGAAAAAACCGGAGGCCGTAGGCTATGACCTTTACAGCTATTTCTACCATATTTATTCTACCTATGATTAAGGTAGTAACGAAACATTTTCTCGCACCCTTGCTTTCGTATCAAGGATTACGAAGCAAATACACTGCCCTTTGTCTTTTATGTTTTCTACGCGTAAATGTGTTAATTCACCGTCTCCTGCACTAAATACACATGTGCAATAAATACGAGCAATGCCACTTTGATCATCAAATATTTGCTTTCACCACTTTCACCACAAAACTGATAATTCTCTGACACACCACGACGCCAAACAACCAATAACACACCATGCGCGAAACGCGGTGTCTCGTGTTTGTTTTCCGTGTGCGAAACAGCTATTTTCAATCAGCGAATCATCGCGATGCGTGTGCGAAACATCGCGAAGTGGGTGCCAACCATCTGTAACGATTCTCAGTTGTCATTTGTCTTTGTTTATTATTTACAAACAATAGTGGTACGACGTTGACTGGAATCCATTTAATTTTATACACGTAAGGTATTTCTAGTTATTTGATGTATATTCCTTTCCATGAGGCGCTTCGTTTCGCTCACGGCGTGTTAAAAAATAGAATATGCAGCACGGGCGCGAGGCGATTCCCGCACTCGTCTCTTTGTCGTTCTCGCTACGCTCGGATGACAAACTCGACTCGTGCGTGAATCACCTGTTTCGCGCCCTTGTTCAGTAAATTACTATTTTGTTTAGAACCCCTAATTGAACATATAAGAAAAACTGTAACAATTTTTTTACTCTTCTTTCATCCTCTCCTTGCAGTACAAAATTCACAATGGGAAAAACTTTAAACAATCCCAAAGAATTCGCTCTCAATATCCCAAAGACATGTTTAAACCCCCATAAAAAAATAAGTATATTAATATGTATTAAATATGTAAATCTTCATCCCAATGTATGTATAGAGTGTATTGCATGTCAAATTGTTTAGTTGTAAGTATTAGAAATATAAGTATTAAATCCTGTAAATTAGCTAGTAGTAACATACAAGAGTGAGAAGTTGTATGCTCAAACGTGAATGCCCAAACGTTATGTATTACAAATAAAAATGTACAAACCCATGAAAGGCAAAACAGCCGAACAGGAAGAAAATAAATTTAAAAAAAACTATATTTTTTATGTCTTCACTTTTTATGTCGAAAATCTTTTGTATTTCGTTTTAGAAATGCTATTAAATATGCACACTTATATCGATATTTTGTTTTAATGTTAAAATGGAGAGTACCGTTAAGTAAAATATTCATGATGAATATTCTCTGGCTAAAGTCTCAAAATAAGCTAACAAAATTTTCTCACTGCAAATCTTGAATTTTTGTGTGACAAAACTTCTGGAATTTTTAATACGTCCTAATAAGCAATAATAATTTTTAATAAGTTAATTTTTAATATTATTTTAGGTTGAATCTAGAAACTCTACGTATAAAACCCCTCGTCTCAACAAACAGGTGGAATCAAAAGTTGGAATAGAATACTTTCACGCGACCTTATGACTGTTATGTCGAACCTTTTAGAGAAACAATTTTTTGTATGGTTGCTTGTCGCAGTTCTTGTCTTTCCGGTCTTTTACATTTTTTAATTGAGGGAAAGATGTAATTTTAAAGATAAAAATGTCTTGTGATGCATTTTCGGAACTGATGATAATTAGTCCGTTTGTATTCCATTTCATTTAACAGTATTTTGACTCTCCCTCACCCCTTCTCCTACTACTTTATAACGGTCTGAGCCCATTGTTATTTCATTTTGGTTCAATTTAATCCTCTTTATGCAATCGCCTTTCTGGAAGTGCTTTTGCACTGGGTAGTGTTCACATTTATTTGTTTATTTTAAAGTAATAATTATCTTTTTTTCAATGGTGAGTCTTTATATATTACATATTAGCGATTGCTACTGTTTTGTTATAATTGAATTGCTTTTTAGTGTACTTTAACGTCAATCACTTCCCATTTATTTCCACTAAAAATAATTATTGATATATTCATCGTAACCTGAAGATGGGAAAAAACAGATCCCCAAAACGTTTCTTGATAATGAAGAGTAAAAACATTAAAGCTTATGATTATGTGCTTTTATTTCTAAATTTTTGAAACCACTCGTGAGTGTTAAAAAGACTGTGGCCAAACGATCTTCTGATTTTAATAAGACAGTTCACAATCTTCCTTTGATTTTTTTCAGAACGACATTTTCAGCCATTTCTTTAATTCTAGAAGAACCATCATTACTATCAACTTCACTAATTTTCTTTCTAAATATTTCATAAAAGTCAACAACTATATAAAAAATATAAGAAACTCAAAACGAACACTCGTTCACCTTTTCAAAACTGTTATTGATATAAATAAAAACCTAATCAATTAAACAAAAAAAAAGCAGTTATTGCCAAAAACAAACAAACTGAGTGCCTAGTTGTTGATTATTAAATGCAAAATGAAATTAAAAATTACTGTGGTATCGTCGTAGATAACATATTGAAAGATACACGTTTGATATAATTCGTTTCATTATGATATATGTCGAAGTTTATTTCAACTTCATCGGAGTCTTGTAAAGTAGTAGATTACAATACATCATACATTTGTCTAAAAGCCATGATGAAGAAATAGATACTGAAACGTCGCCATAAACAAATATGTTACAATAAAACTCTTTTAGGCCAAGGGTTTCCAAATCCTTGATGCCATTCTCTGCGGCGCGCGAAAGTATTTTGAAAAACAATTTTTTCCTCAAAAGTACAAAATATATTCATATCCCATTTAAAAAAATATTTATTCCAAGACGGCCAAAACGAGCAAACGAAGTTTAAAAAATTAATAGTCAAGAGCAACTTGTTGAAGGAACAAGAGCCACACCTACAATTTGAACTGTGCGATTTACCAGCCGATATCTTCAACAGAGCACCCAAGAAAAGATATCATATTTTTAAAAAAATTATTCAGGGAAAAATACCCAAACTTCAGACAAATTTGGGCTAAAAATGACTTCCATGTTTAGGATCACGTATTCATGTGAAAGTGTGTTTTCTGCTGTGAAATTTATTAAATATCAGAACTGAAGTCGACTTGTAGCTTTCTTCTTGCTACATCTTTTGAGATTAGGAACGAGAGAATTGGATATGCACATACGATCATTGGCAGATACAGCTGATCGAAAACAGTACTCCTACTAAATTGTTATTTTCAAGTTGTGTTTTGACTGAATTATTAATTTTAATAGGTCTACGCTTTTTGTTCTTTTGCCATTGATTAAATATTCAATGAACTGACATCGTTGATGCTCTTCTTCAAAATTAATTTGTTCTCGGTATAATAGTTTTTGTTTATTTTTAATTTAAATCTTTTATGCAATTGTTTGGGTATTAAGTAATTAAAATGATTAAATCTCTGTTTCCAATAAACCAAGCATGTTATTCATACCATATCTCTTTTGTATTTGCAGAATATTACAAAGAATTGGACAAAATGTGCGGCCCGCAATGATGCCTAAGGCTTTCAATGTGGCTCTCGAGCCCATACGAGTTGAAAATCCTTGTAGAAACATTTATTTTTCATAGTAATTGCACTAAGAAAAGAATAACCGTGCAATTGAAAATGAAGAAATTGCAAATATTGCTCGCACTATTGCACGAAAACTACTAAAATTTTCAAAAAATGTACATGACCTTAATGAAAGAACTAATAATGAACAACAAATTTCATTCGAAGGAAAAATCTCTATGTTCAATTTTGTAGTTGTATATTACTTCGTATATACGTAGTACATATACGATAAAGTAAAAGGGAAACCTTTTGTTCTTCACTCTAACGATACTGAAGTAAACAAGGTCCTCCAGCAGATAGTATTTCCTATTCTCGTTTCAGATATGAACACAGCCTTCCTATATTTTCTATTTGCAGTGCGAGTGGTGGGTAAGGCCACGATAAAGATAACGAAAAGGAATGTTGAAACTCAAGACAAACAGCAAATTTCGCTACAATAAATTCCTCAAATTTTGAGCACATTTTCGTCCTTTTTTATAATAAAAACGACATTTCTCAATTATTCATATAAGCGAAACTGACAACGAATGCAAAATGGATATTAAAAATATTTTGTAAATGTTAATCACAAGTATGGAATTCATTGTTCATTAGAACGGGGATAGAAGTTTAAACATTCAAGTTTCTATTATGTAAAATCAGTTGAATATGTTGTATGTTTATGACATATGTTGTATATGTTTTTTAATTGTATTTTGACGGAGATTAACATATTGCGAGCTTTTACGAACGCTTTGGGTCTTCTTTACATTATGAAGGTAGAGGGATTTACACAGAAATATAAAAACACGGGAAAGTATAAAGTTGTTCTTATAAATTATGCAAGATATGCAGATGGTCCACATAAGATGTTACGAAATGATTGGTGTACGTAGTCTGTTAAAGAAATTTCATTAGTCTTTGGTTATTTTCCATTAATTAAATAACAGATCCATGGAGGGATGAAACCAATTGACTGTGTTATCGTGGTAAAGGTTTTGAATCGGATATTGACCAAGCGACTGTGTGTTACCAACGATTCAAACGAAACATTTAATTAAAATACGAGTTTAAACAAATATGATATTCGGATGAAATTCATAGAAACCCCCTTCCAACTGAATGTTCTCGTCCCATTACCTCTTCTGTATTTTGAAACAATCTAACTTAAGTCTGTTTGGCGCAAAATCCCTTAAACCCCAAACACAGTTTTTAGCAAAAGATGGTAACAAGAAATATTTGCTTCCGCGTAATAGAAATTATTTGCATCCGCAAATGTGCTACATATTTTGGCTCTTTGTTCTCATCGTTTGACGAGAGTTGAGTCAATATTTATTGGGCCGGTCGACAAAATTTAACTTGTTATTGTTAAACCGAATATAATTACTGTTTCGTAGGGAATATCTTGCTCTCATTTCAAATTTGCAGATCATTTATTTGTATCTAGGAAGGATTCTTTGTAATCGGCAATTAAAAATTCCACACTGTTGTAAAGTGATTGGTTTCATTTTCTATACTTACATTCTCAATCAAAATTTAGTTTTGAACGATTGTTTGCTATATTATTGAGAAACATCCCTTTTTAAGGTCCAGCAATAGTCTGCAATCATATTTCAATTCCATTTCCTCTGAAATTGTTACATTGTTGCAATGTCTTGTTGTAATCGTTCACCGTGTTGGTCGCTAACAAGGCCGGGAATTTTAGGAAAAACGTCTAAGTGTGAATTTAAAATATATGTTATTTTCTAAAGCTTCATAATTGTGAAAAAGCTCGTACACTAGTTCTGCATGGTCACAGCTTTTTTTACCAAGGAAATCAGGTACAACCTTTTGAAGGAACGTTTAAGCTTCAGAATTCAGAATTTTCAACACCATTCAAACTTGCCTCAAAGTTATGGTTCTTCATAAGTTCCTCTATTTGTGGCCCCGCAAATACACCTCCTTTATTTTCTCCTCACTGATCCTCGGGAATTTGTTCTTTATCCATCGCCTTTACAAAAGTTTTCATCAACCTGAGTTTGATGTGTAAGGGAGAAACGTATACGTGTGCATGATTTACAAGTGGTTGCGAAGTCACATTTTTTTGGTGCAGGTATCAGATGTCGTTGAGGCCACTGCTTCTTCACAAAATTATTTTTGCGCTCTCTACTATCCCATTCGTATAAAAAACAGCAAAATTTTGTACGCCCTTGTTAGAGACCTGACAGAAGTGCGATAACGTTCATATCACAGCATAATTCCATGTATGCTTGTATTGTATCTTCGAAATGTTAGTATTGTATTTTCGATAACAAACGTTTCCATGATGTCATACGTCATTCATATGGACTGACATAGGCAAGAGCTGGACATAGCAAGACATAGGCTGGATTCTCATTTCAAATATGAATTAGCAAGGCTTTGGACTTTTGATTTTAAATTTAAAGGTTAAAATTCCGCATTAACCTCAGTACAATACGGTACAGGATATCTGGTAAGTTACTAATTATTTTTAAATAGTTGTAATTTCTTTATCTGTGAGCCAATTTTTTACAACTAGTTTTAATAGAAACTGATTTTTGATGTTTAGTTTGACACCTTCTTAAAATCTCCACATGAGCACCAGCATTTTCAATGCATTCTTTTTAAATGAGCTGGTACGTTCGATGCTGCTGCCCGCAGCATGGTTCGTGGAACATTTGTTATCACACAAGATCTTGTTCCTTCACATTCATCCATGTTCTTTGGTTTTCTCTTGTAAATCCTGCTTAGCCCCTTCCTCTTGAAAAAATCTCAAGGCGTTAAATCGGGGCTGTAAACAGGCCATTCATGTGCAGCATATCTGCCAATCCAACGACCTGAGAAATGATCATGCAGCCATTCGCAAACATCGTTTCCAAAATGTGTAGGTGCTCCGTCCTGCATGAAGTGAAGCTGTGGGTTGTTCCACTGTGAAATGACAGACCACACAGTGATTTCTTAGGGCGCCGCAAGAACTTATCACGAACTCTGCTGTCATTCTCTTGTTTTTTCGAAGTTCATGATCTTCCTTATCTAATTGCATCGGCGTTACTCCTGTTAATAATCTGGAATGGCTGTTTTTAACTGTGTTTGCATCCAGTGTTGCATGGATCCCTCCTTCACCCTCCACCACCTTTGACCCCGTGAGGGGAAACACGATGGCGTAGGTTGTCGCGGTTTCTGGTGGAGTGTTGTGGACGACCATTTGGACTCTGAGTCTCGCGGCGTCACTCACGTCGTTAGCTTGACGATGCAGGCAGAGAGTAGGCGATGCTAAGCTCTTGGTAGCCGAGTCCACCTGGTTACCCACCAGTTGGGCCTATGGCGCGTCGACCTTTGGGCAGGATTGGGTGAAGGTTGGTTTTCGGAGTACTCTGAATCCTACATATAGAATTCCAGCAAGAAAACTGATACCACCCGTAGGGTGCCCAGGTACCGGCGGTACCCACGTCGTAGCCTAAAGGTGTAGGCAGTGGGGAGACGGGATGGGGGCTCCGAGCCGTCCGGACCTTAGTTCGGGTGGCCCGAAGTTGGGCTCTCGGCTTCGTCGTGGCAGTGGCCCCATACTATGGGAAAAGAGGAAGAAACTTGTTCTTCCTCTTTGTTGAGATAGCTATAAGTTCTGAGCTGGCAGGGCGGCCCGTACCCAGGGTTTATAGGGGGAGGTTGCCGCGGGGGCAAACTGAATGTATCTGAATGTATCCAGATATCAGCTTGTCGGCAATTTGAAGTACACGTCGAACAAAACTTCTCAGTTACTGTGTCATATTTCTGTGTCAGTAATCCCAGAGACGGATGTGGGTACGGGGGAGCGCGGGTCTCTACCCTCCTTCAAAGCAATGTTTTTTGTTGTTTAACTCACTGTATTCGACACAATTGCCACACACTGCGTCACGTCCAAAGGACTATTTCTTATTATAAACGTGCATTTTTATTTGAATCTAACAATTAAAAATTTGTTTTTTCAAAAATACTCAGGGTGTCCGAACTGAAATTGGCCGACCTCTATACTACGTTCTGAACCCGCCCCTGTGAAAGGAAACGCGCTTTGTAAGCTGCGGGGCCTCCCGTCTGGATTTGATCAGCTGAAACCCGGAAACGTCTGATTAGGGCAGGCAGCCGCCTTCTCGAATCCTCCTCCGGACCGTAGTTTCGTTCGGCTCAGCTACACACAGCTGGTGACGACACTCAACCGCCGGCTCCACTCGGCGGTACAAAGCCACGGGGCGAGAAACAGCAGGCTTCGTTTGCGGGCCGAGCAACGGCAGGCCTCATGACAGGCAATGAATATAATTGGACCACATGAAAAGTTTTGAATTGAAAAAGAATTTTTTAAAAGTGCACTCTTTGAATAATAATTGGGTGAAATGGAGGAAGAGCTGAAAAATAGAGTCAATTCACCACAGGCCTTGTTCGAAGAATTCTTACAAAGAAATTATCGAAATCATCTAAAAATAAAGGTTGTTTCACGGTTCATGTAAAAATAAAGGTTGGTACAGTTTTCTCTATCACTAATTATCAACTACTAGCACGTCCAGAAAAAGACTCTTTGACTGTACAACCTCAAGAATGCATTTATGGAAATAAATGATGTATTTAGACAAAATAATGATGCTAAGACTTTATGAAATCATTTTTTCTCAAACAAAAATCACACAACAATCAATTTTAACTCCTTAATGAATATGTTTTCGGTCTTTCGATCCTAACCATTCCACGAACCGTCAAATCATTTAAAGAGTTCGGCATTTCATTTAAAGGGAAAATAATTGATATACCGAGATGAATAAGAAGAAACACGGAACAGTAAGACGCAACAGCTACAGATCTAATGCCGAAAGAAGATTTTATACACGCAATGACATTGGCATTAATTGTAAATATTACACTACTAGAAAGTAGTGTAATAGTTACAATTAATGGCAAGAGAGAGAGGAGAGCAAAGAGATAGAAGAGAAAGGAGAGCAAAGAGGATAGAGAGGAGAGCAAAGAGAAGAGCGAGTGTTTCGGCCGGCGAGGAACCCGGAGGAGGCGTGCAATGGGGGCGTGGTGGGACGGCGCGCGTGCGGTGGCCCCGTGGCATGCGGGAGGAGCAGCTGCCAGCTCGGAAGCGCAGCCATTTAAATGCGCACCTGCGCGGGGTTTCAAACGCGCCGGCGGCCTTGGCACGCGGCGGCGGTGGCGGCGGCGGCGGCTGCGAGATAGCAGCCACCCGCGGCCCCAGCCACCAGCCGCAGCCGCGGCCGCCGCTGTCGCAGTTCCGGTCGCCAGCCGACAACAAACAGCGCACTCGCTGTGGCGCGAGACGTGCCGGCACGGCGTGCGGATGCGGGGCGCTGCGGGGTGATGGCGGGTTGATGGCGGGGGACCAGAAGCGGGGCAGGACACAACTCGTGCCGACGATACGGTGGGACAAGGCAAATGGGCGATAAGGGGATGCGGCGTGGTGCGGTGAGGGGCGTTACGGGGCGATCCGAGGCGAAACAGTGCCAGGCGGGGGGGGAGGTGCTTTGCGAGGCGGGAGATATGTTATCGGGCGGTGCGTTGCGAGTCGGAGCGTTCGGGGCGGAGCAGTTCGGGGCGAGGGCAGTTCAGGGCGGGCGGGCAGCGGGGCGGGCGGGCGGGCAGGGCGGGGCAGGGGCAGGGCGGGGCGGGCGGGGCAGGGCAGGGCGGGGCGGGGCGGGGTCGGGTGGAGTGGAAGCGGGGCTGCCAGGGGTAGTGCGGGGACGTCGAGTGTGGTGCGGGGCTGTCGACATTGGTACGGAGCTGTTTGGGTGGTGCGGGGTAGTCAGGGTTGGTGCGCGGCTGCTGGGGGTGGTACGGGGCGATGCCTCTATGGGGCTGTTTGGAGGGGGTGGATGCATTTGGTTGGGGCTGGTGGGGAGTATCGTGTAAATGCAGAGGTGATGCTCCATGCATGAAGCACGAAATTAACAGGCCATTGAAAGGCGTAGCGACACATTATTTTGGCTGATATCACCAGCATCTAAACCCCAATAATTACATTCCTGATAGTGATGAGAATAATAATAGCTGAGAAATGAAAAGAAAAACAAAATAAATTGGCGCAAGTAATTTTGAAAAACTTTTTTGCGGAAAACATCTAAAATTTAGAAATAAATACCTATCATGGAACCAATGCAAATTCCTTGCGACATCACAACAGCCATAAGACAAATTATAGCTAGCTTCACAAAGTCAAACCCACTGATCATAATTGATTCACTTCACCATTGATGTTACCGTGCACGTCAACTGCTCAACTGCTGGTCATTAGTCCCGTAGGTGTAGTACATGATATAGCCGCGGCGGGGCTTTCATCTCCAGGTATTTCTTTCAATGAGGCATCGCCCCCAGACGGGTTAAACACGAAGTATCTGACTGGTTTTTAGCTACTTCGTCCGTAGTGCCATCGTTCTCCATGTAGTAAGTCGACGCCTGCCAAGTACGTTAAATATACTCCATTCGGACATATACAAAGTGTTAAAAGAAAATTAAATCCACAAAAATTAGGGGAGTTAATGATATAACACTTTGGACACATAATAAAACAGCAATGACAGTACTTCAAAAAGTTTCATTACAAGGTTAATTATTTTAGATTTTTTAATGGTTTAAATACGAATGAACATGGCATATCAGCAAAAAAAAACAAACATTTGGAAACAATTTATACAAAAAATATACAATTTACCTTGACCAATATTTATTTTCCCGCCGTTCTACGTTTACGTAGTAAAGGTAAACTATTGTAATTCTGCAGCGGAAAGCGGCGATTTTTAGACAAAAATCTCGTATTGCTGTGCCCTGGTAACGAAAAAGTGATTACTTTCTCTAAAATGTGTAGTTCATGTTTTGTTGTCCTTGATACCGAAAAATTGATTGCGAATCGCCTTTCGTCTGTCTAATCGTCTGAATGTCCGTCCGTTGATATGGTATGTTGTACGATTTTCCCCCAAATTCCTCGATGGTAGTGATCGAAATCTTAGCCCTGCAAGTTTGAAACGGGATTTGAAGGATACTTTACATGAATCCTCAATAACATTTGAAAATTTAGTTCAAGATTTTTCATTGGTAAGAATTGTTTTATTCATCTCTGTCCAGGGATAGCGTAAATAAACCTTTAATTTTGTACTGGTACCATTTTCGCTGAAATCTTTGAATCAGAGAAAATTGCAAAAGTACATTTTCGGCGTCTTCCTTCAGTTTCAATATTCAAAATACAGATTTCTTTGCTGAATAAAATCTGTTGTTTTAAGATATATAAATCAAGTACGATCTTTACGGAAATACGAGTAGTTTTCGTGTAATTTTGTGTGAAATATAGGCAATTTTTAACAATTATTTTCTAAAAAATTATTGATTTTTTCGGTTGAAGTCTAGAACACGGTACAACCTAAGGAAGTCGTTTAAACTGACAATTCGCGCCGCTACGGCGAGGGGGAAATCCACAGTGGAGGGGCTGAGGGGTGGTTAGGCGATTATAATAATTGGTCACGAACGTAACGTCATAAGTTAGGGGAGGCAATTTCACCCTAGTGTCTTGTCGGAACTCCGTTAGGAAAAAGTGCTGCCTGCGATCGTGGCGTGTTCCTCTGTGATAAACAAAGCTTTCACTGTTCGAATTCGTTGCAGCAGCTTGAATTCGAGTTTTTTATAAAGTGCTTACTGAAGTGATTTCTTATAAAAGTGAATTGATAATTATGCGGTGGATGGACTCAAGGTTGTTTATAGTGATCGCGAGGGCCAAAGGTCCGAGCCTCCCCGTGACTTCGATCCGGGTGAGCGAAGCGAGAAAACTTGTCTTTGAAAGTAGCGACGTTAAAATGCGACATTAAAATGCGGCGGGAACAACGTGTATGACGGACGAAAATCGCATATAGTTCAGTTTTCTTCATTTCCATCAGAGCGCTCAGCATAATTTGAGGGAGGGCTTACGGAGAACCCCTCCTGTCCCCCTTCTCCACGCCTCCGCGCATCTCTAAGGGTGTACCGTGTTGCGAACTTTAAACATCTTTTCTTTCATTTTTTCCTCGTATGTAGGAAACGACGATGCAAAATTGGTGCTGGACCCGTTTTCGGCAGACTTTATTTTTGAATATATCAAACAAATAAATGTGAAAGTGCAATATTGATGACAGTTTTTTGCGAAAAGAAATCTATTCCAAAAAATAGATCTCTAAACGTTATGTACAATTTTTTTAAGAAACGAATACATTTCGCATCGATTTTTGCTTGAAATTAATGCAGTATTTTGAATTGAATGCATTAATGAAATTAATGCATTAATTTTGCAATTGCAAATTTGTAATAACAGTTCAAGTGTTTCCTGGAATAGAGTATAGGATGCTTTAAAAATGGTCTTATTTTCATTGATTTCTGTGAACTTTCGAAAAATGACTCGAAAAAAGTTGGAAATGATTGGAGGAATGCCCAGTTTTTTAAGCGTCCGGAATGCTGAATATAGCCATCTGAGAGGTGGTAGCGGGAACGTGCTTGACATGTTGGGTGGAAGGACCTGAGTTCGAATCTCTAGGAGGAGAAACAATGTTTGCTAATAGGGAAGACCTTTGCAGGTTCATGTAGCATGACGTAACCGTTAGAAATAATGGCAGAAAGTATGCGCTGTTGTATCACCACTAGTTTGAATGTGTTTATCAAGCCTCACAGGAATGTATTTAAACATTTCGCTTAACATATTAATAGAATTTAAATTAGTAATCCAATATTCAATTAAATTTGTCATGGATATTAATAATTTAAAATAATTTTTTCTACATTATTATGAATTTATTAACAGTAAAAGAAAACGTTATCTTAATTTTTTTTTAATTTGTTGCGTCTACACCTTGACGCAACGCGTCTCCAGTGTCCATGGAAAATTTGAAAATTCTACCTCTGTTGGGTCAGAAGGTACACGTAAATAAATTAGGTATTAAAGCAATTAATTTGCGGAAAATATCTAAGAAAGAGTACAATTTTGACTCACCAGACATGTTCTTCTGCCATCTCCCAGCATCATAATTTCTGGACCTTGTTCTCTGTTGTTGTTTTTTAATTTCTTCAAGTTTTTATTCTGGTTTCTTTGGTAATGTCTAAGGCACCTTCTTCTGGCTCAAGTACCCTCTGTTGGTCCACACTTCTAAGTGCGTATCTTATATTTCAAACGAATGCTGTTCAAATATTCTTCATAACTACACATCTGTTTCAATTCCCTTCATTTAAGGATACTGATGAATCTATAACCCCTCTTCTTGGTGATGTCAAGCCTACAAATATATTATTGGGCATGCGTTGTATATTATTAGGTAATAGTTGGTTGCCACTTACATCTTCAAAAACCTCCACACAATTTTGTTCATTACAATATTGAAACTTTACAACACCTTTTACAAATTCAGAGTGTACACTAATATTTCAATAATGAAGCCATTATTATTTGCCATTATAATCTTGCATCATCACGGGTATCCACATTATTTTTCACTTAACTTAGCTTTATTTTCAAAGCACTTACCGGTGTAAACAGAGATCTAACCTCACTTGATATTAGCTTGATCATTTAATATTTCGGATATTACACTTGTTTCATGTTTCTCACAAACAATATTCAGTTACTTATTGCCACAAAACATACATTTTTGATTAAAATTCTCGGAATGACTGTCAGTAAATACTAAACTGCAACACATTAGAAACGAAATCACATCAAATCATATCTTGTAAACATACCGCCGTCCACGGACATTAAAACAAAATGGTAACAGCATTCACTTGTTTCTTCACAGTTTAGCCAACATCCCAACATAAGTACAGCAGGATGGATTGGAAATGTGTTGGAAGAGAAGATATTATCCACGCACGTTTTCTTTAACCCTCGCTTCGCCAGTTGCGAGAGGAGTGGGGAGTTTGGTTATATTCACAAAAGGAATTTTATATTAAATTTGTGGTTCGTTTTTCGATGCAAAATAGTTTCTGTTACAAGGGAGCGTACATTTTTGATTATCAGATTTTGTTTCCAACGCTCGTTTTTATAATTTACTCTTTATTCAACGAATGTTGGCAAAGGAGTGGGGGTAGGTTTTCAGGTGCTCAAGAAAACGAACGCGTATAATACTGGTTTTCTCATTGCATCTCCGATATCACACTTAAAGGGAAAGCGACTGACGCAACCATTTTTAAACGTAAAATATCTTAGAGATAAAAACAAATACTTATTTAATCCCATATTTAAAAATAATTTCATTTTCTAACTGCACTAAAAATTAAATTTTTGTTTTGATGAATTTTGATTTTCATTTTCACTGATGTTTCCGGACACGTGAAAATGAACAATATACCATTAGCTGATTTTAAGGTAATTGCATATTGTTCAGGTGCCATCTAGTTCTGTCAATTCAGTCAAACCTCAAAGGGAATGTAGTATATAACAGAATTAAACTCTAAATTAAGTTCACTATGTCATGCATTCAGAATTCTTTCAAATTCTATACTCATTCATGCAGCTCGTTGCGTGTATTTTGCAAATGTACATTCCCGCCTGAGATATGGCATAACATTCTGGGGAAGTTCATTCTGTAGGATCCAGATCTTTAGATTGCAAAAACAAATTATTCGAATAATGAAAAACTTCCATCAGCGTTCGATTGCCTATTTATTTACGAATCTGTAATTTTTGCCAACACGAGATAAACGTACGGGATAAAAAAAATAGGAACACATTTTCATGCAATGCTGATAATTATAACCACAACACACATCGTATAAATCACGTTCATCAATGTCAGTGTCAACAGTTGCTACAAGAAATCCACATACAATACATGCACGTTATTTTACAACGCATTGTTAGATGACATTAAACAATTAAAATCGGTTCACAAATTTAAGTTAAATGAAAATGTTTCTTTACAACTCGAGACAATTCTGATCATCAAAAGAAAAATAATGTTTATTTTAAGAATGATATATAACGCATTAGTGTACAATTGTGTTGCATAATTATTAAAAAGACTTAATATATCTATAACAAACACTGTACTTCAGGTTGCAGGTCATTGATCTCCATTTCGATCGATTTTTGTCCCGTTTTCTCATCCATTAAGCAAATGCTGAAATGACCACTTGTTTTGCTTCTTGACATAAATGTAGTTTCATTATGCGCACGTTTTGTTGAGCTCTCCTTTAGGAGTAGAGCTGGAGGAGTAGGAAAGGAGTACTACTTAGGAGTATAGCTCTCCTTTAGAAGTAGGAGTAGAGCTGGAGGTGAATTACTAATTTGTTGGCAAAGCAGAAAAATCAAATCTGCTGTCCGTTTACCGATGCAAATAAGTTTTCTCTTACTCGAGAACGAAAATATCTAGCTTTTCAAATGTTGTTAATCTCGCACTTTTTTTAAATATAAATAATTATTTTGTTTGTTTTATTTCTTACACTTTTATTCATTTTTCAACTATTTACTGTTCAAATGTTGGGAAGGGATTCTGGATCTCAAGAAAACGTGCGCAGATGTTCTTCTCCCCTATACGTCTCATAGTTTTTACTGTTTTTTGACTAAATAAATCAAAATCAAATCAAAAAGTCTGCTATGCTATGGTCATTAGCCCAGTCAGTGTAAAGAATGTTTTACGTGAATGATCGCAGTGGACGCAGGATCGTGTGGACGTTCGTCCCACGCTAGATCCACGCTAGATGGTGAGATCCGGCGCCGACCTACACATTGGCAAGCGAAGAATTTTCCTCCAGGTATCTCTCCAGTGGGATCCAAACTCAGCCGGGACAACCTCTGATTTCTGACTGATCTCCCATCATGTATAGTGTGTAGTTCTCTGTTTCTTCTTCTGTCTCAATTTCTCTCTCTGTCTCTCTTTCTCTCCCTGTCTCACTCTCTCCCTGTCTCTGTCTCCCTTTCTCTGTGTGTCTCTCTAGGTCTCTTTCTGTCTCTCTCTCTGGGTTTCTCTCTGCCTGTCTGTCTGTCTATCTGTCTCTCTCTCTCTCTCTCTTCTCTCTCGCTGTCTCTCTCTCTCTCTCTCTCTCAATCTAATCTTCTTGACTAACTCACTGCAATGTAGTTTTATGATTTTTCGCTTGTTATTGAAAGTACACGAGTTCAGTCAATTATTGTCGATATTCAATGCATTGTTTATGATATTTGGAGAATTTGTTCTATTTTTATATTTAGAGAATTATTGGGATAGTTAAATGATTAACTCTGGATACTCGCTGAATTAGTAGGGACGTAGTTACTTACGCGGAGTATCTCCAAAATCTCCTTAGGTAAAATAAGACAGAAACATTAAAAGTCAAGAGACAATACTTTCTGTAAAATGCAGAATGTTTATGGAATATTTGTAACAACAATAATTTTTGTCAGTATGTGAGAAATTGAGACGTAAATAAATAAAACTGAAGAAGAAATTCGAGGTGTGAAAGAGCTATTATCCCGTTCTGGCCAGAGGGCCGAAAAATCATCGCTTTTTTAGCGCGCTAGCGTCTAAACAGTTTTCCAAAAAACTTAACTTAAACACGTATTTTGTAGAAATTTTTATCAGCTTTAATTTTGTGAAGTGCGGCTGACCGGACAAAACGCTAAGTCTTGAGGTACAAGTGAAAAACAGAAAAAATGTGGGATATCTTTATAAATTGTTTGCAATTGTGTGAAACCGGCAAGCATAATTTTTGCTCGGAGCTACTTTGAGCCTTGAGGATCTTTTACGAGCGGTAAATCTACACCATCGGACAGTCTGCTTTACTTCTACGAGGGATGGTGTATTTTTTCGTCCTTTGAAATCCACGATCCACGCGGCTTTGATCGGGTTTGAACCGCAAACTTGGTGTAACAGCCTGATACACCTGTTATACTCCGGAACCATTCAAACGCAGGACATAGGACAAGAAAGAAATAGGAGAGAACGCGCGACGTCCGTGGCCCGTTTGTTAGCGTACTGCTTCGGCATTCGCCTGAGATAGGAGAAATCACGGAAAACTACTGATCAGAGCAGGCGGCCGCTAGAATTCTCTTCCAGACGGCGGCGCCTGAATTCGACCTTGTTATCTAATTAGTGTCGAAAATCCTGCCATCGTCGGGACTCGAATCCTAGGATAGTCGGTCAGCGGCGCTCTAGTGATATCAATGAATGCGCTGAGCCACTTTAGCCGGTCTCCTCCGCCAGTAATCACGCTAAGCTATTAGAATCGATCCCACTCACGCACGGGATAAATAATTTGCTGAGTGGCAACGCTGATACGGCGGCAGAGTAAGCACACGGTTGATAAGCCGTTTCACAGAGCGCTGTGTGTGGCGATAGAGGCGATTGTCGCAACAAGACGCAGCGGGAAGACGCGGACTTAGCGGTCATTCTGAGTGAATCCGTGTTCGGTTGAAGAAAAGTTCCGAAGCCAACGACCAATTGATTCCACTGAATGGCAGCGGTCACATTGACTGCATGAGAATGGAAACGAATGGATTAAAACTTTTCGCTGACTTCTATATTTAATTTTAATAATTTTCGATATTGCATAAGTGAGGTTAGGTTCAGTTTCGCATGAACTATCGTCAACATATTTCATAATTTCTTCTGCGATTTCCGGACATAATTTTTCGAAAATCGATTGGGTCTTCTACATGGCTTTTCGTTCACAAAGAAACAAAAAAAACTATGTCCACGTTCAATGACTCAGTTCGGCCATTTTCAAGTATATTTGATACGGTTCTTCCAACCTGAAAGTTCGGCCAAGTCTGCCAGTACGTGTCGGACCTAATACGATCTATCGAGTGCCTGAACTCCAGCCATGGTGAAAGACATGGGTGAGCTATTGTGCATAGTATCCTACTTCAACCAATGAACTTCAGCCACCAGTTTGCGTCACAATATTATCGGCAATTTTAAATGCAGTGAGATACCAAAATTATCACCTTGTTATAAGTCATTGAAACAGATATATGAAGCATTCGTTTGAATATTGCATCTACAATCTTATTAGTTATGATACCGTTGAAAATTGTCACTTTATGCAACTTTCAAAATGTTTCTCAATCCTTTTCGCACTCCATCCAACGTGGCGGCCACCATTGTCTGGCTTTCCGAACGAAGTGCCCGTGATGTGGTCACGTGGTTCGTGACGCAAACTGGAGCTGCGCAGAACGAGCAAAATATAGTGTGCCGGACTAGCGCTCACATGTCTTTCCACCATGACTCTAGTGAGTATTTGAAATATTCGATCGTGAACGGGCGTATTCTTCCGAGCGCGAATTCAACTGCACATGTGTCCACTCTGATGCCGGAAGACCCTGTATGGCAACCATCAGAAGGCGCTAAATCGCAGAGATAGGAGATAATAAATCACCGATCCTTATTTTTTCCCGATTTTTCTTTTGAATTCATATTTTAAATTGTTCTGACAAAAGAATCATGACGGAACATTGTAACGCGTGGTATCATGAGCTCTGTTTACCGATGGCGAGTACGTAGTGCTGGGAGTCTAATCTTAGCCAAAGCTACAGTTAGTTTATTCTTCTGTGATTCGTCATGATGTACGCGTTTTAGTGCTTCGTAGGGGTTCTCTGCTTCTGCATTTTATGGCGATTCGCTTACCATAACGAAAAAATAACGAGAAGCATGTTAATGTGATTGGCCACCCTGGAATTCATAGCTAAAAATATATCAAGGCAAACGAAATAAAACAAGGAACGTACGTCTATTGAAAGAGGAAAATAAGAACGCAACAAGAAACGAATAATGGCCAAGATGGCGTGGGAGGAATAAGAGCCATGGAAATAGAGTTTGTGGTGGTGGTGATTGCGGTGTCAAAGACGTTGGCGATTGCACTGATACAGGTGGAAGCAATGAGATGTGATGGCGGTGGCGAAAGCGTTCGCAGTGCTAGTGACGGATGCGATAGTAACAATAGTGGCAATGACGGTGGCAGTAGCGATAGGAGCTGCGGGAGCAATAATACTGGTGTCGCTGACGATAACGATTGAGATTCCGGGCGCGTCAACTACTGAGGTGATTAGCCCCGCAAGTGTAGTGCATGCTTTTTCATCGGGAGGTGACGATGATCTTCTCTCACTAGATGGCGAGATCCGGCGCCTACGTACCGTCGACTAGTGGGATTTTTCCTATTCAGGTATCTCCCACCAGCAGGGCACCGCCCGAGCCGGGACAAGTTCTAAGTTTCCGATCGGTTACCCGGCATGTGTGATAGTATAGTGCATTTTGGTGTGTGTGTTTTGGTAAGTAAGGAGTGAGGATGGAATTTATTAGGGTACTGCCCGGCATTCACCTGGTGTTGATCGGAGAAACTATGGAAAACTACCGATCAGAGCAGCCGTCCGCTAGAATTCTCCTCCAGACAGCGACTGAATTCGACTTAGCTGAAAAGCTAGCATCGAAAATCCTGCCGCCGTCGGGACTCGAACCTAGGACCTCCCGGACAGAGACACTGCACTGACATCAGTTGATGCACTGAACCACCGCTCTCAGTATGACGATGAAGATAGCTATACCATTGCCACAAATTGAGAAATAAAATCGTCGGGAGTGAATAATTTCTTGGCGCCCGGGAGACATCGTGCCTTAGACACATTGGCCAACGCTGCGTTCATCAAATTGGGACCTTCCCCAGGAGGAGTTGCGAAAGTGATCCAATCAAAGACGATGTTCCGTACCCGAATTGGTCAATAATCGATCATTGATTTTCCATTGACAGAATATTTAATCAATAGGTTTTTGGTGACTCAAAAAGGAAACAAAAATATATGATTTCTACCTACGACTATTTATAGTACTAATTTCCAATGCGCGTAAAATGAAAAGAAAACTATGCAGTCTCCAAGGAGACTGATATGATTTTGTTAGATACCCAGAAAATGAGGGAAAATACGAAAACATGTGTATTACTAATGTTAAATAGGCGCAAAAATGGAAAGAAAGCTATGGCCTCAAAATGACCAGGCACTCGTGAAAAATCCAAAATCAATGAAATATTTTTGATTTGACTGAATAATGCCAATGTTTGATTGTGTTTGGTTGTGTGTTCCACCTATTCTTATACTGCGCATACCGACTTCTTTCACATATTCACTGCTTACGACACAGCTGACGTCAGGCGACAGCAAAGCTCTGTGGAAGAGGCCCGACAGCGAGGTTCCAAGGTAGAGATCGCCTACCTTGAAAAGTTTGCTGATCACATGTTGCGTTATAGAATATCAACTTTTTTGATAGCCCCTCCGGTGGCTCATGGACAGCAAGCTCGCTTTCCGTGGAGCGGTCCGATCCCCGGCTAGGGCAAATATTAAGCCAGGTATACCGGGGTCACGGGCAAGGTAACAAGCTCCTTCCAGGGAAATTGGCACGAGACTTAAAAGTAAGAGTTGCACAAATGCTACGGAGTGGCAGTACATCAGTGGACACCTTGCCCATGACAGTCTTTGGGAGAAGTTACTTTGTCAAGTACGTTAATGTCACAAATTGAGCTATATTAATTCCCATTTTTTTTATTTATGGCAAAAAATGATCCAGTAAAATAAAGTAATACATCAGTCCTATTTCAAATTCTCAGTGGAGAGTAAAATTTTAAAAAATTGAATCTAAATTATCTTTGTTTTGTAATTGTTTACGTAAGAGTGATACAAAAATATGAACTTTCTTCTTCAGGATAGAAGATTTAACAGACAAATATTCTTGTCTGTTAAAAGTACTGTTCGTCCGTAAGCGAGAATTGTTAATTTATAGTGACTTGCTAATTTATTTCACATTATTGCTAAATACAATAAATAACTGAATGAAAACACAAAACGAAAACAAGGAAATAATTCAAATACACTCCGGTCACTTTGCAAAGCTGTGTATATAAAGGAGAATTTAGTAAGAATATAAACATCAAATAGTAATAAATAAAGAATCAAAACATAATACATTTCTCGGTTATTTGATAGAAAACATCTTGCAAACATATTTTCGTACGAAGCCACTAATCACCGCGCCGCTTCAGCTTGCGAATGCACACCCCTTTCTGGATTTTAAGGGGAAAGGAGTACGGAGTCAGAGGAAGTTACCCGTGCCTGCAGGAGCGCTGGGTTCCGCTGGTAGCTCGTGCGGGCGCGGTTTGACCTACCTGCACAAATCGTCTCAATTTCTGTAGTAGGGTGACAAAAGAATTCTTAAGCAGACCAAATACTTTATAAGTGATAAAAGGAAAACGTCATGCTTGCCACATGTCTCCTAACCCCCTGGTGAGGGTAATAAATAAAAACAGGGCCCATGTCAGGGAATACGCCTAGCTAGCAAAACTCTTATCAATCTACCACTAAAATAACAAATAAAACACTAAAATACGTCCTTTGGAAAACCATTTTGTGAGGTTTTGTTCATGAGAATTTTCTCAAGTCTCAAGTTAATTATTAAATTCGTTGCAGTCAGCAATAAACTACATCAACAATCTCCATTGCCATGTCCTCTTTTTCCATTACTCCTTTACCCTTTGAGTCGCTCTTGCCCGTTCCTCCTCTGTGTATATTACTTTCATTCTTTGTTTCTTTTTAAATATTCTTCACTTTTTCACTCCAAGTTTTTCACAACGTGTTGGTCACATCTATCTTCTGCGTTACCACATTTTCTGTGCCTTTGGGATTTGTGTTTTTCTATTTTACTCTAGCGCTATTTTTGTAGTTACATTCCAATTATCATTTTCCATAATATTTTAGGAAGTGATTTATTATTCATTCAATTGGTAGTCTGACTTTGGAATCCGCACAATAAGGCAGCAAAATACAGTTAGCATACAAATCACATAACATCTTCAATAATTGCGTTTGCTTTATACAAAGTCCTTTATCTGAAAAAAAAATCACCATCGATTGGTTTACAGATTTAAATGTTCTTTACTACTATACGAAGGACCATACATGAATTAACGGCGAGTCGTTAGATTCGCGAAAATGTTTTCAATAGGTTTGTTAAAGTTCACTTCACTCATCATTTTGTGATACAAACATACCCTTTTAGGAGTGTCTCATTTCATACAATACTCCAGCTCATGTATTACGCGATTCCGTGTTTTGGAGGTACGTTCCATGCTCACAGGAACTCCCAGATGATTTTCATTTCCTGGTGGTAAATAACTGCAAACGCGAAACAATATAAGATACAAAAATATAACTAATTTTCATAAACTCAATACATTTGAATATGGCACGATTTGTAGCTAACGATAGATAATGGACTCGTGTGTTCCGATATGTACATTTTATATGAATTATCAACATTGTATAACAGATAATGGCAAATCATGTTGCACAAGAAAACTTTATTATTATTATTATTATTATTATTATTATTATTATTATTATTATTATTATTATTATTATTATTATTATTATTATTATTATTATTATTATTATTATTATGAAACAAAAGGTGGTAGACGAACACTATCCGTACATCTATTTAGTAGGTGAACCCTTGTCTGCTTCTTTGACGATGCGGCTTTTGGAGGCTTCAAACAGCATAGCACAGGCGTAGAGCCTCAATTATCTTGTTAGTTTACGATGGGAGTGGCAGTGTACGATAATTTTTTCTTAAGCAATAATAGCGCTACAGACTCCGCCAGGGAGAATGTACACACTTTCTCCCACCTGCAAAGCCATCAAAAGGCATAGCGCATATGACAGAAGACGTCGAAACTGCGGAAGCATACGCAAGTACGCAGCATCCTTGTCCCCGCTTTCTGTAATAAAACAGCTTTCTGCAATAAAATGGCCGTGAAACGCGCACAATACGTCAGAGTAGCTGTGCGGAAGTAGGGCAACATGAGGAAATTCTAAAAAGACGAGTGTTATCGTTCTTGGGCTAGTTTCCCGTTGCCCCAGTCGTGGGGTTCCGCAGTCTCACGGTCAAGGACGTGATCCCGGTTTGGTCCGATGAATCTTGAAATTCGTAATGATAATCCGCGGAAGGACTCCTACTGCATAACTAATGTGCTGTATTGCGTAAATCTGCGTCAAGTAGAAAATAATCAAAGATTGTGTTTTAGGAATTTCCAATTCCTGACCGACTCGACGGATCGCATATTTTAGATCAGCAGTAATGAAGACGAATAAAACTAAATACGATAAATATTGTCACTTAAAATGTCATTGTGCGAATACATCCAAAGCAGTGCCAGATAACTACTGAGTGGACTGAAATCATCTCAATTCTTTTTTGTTATTTATGTATTCATTTTCCTCAACTAAAAAACAAACAAAATACAAGAACAACAATTCTAGATCTGGACGAAATTAGTCACGTTTTCACAGGTGTCCCCAGCCTAAAACTGCAGGAGGCGGCAACTACATTTCGGGGTACAATTTTTCTTTGGATTTTATTAACATGTGACATACTTTACAACAAAATGAAACAACATACCATACTGAAAATATAAATTATAATAATTACAACTATAATAACACAATTAATAAATAAAATTGATTCATATTGAACCATTTACTTGGTTGTGCCAAAAGGCTTGGAAAGCCTTTTTCCCAAATGTTCTGTAACATTTTACCAAATTGTCTGGTTAAAGAAAGAGAAATGAATTGATGATATTTTTGGGGGAATTCTGATTTACGTATTATGTAAGGCGTTGGGAATCCTTTTAAAATTTTCAGGGCGGGGGCACTGTGCCGCCGCCCCTGTTGTGGGCACGCTTATGCACGTTGTCTCAGTCCAGTTACGTAGAACGGACCGCCGGTGGTGCAGCTTGCTGGCATTGTGGAATTCGGAATTTTCGAATCGTTATGTTTTTACAGACTTCCTTCTTTTTTTAGGACGACGACAGAATACAGTAAAGACCTAGAAATCCTTCATATTTTTTTTATTTGTTGCGTCGTTGACGCAACGCGTTGACGCAACCCTTGTTGGGCGTTGAGCGCTTTTGTTGGAGTAATCCTCCGTTACTAAGTAATTACTATCATTACTTTACGGTTGTGTAATTACTGTGTTTGTCGAGTCTTGTCACGTCGGAGTCAGTCAGTGCCTTTTATCCCTTCGGCCAGGGGCTCGACGTCGTTAGATCCTAGTGTTCCTGGCCGGTCACCCAACCAGGAGCCCGCGAGTCTCGAATTCGCTTAACCTTCGTGACTTCACGGAGCGTAGTAAACGAATTCGGCTAGCGCCGCCGGCTATATATTGCTTATATATATTTTACACATATTTCACGTTTGAAGTTCTAAATCGTAATAAGCTTTTACAGAAAACACGAAACTACGACATTGTCGGCCTATCATTTGTTGACAGAAGAACACTCATTTTTAGACTGACTTGCGATCACATTTTCAACTTGATGAAAAAGACGCGAGATACAATCAATACTTCTGAATGAATTTCAAGCATTGGCTTGGTAAATACAAAATAAAATACAAAAATTCACCAACCAGGGCTATGGAATTCTGGACTATGGAATCCTGCAATGTGTGGCGCTGTGGTCGCGGTACACGGCGGGGGCAATTCGGGTGCAGCGCTAAACCCCAAAATTCCCGCCTATAAAAATGTTTCATTACAGAGGCTTCGTGCGGCTGCAGCGGGCAGGATTTATGCCCGCCACCCATCATTTCTGCCGCGTGGGCTCTCGGCACGACGGCGGCAGCGTGATGCGCGAACGCGGGCGGACTGGCGAGTCACGGACGTGCGTCGACATCCGGAGAACTGCGCGGAACATAGGCTGCGCAAATCTGGCTGTGAGCATGAAGATTGATTTATTGCTTAGTTGATTGATTGATTGATTTTTTCGTGTTTCCGGGCGCAGGAGGAGAATTCTAGCGGCCGGCTGCTCTGATCGGTAGTTTTCCGTGGTTTCTCCGATCAACACCAGGCGAATGCCGGAGCAGTATCCTACCGAACGGGCCACGGACCCGCGCGATCTTACCTTCCTCTTCCTTGTCCTCTCCTATCTCCTTACACACACACACTAACATACACTACACTACCACATACCCCGGGAGACCGGTCGGGATTTTAGAGCCTGTCCCGACTGGGGCGGTACCCCGCTGGTGGGAGAGTCCTGGTTAGGTGGAAACCCCATTAGCCGACAGTAGGTCGGCGCCGGATGTCGCGATCCAGCTGGGGAAGATCACCGCCATCTCCCGAAAAACATGCATTACACTAACGGGACTAATGACCAAAGCAGTTGACGTGCCCGGAAACACGAAAAAATCAATCAATCAATCTATCAGTGTCGGCACTCAAACGTCAGGAGCCAGTCTGAGACATTGCAGTAGCAACAGTTGTTGCCTTGAGCTAACTCAGCCGGTCATTACTACAATGTTAATAATCAACTCCTGATAGTACAAATGTCGTAAGCCCTTGGAAATCCATCTGTGAGGAACACAGGTACCAGTCGAGAGAAGGATGAAAAATAAAGCATTTTGTGGTTCAATTTATACCCCCACCCAATATAAACCTAAAACCTCTGTTACCTATTGTAATAACTCATTCACGAATTATTTGTTTTATTTTATAATATTGTGTGGCCTTTGACTAGCAGCCAAATTGATCATTAGAACGTCAAACTAGGAAAAAATGTCTGTTTTGGGCCTACATGTAAAGAAATATATAAGAAAAAAGCAATAACGTAGCAAATGAAAAGATAGTGTAGATCAATATTATTGTACACTACAATAAAGCGGAAAGAAGTATGGTATTTTGGGCTCTCAAAATGTGTTGTTGTTTGTTACGAGTAAAAAAATGCATCTCTATGAATAATTTCCGCGCAAAAATTGAAAGAAAACTATGCAGTATGTGAGAGGTGTCTTTCGTTTTATTAGAAACCCAGGAACTCGAAAATATCCAAAAACAATAAAAGTTTCGATTTGGAGAGAGAAATTCGGTCATTATTCCGCTTATTCTCATACTGGGTACCGAATGAGTTCTCATATTCTGTGCGTCACTGCTTACGACACAGCTGATTGGTTGGTTGGTTAGTTGTTAGTGATTCCGGGCACATCAACTACCGAGGTCATTAGTCCTGTACGTGTAGTGCATGTTTTTTCATCGGCAGGTGGCGGTAATCTTCCCCCGCTGGATAGCGAGATCCGGCGCCGACGTACCTTCGGCTAAGGGTGTTTTCTCCAATCAGGTATCTCCCACCAGCAGGACACCACTACAGCCGGAACTAAGCTGCCGACCGGTCTCCAAGCATGTGTGGTAGTGTAGTGCATGGTGTAAGTGTGTAAGTAAGGGGTGAGGAAAGGACAAGGAAGGAAAAATCGCGCGCGGCACATGGCCCGTTTGTTAGGTACTCCTTCGGCATTCGCCTGGTGCTGATTGGAGAAACCACGGAAAACTACCGATCAGAGCAGCTCACCTCTAGTATTCTCCTCCAAACAGCGACTGAATTCAACCTAGCTGACAAGCTAGTGTCTAAAACTTTTCCGCCGTCGGGACTTCCGAGTTGTAGTTTGAATGCCCGAGTAAAAAATCGTATTCGGATTCCGGCAGAGTAAGATTTCTTCTCAGTTAATAAGGTTTCATCGACCCTCATCAATAGAATATTTTCCTGACAGATCTGCGATTTCTCTTTCGTCTCTCCACATATAGCGTGCATACAGTGGTAACCTCACACCTCAGGGCCCGGAAAAATTTCTCATGAGGTGAGACCTCATTGTAAATGCACGCTTTGGCACACAGTGCTCGCGCTGTGATGGTCAGTGAAATAATTATGAAATCCTGAACAAAGCCTCAGCACTGGACGTTGTTCAGGCTAAATCAAAATGGTTGTCAGAAACGAAACAAAGGTCTACACAAACACTGCAAGCAAAAAGTGTTACACGCAAAAACAATTCATACATTTGGAACAAGTAGCTCTTTGTAACGTTGGTCGAGACAAGTGGCAACGCAGATGGGAAACATTTGAGCGTGTGGTTAACGGTAAGCACAGAACTCCAAACACGCACGAAACTTTATCCGAACATAATCGCACGAAATTTTATCTTTCGACTCCTGTTAAACTCCCGTTAAAATTGTTTAAATGAAATATGTATGTTACGGCTAATGTCCGAATATAGATAATTCCAAAACTAGCCAGTTAATGCTCACATTTCCTAAAAAGGTTTATGAACTCGGAAGAACGAACCGCTTCCAACCACACTCCGTAATTTAGCTGGATGAAGTACAATTTTTTTCCGATGAAAAATGTATTAGTATATGACAACTCTATAATTAACTGAATAATATAAAAAACCGACGAAAATATGAATTTTGTGTCAAAGATCCCTAAAGAGCGGTATACACTTCTTAATATCTAAAATGAAATGCTTTCTCAGAAAGTTATATCACCTGCACATGAACCATATTATCAAACAAATTAAAAAATAACACTTTTTAATTTTGGTCTCGCGAATAATTTTGGAAGTTTTTTAAAAACGAAAAATGTCAGTATTTCTTCACGAGGCATCAAGGAGAGTAGCGGCAGACGTAAGAAGTTAAGCAGCCTTAGTTGAGAGAGGATAACGAAAGTGGCAATAAAATCATTAGGTTAATTGTAAATGTAGGGACGTAATTTAAAACAATGATCATATGGAGTTCTTGTATTTAATCAATGTTCCGAAAACCTTTCACACGAGAATATGTCTCGCGATGGTTCCAAAAATTAAAGAATAAAATAATTTCTCTCGACTAATAGCAAGATAGCGCCTTTAAAAACAATAAAATTAAACAGTATTTGAAGCCCCCATTTCCAATTAGCCGAACAAGGAACGATGCACCGACTATTAAAGTCTAGTAATTTAATCGCTAACAAAGGTGAAACGAAAGAGGATATCAGATTCATTGATTGCTAGTAATACAGAGCGCGTCAACTGCTAAGCTCATTAGTCCCGTAAGTGTGGTTCGCGTTTTCATCCGGTGTGGCGATGATCTCCTCCGCTGGATGGCGAGATCCGGCGCCGACCTACCGTCGGCTAGCGGGATTTTCCAAGAACCAGCGGGGTACCGCCCCAAGCTCTATGCTCGTCCAGGCCCCTCCAGATGGAACCTACGACCTTCCGGTCAGAGGCACTGCAGGAGGTTATCAGAGCTGAAAGTATTGTTTGCTAACATAATATGTAGGCAGATAATAATAATAATAATAATAATAATAGTAATAATAATAATGTAGATGTATAATATAATATGTAGGCAGATATTATCTGACGTAAAAGAGATATCAATAAGCATTTCCACAGCCAGCGAAGCCATAAGCGGACCTCACGTATTTAACCGTATCACATCCCTTCCTCAAGTCCTTCCTTCAAAGACGACGTATTCACCAAGCCTTGCAAACACTGCAAAACCTTCCCTAGCTCCGCGGGTGGCCGACGGCGTGAGTGGTCCTATCACTACGTCGCGGCGCGTCGCGACGCGTCCAGCCACGCCCCGCTGCAAGCACGCTCGCAGCACGCGTGAGCTTCCGCACGCGTATCGGCCCTCACGCCGCATGCGACAGCGCGTGCGAGAAGACGTGCGCGTGATCACATTCAACGCGGCGACGGCAAGCGACGGGCTTTTTTTTGCCATGAGTGCGCCCCAGCCGCGCCGTTCCGCGTGTAAACGGGCTGAGGCGGCGGCCGCAAGATAGCAGCCGATGGGGGAAGTGCAGTCCGTGCTGCAGAAGGTGCGCCGCGGGGCGATGCTACGTGCTGTAGCACGGAGACCTGGACGCTTTTGTATCCCACGGACTATCCCACGTTCTATACCACTGGGTTAGGTAGCTCAGGTCGTCCAGTGATGGTACTGCGGTGCCGTAGCTATGATGGTACTGCGGTGCTCTGCCGGTTCCGGCATTCGCCTGACATTGATAAGAGAAACCACGGAAAACTACCGATCAGAGCAGCCGACCGCTAGAATTCTCCTGCAGACAGCGACTGAATCTGACCGTGATATCTAGTTAGTGTCGAAAATCCTTCCACCGTTGGGATTCGAATCTAGTACTAGGTACTGCAGTGACATCAGTTGATGCCATGTCACCTCTGACAATACATCAAGGAACGTGTTGGTTTTCGTAATATTTGATATCAAATTAAGAGTCACTGAGTTGAGAAGGCCTGGAGAAATGCTAGTACTTACTCTAGTGAAGGAAGTGGAGGATAGTCGCAGGAATACGCCGATGGGGGAATTTAATGTATTTTACTTGTATCATTTAATCATATCCAAGAAGAACACATCATGAAATTTGGATATGTTAGAGACTCTGTAGAAACGCTAGACTGAAGGTCCTCGCGCGTCTTTTGCTGGGCGGTAGATAGCTGGTCGGTCGCGGCCGGTTGTTTTCCCACAGACTGTAGAGCTCTATTTCGTATATCACACGAAAAAGGTTCATTCGAATGATCAGTTAATGTCTAACATTGTATTTTATCACAATTAATAGAAAAATGGGAATAAGATGCAGGGAGCCGGTATGTTAGGATTCGTAGTTGTGAGCCCGCAATTGAAA
This sequence comes from Teleogryllus oceanicus, assembly GCA_964035755.1. Taxonomy (NCBI): domain Eukaryota; kingdom Metazoa; phylum Arthropoda; class Insecta; order Orthoptera; family Gryllidae; genus Teleogryllus; species Teleogryllus oceanicus. Next base: position 306,278,052 of record CAXIVR010000001.1, on the reverse strand, counting down.
GTTCGATATGTCCAAGAGTACATGAAGGGATGAAGGACGATGACACTGTCTTTGATTCGGTGGTATTTAGGGGATTCGATAGTATAACGATTAGGTGGGTAACGGTTAGCGTACCGAGCTTTTGTACTCAAGTTTGTGGGTTCAAACCTGTTTGAAGCCGTGGATTTTTAAGAGCGAAAAAATCCTTCATACGACTACCTTTGAAGAGGATGTAAAGCCGTCTGTCCCATGTAGTATATTTACTGCAAGCAAAAGATCCTCAAGCCTAAAACAAGCCTCTGCGCTAAATTCAAATCGCCTGTTTCGTCGCCCAACATAATACCTCCACTCACCGCTAGACTTGCGTGGTCAGACGGAAGAGCGGGCCCGATGCCCCGAGTCTCACCATGTAAAAATAAGGTATTAACTAACTAACTCACTAAATGTCACACAATCCAAGAGACATGTTGCTGTGACCAGGAGCGATCGACTCAGACAAATTCCAGGTGTGCGCTGGGACAGTACTTTTTTTGAGTTGTAAGATAGGAAAAAATATAAGTTTATATAGAAAATAGTAAATAAGATAAGTATAGACCTCCCCCAAATTTTATGTTATATAATGACCATAGAAATATACAATGAGAATAAAAAATATATACCGAAAATGCGAGAATTAGGGACAGACTGCCCAATGTGTCATGCTGCATTTATCTGCGTGCAACTAGACTAGACTAGAGTAGATCCGCCCGAGTGTTCCATCTCCCCTCTTCCTTCTCTTCCCGTTTGGCTGACTCCACAAGTTTAGTTAGTTAATGCCTTATTTTTCCGTGCGCGACTCGGACCATCAGGCCCGCTCTTCCGTCTGACCACGCAAATTTCGTTACGTTCCTTCCACCATCTAGGAGAGAAAGGAGGTATTATTCTGGGCGGCGAAACAGGCGATCTCAATATTATTCAGAGGCTTCTTTTAGGGTTGAAGATCTTTTACATACAGTATATCTACTACATGGGTCAGCCGGCTTTACTTCCCCTCGGAAAGGAAGCGTACGAAGGATTTTTTCGCCCTTAAAAATCCACGGCTTCGATCGGCTTTGAGCCCGCAAACGTGGGTACAACAGCCCGATATGCTATACCACCGCATCCGCTTCAATCAGCGGGCCACATCAATGGTCCGTAGATAAACGCTAAGAGAGACAAAAGTAGACCTCCCACTTTCTCAGCAGCCCTGCTGTAATCAACGGGCCACGGACCGTGTTCACTCCTAACTTGTCTCTACTCTACGGAGGGCCGTAGGACCCGGCAATGAGGTCGTCTTTCACCTGAAATGCCCCACAGCCTTGAATTGATTGATTGATTTTTTCGTGTTTCCGGGCACGTCAACTGCTTTGGTCATTAGTCCCGTTAGTTTAGTGCATGTTTTTTCTCTGGAGATGGCAGTGATCTTCCCCCGCTGGATGGCGATATCCGGCGCCGACCTACCGTCGGCTAGTGGGGTTTCCCCCTAACCAGGACTCTCCCACCAGCGAGGAACCGCCCCAGCCGGGACAAGCTCTCCGACCGGTCTCCCGGAATATGTGGTAGTGTAGTGCATGTTAGTGTAAGTATGTGTGTAAGGGGAAAGGATAGGACAAAGAAGAGGAAGGACAGATCGCGCGCGGTCCGTGGCCCGTTTGGTAGGGTACTGCTCCGGTATTCCCCTGGTGTTGATAGGAGAAACCACGGAAAGCTACCGATCAGAGCAGCCGGCCGCTAGAATTCTCCTTCAGACAGCGACTGAATTCGAGCTGAAAAACTAGTGTCGAAAATCCTGCCGCCGTCAGAACTCGAACCTAGGGCCTCCCGGTCAGAGGCACTGCAGTGACATCAGTTGACACAGCCTTGAAACTAGAAAGAATCCGCCAGTTCTTCAAGCACGCAAACGTCATGCCAAGGTTCCAATTGTGCAGTGGCGCCATACGAAGACGAAAAAAGAAGATGCAGGAAGAATAGAATGCATCTTGCGCTTCCTGTCCGGGGCGTGATCTTACAGAATGCTGAGGGGGCGTGGTGGGGAGTAGAAGTGGGGAAAGGGAGGTAGCGACAGCGCCTTGGCACGGATGTTGCGTTCACGTTTACGATCGCGGGCGCGCTTCCTGTCTGCCTCACATATACGAGGCTTCAATAATGGCACTTCTTTCTTTCCACAAGTGCTTACTGCCGTTTCCTAACTGTGTAAGCCGAGAATCGTTTAGTTCACATGTTATATTCCTCAGTTGTTCCATTGTTGGGTTTTTAGTATCGTGTAAAGAACGAAACGTGCTTGCTGTATATTGAATAAAAAACTGTAAAGTTCTACGAATGTATGCAGCAACAAAGAAGTTTATGAATTGAGTATGGTTTATCGTCTATGGAAAAATAGTTCCCACGCCCGGAAGTTGCAATTCATCAACAAATATCTAAGGTTACACTTGACTATAGATGACGTAATTTCAGACCATTCACAGAGTCAGATAATCGACCAAGGAAGTACAATACACGTAAGACAGCACAAATAAAGACAAGAAGGCACTCGCAATTTTAATTTCTCGTGTACTAGTAAGCGAGGCGTACAGTAAACGAGCATCTAAAATACCACTTTTGAAAGAGACCGAAATGCAATTTCAGATGCCCAGAAGGAAAATGCTAGAACACTGTGCAGTTTAATGAAAAAAGTGGAGTATAGTCATTCGTATATCTACGTACGTAAGAAAACTACGAAGAACGGAACGGATTTTATTATTATTATTATTATTATTATTATTATTATTATTATTATCATCATCATCATCATTATTATGCTTTTTACACTTGTGCTGCAACGATAATAATTATTTCGAATAAAACTATTGCGACTTCTCTGCAAGCCAGGCTGTCACAAAAGCATTGACTCCATTGCTCGAGAAACGACGCACTCTGATTTTTTCTTTCGTGTTTGGGAACAGAAAAAAATTGAAGAGCTAGATCAGTGCTGTAATGTGGACGCCTGAGCTGCTAGTTCACGCAAGCTCGGATGGCGGCTAGAGATTTTGCTTGCATGCACCAATGCATTGTCGTGAAAAAAGAGCACGGTTGATATGAAGCTCAACATCGATGCACTAGCCCCAGTCTGTCATTGTGAAAACTGCACTATGCTGATATTTCATACGTGCCATGTCAAGACATGTAAAAACCCCCATGAACTTCTTCGGACTCGTATATTGTTGGGCGTCATATCGTGGCAGATATACGTTTGAACGCTTTCATAAGAAATATAAACAATCTTGGTAGGGAATGGTGTGAAGTTTACGACATTTGCTTCATAGAAATGGGATTGGGGCGTTGTTTTGTCGTATTTGATTATTATTTTATCAGGAAGCTTTTTCGACCGCAAGCTTCTACAGCGCGTGGCCGCTCTTTGCACGAAAGTTTTGCTGAATTATTATTACTTCATGAATCTTCATTCATGTTGCGATCGGCGCTGTTTTATTAATGTGATAATGGCATTTCGTTGATTTTTTAAATTTTCGCGTAATATTATCGGTCGTGATTTCACACGAGAACAGTATTATAGTTAATGGGAATTTTACATACTTGTTTACATTATAAGTATTATTAATTAATTCTGCATACACGCTTTAAGCTACTGACTATCACAAATCTACATACAGCTTGTTATCGCTTTAACTCCTCTTTTCTTGAAAAATTGACTTTCGAACAAGATAGAGATCAACGGAACTGCGGACATGTCTGTTTCGCATCACCGCCAGGTAAGAACAGACCATTCAAAACTTTGAAAACTATACTATTGCTCGTTTTAAATATAGTAATCTATGACAGATTATCAGCTATGACGCGGTTATCGAATCGGGAGCTTTAATATCAAATACAAAAGTCGTACCAATATAAAGTCGTAACAAGACGCTACATTTAAATGGGACAATAGTATGTAATGGGAAAAATATTGCCAGGCACTGGGGGTATGTAAAAGGAAACTTTCGATATTAGTTCAAATAAAATAAACAATTTTGTACTCCATTGAAAATGAACGGTGTACCATTGACTGATGTTCAGAGATCAAAATTTTCTCTCAATCAGTCAAACCTCAAATGGAACGTACATTTAAATGAATTGAACACAAAATTAAGTTCTTTACGAGTTACGAGTTCAGAATTCTTTCAAATTCAGTCAGGCTTCTTACTGCTCGTTGTGTATATTTCGCGAATGTTCATTCCCGCCTGAGATACGGCATAATATTCTGGGGAAATACATCTTATAGCTCTCAGACTTTTAGATTAGAAAAAAGAATTCTACGAATAATAATTAAATACCACCCACGTAATTCTTCTAAGCCTCTATTAATCTAGGAATTTTATCATTACTTTATCTGTTCATTTACGAATCAGTGGTTTTTGTCAAAAATGATTTGCTTAAGGGCGGGAATATATTTTCAGAAAATGCCGATGTCTATTACTAAAACACTCGACGTATAAATCATAGTCATCAGGTGTCAGTATCAACAGCTCATTACAAAAAATTCACATACATGTACATTATTTTACAACACTTTGCCAGATGACATTAAACGATTAAATTCAATAGAAAAGTTTAAATCCCAAGTGAAATCGTTTTTGCTGCATAACAATTGAATATTTCTAGTGTTTCTATACAATTAGAGACTAGACTGAGTATCACAAGGAAAATAACATTAATTTTAACAGTGATATTTAATGTATTATTCACCATTTGTACTGTATAATTCTAAACAACCTGTAACATGTCTTGTACCGCAGCCTCTGTGTCAATGACCTCCATCTCGATCAGTTTTTTCGTCCAGTTTCCGTGATCCATTGAGCAAATGCTGAGATGGCCCCTTGTTTTGCTTCTGGACATAAATGTAACTTCATTTTCTGTGCACGTCTTCTAGAATTCAGTGGTAAATATAGTTATTCAACTTATCGTTCTCCATGTTGTCGCGGCAGGAAGTATTATTCATTGACAAAGGGCGTGATGGGAGATAAGAGCCCATATTTATTGCTGATTTACCCTTAAAAAAATATTTTATTAGATCGGAACGAATCTTTTTGTTAACAATTCTTGCGAAAACAGTCATTTTCTTCTGTATTCAAAATTCATATAGTATATGGCTTAGGGAACGGATTAGTGAATTTTGAAGACGTGCACAGAATTCACTTCTTAGTCACACGTTAGCACGTCACACACAGTTTTTAACTGTTATTATGTAAATAAATAATTACATAAAATAAATAAGTTAAATACCTATAGGAGGCTACCCTGGCCAGCCTCCCCATCCAGCCAACCCCCTCATTCCTAATTCTCGTTCCTACTCCCACTCTCACATCAACACTACCTCTTCAACTATCCCCTCCCCTCACTGCCATCACTCCCCTTTTATTCTTACTGAGCTTTTTGCTTTAAGGTTGGTTTCTTGTAAGCAAATTATGACTAGTGAGTGATTTTTACATAACATGTCCAATCTTTCAAGACTTCTGTAAAATCCATTTACATTCCATTGTAAAATTTTCAAAAGTGTATATTATTATATTATTTATATTCATAAGTGTATATTAGTATATTATTATTATTATTATTATTATTATTATTATTATTATTATTATTATTATTATTATTATTATTACTTTTAAAGTAATTTGAGATATTGATTGATTGATTTCATTATTTCCAAACTTTTTTCAATTAGAATCCATGATTGACGTATCTATACTTGCATCAGAATCACTTTGCTCAGAGTACAGTACTGCTACAGAGCTCTTTTCAACATTTTGGTGATTCTAGTAAATCTACTTTTAATTGACCTTTCAGTAAGGAGTTTATGTTTGATTCATCATTAAAAAGAAAATGCTTGAATGTCTTTGGTATAATCTTTTGCTAATTACTGCATCTTTGGCTCCATATGTATTTTCTACAAATGATTTAAATTGCTGAAAATTTAGGGGACATTTTTGTTGATTAAACTCTATAAAACTTTCAGTTGGTGCAATAAGATCAATAACTATTTTTATTGGGGTGTGTTATACAGAAGATGAGCTTTGTGTTATATCTTCCTTTTTTTCTTGTGCAATGGTTATTTAGATTCACTCTGACTGTTACTATTCAATACATTACCCTGAGAGGAGGAAGATGATGACTCTGATGAAAGTTTTATTTTGGTTAAAGGAGGAAAATTATCTTCATTAATAACTGATGTTAAGTCTTGTGATTGTGTAATTTCAGGTTCTATTTGTTTTTCAGTTTGTGAGCTATCAGGAACTTCAGTGGTTTTCATTGTCGCATTTTCAGTGGCTTTAGAGGGGCAATTACCCCCTGCTTACATAGGAAACAAGAAGTAGTTTCAGTAGAAAAGTAAATTCTGTATGTTTTGTCTTCATTCAAAATTAAAGTTGATTCAGGTAATTTCATGTGATAATCAGGATCTTAAACACTTGCCTTCTGAAACTCAAAATATGATATAAGCCAGACTCTAATTTGCCTGTTCTGACAAACGAAATCTTAGTCCACGTATTAATTCTTTTTTTATTTAGAAATTTTAGGATTTCTTCGTGGGGTATTATTAGGCAAACTTGCTTATTAACTAAGGGTCTTACACTTAGTCTATGTTTATCTATTTCTATGAATCTGTGTGTATCTGTAATACTCTTAGCTATTTTAGGACTTGAGAGAAAAATGCAGATCTCGTTATTGGATATACGATATATGAATCGTATGTTACTGGAATCAACAACTGATGCAATCTTATTTAAGTGTTCTTTAATGCTTAATCCGTCTTGTACATCAATAATTATAGCCTGATCTTTGCTAGGAAAAGTATCTTTCTGGGCAACATTAGCATCAGTTCCGCTTACTTGGTGTCGACGTTCTGCATTGTTGGAGGTTAGTTTCCCTGTAGTCAGAAAAACCCATTTCTGAAACCATATCAACGACGGTTTGGCTGACTTTACTGTTGGTACTGAGAAATTACTATTGAACACTAATAAAAGTAATCACCAGTCCTGTACTTCACTCACGACACAATAATTTTAGTATTTGTCGTACAGCTCCGAAAGTAACATTTGCTCCCCAGTCAAGGAACATACCTTTGATGTCGTAAATCATAGTTTTCAAAGAGAGGAGTTTCATTCTGGATCCCAATTTCCGGCTCGCAGTGTAAGGCTGCTAAGACGAGATTATTAATGCATACACACACACACTTTTCTATAGATTTCATGTTTCTGCTAGTTTCTGATCACCCGACTTCGGAATAGGGTTCACCACAAGAGCCAACTCAATTCTTCGCGCTACCTGACGCATATTCCCTTCCATGATCACTGTTCTCTCGCATGTTCGCTATAAGTTCTCTCTTATGTTCACCTGATCTCGTGCATGATCGTAAGCCCTCGAAAATACACACATGTTTCCCTCATGAACCCTCGCATGTGCGTCCACACATTCCCCCTTTGTCTCGTCACATGTTCATTAGAGGTTCCCACATTTTCTCCTAAACTTTTCCACAAATTCTCCCAGTTATTCCTGCAAATGTTGCACTAAATCTTCCTCACATGTTCCCGCATTTGATAATTTGATTATTAAACTGAAAATACAAAAAACCAATGTAAGTGTACTTTTATTTTTATCGCTACGGAGTAAAGAGAAAGTTATGTAATGATGCACGAAAAATCGGTGACTTTTAAAGAAAAAGTGGATAAATCCAGTTGGTAAATTTAGAAAAAACAATCCTCCAACGTTTAATACAACGGCGTAGGTCTCATGTTCGTTGAAAACCCTGATTTTTCGAAAATTGTAGAAGTTCGTAATTTTTAGGCGTCTTCCCACAACTACAATTATGAAGATAGAGATTTTTCTTAATGAAATCTGTTCCTTGACAATAGATTTCGAAATAACATCATGTACAATATTTAGAAAATTTTAGTAATTTTGCATGAGAATACAGGCGAGAAAATACGTACTATTTTAACACCACTAGTTTCCTTTCCAGCCTTACGTCGTAAGAATGGAGTATTGTAATTGTGTGCCGGAAATCGGAGACTTCAGTAGAAGAACTCTTATTGTTGAGCTCTGGGAACGAAAAAGTGAGTAGATCTTGTCCCTACATATAGTAAAATACTTCCTCCAACACGTTATGTAGTCAGAAGCCAGGTTTTGTGGGTCCTTGATACCGAAAAATTGATTGACAGCAAAACGTCTGACAGCAAAATGTCCGTGCGTTCTTCCGATCATGTATTTTTTTCTGAATAAACGAGTAGTTTTTGCATAATTTCTGCTAAAAGTTAATACAATTTATAAAACAACACTTTCTGAAAACACACTACTAATTTTTTCTTTATTTTTTTACGGATAGAGCAAAAGACTTAAAATATGGTGCAGGTCAAATTTTCGATGACGTCTCTGAATTTCGAAAATGGGTGTTAGATATATATGGAGATACCATTAGTTTTTATGGGTTGGCAAAAGTGATTACAGCCGAGCAACTGTGTTGTGTAGAGGTAAAGCGCAAGGCAAATTAACTCCTTGAATCTGAGTTCGAGCCTCAACGAAAAAGAATCTTGCTGGTTGGAAACCCTTATGCAGGTTCGAATAGTAGAATCATGTTGAGGAGCCGTTATAAATAATGCGAGAAAGTATATACCGTGGTAGCACCACTAGTTTTGTAAATTGCGAAGCTCGGCATCAATTTCGTCAAGCGTACTGAAACTTTAACTGTGGGGTATAATGAAATTAGTTTCTTAGGTGGTGTCGGGTAAACTAAAATTGATAAATGACGCACTAGAGAACTAACTACACTCTCTAGCCTCAAAAACTTTCTAACAGCAGTATACCGCATATCACACCGTATATCATACCGCATATCATACCGTATACCACCTATCTGGTGTTTCGCATCACGGTGAGGAATTTTACATATCCTAACCTATTCATGTTATACACTGACTTCATCCGGCTACAGATCGAAATATACCTTGAAGAATTTTCTACTTTGGACTCTCTACTCATTTTGGATAATATGATAACAACCGTCTAATTCGGGAAGTGCCCAGATTGGGAATTAACTGAATATACTAGAATTCGAGTAGAATTTACATTAAACAAAGATGACCTATGAAGGAAAGAGGAAAATGGAATTACCTTCAATTGATTGTTTTTTGTTTCTAAATTCTGCGCGACTGAAAATTTATCACATAATATTTTTGTGGAGAAACACATTTGTATATAATCATTGAATTCAATAAAGAGAATTTATCACCTCATATAGTTTTTCTAATGTCACTCTACATGTTCTAATATTTTGTACGTAAACACTGAATTTCCAGTTCTTCTACGAATGTGTTTACTGCATGCTCTAAAAAACTACGGCGTTGACCATAAAGTATTTCGATAAGCTATCGTGTCCACAGTATGAAAGACACCAAAAACAAGGAGATAAGAGGAAATTCCGATGATAACCTATAGGTGAAGGAAACCCAGCAGACTCGTTCGTCAGTCTGTATTTATTTACTGAAGGCATCTCAGCACACAAAAGTATATCTTTGAACATTCTTAGCTTCTCTTTGAAGGGAAGGTTGAGCCTAAGGTAATCTTGTGGTAATATTTGTTTCCTTTTCCAATACACCGTTCCTTGTTTATTTTCCAGAAAGAAAATAGAGATATTTAAAAATATACAATAACAAATTTAACTCTGCCGTAAAACAATGCATAATAGAAAATTGCGATACATAGTAGACATCCGCACTTATATCGGCGAGAAAAGAAAATTCATAGAAGAAAATCAGCATAATGTTCCGTTTGGTTTTTGCCTTTTTTCGCGTGTTAAGCTGCTACGCAAATTACGATCACTTCATTTCTTTGCGCCAAACTATTTTCTCTTCTTTTCCCTTCTAGATAAAAAAATACCTTCACAGAAAAGTATCAGGAACGATTTTACGAGATCACTATACGAGCATCCTCTCTCCACAGTCTCTCAATATATTCGTGTTGGAGTAAATTGTTCGCACGAGCACTGCACACTAAATCGCCAGACGTGAAACATTCCTTGCTTCCCTGCGTTACTTTACACAGCGTGATTCCGAGGGGAAGACTTAACTGAAAACAAAATCCGCCCGAGGAAGCCATGAAACTCCCGCAGCCGAGAGGCGAGTGATTTTCCAGGGGTTAGCGGGATTCGAAGGCACCGAGAAGCCCTGCAAAGACGAGGCTTCGCGTTGGCCTCGCGTCCCGCAAACACGGCCCGCGGGTAAGTGCTCGCTAACCCTCACGTGAAGAGCCGCCGAGGCGGCGACGGCGAGTGGCCCGAGGACGCCGGGACGGTAGTAGCGGCCGAGAGGTAAACACGTCTTCTATTGGAGATTGGAGAGCCGAGATCGTCGTCTTAAACTCGCGCAAGGCGTGATTCCCGTCATAACCGGGTTACGAGCGCAAGAACGGAGCGCGTCGGCGCCTCTCAGGGCTGTTTTCTGCTCCGCTGCGGCGCGGAGACCGGCGCCCGCGGGCCGCTGAAAGGGCAAGGGCGTGCGCAAAGCGGCGCCAGAGCGCGGTCGTGAAGGGGGAGGGGCGTCAGGGGTGAGTCACAGCAACGCGCAGTGCCCGAGCTCGACAATTTTGGGCCCGGGCAATGCTGAAACGTAGCTCCGCCTCCCTGAAAAATGTGGATTTGTATCAAGAAACTATGAGTTATTTTATTTAAACAAATAACAAAAATTACGTTTAAATTAGAAAAAGGTTTTGAAAATATATTGTAAATAATAGTTTTAAGCAAAAGTATTTAATGATCAAATAATACAATTTTGGGCCCGGGCGATGTTGAAACGTAGCTCCCCCCCTCCCTGGAAAGTGTGAAAGTTGTATCAAGAAACTATGAGTTATTTTAATTAAACAAATAACAACAATTACGTTTAAATTAGAAAAAAATTTTGGAAATATACTTTAAATAATAGTTTTAAGCAAAAGTATTTAGTCATCAAATCAACGAGATACGGTGAACTTAAAACGCACAAAATGTTTGTGTTTAGCTAATGTTTAATAAAAACAATTGTTAAATTCATGAAATAATAAATATGAGTTTCAGTAGAACCTATTTTAATAGTAGTGTCCTTTGACTAATTTCATAGAGTACTGCAGTACAAGCAATGACAATAACAACTATTTAAGTTTAAAAAAAATTAATTGGGAATTTTATGAAATAGCAGACTACGACGACTTATAAAGACTACTGTACCGCGACTTGTAAAATTACGAGAACGATTTTCTCGAGTTCTAATTTCTTTTTTAATTTACTATTTCATTCTATCAGTTCCATCATCAAGTCCCTTGAGTTCCGGGGCCTGGGGCGATCGCCCGTTTTGTCCATGCCTAGCGCCAGGACTGGCAACGCGGAGAGGGTTCGAAGAAGGAGACAAAACTTAGGCGCAGCTTTAGAGGCGGGGGTGGAATGGGGAGATAAAGAAGTCAAAGAGGTTGCCCTTCCATCATGGAGGTAAAAATAACCCTCGAACGGGCGACAGAACGCAATTTGGGACTTGCATGGGGAACACGATGAGAACTAAGTGAACTTTTTTTTTTTTCACTGTTTTCTTTCCATACGATTTGAGCTCTACTGAATATATTCAAATCATTTTTTTCTCGATCTACCATCGATGTTCCAATTGTTTCATGTTTCAACATCATAAATTGAATTATGTTTGCTTGTATTGAAAATATCAGGTACACGTTTCCACGGTACGAAATGAAGTAGAGATGAAAAAATGAAGTGAGATGAACTGCAGTGAGTGGAGAAAATGGAGTGAGCGAAACGCAAACAAAACAAAACATAAGGCAGATGGCAAAATAGGATAAGTAAGATTGTGAAGGACAGGGTGAAAATACGTTGAAACTTAATTTAAGAATTTGGGGAGGTGAGACGGGAAGAGAATGTGTCCCGGAGAGATGTTCTCGTTTTGTGCTGAGCCAGTTCGCATTCTTGGATGAAGTTGGGAGGAAAAGTAAAAAAACGGAGAAAAGGTTGAAAAAGAAGAATGGTTGATTGTAATTCAAGGTAAGAGGAGGAGGAGAAACTACAAGGAAATAATATACATCCGACTAGAGAGAGCGTTTCTCTTTCAGCCATGCAAAAGGAATGGTTCTTTGACCAAAAGGCAAAATACGAAAATAAGGATGAATAAAGAAAATTAGAAAATGTGGGAAAACAAGAAAGGCACTAGGAAATAAAACAAATATGCCGCCTTTCGCAGCTTTCATAGCCAAAGTGAAATGCCATACATATTATGACGTCAAAGAGGATAAGGGCAGTAATGATGTTTTATATATGTTTATTGTGTATAAGAAATCTCTGAAAGAATGAGAATGGTGAGAAAATGGAAACGAATGGATGGGGTTAGTGAAGAAAAGCCAGAGGTAAATTGTAGATAGAGGCAGAGGATGCTAGAGCGATTACATCATATTGATTTAAGAGCTACAACGTAGAGAAAGTTTGTGACAGCACTGCCTCCGTAATTCGAGCTGAGCAGCATAACTAGAGTTCTACTTAATTGCTTTCCAGGGTACTACGTCGTGAACGTTGGAGATAAACTCACGACTTTAAAACTGCATTTCCTTCTATCACCTCCAATTCTCTGAAAAATCAATCGATTTTATAAATTGGTTAATATAATGTTTTTAGATCCTAATAGTAACCACAATTATGAAGATAAATATTTTTCTTAATGAAATCTGTTCCTTGACAATAGATTTTGAAATAACATCATGTACAACTTTTAGAAAATTTTAGTAATTTTGCGTGAGAATAGAGGCGAGAAAATATGTGGTATTTTAACACCACTAGTTTCCATTCTGACCTTACTTCGTAAGAATCGAGTATTGTAGTTGTGTGCCGGAAATCGGAGACTTTTCAGTAGAAGAACTCTTATTGTGCAGCTCTGGGAACGAAAAAGTGGACAGATCTTGTCCCTATATATAGTAAAATACTTCCTCCAACACGTTGTGTAGTCAGACGTCCTGCACTTGCCGACAACGCTTGGGTACCACTTAGGTAAACACACCTAACTAGCTAAGATTGTCCATCAACAATTGACTCTCAAGCATGGAATGTTAAATAGTGGAGCTCCACCGTATTATAAATACAAACTCGAGGGAGACCACAAGCCTTAGCGCCAATAAATATACTAATAGTGGCAGTATACAAAAAAATGTATATACGAAAATTGGCAGCAGATTTTCTTCTTTCATAGATGAGCTAGATTGTTTCTTGAAAGATATCCATGGGATCGGGAATTTTTTGATTGATTGATTGTTAGTGATTCCGTGCATCAACTACCGAGGTCACTAGTACCGTACGTGTTCTGCATGTTTTTCATCGGGAGGTGGCGGTGATCTTCCCCCACTAGATAGCGCGATCCGGCGCCATCCTACCGTCGACTAGCGGGGTTTTCCCCAACAATGCATCTCCCAACAGCGGGGCACCGCCCCAGCTGGTACAAATTCTAAGCCCCCGACCGGTCTCCCGGCATGTGTGGTAGTGTCGTGCATGTTAGTGTAAGGTGAGTAAGGGGTAAGGTTAGGACAAGGAAGAGGAAGGAAAGATCGCGCGCGGTGCGTGGCCTGTTAGGGTACTGTTCCATCATTCGCCTGGTGTTGATCCGGCAAATCAAGGAAAACTATCGATCAGAGAAACCGGTCGCCTCCAGACAGCGATTGAATTCGACCTAGCTGAAAAGCTAGTATCGAAAAACCTGCCGCGACGCCGTCGGGACGCGAACCGAGAACCTTCTCGTCAGAGACACTGCAGTAACATCAGTTGATACACTGAGCTACCGCTCCTGGTCGGGAGTATTTCCTTTTGCGTCTGTAATCAAGAGTGTTCGAGGGAAAAAATAACCAGTCACTCCATAAACCGCATGTGAAAATTTGTCGCTTCCATCTGTGACACTAGGAGGCGGGGGGGGGAGATTCTTGTAGAGCCAATATTCTGAGCCTGGAATAAAATGTCCATTATGAATGTATTAGGGCTCGGGATAGCACATATTGTCTCCTATAAGCGAGCATCTTGTCTATGAGGATTTTCTTATAATGGGGTTCTACCGGTAATTCAACACGGTATTTGCTTCTTGGTGTACTTTTTTCTCATTGACATATCCAGTGATTTAAAAAAAACACTGCAAGCAAAATATTCCTATCACAAAAGGTAGAGAGGAATTACTAATTCGAGACCACAACTTTGCAGCCGCATACAAATGCCATTTTCCACAATACTCCGTGGAGGTTCCTGTTCCAGACGCGATTTTTGTTTCACCTCAATTACCGGTCGTCACGTAAAGCAGATTCTGAGCTCCGGAGGGAAATCTTTGAGGGAGGCAGACGGAGTCTGAGGGGGCGGGGCGCTGTGACGGCACGACGACGGCGCGGGGTCTGGGACGGTGGCCGCGGGAATCGAGCGGCGCGGGTAGCGTGGGAGAGATGACACACGTCGAGGTTGCACCAAGTCCAGACGCCTAGAGTGCCATTTCTTCCGCCGCCATAATGAAAACTATGTACTCTACCGCAGGAGTTGCACTGCAGTGCTCTGACCGGAGGTCTCTAGGTTCGAGTCCCGACGGCGGCAGGATTTTCGACAATAACGTGTCAACTAAGTCGAATTCAGTCGCTGTCTGGAGGAGAATTCTAGCGGCCGGCTTCTCTGATCGGACATTTTCCGTGGTTTCTTCGATCAACACCAGGCGAATGCCGGCTGTACCCTAACAAACGGGTCACGGACCGCGCGCGATCTTTCCTTCCTCTTCCCAGTACTATTATATCCCCTTGCACACACACTTACACTAACATGCACTACACTACCACATATTCCGGGAGACTGGTCGGGAGCTTAGAGCTTGTCCCGGCTGGGGCGGTACCCCGCTGGTGGGAGAGTCCTGATTAGGGGGAAACCCCACTAGCCGACGGTAGGTCGGCGCCGGATCTCACCATCCAGCGGGGAATATCACCGCCACCTCGCGAGAAAAACATTCACTACACTTACGGGACTAATGGCCAACGCAGTTGACGCGCCCGGAAACATGAAAAAATAAATCAATCAACCAAATCGTTTCTAGAATCAAGCCCGTTAAAATACTTCATTGATTTGGATATTTATTTACTAAAACAGTAAAAAAGTGACGTATGGGGGAGAAAATTATCTGCGCACGCTTTCTTGAGTAGATAATTTTGTCTACTGCTAAGGTCATTAGTATCGTAAGTGTAGTGCAAGTGTTTTCCTCGACGGGTGGCGGTGACCATTCCCCGCTGGATTGACCGATCCGGCGCCGACCTCCCATGGTTAGCGGGGTTATCCCCAAAAAGATATCTCTCATTACATTGCCCCGTCCCATCTGGGACAAGCTCTAAGCTCCCGACCGGCCTCCCGGGAAGTGTGGCTAGTGTGTGATGTGGTGTGTGTGTGTGTGTGTAAGCAAGGTGTAACGATAGGACAAGAAGAGGAAGAAAACATCGCGCGCGCGGTCCGTGACCCGTTTGTTAGGGTACTGCTCCGGCATTCGCCTGGTGTTGATCGGAGAAACCACGGTAAACTACCGATCGGAGTAGCCGGCCACTAGGATTCTCCTCCTCAGTGAGTGACTTCGACCGTGCTATCTAGCTAGTGTCGAATATTTTGCCACCGTTGGGGCTCGAATTTAGAACCTCCCGATCAGAGGCACTGCAGTGACATCAGTTGATGACCTGAGACACCTCTCCTTATACCCTGCACAAAGAATGGTTTGTTTATCGACACTCTTTGTATACTGTACAGCATAGAGCATAATCGTACAAACATATACATCCACATCAATTATTTAAATATTGTATAAGATTTAGATAAGTATATGAACAAACATTTTGGGGAAATTGTTAATTCTATTTGTTTTATTATTTTTTGCAATGTTATAATGTTTTTTATACATATAAACAAATTTTCAGAATCTAAAACAGATTTTAATTTTTTAAAAAATTTATTTATATAATTTGAAACTTTATATTAGAAAACAATGCATTATCAACTTCATTAATATCTATGTAATTAATGGTATCATGATCTTAATTATATTGATCAGTTGCCGATGCTCATTCGGCTATCGACCTCTGGTTTATAATATCAATAAAATAAGAGGTCGATACCGCCCCCATTGGGAACTCCAGCCACACCCGACCTAATTGTAGCTCCCGGTTATTATGAACCTACCGACACTTTATTTCGAACTTTAATACAATTGGAAGGCTCCGGCTGCAATGGGAACATTGGCGACAATTTCAAATTTCAACGTTCCTCTCATCGATCAAAATTGAGTATGTATTCGGTAGGATAGATAGGTCACAATTACATAGGTCTCAAAATATTGACATTTGAAAATATATTATTCAGAATTGGTGGGAATATCATACATCTTTGCATAAATCCATCAATTTTTGTAAGTATTTTCATGACTCTTTCTATAAAGTAAAATGTATATATTTTAAGCCCTTTTACGAAGTTAGAATTATGAAAATAATTTTGTTGATGATAGCTTCCAAAGCAGAATACATGCATTTTTGATTTTATTTTTCACCTACTGATATAAATATGTAAAATAAATTACTGTCTTAAATAACTTACAGAAAAGGTATTACCAGGAAAATCGAAATGTAACACGATAAGCGTCATCATAAAATTCTTGGAATGCACCCCAACCACATCCCCCGCAACTATTAGGGCTCTGGCTACAACTCAAATCGTTTTGCAAACCAGACCCCCTGGCTACTATTAGCATCCCAGAAACAATTACGGCAAACACACCACTAATTTCCATCCAGTTTTGTCAAATTAATAATTTATTTATTTAGCGTCAGAAACAGAATTGTGTTTGACCTAATGAACGACAAATAGAATTCGATTCTTTAGTTACTTCCTTATTTACAAAATTCCCTTTTCATCAGTTGTATTAGCTTAGTAAACCTACTTATACAATTGCTATGGCAAAATTATGTTGAGCATTGAGAGTTGTGAAACTCAGCTCATTTACTGAATTAGTATAGTTATAACATACGAGTGCGCACAAGGGAGCGGCAGGAGGGTAATTGAAGTCCTGAAAAGTTTGGAGGGGACCTTCAACGTATCGCAATAAAAATATTATTTCCGTAAATATGTTCAGTCCTTGACTTCCCACCTCTGACCAGGAGGTCATAGGTTCGTGTTTTGACGGCAGCAGGATTTTCCACCCTCCCTAGCTTTCAGCTAGGTCGAATTCAGGTGCTGTCTGGAGGAGATTTCTAGCCGGCTGCTCTGATCGGTAGATTTCCGTGGTTTCTCCGACCAACACCAGGCGAATGCCGGAGCAGTACCCTAACAAATGGCCACGGACCGCGCGTTATCTTTCCTTCCTCTGCCTTGCGCTATCCTCACCCCTGACACACACTCCTATACTAACATGCACTACACTACCACACATGCTGGGAGATCGGTCGGGGACTTAGAACTTGTCCCGGCTGGGGCGGTGCCCCGCAGGTGAGAGATACCTGGTTGGGGTAAACCCCGGTAGCCGATGGTAGGTCGGCGCCGGATCTGACCTTCCAGCGAGGGAAAACCACCACCTCCTGTGCAAAAACACGCATTTCACTTACGGGACATGACCATAATAGTTGACGCGCCTGGAATCACTAACAATTAAACAGCCAATTGACTTCCTATGTGGTAACAGTGTAAATGGTTCAATATAAAATTAATTGAATTTATTAAAACTAACATTAAACTTACAATTTTATTCTCTTTGTGTGTTTTTGTATTTCCTAGTTAAATGTCTGTACTAAATGTCATTTTAGGCTGTAAAGCTGTAGTAAAGATAATAATAGATAGATAGATAATAATAGATAGATAGATTAGATAGAAAAGTATTAGATGAAGTTGATAAAGTATGATCGAGATAGTAATAAAATTTTACTTGTTCTTCAGAATTTAGGTCTAATTATAAACTGACAGAACTGCTACTAAATTACATTTTACAAAACTCATCTTTAAATTACTTAACAAGAGAAGAAGGAGGTCTTTATACAGAAAATCAGAATAAAAAATAAAAATTTCCGTTAAGAGTAATAAAATGGTAATAAAAAGATATGTAATAATAATCAATAAAATAAAAAATACATAATAGCATCAGTATGCATTATTAATGCATTAACTAAGCATTTTACTTACTTACAGTTATTTTAAATTCTGTTAAGCAATGAATAAACGACTTTAATTACAGTTCTTGTCTACTCAAATTACACTTCAACATTAAATTCACTTTCTTTCTATTTAAAAATTTCAAAGTACACTTTGCCAACATCGTCAAACCTAGCTATGCCACTTTGAATTTTAATTATATTTTAAAAAATAGTGACATTTATAGAATTATAAACAACTAATAATATCAATAAAACTATTCTATAATATCTCAAATAATGAACGATATTTTCAGTAAAATCTATCACTTCACTTGCCTGTCCCACTGGTGAGCAAGCTGCCTCTGCAGAACCAGTGTATCCAGTATATAATAATAATGTTGTTATAATCGATAACTCTATTCTTATAGAATGTAATAGCTTTAATTTCCATATTAAAAGATCACTCCAGCATGAAAGCTCTATCGTATACGAAGAAAAATTGAACACTAAATAAACTCAAAAAAAAATTCCTAGTTCAATTAACTTCTTCGAAATTCTAAATCTTCCTTATCTTTCATTTTCTGAGTGATCTGTTTAAGACCTAAATAAACCCCGAAGCTGAAGGTTTTATCGTAGAATTCAGTCCTTCCAAGAACTCATCTATTAGATCAGTATCCTACTCCCTGTAAGAAAGGGAAAGGCTTTCTCCACTGTGTAATCTTGCAGAACTAAGAAAAATGAAAGCAAAAGTATCTTCTTGAATTTAGATGCTTTATGAACTGGCAAACAAACAGATGATGGTTATACTCCACTAAACTTGTGCCTTGAACTCATGAAGAAAGCAAATGAAATAGGAACACCAGAAAAAGAGACAATTCAAAATAATCTAGAGGAATAGAACCAGAAAAAGATCTAGAAGATTGGCAAAAAGAGCAATACAGCAAATTTAAAATTCATGAACTCTTGGTTACACATCCAGTGCAGGGTAATCAACATAATTAACCAAAATAGAGATATGCAATCAATAATAACAACTAGAACTATTAAAATAATGAACATACTGTTACAAATAAAACAATAACAATGAACAAAAGGAGTCTACTTACAAGCTCGAAACATGAACACAAATCGTCATTTACAATTTATTCAAGCTGAAATTATAACAACGTATTTCAAACTCATATGAATAAATAATCATATATGGGACGATGCAAAATTAATACAAGGGTAAGCGATAAATTTGATTGCAGTCTAAAGTAATTGTTTTTAATTATTGTCGCATTCACACAATCTAAATGAAACAGACACGCCTGCAAAATTACTAACTAGAGAACTTACATAAATAAAACAATAACTACATGTTTATGCCTTTTTATTTCACTGAGTGCAGCACTTCAGACAGTATAATGATTATCCAATGACTTCAAATTCGACAATCACACTTCCGCAAACTACTCATTTACTTTACAATTTTCTAACACTAAAGACTCGGTCTTGAGTAGAGGAAAGCTTTGAAAATTCATCGTGTCAAATGTTCAATGAATAATTGTTCTGAGAGCAAAGAGGAAAATATCCAAGATCTAATTATATCCTTATTCAATTTTGTGGTGTGATCCTATGGATGAAGAAATAATTGGTTTACTAGTCTAACCTGAATTTCCTTCCCTTTTGAGCTATTCCATGATTTAAAAGAGAAAGCGCCTAATTATTCTTCTCAATTCATAGAGGTTCCTAAAGCCTTTTGAATCTAAGTGAGTTCTGTTGAGTAAAACTATTGCCAATGTCTCTGCATTCTATCTGATTCCGGAGGCTAGGATTCTGTATGGATCCAAATCTTACTCGTTTCCATGAAGTAAGGCAACCAGCGAATGACAAAATATTCTAACATTTGACGTCTGCAGAGCTTCTTCCCTTTTTGTAATCTCGTCACATTACAAATGCAAAGACCCACGTTTCTAACTCACTGAGTTGTAGCTTCGCCCATTGTAATCATCTATGAGAAATGCCTCAAATGACTGTGCATATGAGACTCAATCTTCATTAACGATAGTCTGTTCCAATTTCGGAAATGAACAGTTATTGTTTTGCTTTTGTCCGTTAGACACTGATTTTTCCAGCCAAACTAAAATTGTTCTAAACCTGCTGTTGTGTCGCAGCGCTAATTTTGAAAATTTTTCGATATTAAAAACCAATGTCTCATCGAATCAAAAACCCTTTGAATTGTATGTTCGTGAATCGTATTTCGATAGTAAGTAAAGCTAAAATAACCGTCCAAAGTGACTGTGGAACCTAAGTAATAATAACCTTAAAGCATTAAAACTGAGGCAAATTAATTTTCTTTTCCTATAGATTTCCGGTTGATGCAAATTAGTCAATTTCAAACAATTTCGATGTAAGGTTATGCGTCATTAAGACGTTGAAATGCTTTTTTCGCAAAGTCATCACGATTGTTCATTCCCTCATACTGCCATTTATTCAAGAAATTTGAAAGATAAAACGTTAACTTGCATGAATTAAAATTACATTCTAAATATGCTAACAGTAAAAAAATCAAGTTCATCATGTAATGGCGATATGTCCATTAGTAAAGCTCCATTATTTTGAATACTACTGGCAGCAGCCATACTACCTAAAATTAAAACTTTGTTTTATCACCTTTTTTGAGGCGCCACACGGGACCCCCTATAGCTGCTTCCAATCGCTGGAGCCTGGGCAGATGGAGGGGAAACATTGAATAAATCTAACAAGATGCGGCAATACTGTCCACCTCCACCGGAGATCTTAATTAAAATCTGTCAGAGATTGGCCGTCTGTCGACGGTAGTTTCCGTTTTTCTGATTTTAACCCGCAATGCGAGAGTATCCCTAATGCATGAGGCTGCAACTTTCCTTCTTTTCTTGTCCATCCTCTCCTTACCCAATTAATAATGAATACACATACATACCGTTGAACGCATTTGCTTTCGGCTTGGTCGCCGTGCAATGGCGCGTTATCTGCCAGAATTTCCTGAATCTCTTCCTTATTCCCGGCGTCTGCGGACATATTTGTAAAAGTCTGACCAATTATTTCTTCCTGTCTCCAAAATTTCTTAAAAATAATTCATGCGCAATTTTCTTTTTCTTTCTAATTCCTGTAGAATTTTTTAAAGTTATCAAGTCAGCAATGCTGCGATGTCTCCTATTAAATGCTAGTCTAACTTTTCTTTAAACGCCGTACCGCCCCGTTGTAATATTCAGGATCAGGATTACTTTTCAGTATTTTGCAAGGAACGAACATCTAAGCTGTTTCTACGATTGTTTTAAAGCCCCCATTGTTCCTCCATACCACCTTCTGTTCTTAGAAAGTAGTCGTATTTTCCTCAAGAAACTACGTAAACCTTCGACGTTTGTTTTCTATATTGCCTGACTATCGTTCCTTTCACCTTAGGTCGCGTAATTACATTTGTTTGTACTTCTACCATCACTGCTTTGTGGTCGCTAATCCCTGAAAGACGTCGCAAGAAAGGAACATTTCTGCAGGTGAACAAGGAAAATGTCAAAATTGCGCTCTGCCGCGTGGGTTGGTCGACTACCTGCGTTAAACCCTGCCCCCCATACTAGTCGATTGACGCGCTTTTGAATTTTCCTGTCGCATACCTCTCCTTTCCAGTTAGCGTCGGGAAAGTTTAGGTCGCCAGCGACAAGAATAGAACGACCGTTTCTGTTTTCCACCTATCACCGATTTCATCTAAAATTTCATAACCGTCGTTTGGCGGCCTGTAACAAGCAATAATTTCCACGGAATTATCTAGTACTTCAATTACCATTCCTAACATTTCAAGTTGTTACTAAACCAACTATTCCCAACTATTAACGAGGTCTTGACGCAGAGAAAACACACAATGAAATAGCTATCAGACATACACGGCAAATTTCCCAAAGCTATCCATGAACCTCTTGTTTAAACACCATCCACGCTGCAATGGCTATCAGACGGCTAATTATACCCAGAAATAGAGGGATATAATGGCAATCCAAGGTAGAGTATGCCGAACTAGGAACTATTGAAAAATATTGCATGAACATACCCGTGGTTGACAAATGCAGGAAATGCGGCACCAGTGGTGAAACAATGAACAGAGAATGGCTGGACGTCCTGCACTTGCCGACAACGCTTGCGTAAACACACCTAACTAGCGAAGATTGTCCATCAACAATTGACTCTCAAGCATGGAATGTTAAATAGTGGAGCTCCACCGTATTATAAATAGAAACCAGAACCTCTAATGGAAGTAAATAATGCCATCAGTAATTGGGACAGACGCAAATTAACAGATAACACACTGGCTTTTAATAGACCAGATATACTAGTTTTGATTGACAAGTACTACAAGAAAGAAGCAATGCGTTTTTATATTGTCGTACCATTGACACACAATCTAAAGAAAACAGAGGCCGAAAAAATTACTAAGTATGAGAGATCTTGCTATAGAAATAAAACAAATGTGGAATCTACAGAGTGTAACAACATATCCCTTTCTTATTTCGGCTGAAGGTGCAGTAACAAAAAATTCAGGAAAAGTATAAAAAATGGGATTATCTCAATGAATTCTAAATTACGGACAGAAATAAGTGATCCTGCAAACATCTGATGTAGTTCACTGTTACAAGTTTTTGAACTAACACAAATGAGGCTCCTATATCGGTCTTGGAGGTCAGAGTGAAATCTCTCTCCTCAGTGACCGAACTCTTTCCTTATCGTGTCAGGAATGGGTACAATGAATACAGCATAAGCTGCTGAGGAGCACAAGAGGGATAATAATAATAATAATAATAATAATAATAATAATAATAATAATAATAAAATAATAATAATAATAATTGTGTGTGTGTGCACACCTAAGGGATGAAAGAAATATGGGCACAAAGAAAGGCTACGAAACACATCTGAGTACTTTGCGTAGTCCCAATTGAGCTTATTCCCAAGAAGAAGAAGAATAAGAAGAAGAGGTAATTAAATTTGTTAACAACATATCAGGTCTCCAATAATGAAATGTACAAAATCATTGCGAACTCTAAGATGAGGGGAGCGGTTGAGTTAACTCAGAGCCATATTGCCAATGTCTCTGCAGCAACTCTGACACGGAGGTCTGAGGATTCGAGCCCCGGATCGATAATTTTACATCGTTCCTCCAATGAATACCAGGCAAAAACCAGACGAATGACAAAATAGTTCCCTAACATTCACGTCACGGACCGCGCGCGATCTTTCCTTCCTCTTCTTTGTCCTAACCTCTCAGTTTACTCACACACTTACAGCTACATGCACTACACGACCACACGTGTTGGGAGAGCAGTCGGGAGCTTAGAGCTTGTCGCGACTGTGGCGGGGCCCTATTGTGGGAGATATCTGGAGGAGAAAATCGCTCGCAAAGTGACGTGTTATTAATGAGACTCCAATCTTCATTAACCCTCGCTGCCACTTCAAGCATTGAAAATGAAATACGAGTTAATATGTTTATAATGTCTGCTTTAGTTGATTAGACACTGGATTGTTTCCAGTAAATTTATATTTATTTAACACTCCTGTTGTGTGGCCCCTTAAATGATTTGGAAATATTGTTATTGATATTAGATAACTAAGTGTCTCATTCGGGAATCAGGGGATAAACCCTGCTGAAGTTTGTATATTTGTTCGGGATGAACATACATGCTTAGTTTTCGTTTCGATAGTAAATTGTTTTAAAGTCTAAAATAACCGTCCAAAAGTGGGAGCGTAGAAGGTGAATATAAGGATAATAAAACCTTTTTTAACAAAAGCAATTAAAAACTTTCAGGGACAAAATTATTTTCTTTTCCTATACGTATTTTCCTGGTTGATGCTACGAGGGTTCATATTTCAAACAATTTAGCGCATGTAACGGAATTTATAATTCAGTCTATTAAAGACGTTGTAAAATGTAATCTAATATATTGTGCGAACAAAATATAACACTGGAAATATGTTTCATTCCTTTTTTATATTGCCATTTATTCAAGAAATTTGATAAGATAATTTAACAGTTAACTTTCGTATGAATTCAAAAATCACACCCTTTTTTGGAAATATGACAAAACAGTAAAAAGAAATCATAATTCAAATAATGTAATGACTTGTTAAGTTCATTAGTAAAGCTGATTTTATTTTGGGTTTGAATAACACACTTGGCAGCGCTAATTGACCATAACTACCTAAATGATTAAAAGCTTGTTAAAAGGTGCCGCCCCCCACACAGCTCTGCTGGAGGCGCGCCACCCCCGGCCCCGAGCCCATTAGCTCCGCCACTGCGCCGCAGGGAGCCTATGAGGGCGGGGAGGGGGAGGGAGGCTGGGGCAGGGCGCCACAGGACACTGCAATGAAGATGCCGGAGAGTACACCGACTGAGATGGCTCGGGGCAACAGCTTTCGGTTCTGCACCGTCGCTGACCGAGAGGTCCTTCGAATCTGTATTTCCTTTAGAGTGTTCCCTACGTTTTGCTGTCGGGAGGAGAATTCTAGCGGCCGGCTGCTCTGATCGGTAGTTTTCCGTGGTTTCTCTGATCAACACCAGGCAAATGCCGGAGCAGTATCCTAACTAACGGGCCACGGACGGCGCGCAATCTTTCCTTCCTCTTTCTTGTCCTATCCTCTCCCCTTACACACACACACTTACACTAACATGAACTACACTATCACATATTCCGGGAGACCGGTCGGGAGCTTAGAGCTTGTCCCGGCTGGGGCGGTGCCCCGCTGGTGGGAGAGTCCTGGTTAGGGGAAACCCCACTAGCCGACGGTAGATGGGCGCCGGATCTCGCCATCCAGCGGAGGAAGATCACCGCCATCTCCCGCGAAAAACATGCACTACACTAACGAGACTAATGACCAAAGCAGTTGACGCGCCCAGAAACACGAAAAAATCAGTCAATCAATTAATCAATTCCCAACGTCTTCATTGAATTCCTGTTGAATATGTTCAAGTTTTGTGGTACACAAAGGTTCGTGGAACTCGAGATGAGTTAACTATACGTGTATGAGATTATAATAGTCAAACTGGTAGGGATGGCTCAAGGCAACAACAGATACCACTGCAGCGATTTTGACCGGGAGGTCTTAGGGATTTCATGTCAACTGTGGCGGAATTTTGACACTATCTGGATAGATAGGTGGAATTCATCTGCTGTCTAGAGAACAATTTTGGCGGCTCTGATCGAAAGTTTTCCGTGGTTACTCTGATCAATACCAGATGAAGGGCGGAGCGGTATCTTAACAAATATGCCACGGAGGGCACCTAATCGTTTCTCTCTTATTCTTTTCTCCTAATTCACACATACATACACACACTTACGCTCTCATGCACTACATTAACACACATGTCGATAGTCCAGTCGGCAGATTAGAGCTCGTTCCGGCTAGGATAGGGCCCTGCTGATAGAGATACCTAGAACAGCAAACCATCGCAAACTGACTTGTATGTCGGTGCCGTATCTCACATTTTAGCGAGCGAGGGCCACTTGCCAGAATACAACATGCACAACACTCACGTGACTGATGAAGTTGCCTTTGACGTGGCCGGAAAGAGAATAATAAATCAATCAATCAGCCTAACTGCAGGATTTCAAACGTTTCGTTCATTTTTCCGAATATCCCATATTCCCCAAGCACTTACTTCCACTTCCACTGTTCTTTGATTTTATAAATTCCATATTAACGATCATACTTCCAACATCATTTTAAAAAATGCTCTGCGCAGAATCATCTTGAAGAAGACAGCGATTATTATTATTATTATTATTATTATTATTATTATGCACTTTCTGACCACGCTACACGTCCTCTTCCAAGGTCAGTCATATTCTATCCTAAGAGAGACGTGTGTGATTAAGGGGACCAGCATTTCGACTGGATCCCTTTGTAAGACAAGATTGTTCAGAATGATGAGGAGATATTCAGAATTATGAGGAGATAGAATGATAATGAGAGGTGATCGGTGCCTTTTTGAACCATTCCAACATTTGCCTGTATGGCCGAAGTGAAACCACGAAAACCCTGGTCAAGATGGCTGGGCCAGGGATCGATCCCGGACCTCCCAACTGGGAAGTCAGCGCGCAACGCACTGACCCACTTTGCTCAGTAGTTCTGTTACAGTCAACCCTCATTAACATATCCGAGTATTATAAATGTCCGTATTACCCGAATCCTTTGCAGAGACTGAAGTTTTGAATGTGTTACGGCGAAATTCGTGTTAAGCGAGTTCGTGCTAACGAGGGTTTACTGTATAATAATAATAATAATAATAATAATAATTTCTTAAAATAAATATATTTTTGTTAAAAGTAATGTATTACGGAAATCATGCTTTGATAGAAATATCTGTATGACTCCTCAAACATGTACCAGAAAGCTGTGAAAAAAATAAATAATAATAATAATAATAATAATAATAATAATAATTAGTACTATTATTACTATCATTACTGTTATTACTATTATTTTCATTAATTGAGGGATCGTCCGTGGACCGCGCGCGTGCTGAACACCAGTGCCTGCAAGTGGCGCGTCGCCTTGGGCCGGAGAGTTCTGGGAGGCCTGGGAAAGGCGGGGCGCCGTGGAGTGCGGAGTGGGTGCTGGGCGAAATGAGACACGGCGCGCAGGCTTCATTAGGGCGCTGTCCTGAACGAGTCGCTTCGACTCGACTCGAGTCGAGTCAAGTCGCGTCGCGTCTGCCGACTCGCGTCGAGGGCGCTGGTGAGGGGGAGGGCTTGCGAAGGCAGCGGCGCCGACGGCGCCAGTGGAGTGCTACGGTGCACTGGCGGGCGGAGCGCGGGTAGGTTGCTGGTTGGGTGGGTGGTCGGGTGGGTCGACGTTGAGTGGGTGAATCTGTGGAAAGTTGGGTGGGCGGGTGGTTAGGTTTTAGATGGGTATGCGGATGGGTGGATAGGTTTTATATGAGTATGCGGATGGGTGGGTAGATAGGTGGCCGGTTGAGTGGGTTGATGGATGGAATGTAGGGTGGGTGGGTGGATAGTTTTTTGGTGGGTATGCGGGTGGGTAGGTGGGTGGTTGTCATCGGGGAGGTGGTCGGTCGTGTGTGATGGGTGTTGGGGTTCGGCGGGTTAGTGTGGGTGCAAGGGTTGGGTGGGGAGGTTGGTGGCGACTGGGCGGTGCGAGTCCTGGATAGGTTGAGGGGGGGGGGGCGGAGCGGTGTGCGGATGAGATGAGGGGGGTGGATGGCGGGTAGGGTGAGATAGCGGGGCTAGGGTGGGAGGAGGGGCAGGTCGGTTAGGGGTAAGGCGTGGGTGCGAGGATGGAGACCGGCTTGGGCTGGTCGGCGAGGTGTAACGGACCGGCTAGGGAAGGGGGTACGCGGGCGGGGGCGGGCGGAGGGCGAAGCGGTAGGTGGGCGGGGTGGAGGGGGCGGGCGGGTCAGGGCGGTAGCTCGGATGAGGCCCTGGCGACAGGAAGAGACTCGAGGCGCTACGAGAAGTTCGTGCCTCCAAAGCGAAGGTACTTCAAAGACAGCGGAAAACTGAGCAACTGGGTGTGTCGTCTGCGACGACGACGCAAGGGCGAGAGTTCTCCCGGAAGAAGGGGTGTTGAGTAAATGGAATTGCCAGGATAATGACACTATATGACAAAACAAAGATATAGAGTGAGAGTGGCAAAATGAGATGTTGAGCGAGAGGAAAACGAATTATGACAAAAATCAATCTATACACGAAAGAGCCTGGCTTGAACTGGCTGTATATATGCCCCCCCCTCGACTTTCTCTACTGTGGAAAGAATGGGTCTGAGAGCCATGGCTACAGATTTACATGATAATGAGATGATGTAGCCAGATTACCTGTTATATGGCCATTTTCTTCTCTTAAGAAGAAAGTATTCATTAGTGTGTCAGCAAAGAGAACAGGGGCAAAAAGACATGAAGCTACAAAATATGGAGACGATCAAGCAAGAAGATATTTTGAAGAGGTATTTCGAATAGTAAAGAGTGATTGTATAAAGGGGAGGTGTATACACAACGAAGGTATAAATAACGAGTTTGTTTTCCTTGATACAGTGAGGGAGAGCAGAGAACTACGACAAACATGAATTGGATCAAGAGACGAGGCACCACAAAAAGGGTACAGAAGTAAATGGCGATGAATGAATCGGGATGGTGGATGTGGGTTACAGCAAGGACGACACGAGAACCTGCAGAGTGTAAGCTAAAAAATGCATTACGAGCAAACAGGGGGTGCGAGGTGTTACTACGAAGGGGTATCATGGGGAAAATGAGATTGAAAGATAACAGAAATCGTGCTCAACGAGACAGAAAAGCTGAAGGGCAGAAGGAGTAAAGATTCACCCGGGGCGAGACAAGAAGGTAAGGGGCCCGATTATTCAAAGGCAGCAGAACGCAAGTGCTGAGCGAGAGAAAGAGCGGAATAGAAGAGAGAGCACTACAACAGAGGACACTGCACAGTACGAGCGTTGCTGGGGCGTTCCTGGCAGAGGATGGGAAACAGAAACGCGGAGGGCGGAAGAGGAACCAACGGCGACATGGCGCGCCGGAGATGGAGCTGCAAGCGGCCCGTCAGAGGCGAGCAACAAAGGATTTGCAAAATCCAGGCCTCGGGCAAATATTTACTTGTGCTTCTGGCAAGACTTTATTGCTGACAACGCTACTACGAGACGCGCCAGTGAAGGCGGCAAACAGAATATGCATACATCAGAGTGATGTAAACATTGATACTGCCGAGATAACCATGTGGCTTTAGAGATTGTGATATATTCATGATTTCGGCATGATTGCGAGTTTGAACCTGGATTTCCTAGGCAGATCCTTCTGTAATTTCTTTCTGTTTGTGTAATTTCTTTTCTGTTTGTATTCACTTGTTTAGACATAATTTGGCCACTGTGTATATTTAGTTCATTAATCAAATTATTAGTCACTCTATCACTATTTGCAAGTCACAAATACATTTTAATTATGATCAAATGGAATTAGTTCTCATTAACTTTACAATGTAATGCAGAAACACTATACAATTTGGTGAAAACTACATTGACGCGCATACGTAAATAAATTCTGAGGTATTAATTAAATTGGGTGTGAGTTACATGTGACTTTTTAATTAGACCGTAACGGAAGAATTACGTGGCCTCCAAATTTTTTTCACTTAGCCAAAGAACGCCTCAAGTAAGATTATTATTGATACCGTTGTTGTGGCACATCTTGGTGGCTAATTTGGGGTCACAATTACCTAGCAACGCTTGGAGAATAGGGGAGAAAATGATGTTATTTCAAGAAATTACATGATCCGAAACTTGTAATTATCAATGAAAGTGATTCTCTTTTCTTTACAAATACCGGAAATATGCATCCTAAATTTTCTCATATTTGGTACGTTTACAATTGTAATTATGGGTCAATGACCCCCATCTCGATGGAATGTGACCGATAAACCCTGACGACTTCAACATTCGTTATCCACCGTTGCTTTTTCGTCGCTTTAACGGAGGACGCACCCCGATAACAGGTATCTGTCGTTCGTTTGGTATCTTTCGTGGTCGATAATGGCAATGTCGGAACTAGCATTCTCAGACTAAGCGGCCTCGATGCGTTGGTCTCGTCGCCGTGAATGATCGAATCTGAGCGTTTTTGTGTCCGGCTCTCACCTGTATGTTACATACAAACCCATACGTTGTTCCAAACTTCCTTGTGCTTGGCATTTGAGAAATACGTGATGACGCCCACAGTGGTTTGCTAGCGACATACAATAGCAGTACCTTTTCTACTGACGTAATCTACGTTCCTTTGTTGTCACAAACTCGGAATGATAAATGAAGGAGATACAGTAGTGATTGCCAACCTTTTTTTCTTTCATCGACTCTAAAGTATTTTTTGCTCCATCGACCTCCTCACATTCTCTATGATATACATAGTATAGACTATCATGCATAACACATAGCACATAAATGTCTTAGTGATAATTTAGTACACCAACATTTGGTAAATAACAAGATTTTCAATTATAAAATCGCTTCTGCCTGTGAAAGGCTGAATTTCTAATCTTCGTTGTTTTGTAATGGTTATAAAATGTTGAGTGTTTTTAAGCCGCCATAACATTTTTCCATCGCCTACATAGTTATAATTTGTAATATTTTTTAAAATCCTAAGCAGTTCGTAGCTATGTTCTCGGATGAGATCGTGCAGACAGTCGAAAAGAAGCTCATTGTAAAGAATGTGGAATTACGAGTTTTAAATCTAACGTATAAATGAACATGGCCGCTGCAATGGAGAAAATTAGTATGAAGTACGGGTTGTTTTATTCCTTGCTGATATTCGTGCGCGGGGGTCCTTACGAAGGGCACTTCACTTCGAGACGTCAATGCTCGGGCCGGATGCATCAGCTTTGGTATTACCCCGCTGGCCCTAAGGATGAACGACGAAGACGAAAGGAGAATGAATTTGTAATTTATTATATTTTTGTTTCTTTATATCACATAATTAATTATCAACCTCATTAATATATTTTATAATGAATGGGATCTCTAATTACCTTTTCAATCGCCAGTTCATAGTTGGCTACAGACCCCCAAACGACCCCTTGATTTGATCCCCTTCAAAGTTTCATCGATCCCCCAAGGGGGTCGATACCGATCCTGTTGGGAATCCTTGTGATAGAGTGTTGTACAGCTGAGCGCTTCTGCCCTGATTTTATGCCCGGAAATCAAAATTTCAACTTAAAGTATCCTGGGAGTATAGGTATCGGACAGCACAATAATATCAAAAGCAAAGGACTGATTATAATATTGACTTGAGATTGCCCGCAGAAGACCTTGCAGCACGCACGTGGCAAGGGCTGCAAAGCTTGGGAACTGTCAAGCACAAATAATACTCTGCTCTGTTGAGGTCAGTAGACAGGTTTCTGGCAGCCTCGAAAACAGTTGAGTAACGTCGAAGAACGTATCACTCTGCAAAATGTTCCATGGGATTCACATTCAACTCCAAAAAGACTGGATACGTTGTTACGCAAGTAACACAATTTTTTTAAAATTGTATTCATCCGCCAGTCTGATTGGTGGAAGCTGTTAATGTCTGTAAATGTCAGTTAGAGCGTGTAGTTGGTTAAATATAGTTCTCATGAGTGATGTATAGTATTCCAATATCAGCGCAAAAATACAGTGTAAGGATTAATACAAATCTTGTCAAAAAGTATATGAGAATATGATGCGTGTGAAATCAAAGGAATGTAAACGGACATGCCATATATACACAGTTTCAAAGAGACCGCATTGTTTTTACTTTCATCACGCTGTTAATTAAACTCGCAACACATTTTTTACGCTGTTAATTAAACTCGCAACAGAAATTTTACAAGAACAAGTTCCGCAACGTTTGTGAAACAAATGTGGATTATTCCTACGTGCTAATCACCGACCACGCCTCCAAGTTGGCTTGGCATCAATGTTCAATAATCGCTCAATAAACACAAGATGTACACACATAATACTTATATCTAAACAGTGCTTTTCTGACTCTCAAGGCATTTATCTGACTGAAATGTTTTGTATCAATGTATTCCACTATCTTTAAGAATTGAATCACTAATCACAGACAGACAATGATAAAACTTCTTTTCAGGAGTCCCACTCAAAAGCTTGATTCTTTAAAAGCTCTTATCCATCGTCAGACTCGTTACACGCGGCTATTAAATGCGAAATTGTTTGCAAGTTCTCGACCGGCTGACGTCACAGAGACCCGTGAAGATGTTTCGTGCCACCGTTCCGTGTTCGCTTCGCACTGGGAGCGACAATAAATCGAGCGGACAGTGATGCCACCCGGGAGGGCGCGCCTCGCCGGGCAGGGCAGTGAAAAGCGGGGAGGGGCAGGGTGGGGCAGGGTGGGGCAGGGTGGGGCAGGGTGGGGCAGGGCGGAACTGGGCGGCACTGGGTGTGGTGGGACGGCTGGGGCCGGAGGAGGCAGGGCCCGGATGCGGTGGTGGGCGGGGCGGTGCCGGAGGACGAGGCCGGGGTGGAGCAGGGTGTGGGGACGCGGGGTGGAGGCGGGGCCGGCGGGGGCCGGCGGGGTAAGGTGGCGGAGCCGGGGGTGGGCGGGGGGCGGGTCCGCGGAGAGGGCCGGGAGGCGAGGCCCGTTGGCAGAAAAGGCGGGGCGGGGTAGAGGGTGCGGAGCAGGGTGTGTGGGGCCGTGATGCAAGGCCGGGGGCCGGGTAGCGCGGGGTCGCGCGGGGCTGCACGGCTCCCAAGCGTAGCGCAACGCCGCTCCGCTCCGCCTCGCGCCGCTCGTCGCCCCGTGGCCGCGCTCCACGACCGCGGCCTTTCCACGGCGACGCGTGACCTATCCGGCATGCATGCGCGATATCGCGCGGCCTTCCTCCAGCCTCGGCGCGCCCCTCGCAGGGTAGCGCGCAGCGGAGCCGGGCGAGGCGGAACCGGGCGGGCCGAGCCGGGCAGTGCCAGACAGGAATGGTCGAGGACTGACGGGGGGGGGGAACCGGCGTCGGGGGGGGGGGGACGGACAGGACAGGAACGGAACGGGACGCGATGTAAGGGAAAGTGGGACGAGACGGGATGGGACGAAGTGGTTCAGAACGGCAAGGCGGATTTCCGGGCGCGACAACTTATATGGTCATTAGTCCCATATGTAAAGTGCCTATTGCATCTGGGAAAGTGGCGATGTCCCTCCATGAGATCCGTCCACGAACAGACTTACACGTCAGTATCTCTGCCTGTTCTGAGCTCCCGACTGATGTCCCGACATATGTGGTAGTGTAGTGCATGTCAGTGTGTGAGTGTGTGTTGGGGGGAGAGAGAGAATACGATTATTAGAGGCATTCGTTTGTTACCGATTGAAGTAACCTAGAAAAACCACCGGAGCAGACGGCAGCCAGAACTTAATTCTTGTGTTAAAAACCGCTGCAGCCGGGATTGGAACATTAGTATCTTCCGGTAAGGGATTCGACAGATGCAGCAGATGCCCTGAGCTCTATCAGCAGGTGGACGGCACGGGGCGAGGAGGGGCGGAGTACGAAGGGAGCGCTGGTGCGTAAAATAACGAGACGCAGTGTTCGGAGTGGAGATACGACGCGACGAAACTCAAACAAGATGTGACTGGGTTGGGTTAGGAACAAAAGAAGAAGAGATATAAAAGAAGCGGAGAGGAGAAGCTGCGAGTGATACTGAAAGAGATGGAATGCCAGAAACGGAGAGGCGAATGGTAGATGGGCAGGGGCAGAAAGATATGACAAGACATGCGAGAGGGGCGAATTGAGACGAATTGGACCGATGTAATATTGAGGCATTGAGGTGGAAGTGAAACGGCGCTCACATACGACGGAGAGGGGTCCTGGCATTATGCTCACGGAATGTGTATTGAGCGGGTGTATCTGGAACAAATGGCCTCGGGGTTGACAAGGATCGGTTTGCAATTGACAGAGATGGTGTGAGAAGGTACGTGGTGCGAACGACAGATTGCAGCGTACAGGCTTAAGGCTGGCTGAGCTCGGAGGAGACGAGTGGAATAGGTCGGGATATAGGTCGGGATGAGGGGAGGAAAAGGCGGGATAAAATAAATGGCTTGGGCTCGCTCGTGGCACATAGCGAAGTCGCTAGCCTTTCACGACTGAGATCCGGGTTCGATTCCCGTCGAATCACATGTGAAATTTGTTTCAACAAATTTGGCCGCCTCATAACGGCTAGTCCAACCCTAAGTGTGAAGTGTCCTAAACCCTAATTCCTGCCCAATTCTGGCCGCTGGGTAGTGACGCAGGGGCGCGTGAAGTACGAGGCGCGTACGCGGAGATGCTACCTGGCGGTCCTCGTTGACAACTGACTAGACGAGACATAAAAATACAGCGTCCTCTGGAATAGAGGGATAGATAATGGAGGATTTCTCCGCCCTCAACGCTCGACCAGGGGCGAAGAGACATGTTGCGTCGATAAGTTGGATGAAGGGCGCAACGCATTAAAAAAAGATATTTTTTTACTTGTGTAAACCAACTATTTTACAAACGGGTAATTGCGCATAGCGGCTATTGGCGAGGCGGACGTGTGTACATGAGCATGGCTTCCACCTACTCGTCCACTTCGCTTTACGTTTATATATTATTTCAGCTTTTCTACTTTGGCATAAAAGTGATGTATATGTGTTAATTGGGTAACTCAAAGCGTCGACCTAGACAATGCCAATCTAATCTACTATTTAACAAATTCGCTTTTGAAAAACTGGTGTACAAAAACTTTTTACGCTAACGGAAAATATATGAAAAAGCAGTGATCATTACTAATATTGTGATGTGGCCCTTAGGATACATAAACAGACAATGAAAATTTGACTTGTAAGAACTTAACATATTAAACTACTAACTACAATTACAAGAAAATTTAGAAAAGAGAGTGATAATTGTTAATGTTGAGATGCAGAACTTAGGATACATTAACAATAAAAATTCGACTTCTAAGAACCCGTAAGACTTAAATCTTCCATTTACCAATGATAAAGTGATAGAGATCGAGCGTGTGTGAGAAGATATATGTAGTAATTATTTCAAGTTTCCGGGCGCGTCAACTGGTATGGTCTTTAGTCGCGTAAGTGTAGTCCATATTTTTATAACGGAAGATCGCTGTGTTTTCCCCCGCTCGTGGCGAGGTCTGGCGCTGGCCTTTACATCAGCCTGCGGGGTTTTCTCCGCCAAGTATCTCCCATCAGCGGGCACCGCCTCAGCTGGAACAAGCTCTAAGTTCCCATCGTATGTGGCAGTGTAATATATGTAAGTGTGTGTGTGTGTGTGTGCAAGAAGGGTGTGTTTGGTGTGATAGGACAAGAAAAAGGAAGGAAAGATCGCGCGCCGCACATTGACCGTTTTGAGGATACTGCTACTGTTCATCGGAGAAACGACCGAAAACTACCGATCAGAGCAGCCAACCGCCGCTTCTTCTTCAGACAGGAGCTGAATTCGTCCTGACACAGTCGGTATTCCAGCTCGGGGATCTTCCGATGAGAGGAAGTGCGATGACATCAGTTGATATCCTGAGCCACGTCAGCTGGTACACGGTGAACGGGAGAATACTGCAGATGCCCAGAGTAGAGTGATGACATATGTGGAGTGAATGGGGTGCAGAAGGTAGAAAGCCGGCTAATATGGAATGCAATTATATGCAGCGGTGTCTAAGTTATTTTGTCATACATTTAAATCTCATGGATAAATGAAACGCGTATGGTATACGTGCATTTAATTAAGCAGAAATACATTAGTACTAGTTGCGTGAGGAAAGTTAAGATAAGCCATATCTGGATTATGGTGTAATATGTGATGAACATTTTCGGTTGGTTGGGCTCGATGTTCCATTCTTTCAAGTCAAACATCCTGCCGCCGTCAGGACTCAAACCTAAGACCTCCCGGTCAGAGGCTCTGCAGTGACATCAGTTGATGCACTGAGCTACCGCTCCCGGTAGAGAGCATGACATAAATTGAAGGATAGAGCGGGGAAAATTAATTGGGGGTTGGGATAGAGCGAAAATAAATTAAAGGATAGAGCCGGGAATAGTTAAGGGGATTATTCAGAAGTTAGAGAGGGGGATTGTGCAGGGGATAGAGCGGGAATAAATTGAAGGATAGAGCGGGGAATAGATAAGAGGATCATTTAGAAGTTAGAGAGGGATTGTGCAGGGATAGAGCGGGAATAAATTGAAGGATAGAGCGGGAATAATAGGGATTATTCAGAAGTTAGAGGAGGGGATTGTACAGGATAGAGGAGGAATAAATCTGAAGGATACGTCGGAAATAGATAAGATTATTCAGAAGTTAAAGGAGGTTGTGCAGGGGATAGAGGCGGAATAAATTGAAGGATAGAGCGGGGAATAGATAAGGGGATTATTCAGAAGTTAGAGAGGGGGATTGTGCAGGGGACAGAGCGGGAATAAAAAGGGAGCGGAAATTCAGAAGTTAGGGGGATTGTGCAGGGCATAGAGCGGACAGGAGCAGCTTGAAGGACGGTGGCGCGTTGAGTCGCGTGGGGCCTCGCCGTGTCAGCCCCGACCGGACGCCGCGGCGCGCCGGGTTGTGACGCGAGGCGACGCGACGGCGCGCTGGGGCGGTGGCCGCTGCTGTTGCTCCTGTGCCCAGGGGCCGTAACCCTTGATATTCTCTTCGCCAACACACTTTCCATTACTGTTTGACCCGCACACACGGGCGGCGGGGCCAGGGCGGGGCGTTGGGATCGATAAGACCCCTCCCGCGGGAACACGCCTTCCCCCATCAACGAAGCATCTTGTTCACACGATGTTTACTACGCTCCCTAAACGGCACGCACAATTATACAAATACTTAAAGTACTTACCCGGTACCTTCAGTTACATTGAATACCTGAAGAAGGTACCTCCGGATCAGGTATCTCCTGTATAAATTCCCGACTCTGACACGACGCAGATATCCAAAACAATATGTAACTGAGAAAAAGATCGAAGAGCTGGATATTCAATTCATTCAAAGTTACATTATAGTCTACAGAACACTTGTTCTTTTGTTGTTCTTGTCTACCATCCGGACTCTGAAATGTCCGTTATATTTGGAAAATATTCATAGCCTCTTAACAAATAATATTTGAGTTCCATGTTCGCTGCCGAGGATACACACAAGAATGGCGTCGTAACAGTAATGTTCATATATTAGTTACAACGTTCCCCTTCGGAATGAAAATAAGTTCTGAGATGCACGAAAATAGTATAAAATATTGAAACATTAAGGGGACACTGAGCGATGGAATGGACAATTCATTTTATTTTTCTTTGTGAAAATAAATAGTTCAAACATATATTTATTCGTATATAACACACCTTTTCAACTTTTTAAATATCCAAATTGTCACGAGTCACGCATCTTGCCACGCGTTTTGAACCGTTAATAAGTATGGTTTCTTATTGGTAACTTGGCCTGTTGTGTATTTTGGGTTGTGTAAGTATTGTACCGTTCAATTGTTTTTATCTAAATTTTTTCGCTTTTATTTCCTATCCGGCGCCATGCTCGTGTGGGAATGAATATTCAGAAATATTCTGGGTCAGCAGTTGCAAGTACAGGCTATTTCATTTGACATTTGCGGAAAATGTAAATGTTTGGTAAATAATTTACTTTTTCTCTGAATCTATTGTTCACATTTCAACAAAATTCTCAAGGTTCATTTTTAGAGTATTGGCAATGAACCGATATTTATAAAAAGATATTTGATAGTAAACAAAAATTATAAATGTAGTCCAAATGCTAAAGAAAGTAGATTTAAAAAGGTAGGAAACTATATAAATATTTTTTTTATAATCAGCACGAAAATTATAAGAAAAGCTGTATTTTTAAATGTTCAAAATATCAAAATTTTGTTGTTAACCATTTTCAAGAAAAGTTACAATACATCAAACATAAAAAAATATGTATACATGGTATACTGATTGTATACATGGTACAATTCCTCTTTAGAAGCAAATGTAACATATTTAATTAAATATTTTGCACGAGGAGCAAATATGAAATGACAAGTTTTGTAATGAAAGATAAAAATCATTGCATAATTTATTTACAATGTTGAGTGAAAATGCATCCACCAGTTCTCCTCTACACCGTATAAATATTTTTGCTTGACCAGAGGGCATCCAGGATTTTTTTCGGTGAGTGTAAGGGGCGTGAGGGGGGTACAGGTGTAGCGTTCAGCCGACTTGATATTTTCTTTTATGGAATTTTTGCTTTATACCCAATGTCAAATCTATTTTTAATTTGTTGACTTATAGACTTATAGTTAATATTTATAACATTAACAATTTATACGTTGAATAACTCGTTTGTATAGAAAATATAAAAGCTATATTTTTGATATGTATCATTGGATTCTGGGGGAGAGGGATGAAACCCCATGAGCCTTCCCATAGGATACGCCATGAGGTTGATGCCAGTGTCCCAGAAGGGGCAGCGATCCCGCCCTCTAACGCGTTTGTCACGTGCCTCCTGCATGGTCGCAGCATGTGCGCGCTGCGCTGTAAAGCGCATTTTGCACGATCCCCTTCATTTGTTTACCCCGTCTTGGTGGCAATCAGGGAATCTTAGGTCATCGGCCAAGCCTCTTCTACTGCTTGGCGTTAGGACCGGAGTGTCGGCGTCGCCATGTGATTCTCAAACGTTAAGCACTACGATTAATTAGCACTAAGTAAATAGTTTGTGAATATAGAGAGTGTAAGAAGATAAATGCATCACATGTAGGTAGTACATATCTTAAAGAACAGAAAATGAAATTGTTTCAAATAGAATAGCAGAGTAACAGGAACTGTCAGAAGAAATGTTGAAAGAAAATAATTACATCTAAGTTTGATATCTAAGTTTTTATATTTCCCGTAGCGTATCGGATGGAACATTCCAGTCATCATGTCACACTTAGGAATTACAAATTACGAAAAATCCCATTGTAGAGGTTCGTTACACGTAACATAGACATTTTTAGAAGAGCGTTTGGTTCCCAGCTGTACTCTGCTGTCAGACGAAGACCCGATCGTATCCACAGAATTTCAGGTTACGACTGATGCCTGTGGGTGCCATGTCTCCTGTAAGAGAGTCGTGAATGTTAACAGGCATATTTCTATGAAAACCAGTTCACAGTGCACAGTGCTGCTATAAACTGCACTGAGAATAACTATTTGAATCGGTAAATGATCAAGTGAGTTGTTTAACTCATTCCATTATGCCATTTACTAGGGACACGTAATATTGGTTAATCTTGTTGGTGAACCAAAAACATTCATCTTCTTGCAATATTAACTTGACGAATGGTATTAGGTGAATCCAGATAAATTGACTGGGGAATTCAGATACAAGTGAGAAATCTCACAGCTAGTATTTCCTGAATTCCCCTTTTACCACGCACGTGAGTGTATTGAATTTTGAGGCAGATAGGACTTCTTACAAATAACCGAGCCTGTGAACGTCTTCCCCATTGCACTGGAGGATTTCTGATGGTTCACTGAACGTAATATAACATATTACCCCTAAAATGAAGCACTGTCAAAACTTCTCATCCCACGCGATATCAGAGGTCGCGCACATGACCCCTTGTCTCCCACAGTACCATTTTTGGAATGAAGTCTTACAATATTACTTCTGCTATTCATAAACTTAGATAAGGATGATATAATAAATCATGTCTACTTTGTGAGAACGATACAATATCAAGAATTTAGTCATGCCTCTCTCTCACATTATCTTTTGCTCTTTCCTAATCACCCGCAACAAACTTACACACACACACACACACACACACACCACATACACACACAGAGTAGTTATTATCGGTCACAAGCTCGGTTCATTGATCATCGACGTCTATGATGAAAAGCTGCCAATTATATTGCCACGATCAATACGTCGGGAACAGATAACAATATTTTCGATTCTTCAAAATAAAATGCATTTTCACATAAGAGAGAAAAAATATGACATTTCAAATGTACATGATTTAATATTTTAAACGAAATTGAATACATATTAATTTTGTTCTCTTAAAAGAAACTTAAGTAAAGTAAGCTATTGCAAAATTTATCCATTTTAACGAAAATACTTCATCGACTTTGTCCAATATTATGTAAATTCAAAACAGAATCGAACGTAAAAATGGTAGGTACTTCATTATGTAAAAAGGTAGGTATAAAAATATGCCAGAAGTTTATATTATCTGAATTTACAAAAGAATCCCACCACATTTATTATTTTACAATTTTTGTTTCTCTAAAATTTTCTTGATTTAAAAAAGTGAAATAAACGCCATTGAAATCACATGTTCAAAAAATTACGCTATCAGCCATGAAAATCTCTACTAAATGTAGTGGCAAAGCTTCCTGTGTACTATTTGTCCACAGAAATATAAGTAAATTATTAAAATCGGAGGTCCACATATGATTTTGAGCACATGCAAGAATTGTAAGGGTTAATTTTAATTATAGTATACAATTAAGTACAATAATAGCACTAGAAATAGTAAGCTACCCGGTCGCTCATGACTAGCGAGTTAGCTTTCTATGTCCCCCTTGATTAGATTACCGGATGGGGCAACGATTAAACTATCGCTCTTCACCGGCGGCTCCAAGTCATATAGCTAGTTGATAATGTGAAGACAATTCGCAGATACAGAACGCCAAAGAGATGGCGTTGAACAGGCCTACACATCATGACCGGGAGCGGTAGCTCAGTGCATCAAGTGATGTCACTGCAGCGCCTCTGACCGGGAGGTCCTAGGTTCCAGTCCTGACAGCGGCAGGATTTTCGACACTAGCTTTTCAGCTAGGTCGAATTCAGTCTGTCTGGAGGAGAATTCTAGCGGCCGGCTACTCTGATCGGTAGTTTTCCGTGGTTTCTCCGATCAACACCAGGTGAATGCCGGAGCAGTACCCTACCAAACGAGCCACGGACCGCGTGCGATCTGTCCTTCCTCTTCCTTGTCCTATCCTCTCCCCTTACACACACACATACACTAACATGCACTACACTATCATATATTCCGGGAGATCGGTCGGGAGCTTAGAGCTTGTCCCGGCTGGTGTGCTGCCCCGGTGGTGGGAGAGTTCTGGTTAGTGGGAAACCCCACTAGCCGCCGGTAGGTCGGCGCCGGATCTCGCCATCCAGCGGGGGAAGATCACCGCCATCTCCAGAGAAAAACATGCACTACACTAACGGGACTAATGACCAAAGCAATTGACGCGCCCGGAAACACGAAAAATCAAAAAGCCTACACAACACCTGCTTTCCGCGGACTCATGAAATCTGCCCGTAAGAGCGGTGAAAGTGAAAGAAGATAGCGCTGGCAGTTCTGCGGGGAGGGTAGCAGACTGCCATTGCACAGTGGGAACGACGCGGCGCGTAGAGTGAATGCCTAGGCATCTAATGCCTCACTTTACACAGTAAACCCCCGTTAGCTCGAACTCGCTTAACACGAATTTCGCCGTAACACGAATAAAACTTCGGTCCGGGTAAGGGATTACGGTAATACGGACATTTATAGTACTCGCATAACACGTATTTTTTAACACGACCTCCAATAATTTTGGTGCCTTGGAACTCGTGTTAATGAGGGTTTACTGTATTATCTTTAGAATTTCTCTAAAATCTGCAAATGATCTCGACTGTTCGGGTGTCGCTGTGTCCAAGAACCTTTGTGGCTTCGACCATTTTGTCGTGGTTCTCCTCAGGGCTAGCATGATTCTTGCAGCGGGAGCCTAGGACTCCTCTCAAATCTTGTTTTGCGACAAAAACGTGTCTACCTACAGAATAAGCAATCTCTCACACAAATATTAACATAAAAATAAAATACAGGCAAATCCAAGAAGGGTAATGTTTGGCAGCACACATATATGTGGCAATTATCCCCAATATGAATTTGAGAGATACTAATGAGCAAACCTGTCTGACGATATGTTGCGGACAATCAATAAATGATATATCTTTGTTAAATAGAATACAAAGGGCTTAATATTTTTTACGTCGAAAACGATTATGAATAAATAGTAATTGTTGATTTGATATTAGAAGAATATAATGCAATACTATCAGAAATTAGAGCAGAAATATTCATGTTTTTTAAGAATAAGATTTTTTTGTTTTGATAGAACCGTCTTATTCTTTCAAACATACTTTAAGAAAAAAATAGTTTATTACTGCCGTCATTCTACAAAAATGATTTAATATTACAATATTGTGGTTAGCACCACACTTAGTTTGTGATTACATCGTCGCAAAGCGAATTACATTATTAACCTACGCGCAATTATAATAATTGGTGTCCAAATCAAATTTGTATGTCTACTTCGTTTTATGTTCATATTTCACATTATCATCTATCGACAGCAAACATTTCCAACATAATACTTTTTTTTCTTCCTGAGGCATCTTCTAGCTTCAGGGGATGTCGGTTTCGCCTATCAGATATCCACTTTGTCCCTTATGGGGACACATATTAACCTTTTTACACTAGACACACTTTCGGGCTCCTCGGTCTGTGGTCAGCACACCAACAAGGGCTTCCGCGACAACACACATACATGAAAGAACCATGCCCACGGTGGTATTAGAACACGCGACCCTTCAGACCAAGACGCTGAGGCGGCACGCGCTCTAGCCACCTCGGTCAGCCAGGTCGGTAATTTCTAATATAATACAAAAAGCAATATAACATGAATAGTATGTACTAGTCCACCTGGTGTACTGGCTAGTCCACCATGTTCTCGCCGAATGCTCTTTCAATTTATAACATCATACATACATACTGTCGTGACCGGCCGCACACATTTAAAGGAGCCGCCGCCGAGTGACGTCAGCGGGGTGTTACCGCCCCTGGCGAGAGAAGAAGGCAACCGGTGCGAGCTGGCCTGGCCTGTCCGCGCGCGGCCGTCACGCTCGAGCAAGCAGGTAGGGACTCGCCACCGCCCCTACTCCGCAGCTAGTCGGCGGGCCAGTAGTCCTAGCGGGCAATAAGAGGGCTCCGACCCTACGCAAGGGCAGATAGCGAGCGGCAGTGTTAGGGATTGTATCCTGGCGAGTGAATAGGCGAGAGAGGTGTGGAGAGCAACTACGACGACGATCTGTGCTACTGACGTGGAACACTCTTGTGGATATTCGACGACTTGGCTGATTTTGGGACTTCTTCTGGAGTACAACCACACGGCTTCGCTTTTGGCGCATTCTTCTTGTGATTCGGCACTTCAGCAATTGTACCTGGACTTGAATAAAAATCATTTTAATAATTCTTGTCTTTGATTGGATACTACAAATACTAATGGCGAATCCTGAACATTATTTTAAGTATACAAATTAAGTAGTT
Source organism: Teleogryllus oceanicus (assembly GCA_964035755.1). NCBI lineage: Eukaryota > Metazoa > Arthropoda > Insecta > Orthoptera > Gryllidae > Teleogryllus > Teleogryllus oceanicus. Next base: position 306,235,062 of record CAXIVR010000001.1, on the reverse strand, counting down.
TACGGAAGCTACCTCCACCGTTGTCATTTATTTTCAGTTTTCTGAAATCCTAATGCTTTGAAATTCCGTCCTTAATAATTGTTCTCTACGACAATTACACGAACCACTGATTTCTGGCTCATTAACACACTCCAATTTTACAAAAACTTGAGAGAAACGTAATTTACGAACAACCAGACAAGGATTGTTCACCGCAATATTTTGCGGTGCCTACCGACCGTCCACATGCGCATCCTCTCCTTTCTCCGCCCTTGAAACATCATGGACCCTAGGTTATCGCGGTTAGCAAGCAGTTCCTTCGCCTGCGCTAGCGATTTCTCTGGACAGCATTAAGAACTGTTTGAAACTTCTCACTCTATCGCAATTCATAGCGCTTACGGATGCGGAAGACTGCCTAGCTCTCGGTACCAAAGAGTTATTTTTTCGCATCAGTTTTAAAGCTTTCAAAATCACAATAACTTTTTAGAGGGTTACCAAACTTAATATTTATAATACACTTCGAATTACTAGGTACACTGGCGGTAAACACGGTGTATCGGAGAATTCGCCACTGATAAATCATACAGATCCATACATTTACACATAAAAGTAGTAGCCAAAGTTCAATACAATCAAGTCAGAATCGTTAAGACTAGCTTTGCTCAGGCTATGCAAGCAATATGAAGAAAAATCAGTTAGTAAGTGCCTGTAGCAAGTTTGCACAGAACAATTTCAACGTCCTCACCGAGAATTCACCGCACTACTCTGGAATCTGCCCTGAATGGAAGACTTGCAGGCATGAGATCGCAAGTCGGACAAGGTGGTCAGAAACTCCCTCCACAAAAGTATTTTGGGATTTCAGAATCTATACAAACCATGGGTTGAATCATAACATGAATGGATCTGGTCATCCCATCATATTAATGAGCCGAAAAGACTGTTCCTCGTAGCGAGTAAATTCAAGTCAATCTCTCAGGAATAAATATGAGAGGGCCTCCGAGAATTACGTGGTTCGCGGTACGAGATGGCCAATATTCGAATGATAATAATAATAATAATAACAATAATAATAAAATAAATAATACTGTAATTCAATAAGTATCAAAAGAATTACACATGTCGTAAGGACAATGGAACATCTCGAAATAAAATGATTCTGGGTTCTTTCAGCAACGGGGTCATCGAAGACTTTTAAAGAATTCACTATGAAACCTGAAAATAAATAAAATGCCATAATAAATATCCAGAAATGTGTCATACTTTGTACGTGCACATTGGTCCGAAAATTCTTGGGAAGTAATGAGTGTGTTTAGTTGCTATTTTAATCACATTAGTATTTATGAATATTATAAATGTTAAGTTTTTATTAGTCTATTACTGTTGATTTTTATTGTTGTCATGCTTTGATGTATTGTATCTGTATGACTAGAATCTATGTACCAGTGAACTGAATGAATAATATATATAATAATAATAATATATAATAATAATAATAATAATAATACTGTGAAAAACGCATGCTGACAAATTTCCAAAAGTAAAATGAATTTACTGCACGTGTTTGAGCTTGTTCTGCCTACCTGAGGGAAGGTACATCGTAGAATCGAAATTATTATTGCATTTGGGTTGCACTATTGGATCAAAACCCGTACAGTGATGAAAGACCTAGTCCTGTAATGGTATTGCCGCGTGTCCTGATATTCCATCGCGTCACATTTGATCCCATCACTTAATGGCTTTTGTTATTCAATACCGTTTGAAACTTCGAAATTACGTTCATGATACACGCACAAATAGAAGGGGAAGATGGTTTCAACTGAGTTATCGAATTCAGAGGGTAACTATATTTTTAATACTTTTTGGAGCTTATCACACGAAAATTGAAATCAGTTTCATTGTATACATTGATTGGGACACTCCAGCATATACGTGGTATGTTACAAAAGTAATGAGACTGATTTTATAGTAACTAAGGTTTTTATTTTTTTTTTCAAATAGCAATGTTATCCCCTTCAAAGTAGTTTCAAAGTCCCCCCTTGGGCAGCTATACACCGGCGGAGTCGTGGTTCCCACTCTTGGTAGCAGCGGTGGAAGTCTTAAACTGGCATGGCTTTTAACTAATCGGTCACGGTCTTTTGAATGTTCCCCAGATTTCCAAACTGACGTCCTTTTAGGACGTGTTTCAGGAAAAGGAAAAAGTCACAAGAACTCAAATCAGGTGAATAGGGAGGTTGAAGGACAACAGTAATGTATACGTCATACGTGACATACAGTTTTTTACATTTTTTTTTACTAAACAAATTTCTAAATACTGCGTTTTTAAGTTAAAATTTCACTGATAGCCGTGTGACACAGGGCATTGTCATGCTGAAGCATCCACTTCTCTGCAATGTCTGGTCTCACACGAATCACTCTTATTCTGAGCCTTCCAAGAACACTTTTATGAAACATTTGATTGACAGTTTGTCCTGGTGGAACAAATTATTTGTGCACGATACCCTTACTGTCAAAAAACAAATCAGAATGGTCTTGATCTTTGATTTGCTCATTCGACATTTCTTCGGCCGAAGAGATGACGGAGTGTGCCACACTTCGCTTTGCCACTTCGTTTCAAGATCGTAGTCCAATATCTAGGATTCAACACCTGTGTCCACACAATTAAAGAATTCTTGATCATTGGCAATCCTCTCAAAACGCGCACGTTTCTTCGATTGTCCTTCTGTTCATTTGTGATGTTCATTTGTGATGTTTTTCGGCACCATTTTGACACAAATCTCTCGCATGTTCAAATCGTCTGTCAAAATTTGATGGACGGTAAAAGTGTTTAAATTTAACTTTTCACTCATCATCCTTACTGTTAAACGACGGTCTGATCTCACAAGAGCCCTCACATGTTCAACGTTTTTGTCAGTTTTTGAAGTTGATGGTCTCCCTGAGCGAGGTTCATCTTCAACATGTACTGGGCCTTCCAAAAATGATTTGTGCCAGCGGAAAACTTGTGCTCTTGATAAGCAATGTTCTCCATAGGTCTGTTTCAACTTTTCAAAAGTCACACTCGCGGATTCACCAAGTTTAACACAAAACTTTATTGCACAACGTTGTTCAAAATTCCGATGCTTCCTTCCTGTAACACACAACAAAAACACAACTCACTCATGGCGCTGTCAAAAATAATGTGCTACTTGTACGGAGTTGTAACTCGGACTGAGAATGTGGAAGGGATAAACGAATCGGTCTAGCCCAGGCCGGTAGACACAACATTGCCAGATCGCCTGCAGTGTCGCTAGTCTCATTAATTTTCTCACACACTTCGTAAGTTGAAGAGATATTTTTGACAAAGTAGCAATATACATATAGCGACGTTCATTAATTGCATTATTACGTACTCAACTTAAAAACAAGCATTATTATTATTATTATTATTATTATTATTATTATTATTATTATTTTATTGTTATTGTTATTGTTATTTTATTGTTATTATTATTGTTATACATTTCAACACCTGGCATAGTTGCAAGTTTAACAATTAAAGTGGGAATAGGTTTCGCGTTTCGCAATTGCCAACCACCTTTGCTATCCTATTGCTACATAACAAATAGTGTTTCAAAAGATGTTTGATTGTTCACGGAATTAACTGCTCCGGCCAGTAATCGAATTCACATCTCCCGCTATACGCCCAGTTTCTTGTATCGTTTGAGCTACCACCCAGTTGCCAGAAGTACGTGTACAACTGACACGGTCAACTCTTCGATGAGCCTTTAGGTTTGAAGAGCCCTTCTGACGGTTGCATTTTACATTTCACCATCATTGTTGTAAGTGCAACCTAAAATGTTAGCATACAATGTAGTTACCAACTATTCCAAAAGACATTTAAAGATTGTTCAGAGAATATTTTCGGCGAACACATTGTATTTTCAAAAATTGCAAAAGAATTAGTGTCGCGAAAGTACAATATTGATGATTGAAATGTATGACGAAAGGGTATAGTCGAATAAGGGGGTGAAAAGTGCCCCCCAAACCAAATCGATAATCGCAATGCTCGTACGAAAGAAAATAGAAAATGCCGTAGATTCACAATCAGCCTCCTAGGGCAATCTGTTGCAAAGATAAGAGAAACGTGTATTTCATATTTTCTTTTTTTTCTCAGCTTCTATTGCATGTACCAGACTGAAAAAATTGATGAGGCGAGGACAAATAGTTGAATTTTAAGATATTTTTTACAACCAATTCTGACTCCGAATTCAAATAGAAAAAATAAACAAAGTTTTGAAATGGATTTTCGACGTGCTAATTATCTCAGTTTTCCCCTTACAATGTGTCTCATAACATTCTATAATATATTTTTTTCATATTTTTAAACAATGAGGACGATAGTAAAAAACCAAACCAATTGTATCAGTTCCAAAATTTGAAATTCCTACCACAATGTATATATGTAAGGAAAATTAATTTTCATCAACGACTAAAAAATTTATATTTAAATTATTGAAAAGTCTCACAGAGAAAATTCTGATTTACAACTTTTTGCTGAAAAATGTTTGCCTTCGTGTGGTAAATATTTATATTATCGAAATAAAATCATCAAATTCCTTTCGTTTTTAGATTTGTATATTATTTCTAATATAAATCAAATTACTCGGTTTTAGGTATATTAATAATTTGTTTATAATATAAATCAAATTACTCAGTTGTAGATTTATTAATTATTGACACTTAGACTATAATAGACAATGTCTCATTGTCCCTGTCGTCTTCAGTAACTGGGATCATGCATACCTTTATGTATATACATCCAACTCAAACTTTCTAATGGTTTTCGCCAAGTAACGAGCATGTGCCAAACAGCAAATGACCGCCGCTATGTAGGGGCAGTATTACAGGCTGCGTCTTCCGTTCACACGTTCACAATAATATCGTTTCACCGATATTCCTATGGTGGAAATAGGTGAGCTCTTTCGATGCACCAATTTTTGCTCGTTCCCTGCCGCGCCAGTTTGCGTCACGAACCACGTGATCACAACACGGCGTGACGTACTTGGGTTGAAAAGCGAGACCAGACGTTGGCGGCAATGTTACATGGCGAGGAAGAAGTGTTAACCAAAAATAACAGGATGAATGAGTAATTGAAATAAAAGATGGAATATTTGATAGAAAAAGAAAAAAGAAGTGTTTATCCGATTCTGTTTCAATGGCTTGCAACTGTGATAATTTTGGTACTTAATTATGTTATGTCACAAACTGGTCCTTGACGCTCATTGGCTGAATCGGATGCGCGAGAGTCCACACATCTCTTTCCACCATGAACAGTCCGATTAAGTTTGGTTCATAAATGATATAACACATATCAGATTTGAGTTCATATTGTGACGTACTAGAAAAGAATAACACAGACGACTGTTTCTGTTTGATATTTACAATTAATGTATAAATATTATAATACAAAATTTACCCCTTGGCAACCTTTCAATTCTCTTAGCCGCAAAACCCTGCGACCGTCCCTAGGCCTAGCCCAGAACCACTGCTCGGAAGCAGCAAAAAGCAACGTGAGGTGCGAAGCTGTCGGTCATTGAGTCCCGTAACTACCGAAGTTACATGGCCTGCCGTGAAACCGATCTTCGACCTGAAGATCACGTGCAAAGATTGCACTGGAGATACCTCTCGTCTTTCGACACTCTGCGTATCCCGCGAGGCGCATGTCGGCGCAGCCTTAAGGGGAGATGTGGTTATAAATGCACTCATTTGTTTAAAACGGTTCTGACTAAACCTTTTTTTAAATAACTTGCAATTTGGTGTAGTAATTTAGAGAAGATCATTCTTCAAAATTAACTTTCCAAATTTTCAAAAAAAAATTATTTATTTTGAAAATAAAAAAAATTATATTCTATATTAAAATCACGTACCTGTTTTGAAAAATTCACCGGGTCTTTTCCTGAAATTTCAAGGTTCATTGCAGAGTACTAATAAAATATTTTGGTGGTACCGTTTTTAAAAATTTAAACATTTGTAATTTTCAGAATATAAAATAAATGTATATATGGTGAAAAAGCATAATATTACATGTTTTTTAAGCGTAACCTGGCAAGGAAACATAAAACAAGAATAATGTTCCACCAAAATATTTGTTATTGTGTTTTTATTCTTCAGTTTAAAAAAACAGTTCTACCATTTGTAGTTTTGGAGAAAAAGGAACATATATTCCAGAAAATGAATAATTGAGAAATGGCCGTGCAAATTTTTATGACAGGAATCATTGAACCACAGAACTGGACTAATGTAAACTAACTTTAAAATCCTCCAGAACTATAAAATGATTCTTCTTCCAAGTCCAACTGAAGTCTTTTCTTTGCTCTTTTGTGTTCCCTAGCCATTTTAAACATTTTTTCAACCGCAGCATCTGCTGCAGCAACGCCACGCTTGTCAATATAACTGAGTGTATTCAGACAAAATAATCCTGGATTAAGTCCAAGACTTTTTATGACTTCCCATCTGCCCTTGTTACCATCGTTGAACACAATTGCAGCATCATATGTTGCAATTTTTACAACTTTATGTGCAACAAATTGGGTTTTGGGACCTCTTCCAAATTAAATTGTGGAAGCTCTCATTCGGATTTTGTGATTTGCCATGGAAACACTTTCTCAATAACTCAGGATGAGCAATGGAACGAAACACTGGTTTTACTATGTCCATAATTGCACTAAACAAACTGTTTTTGTGGTCATACTGATGTCCAGATTTCTGAGCAAGTTTGTATTTGCACCACTCGTCAGAACAGAAACCATGTTGTGGGTTTTCATTGGTTGAGTGTGTGTGAAAGAACGTAGCCCACACTGCCTTCATTTCATCTAAATTACTAGTATTTGCCCTAATTGCTTTCCCATAATAAACTTGTAGACTGTCTATTTTTTCTGGGTGAGCCTATTTTTACCTGAAATACTTTTCCCATCTTCTAATTTTTCCTTTTTCCCTTCATTTCAGATACTAACTTTCTCAGCTTTCCCCCCATTCTTTTTTGAACATGTCCTACACATTCTAATTTTGTTATAACACATTCATCTCCATATGGCTTACTATCAAGAACAGTCTTGAAAGCACTCGAATCACCATCGCCAAGATAATTCACATACCTCACACCATGTTTTGCCACTGAACGATGAAATATTTCCTTCATGCCTACTGCTTCCTTCCCACCACTTGATTCTGAATAGTTTTTAAAACACACTTTTTTTATGCTCTTCTTGCCACTTTCTTTCAACTTCCTTATCTTCAGCCTTCTTGTGAACAAAACACACACTGCAGTGTTTAGATAACACTTCAGTGTCAATAATTTTTCATGTGTCAACACTTATTACAGTGCTTATACCGTGCAAAGAAGTGTGTCCCCTCTTCATCCATGTATTGTCACAGCATACACTAATGTCACAATTCCCATTTTCATTTATAGCCTCATTTGATGCATCTGACATACTCATTTCACACACAACATGCAGAACACTCTCAATTTCCGAGTTCATTTCACTAAATCTGTATGATGGTGGAGGCATATTCATTATGGCACACAATAAGTTTCCCCCTTTACGGCCAGTACCAATACACCTTAGTCCATAAACAAATCTTACATTTGCTTCATAAGCTTTATTTTTAGCAGCAGATGTCTTGAAAGATGTATCGTACCCACAACTGTCACAAATAAGATGCAGTGTACATACAATACAATGCCTTTCCCCATCATCAACAATTTTGAGACCAGCTTGTCCACAAGCAGAACATAAACAGTTTGATTTTATCATCTCAGACAAAATTGAAATGTCTCTAATTCTGAATCCTGTGTCTTTTTTTTCTTTACAGTTATATACTATCTGCTCTCCCACTTTACGTCTAGATGCACTGGGAGGTGTTGAATCAGAACTCAATGATGTTTTTGCATGTTTTGACATAGTAATATTTTTCACTTGTGTCTTTTTAACTTTTTGAAAACTTTTGTTGATCGCGGCATTATTGCAATATATGGTAGAAAACGACAGCAACCACAGAAATAGACAGACAGCCCAAGCAGCAGATGTAATACAGCAATTTGTATACAAACAGTCCTTCTACTCAAAGAGCAGGTCAAAGAATCTAGTCACTCACAAACACAAGTATAACATAACAGCAAGCTTCTAAATAGTTCTTATCAATTGCCTGCAAGAAAACAGCAAAGCAAGGGCACGGCATGGCATAAACACACACACACACACACGACGGCAGCGCTTCGAAAGGGGCGTGGCCGCTGGTTGTTCTCATGCGCGCGGAGAGGGAATTTTAATTTTGAAAGGCACTTCAAGTCCCAATTTCGAGCAGAAATTCCGTGAGTAGTTTTTCAAAGATACATACTATTGATATTTGAAATAAAAAAATGCAAAATTTTTAAGTTTATACCCACATCTCCCCTTAAGTATCCGCCGGCTCGCCCCCAGTCTGCAAGCGGCGGGCGTTATTCGGCTCGCTGGCCATCCCTTCCAGGGCTGCAACCGACATCACTAAGACGCGCAATCGCGCGCGTACATTTCTCCTGTGTATTGCGTCTGGATTACTCAGGCCGGCGTGGTCAGGATTTAATTTTCGTGTTTCGGGCGCTCAACTGCTTTGGCTCATTGAGTCCGCGTTACTGTAGGGCATGTTTTTCTCGAGATGGTAGTCGATCTTCCCGCTGGATGGCAGATCCGTCGCCACCACCTTCGGCTAACGTGGGTTTCCTAACCAGGACTCTCCACTCAGCGGCGAGCTCGCCTCTTCCTGTGATGCTCTAAGCCTACCGGTCTCCCGTAGGTAATATTGCGGAAGTGTGTTCTGTTGAGGTAAGTGTCTAGTGTATGTAGGAGGAGAGGTAGCGACGGAAGAGGAAGGAAAGATCGGCGCGGTCCGTGCCCGTTTGGTAGGGTACTGCCCGCCATTCGCCTGGTGTTGATCGGAGAAACGACAGGAAAACTACCGATCAGAGCGGCCTGGCCGTTGTAGAATTCTCCCACGCAGCGACTGATTGGACCTACTGAAAAGCTACTGTCGAAAATCCTGCCGCCGTCAGGACTCGAACCTAGGACCTCCCGGTCAGAGGTGCTGCAGTGGCATCAGTTGATGCACTGAGCTACCGCTCCCGTGGCGCCACCGCCTTTCACCCCCATTCCACCTCCGGCTTAGGAGCGGGTTTCCCCGAAGCGGCCCGCCGCAGCGGCGCCGTACCCCGCGACGTTCAAATTTTTGAACTGATACAATTGGTTTTAATATTCTTTCACTATCGTCCACATTGTTTAGAAATCTGAAACAATATATGTTATGGGACACGTTTTAGGGGAAAAACGGAGATAGTACTCCAACGTTATCACGTCGAAAATCCATTTCAAAAATTTGTTGTTGTTTTTTCTATTTGAATACGTAGCCAGAATTGGTAGTAAAAAAATCTTGAAATTCAACTATTTTTCCCCCTCTCTCCAATTTTTTTCAGCCTAATACATGCAATAGAAGCTGAGAAAAAATAAAACATGAAAAACACGTCTCTCGTATCTTTGCAACAGATTGCCTTAGGAGGCTGATTGTGAATCTACGGCATTTTTATTCTCTTTCGTACGAGCATTGCGATTATCGATTTTGTTTGGGGGTTACTTTTTACCCCTTATTTGCCTACACCTTTTCTTCTACAAAAATACATATTTAAATTCTGTCGTGTACATTCTTTTTTTAAATAAGTGGCTACCGCGTAATTTTTACTTAGAATTGACGCAATTAATAATAAAGAATATTCTCAAAAAACGCTTCCATTTTCTACTTCGATAGAGCAAACGTGTCTTAAAAGTGTAGTTGGGAAGTGTTTTAAGAATGATATCAGGGATTGGGGAATGTCAAGACCGACATAAAGATGGTTATATCCGACAAACTAGGAGGAAATTTTGATTTTGTGACCACATTTATTTTGAAATGTTTCAAGATGTTTGAGTACATGCTAGTACGGAGCGATGTAAACGATTTGGACGAGTTATAAGTTACAGTAAGCTCAATAATATTCTTGTATAATAGAAAGTATTTGTGAGCTTAAATGATGATCATTTGTTGAAAAATAGAAATGGTCGGACTGATTTTCCATAAGCCATATTTATAAAATGGTTGACGTAAAACTTTCATGTTACGCGAGGGCGATTTAGCTTCAAGATACTTTGTTTGATGTGATGGAGGCCTGGCGATTTTGAGAGCGCGAGAGGCTTGGTCATAGGGAGTTTTCATTATTTGAACCCCATTACAAGTGGGGTTTAGGTACATTTGCCAATTTGGGTAGCAAATTCAATGTCTGAAAGGCCATATTTTATATTGACAATTGCAGCATTAATATCATTGTGCATGTGAAATGAACTGGTCGTTGGAGAATAGGAATATTTGAGAAGAGATTTGTAGAGTTATTTTCAATTACAGTGGCTCCAATTCAGAACCTCGCGACACATCTCGTCTGATGGGTAAAGTGGGAAGGTAGGATGTTTATCTGAACTGAAAAACTGTTATCGTTTAAACATCTGTATAAATTTCAGAATGTACTTTGCGAAGAACCTCTTTGGATACTTTATATAGTCTTGGCTAACAAAATGCAATCAAACGTACGTGCTGGTTCAATTAATACTGCTGCATTGTGCTGCCGTTTGAGAAAGGAGGATGTGATCTGTTTCGCGACCCGAAGCAAGAGTCGGATATGGAGTGTGTTTCTGGGCAGAATACAAATTGCAATACAGGAATTGCGTGGATAGTTACAAGAGTCAGCTGAGTGTGAATATTTATTTCTAGTAGCTTAACAGGTAGAAGCGAAGAAAGCAGAAGGGATACCGGGCGATAGATGACAGGAGGAGTAGGAGGCTTATTGAGTTCAAGAATAGGAACCGTGGTTGCATGGTTCCAGATTGAGGGGGGTGTCGTGTATGCAGGACGAAATTGCAGATTGAGGTTAAGTAAGAAATGGACCTTTGGGTCAACGTTTTTATTATGTTGGAGATTAGGTCATGGCCTGGGGATTTCATAATTGGAAGATATGAAATCAGCTAGTTTACTTCCGCTGGTGATATGAATTTGATTGGGCGTGGTACTATAGGAATTTGTGGCATATCTCTGAAAGTTCAAGGTCAGTATATCTACAGTAAAACTGTCTAACAGTACTTACGTCTAAGAGCAAAAATTTCTAATAAAAATGTAGTATACAAGTGGTATATTAAGTCTAATGATTACACATTTACAGCTAAAATGACTGCAACCCAAAACGCCACTGAACTAAAATGTCTGCCAGCTAAAGATCTACAAGCTAAAACGCGTAATAGCCATACAGTTGGAGTAAGATATGAAAACCGAAATAACACTGAATTCGGAACGAAGAATCCCTTGAAATAAATATTTTCCTCGAGCTCGTGTGTAGGGATGTCTCTTCGACTTTGCTCAATCAATTTGCAAAAAGGTAGTAAGCAAAGGCCTAAAAGAAGAGATTTATTACAATATAAGAGCCGAGAAGATTTTAACAAGGAAACTTGGACTGTAAAATGCTTATATCTTGTAAATAATCTGACAATATATTTCCTCAGAGGTAGTTACTGAATCATAAAATTGTGAAGAAGTTGTGATCTTTAAATAATTCATAATAAATATACATAACTTAAAAAAATAAATAAAATTTACGGACTACTTGCTGAAAGAATCATGGGACGCAGTTTATAACGCTATTGACACAAATGAACAATATAATTTATTTTTTTCAAAGCTTTCATTTCTCTTTAACGCATTCTTTTCTATTAAAAAGAGAAAATTAAACATTTCACAAAACGTAATACTTGGATCACACAAGGAATTAGAACATCGTGTAAAAATAAACGTACGCTCTACTTTATTTCTAAACATCATAACGCATCACCCGGTTTCCACGCCTACTTCCGAGAATATAAAAGAATTTTAAGGAAAATAATAGTTCAGGCAAAAATAATGAAAAATAATGATGATATTTTGAACGCTAGAAACAAAACTAAAGCAATGTGGAACATAAAAAATACGACCACGTCATCACGACATTTCGTAGAGAATGTTGTTTTAAAGGATAATGAAAGAGAAACAAGTAATCCAGAATAAGTTGCGAATATCTTCAACCAACACTTTTCAAGAATTGCGGTTGATCTCACGAAGGGACTAAAACCACAAAATTCAACATCATATGCTTCCCAAAAAACTTTCGGCACGATGTTTATTTACGAAACTTCTTTTAACGAAATCCTCAGAATTGTCAGTAAACTAAAAAATAAATATTCATCTGGTTTAGATGAATTTCCGGATTGTTTATTAAAAACGTGTGCCCCTGCCATTATATCCCCATTAACTCACATTTTCAATGCTTCCTTGTGCACAGGAATATTTCCAAATATTTTCACAAAAAGCCCAAAGCCCAAAAAGAGAACAAAAATGAAATTCAAAATTACCGGCTAATTTCTCTTTTGTCAGTTTTCTAAAAAAATATTAGAGAGCCTTTTCTATACGCGAATGGAAACTTTTCTCAGGAAAAACGAAGCGTTTTCAGACTCACAACACGGTTTCAGGAAATCAAAATCTACGGAAACTGCCATTTTTTTCTCTCCTTGAAAATGTTACTTCATCATTGGACCGAAATGAAGAACCCATTCGGATATTTTTAGATCTTTCGAAAGCTTTTGATGTTGTTAACCACAACATCTTGCTCTCAAAATTACCTTCTTATGGAATTCGTGGTATTGCACTAGATATGATAACCGCATACCTTAAACATCGATCTCAAAGAGTAGAAATACCGTACTGGCACGAAAGGACATTATTTACTTATCTTTCCAATTCTTTGCCAATTGAACATGGGGTCCCACAAGGTTCGATCTTAGGTCCTATTCTCTTTCTGTTGTACGTAAACGATATCCCCTCATCTATTAAAAATGGAAGAACATTTCTGTTTGTCGATGACACGAATGTTCTTTGAAAAAAATAAACAATAAATAGTACAATTTCAGAAGTTTCAAAGAGGTTTTGTAATAACAAATTAATAGTTAACGAAGGAAAAACTGTTTCAATGCAATTTTGCGTTTCAAATCGGTAATCGTATGCTCCATTGAAAATGAACAATATGCAATTAGCTGATGTTAAGGTAACAAAATTTCTAGGTCTCTCAATTTAATCAAACCTCAAATGGAATATACATATAACAAAATTAAACACTAAATTAAGCTCATTATGTTATGCATTCAGATTTCTTTCTAATTCTGTCAGCCTTCATGCAGCTGGTTGCATGTATTTTAAAAATGTACATTCCCGCCTGAGATATGGTATAATATTCTGGGGAAACTCATCCTTTAGTGCCCAGATATTTAGATTGCAAAAGAAAATTATCCGAATAATGAAAAAATCCCATTCACGTGGTCCGTTCAAGCCTCTTTTCATTAAGCTTGGAATCTTACCATTGCCTTGCCTATTTATTTATGAGTCTGTAGTATTTGTCAAAACTGACTTACTTAACGGTGGGAACTTATTTTAAAGTAATACTGATATTTACAGTTACAACACTCGACGTAGAAATCATGTTCATCAAGTGTCAGTATCAACAGCTCACTACAAGAAATCCACATACAATACATGTACGTTACTTTACAACGCATTGCCCGATGAAATTAAACAATTAAAATTGGTACACAAATTTAAGTTAAAAGTAAAATCATTTCTGCTGCAAAACTGTTTCTATACAGTTAGAGACTATACTGATCGTCAAAAAAATGTTTACTTTAACAAAACCAAGATATAGTATAATGAATTAGTTTACATTTGCATTGTATAATTAAAAAAAGACTCAATATGCCTGTAACAAATAATGTACTTCCGGGTCAATAACCCTCATCTCGATCGGGTTTTTGTCCAGTTTCCCTGATCCATTGAGCAAATGCTGAGATGGCCCCTTGATTTGCTTCTGGACGTAAATGTAGCTTCACTATGCGCACGTTATGTTGAACTTTCCTTTTGCTTGTAGTGGTAGTAGAGCTTAGGGTGAGTTTCCATTTTGTTAACAATACATAAAAATCAAATCTTTTGGTTCCATTACCGTTAAAAATAAGTTTTCTATAATTCGGCAACGAAAATATCCAGTTTTTGAAATTTTAATCTCTCGCTTTTTTAAATATATTTTTTTTATTATTATTATATTTTTTTCATCTTTCAACTATTAATAGTTAAATTGTTGGAAAGGAATTCTGAAACTCAAGAAAGCGTGCGCAGATGATTTTCTTCCCATACGTCACATACAGTTTTCGACTGTTTTTGACTAAATAAATAAATAAATAAATAAATAAATAAATAAATAAATAAATAAATAAATAAATAAATAAATAAATAAATAAATAAATAAATAAATAAATAAATAAATAAATAAATAAATAAATAAATAAATAAATAAATAAATAAATAAATAAATAAATAAATAAATAAATAAGTAAGTAAATAAATAAATAAATAAATAAATTAAATAAATAAATAAATAAATAAATAAATAAATAAGTAAGTAAGTAAGTAAGTAAATAAATAAATAACTACATAAAATAACTTATGACTGGCCTCATGCCACGGGCCAGTTGATCGCTGAAAAGGGGATTATTTATTCGTGTCTTCTGCAAACATCATCGAGTTACAGGGAAAACGCAAACTATGGAGACGACCGTTCGAACAGGTCAACAATCACGACGGAGATTACTTTAATTTTCAGATAAGGGACGTTTTGCATTATGGTCTAAAATTTCCTAGAAAATTCTTCAGAATTTTTTCTATTGCTGCTTTACGTTTAGTTGGTTTATGTAAAAAGAGTATTTGTGAAGAATGGACAAAAGAAACTCTTAGTGTTATAAAGCGACAGGTTGGTTGTTTTTTCGTGTTTCCAGCGCGTCAACTGCTCTGGTCATTAGTCCCGTTAGTGTAGTGCATGTTTTTCTCGGAGATGGCGGTGATCTTCCCCGGCTGGATGGCGAGATCCGGCCCCGACCTACCGTCGGCTAGGGGTTTCCCAACTAGGACTCTCCCACCAACAGGGCACCGCCCCAGTCGGGACCAGCTCTGAGCTCCCAACCGATCTCCCGGAATAGTGATAGTGTGGTGCATGTTAGTGTAAGTGTGTGTAAGGGCGAGGATAGGACAAGGAAGAGGAAGGACAGATCGCGCGCGGTCCGTGGCCCGTTGATAGGGTACTGCTCCGGCATTCGCCTGGTGTTGATCGGAAAACACGGAAAACTACCGATCAGAGCAGCTGGCGCTAGAATTCTCCTCCACACGGCAGCTGAATTCGACCTAGCTGAAAAGCTAGTGTTGAAAATCCTGCCGCCGTCAGGACTCGAATCTATGACCTCCCGGTTAGAGGCGCTGCAGTGACATCAGTTGATGCACTGAGCTACCGCTACCGGTCCAAGCGACAGGGAAGCGAACTACGATTGTTTAGATATTTAGATATTTATTTAGTCAAAAACAGTAAAAATTACACATTTTAAGAAAGCGAGAGTTCAACATTTCAAAAACTAGATATTTTCGTTTCCAAGTTATAGAAAACTTATGGGGAACGGTAAACGAACTGCAGATTTGATTTTTAAGTATTGTTAACTAAATAGAAACTCACCCTAAAATCTACTACCACTACAAGCTAAACCAAACGTGCACACAGTGAAGTTACATTTACGTGACTTGTGTGATGGAAGATATTTCTTGCAAGTTACAATATTTTCCACCATAAATGTTCATGGATTTAAATATTGGCTTAGATTTATTGTAAAAATAATTCGATTGACTCATTCCGCAGCTTTGTAGGTGCTACGGTTATATTTAATATCATTGCATTATCGGAATTATGTACAAGTAATGATATCGTAGGCTTCCGCGGCCAGAGTCATGATCTGGGCTGTCCGGGTGACCTTGGCACCTCAGCCTTCAACGTGGAGTCACCCGGACAGACCAGATTACACACAGGTAAGTCATTTCACGTGAATTAGGCACATAAGAGGATTTCTCAATATATTAGTAATAAATACTCCCTTCACCATTCTGGTAGATATCCATAGATAATTTGTAACTTTTGGATTTTGTCGCCGCCTGCATATCATCCCGTTTTCCGCATTTCCAAGACCGAAAGAGCTGTTGTAGACTCAAGACTCAAGATCAATATGATGGTATTAGATATATTTTTTAAACAATGAAATTAGAGACGCCAATGAATATTTTCCCTCCTGGAATTACTCACCTAAATATACTACAGATAGGTGGAAGGAATCGCGTTGAATCAGACATATGCAATCAATTTGCAAGACACCTACTTAACGGACTCTACTGATATTTCAATCGGGTATAATTAGAAAATGGTGTACAGACTGAGGAGTTTGCATATGTGTCTAGTGGACAGGCTAACATGTGTCCCTATGAGGGACGTAGTTGGTACCCTTCCTATTCCTAGTACTATTTTCACCCCATATATACATACACACTACACAAATCACAAATCAATGTAAATCAACGCCCCCGAAAGAAAAAAGTTAGAAAATGGCGTGTCTTAAGGCCCATTTTCGAGTCATGTTCTTCGCGTTGTAAATCACAAAGTGAAATAATTTGCGATCTTTTATTTCGTTGGCGGTTCTGGGTATCCCCACGCAGTGTGAAGGGTGGTAAAGAGACGGGCTCTCCTAATCCTACTGACATCACTGCAGTACCTCAGACCGAAAGGTGCTCGGTTTCGTCTCTAGCTTGATAGTTCATTCAGCTGCTATCTGGGGGAGGTGTCTAGCTTCCGGGTGCTCTGATCGGTGTCTTCTGTTTGTTTAATTTTTTTATCAACACTAGGAAATCGCCAGAGAAGTACCTCCACAAACAGGCCATGAACCGCGCCTAATATTTCCCTTACCTTGCCCTATCCTCACCCCTTACACACAGCCCTACACATACATGCACTACACTACCTCAAATGTCGGGTAATCAGTCGCGAGTTTGTCCCGCCGACCTTGTCCCGGCTGGGGCGGTGCCCCACTGGGGGAGATGAAATGAATGAAAAATACCTGGTAGATGAAATAATCTCTTAGCCGTAGATCTGCGCCGAATCTCACGGGGAAAGATCACCGCCACTTCCCGTGATAAAAGATGCCCAAAACTTACGATGTTATCAGTTGACGCGCTCGAATATACAAAATAATCAATCAGTCGAATTCTACTTTAAACTGATACGATATGCTAGGGGGCTGGTTTCCATTTTCATATTCGAAGGGAATGGTGTCGGGTTGAACACGCGAGTGTTCTCGTAGGCAACTGACAGTACAGTTTAATCTTCGCTACGTGGGTTAGCTGCCTCGAATGGGCTTCTGGACGATTTGCATCGTCTTTATATGTGGAAGACGTCGCGAGTATTCGCAGACGGCGGAACCTCGTCGCCAGGCTTCGTTCTCCGAGTGTGGCCTTCGCCCAATTGGCTCTGCGCATGTCAATGAAGACCTGCGCAGAATTAGGGAAATGAAAATCGCTCGCAGCGATCAGTGGATCTTGAATGGCTGTCGGAGAGACGTCCATATTCACTTACATGTGGTTGATAACCGGTTCTAGGGCTTCAACTCTCCCGCCAGAATACGGAAATACATACCGTTTTATCGATTTTGAATGGAAACGAACATCATACAGATTCTTACCTGCATAAGTCATAAATAACTATGAATTAAAAAATAAATTGATGTAATCACGATGTTAATAAAAATGTATTAATAAAGATAAAAAATAACATTATATATAGATATAACCTCCACACCAAAAATCCCGATGTTGCCACTGATTCTATGTTTATTTTCTCTAAAAAGATTATGCCAGAATACGAAACCATGACATTATGTGTCTATATATCGATATTCCGTTCAGTAGAAACATGAAATCTCTGTGACGTACGGGAAGAAGTAGTCTGTGGCCGTTTCACTGAGCTAGGGTTTTTGAAATCCCATACAGGGCAAATGCCTCTCCACGTTGATGGATAGCTTATTAGTTTGGAGGCCCAAAATTGACTACATGAGGGTCGCCCAGCGATCTATTCCGAGGAAGAGCCGCTGATCTTTCTAGCAGCTCCATCGACAGACGGTGCAGATTACGCCATCTTTTATCGATCGGCGGCTGGCTGCACAGTGGGTCGCGCGTCTTGTGCTTTGGGGGTATTTTCCATTATTGGGACTGAAAATGTCTCACTGCTCTGGGAATGGATATTCCATAGTGAAATTTTATGAAAAACAGTGAAATATTTTTGTAACATTTATTGGAACATTTACTAGTATATTTTTATGATTTGAAAATACAAAATGCAATTTTCATTGCAGCATAGAAAGAAAAATTCCTTTTTGCAGATTGCGCCAGATACGGCAAATTTTTAGTTGCAAAAGAATGCTCAATCACATTGAGAAATTTAATTGCTGCGACATTACTGATTATCATGCTGCTGGTTATGAAAAAGTATTCCAAACATTACCAAAAAATGTTATTAAATAAACTAATAACGGGAATACTGATAGTAAATGAGATTGAAATAAAAAAAAAACAAGTTCATTACGAAATCAATTATTTTTCTTCTTGCATTTCACATTCTGATGTGTAATGCTTCTCTGCAAAAAAAAAAAAAATGCCGCTCACATTTGTACGTTGATCCCAACATACTAAGTAACATTCAAGCAGCATTCCGATGCAGTTTCGGAAAACGTTTTTGAGTGATGTTCTCAAAAAATTCAAATAAGTGTTTCTTTTGTTTGAAATGTCTCTCTTACTTCACTGTCACATTTCATATCAATTATTTCTAATTGAAAATCACAAGGAAAACACACTATGTCTAGAGAATCTGTAAAAAATATTTTAAATTCTAATTGTAAATCAAACAACTCCTTAAATCGGTTTTCAAAGTCTAAACGCAATGTTCTACGCAAGTCTGAACGCAATCTACACACTCTCCAATATTCGATTATTCGTGAATGTCTGACATTGAAGCTAATTTTGAGAAGAAAGAGTAGATCTTTTTCCCCAAAAGGCACAGTTTTAAAAGAAATAAAATATTTCATATTGCGTTATTTTGCAGATAAAAAATATAGGACCATCAAAATACATCCAAAACGTACTTCTTGAGACGCATTGTTTTTCTTAGCACTGCAAACTTCTTTATGTTTTTCTTTAGAGTACATGTCATATTCAGCTGCACGATTAACCGTATAATGTTGCAAATTAAACTTCATGTGATTAAGCACGTTATGGCAAAGTAAATATTTGGCATCTCCACTTCAGTATTTGTGCACAGTGTACTGCATCTTTTATTTCTTTTCTTTTTCTAATTACCGTGTTTCTTTTTGTGATCTTTTAGCGATATTCTTAGTATTTTGATTTCCGATTTTCTTTGAGTTTCTTTTTTTGTTGTTCGGATATTGACAATGTCTGAGTCCCATAAAACATACAGGGAGAACACAGAATTGTCGACGATATATTTTTGACTTTTTATCTGTGTTTTGTCCATTAATACAAAATTCAGACTCCAAAACTTTGCCCAAGCTTGTGATATTCTTCTATTAACTTTCTTATTACTGTTTTGGAACGTTTGCTCTAAATATACATACTCCTGAACATAATGAATATGTGGACCTAGTTTGATTTAAATTTCAATACTAATTTTCTTTTTTGTTTTGCTTAAATTCATGTGTAATCCTGTTTCCTCACATTTAACTTGGGGCTCTAACACAGTTTCGAATTCTGTTGCTGACTGTGAGAACAGTACAATGTCATCTACAAATTTTTAATTTGATAATTTTTGACCGTTTGTATTTATACCTCGATTTTGCCCCTTCAGTTTCTTAAAGATGTCTTCGAGCATACAAGTCACCAGTTTTGGGGTTAGCGGGTCTCCCTGTTTAAAACCTCTAAGCAGTTGGAAGAGAGGTCAGTCTCTATCTGTTTTGATTCGTGCATATCTGCGTGTATACGCTTTTGCTAGTAGTCTGATATATTTATTTTCAATTCCTTGTTTCTTCATCGCTTGAAGAATGTGCGGATGTTCTACAGATTCTAATGCTTTTGCCAAGTCTACAAATTTTTAAATGAATTTTAAATGAGTTATTTTTTTGGTTTACTATTTGTAAACCTGCTTACTCAGGTGATTGGTTTCCATCCATAGAAGCGGATAACCTCCGGGTTATGATCTTCGAAAATAATTTATAAATAACAAAACAAACTCCACACTAATTCATTGGATCACACATTGGAATGTATTGCTATTTTAAATATTCACATCTTCCGGATCGGGAGCGTTGTCGCAGTGCCTCAACTAATATCACTGCAGTGCCTCCGACCGGGAGGTCCTAGGTTCAAGTCCCGACGGTCACAGGATTTTCGACACTAGCTTTTCAGTCGCTGTCTGGAGGAAAATTCTAGCGGCCAGCTGCTCTGATCGGTAGTTTTCCGTGGTTTCTCCGATCAACACTAGGCGAATGCCGGAGCAGTACCCTACCAAACGGGCCACGGACCGCGCACGATCTTTCCTTTCTCTTCTTCTCCTATTCTCACCCCTTGCACATACACTTACACTAATATGCACTACACTACCACACATGCCGGGGGATCTGTCGGGGACTTAGAACTTGTCCCGACTGGGGCGGTGCCTCACTGGTGGGAGATACCAGGTTGGGGAAAACCTCGCTAGTCGACGGTAGGTCGGCGCCGATGTCGCCATCAAGTGGGGGAAGAACACCGCCACTACCCGAGGAGAAACATGCACTACGCTTACGGGATTAATGACCTCAATAGTTGACGCACCTGGAATCACTAAGCAATCAATCAATTCATAACTTCCGGTGCCTACAGATGCCCCATACCCACATTTAGACGTATTGCCACAGGTGGGGGTACATTGGGTCCCTGACTCCCTACGCGTCTCCTTGCCCGTCGCGCAGATGAGGTTCGGGAGTCATGTCGGGGCGGTAGAATTTGCGCGCCGGAAACGCCGCAGCGCGACGACCGCCTGCCGCGGAGCACGGAAGCCGCCGCTCGCCACCTCTTCCGAGCACTGCGTCTGACCAATGGAGTCGGCAAGACGAAAAATGATGCGCTGGCGCATTTGTGCTTTAGGGGTCAAAATTAACGAATTGCTACGAGTCCGTTCGAATACTGATATCTTAGCGTAAGTGAATGCTTGACATGTGTTTAACGGCAGGAAATTAATTCATATACTGAATATTAGGCGGTGTAAAACAATATAACTGTTTACAAGTCTTTATTCAATTATGTAGACAATGTTATTTACGCCGAAACATGTTAAAATCATCTATCATAGACAATTTTGGAGGTTTACACATTCCAGGCTATTTGAAGGTGGACGACCTCTCTCTTATCGTACCAGCTTAGGTGGATCAGGGCATCAATTGATGTCATCGCAGTGCCTGTGACCGGGAGAACCTACTGTTCGAGCCCCGACGGTGGCAGGAATGGCAACACAAGCTACATGGCTAAGTCGAAGTCAGCCGCTGTCTGGAAGAGAATTGTAGAGGACGGCTGCTTTGATCAGCAGTTTTTCGTAGCACGGAGTATCAGGACCTGGATAAAGACGGCATGGAGTATCCCGGCTCTGATTAATATGGAACGGATCCGATTAATAAGCCACGTACTCCGTGCTATCTTTCCTTCCTCTGCTACTTCTACGTTCTACTCACCACTTACTTAAATTCACATTTACATGTTCTACAGAACCACACACGTCCGGAGACACGTTGGTAGCTTAGAGCTCTTCCCAGCTATGGCGATGGATCACCGCCACCTCCCACGATAAAACATGCACTACACATACGAATTAATGACCTTAGCAGTTGACGCGCCCGGAACCACTAATCAATCAACTGATCGACCTTATGGTCCGAGTCGTTAAGCAATCTACGAGGCAGCGTCCACGTTCACTCTCAGTCGTCAATTATACCATAGTCACTGACAAAGTAGAGTACAGAGAATTCATCATCAACCTGCATCAAACTCCTCCTGCTCCATCTTTGATTCGTTATCTTCCACGTCCTTCTCATTTTCTGTTACCGTCATCGCGCAGAACCTTTATGCCTTTGAGAGAAACCCGCGACAGGCAGATCGAAACTCTGGTGGTCTTCGAAGCTGACGGGGGGGGTGAGTCAAGAGATTTCCTACGACCAGGCATCGTGCGGACAACAGAGGGCTACGACTATACCTAGGACACTCTCTACCAATGGTAACGTAGCCACTGACCACGCCTCGGCTGAAATTTCTTATATTCTTCTTCTTCATCCATCTGCTCGGCCTCGTCATCATGCTCCTGTGCATACTCTTCTATCTTTTCTTCTCCCTCTTTCTCCACGTACTCATCCTTTTTCATTTTCATTCTCTTCCATATTCTCCTCCTCCTCTTCATTCATCCTACTCGTCCTCCTTCCTCTCCTCCTCACTCATCTCTTTCTTTTCTCGACTTCTGCCTTACGCTCGACAACCTGTGACGACGTCGCCGCTAGCCCGTGCTCGCCCGCGCAACCTTGTGGAGGCGCCGTGAGGGGAGGGTTACGCGATTTCCAAGCCGCGTGCGTCCGGCGTGCGCGTTCGGCATTGGGCGTCCGCGTCCACAGCCAGCGACCGAGCGCCGGCGCGCGCGCGAGTCCGAGCCGAGCCGATGCGAGGCGACTCCAGCGTTTTTGCGCGTCGGATCCAAATGCGCAATTCGCGCGCGCGTCGCCACCGTCGCCTCCGCCGCCTCCGCCGTCCCCTCCGCCGCCGCCGCCGCCGCCACCGCTGCTTCCGCTGCCGCCCTCGCCACCTCCGTCGCCGCCTCCGTCGCCGCCTCCGCCACCGCCTCCGCCCCGTCCGCCTGCCCCCGCCGCCGCCGCCACGTCCCGCCGCCTACCGCCATCCGCCGCCCGCCGCCCCGCCGCCTCCTCCGCCGCCTCCGCGCTCCGCCGCCGCTCGCCCGCCCCGCGCCCGCCTCGCCGCCGCCGCCTCCCGCCGCCGCCTCCGCCGCCGCCGCAACAAATGAATAGCGTTGTTGATTCACGAGCGCGACCGCAGCGGCCGCGATGAGTCCTCCTTTTTGCAAGTCGCCCCTGCAGCCGCCGGCGTCGTTCTCGCTGCCGTCGCCACGGCCGCCGGCTGCCGTCTGGCCCTGGTGGTCGCTTGGGAGTATACAGGATGTCCCGTAAAGGGCGCCTTCTCACTCTATCACTAGTTTGCGTGATGAAAATGATGATGAGAAAGAGTCGTGCAAACTGCTGCTTGTGAAGGGTTTTGGATTTTACCAATTAGCAATTTTGCGGGAATGACGTCAGTGCCAGGCGCCTGCGGCCAAATGCAGTAGGCGCACCCTGAGATAGAACGAAAGACATTTGCGCGAAGTAGTGTCAGGTACAAAGGTAAATACCTGACTGACCTCTCGGGTTGATTTCACCTATCGGTGTGATACGCATACTTGCCGAGCTAGTGTGGATATCCTAAGTTGGAGTGTGTGAAGGGCATCGCAAATAATATTCTCTTGTGCCTCTTGTACGCACACATGTAGCTGGATTACCGTCTCAGCGTTTGATAATTTCAGTTTAGGATATCACATTCTCTCTAATCGAGCACATTTGCCTCATGACAAGGCCTGCATACCTTCGCTGATGATACCATTTTCCTTGCTTTATATTGTTGCGAACTTATTCTGTGGCGTTGCAACAATATAATTTTTAACTCTAGTATAAGGTAGTGGCGGTTGGTGCTCCAACAATCTGGAGGTTGCAGCTCAATCATGTGACGGAAACGTAATTTCCAAAATTTACAAAACTAATATAGTGTAATAAAATGTTAGCAAATTCATGTAAATTAATTAAAACCAAGTCTATATGGAAACATTACTTACATAATTTTATGCGGGTCAAAGATATATTCACCTCCCGCTCACGTGGTTCTGGCTTTCATTATCAGTGGACACTCAAGTTTTTGTATTAGTTATGTATTGAGACAATTGACGGCAATATAATTCATACCAAGCAAATAATAACTTGATTTCGAAAATACTGTAATCGCACACCAGAACCTGGCAACCAGCACAGGTGTTTGGACACATTTTACACAAATAAAATGATTTTATTTCGAACATTTCAATACCCTGGTATATTATTGTAATGAAACACACTCGTATTTACAAGAGCCTTCGCAGACTGTAACTCAGCTGTAACTAAAGCCGGAAATATGCACCTACCGCAGAGAAGAAAGGGTCTTCCTTCTAAAATGGCCAAGTTTAAATAAAGGACTCATCAAATGTACATTTTGAAACAATAAACCTAATAACAAATGAAAACATTTCTCCATAAATCATAAATCATGCATTCAATTCCATCAATAATTGACTAAACGTGTAATTTCAATAACATGAGAAATTCATAAAATTAAGTTACAGCTAGTGTCAAATGAAGACAGAAAATCGGTATTCTCCACGGACGCCACGCTGCGCTCGGTGACCAGATTATCCACCTCATCCTTGGAAGAAGACACGCCTCACCGAAGATCATGTGTTGAAACTTGGGCCAAAGAATAAATAATGTAAACGCAGTAATAAAGTCAAGAGCGATACTAGGCGCAAACATTTTTCAGTTATCTGGGTATTGTGCAACGGTGCATCCTAAGCTGACACGGGTATAAAATTGTATTTGGTCCTAGTAATTTCGTCTTCATTTACTACATAATCTGTGTGACGAAGCTTTTCCCTTTCGAGGATAACTGAAAAGTATAAGCACCCAGGCATACCACAAACTAATTATTTTTATCAACAAATCTTAGTTACTGTACATTTTTAACACGTAATTAAATACAAAACAAAAATCCATAGTGGAAACATTTCTTTATTTCAGAAGATTACAAATTATGTTCTCGTAAGCAATAGTATGTAAACTCACCGTGGACATATTTCGTATTCGTCAAGCTATGAACAAATAATTGCAAAAAAAAAATTACCTGTACAAGATATTTAAGTTCTCAAACGTATTTTCCTGTACTTCATAAAAGAATTGTTCTCAAATATTTTCCTTCGCGAAGTTGTTCATGTGTTTTTTCACATTTTAAATTCCAGAGTTTATTGTAGTACAGAAGCGCGAATGTTTCATGGTGAACTCGCATGTATGAATGACATATCAAAAACTCCTTCAAATCATTAGAAATATTCATCTGCAGAAAAACAACGAGAAATTAGGAGTTTAAATCTAATTGGTATAAGAATATGGATGGTGAAATGGAGAAAATACACATACAGTGCGATTTGTTTTATTATTTGCCGATATCGGTCCATGGGGGGAGGGGGCTTAATAACGGCCCCTTACTTTGGGGGACCGTGTGGTGCACTGGTTGCACTAGACTAGCTACACCCCTTATCCTAAGAAGTAATGTCGGACATGAAAGTGAATTTTAAATTTATTATTACGTTTTATTACTCTATACCAGAAAATAATTAATTATAAAGTTGAATTTTTTTGTAATAAATGGGATATTGATTATACTATCAACAACCGGTTTATATTGGGCTATAAACCCCCAATCAACCCCTTCATCGTCATCGACTCTTTCAAAATTTCGTCGACAACCGGGGTCGATACCGAGCCTGTTTGGAACCCCTAGTCTAGAGCAAGATTCACCGAAGTGCTCCACCAACCACGCTGGCCAACACCTCTTGAAGGGAAGAAGGCAATATTTGCAAGCCACTCTACCGACAAAAGGGGGGCTTATCTGGGTGGTTATGACAATCATGATGTCGCCCATGATAGCAGCGTGGTCTCCACGCCGTCGCTGTCGGGGTGGTGAAGTAGAAGCCAGAGAAATGAGATTTTTCTTCCACGGTGAAATTCTCTCGTATCCCGCCTAGTGCATAAACCGAAAAAATTTTCCGCAGAAAAACTCCTCTTGCCGAGACGTCGTAATGAAAAAGTGGATACATCCTTTTCCTACATACCGTAAATTACTTCTTCTAACATGTGGTAAAGCCAGAGTCCATGCTTTCTTGCTCCTTGATATCAAAAAATCGATTGACGGTAAACGTTTGTCTGTTCGTTTGTGGTCAACGCTAGTGCATAAACCGTTCAGCTGATTTTCTCCAAAATAAATATTCTCGAACGCTCTGAACGAACTCAAGGCTTTGGGAGTTTCCGCAGGAAATTTTTATTTTCAAGGGTACTATATTTGAAGCCTCAAAAACAATTTCAAAATTTCCTTAAAACTGGTTCCAAATGTTTTGATTAAACTTTGTTCTCGGATAGCGTATATGACGCTCAGGAGAATGGTCTCATGCAGAACACTATTAGTGATTTAATTGAATATACGGCTCACCCACTTTCTATAATCTTAATTTTGTTTTCAAATATCTGGTCGAGAAACGCATTAGATGTATTAACCATTATATAATACATTAACCAAAAATTAATTTCTTCACTAATGTTTTCAATCTTCTCCAAACTGCCCGATGAATCTTACCCATGAATTTCAAGTATTTTATGAAATGAGAATAATTATTAAAAACACGAAGTGTCACAGAATCAAATATAATTGAAACTATGCCATTACTTCATACAAACTATTGATACTATCAAGCAATAACGTTTAATACAAGAGGAATCATTTTCCCAAAAGTGTCCCCGTATGCGAAAACATTACGTACACATTATATCTTTCTAGTGAACTACGTATGCTTTTCATTACCGACGACTTTAGAAGCGAATTAAGACGAACTTCGAGCCTTCAATGCTACGAAAAGTTGAGACTTCCCTGAAGGGACGAAATTCAATCACCTTGATTAATCAAAGTACTTCAACAAGGATGAACGATTGAATCGAGAATGGCTTTGCATAAATAGTTGCTTTGTTTGCAAAGAGAATGCCAGATTTCAAAATGCCGTACTCTTCTAACTGTAGAAGCATTGTTGCTTCGTGACAAATATTGAAAGTAGTCCACTGGAACTCCGAGATTGCGAATTAATTCAGACGAAAGCTCACAATAAAGGGAAAAGCTCCTTCTATCCCTTAGCTGTCACGTACGCTCATTTTTGCAGTGAAATATTTCTGCGAAGCTTATTTTTCAAGTTTTTCGTAAACAATTGGATTTGCGAAGGATACACCGAACACCTGGAAAAAATAATTAAAGTTCTTGATTGTTATGACATATACAATTCTCCTGTATCTTATCAGAATATTTGTCCTCATCTGCATGACCATGGTTGTCATCTTTGGTTTTCTCCTCCTTTTTCTCTTTATATAAATTTTTAATTTCCTTAAAATTTTTAAAAATATTAGCCATACAAGATCAAAAATCAAAGAAGATCATATCTCGCTTCTACACGCTTTCTTTAAATAAAAAATAAAGCAACGATAACATCCTACTCATAGCTTGCCACTCCGACAGATTTTTTTTAATTCAAAATTTAAGTAGTATATGGCTTAGTGTAGGTATCACAGAATTTTGAAAATGTGCTCAAAAATCACTTCTTCCCATAGCACGTCATACACATTTTTAACTATTTTTTGACATAAAATAAATAAATAAATAATATACAAGAGATCCACATGACACAGTAACAATCATTTAATGTTCTTGTAAAAAAGCTAATAAAAACATTTGAGTAACTGACTATTTGATGAACTCAAATGGTAGATTTTGCAATAGTCCAGGGTCAGGAAACGACTCAAGAAAATTTAAAGCACCCTATATTGAAACTACTTAAAGTGAAATATTGATTTGCTACGCATTTCAAATCCATGTAAAAAGAACAGTACGTCTACAAATACATTTTACTCGCGTTCATTTTTGATAAAATTGTTACCTTAACCCTTATTAACATACACTGCAAACACCTATTTTTGATTTTCCAGTACTATAGGGTTTTTCTTCGGCGTTACTTACATACAATTAAAACTTCCCTTCCTTTAAATGTCCCACAAAATGTGTTCAGAGGATAGCACTATTAACTCCTATTTTGGAAGAAATAGATGAAATTCTTGAAAAATTAATATTTCAAATTGACAGAGAGGGTGTAATGAATAATACATTTGAATATTCTTTTACATTTCAATTAGACGAGTCTTAATCTACTGATTATTAAATAATAAAAGGGCCTCTGAAGTTAGTCAAACTGACTGAGTGTAATTTATTAGAGCAGTTAGATGCATCTTTTCAAACTTATCGACCTCGACCTACTAAAGGTCTAAGTAGGCGGCCCACAACATTTTTCTTTCAGCGAATCCAAGCAGCAATTAGACGTACTACGTCGAAGATCCGCCGGCCGCAGTTCCAATTGAGAGCACGCGAGCCCCAGGAATGCGTCTCGGTGCGACCGCCGCCATCGCCACCGTCGCTGCCTCCCCTACTGGGGCAGTTCTCTTTCACTGGTCACCCAATTTCGCAAGGCGACGCCCCCCCCCCCGTCTGCCAACCTCCGTTCAGCGTTCCATCACGCCGCTGCTTCCGTGCAGCCACGACGATCCCGTGACCCGTCGCCACGACCTTCAACGCCGCCGCCCCACCGCGGCATCCACACCCACACCCGCAACCGCTGTGCCACAAACTCGTCCCAGACATCGTCAGCGTCTTCACCATTGATTGCTACCGTCGCTGTACTCGTCGCTGTCGCCGTCTCTTGCACCCCACCCCCTATTCTACCCGACGCTCTCCCTGTCTTCCTTTACTTCCAGTAGCGTGCCTTTGCGTGGTACCGTTCTTCCTTATGTTTGCCTAGCATTTAACCCGGCTGACCTAGTTCTGCACTTCATCTACTTTTTTCTTCTTCTTCTTCTTCCTCTCTCTCTCTCTCTCTCTCTCTCTCTCTCTCTCTCTCTCTCCTCTCTCTCCCTATCTGACAGTCTCTGTGTGTCTCTCTCTGTCTGTGTCTGCCTGTGCCTTCTCTGTACGTCAAGACTGTAATAGAATGATCAAGAAGATCTCATTCTGTAGATTGAGGTGTGAAAAACGTTTTGAATGTGTTTTTAATTTTTAAATGTTTTTAATTGTAGGTTTTATTGCCCTAGAACGATTCGTTTAGAAGTTATTTAACGATATAGATTTAAAAAATCCTGCAGAGACTTGCAGGTTGCATTTGTTATGAATATTAATATTTGTTCTACAGCGCCATCTAGTGGAGTTACAACAAAAGTAACTGCACATAAATCTTTTGGGTGAAGAACACGTAGATGTGCCAACATCCATGGTATCGGAGTTAAACGCGTTTTACTGTCTTTGCATCGTACGCGCTGGAAGATTTCGAAGGTCAATCTAAAGAAAATACTATATTTAAGTCATATACATTGATTTGTTTTCTTTCGGATACCTACTCTGTCTGGACACTATTAATGATGTCATATTTTGATAGAGGGCATCATATATGCGAGGCAAGCACGCTCAGCTGATACGACGCACTTTCTCCATCATTTATTAAATATGAGTTGATGGCAACGAAGGCGGATGAAGGGGTACACTGTTGCTATTGTGCGCCGTTAGGAAACCAAGGTTGGTGTCATCAGGTGACTCTCAAACGTCAAACAGAAAAGAATGGTGCGATATGAAGGAATTGACGAGTAGTCAATTCGGCCGAGGTCTGTGAAGGCTGCTGAATGAGTTTGCCCAAGGCATTTGACAAATCATGATCATATTGTAAAGAGACACCTTAGTCTTTAAGTGGAAACCTGAAGCTTAAGAACTTAAATAAAAAATATATAAAAAAGAATATAGAACAAATTTTGATGATCGTGTCCCTCATTCGTGCGAAGTTCCAATTCCTTCGCTACTCATTATCTCAGCTACCACCACCAACGACTGGGCTGTGTCACTTCCGCTTCCTCTTCAGCATCCTTCATCATGTCGCTGCCGCCGGATTACGACGGAGCCGCTGCCGTATCGTATACTATAACCAATGCCCTGAGCGTCGCCGGTCGTCGGCATTTCCACATTCCGTCTGTGCCAGGCATGTCAAGGTAAGCTTACTAGAGCGCGGGCACTGCGTCCAGAGAAATTGGCGCGAGATTTAAAAGTAAAGGTTTCACAGATTGCGGTACCTGGTGGCGGTACCTGGCTCATAAAAGTCTTTGGGAGAAGTTACTTGACAGTTATTGCCACAAATTCAGCTATATTAATTCCAATTTTCTCTTCAAAGCAAAGAAATTATCCATTAAAAAGAAATATTACATCAGGCCGATTTCAAATTCTCAATTGCGAGTAAAAAAATGAATCAATTGTAGCTTGATTTTGCAATCCTGTTTACTCAATAGTTATATAAAGCATGAACTTGCTACTTAATGTTAGAAGATTTAACACACAAATATTCTTTAAAAGCGGTCCGTCCGTAAGCGAGAATTATTAACTTATAGAGACTTGTTAATTTATTTCACATATTTCTAAATACAATAAATAACTGGATGATTTAATAATACAACACAAAACAAAAACGATGAAGGAATACGCCATTTAAACATATTCCTATCACTTAGAGATGTTTATAAAAGGAGAATTTAGGAAGAAAATAAATATCAAATTGTAATACGCAGTCAAGAATATAAATATGACACAATTATCGGTTATTTAGTAGAGACAAAAATCTGACAAATATATTTTCGTATAAAGTCACTATTCACGGCCTCGCGCCACTTCAGCTTGGTGATGTACAGGGTCGGCCGAGTTATCCCTCAGAATCATGAAGGCGAGAAATATCTCTTCACTATAAAAAGAAAAGTGTAAACTCATAATGTCGTTTGTTAGCCAATTAATACCTTACGTTCGCGCACCAGTGAATTTTTCTGTTTGATTGATTGGTTTTCGTATTTCCGGGCGCGTCAACTGCTTTGGTGATTAGTCCCGTTAGTGTAGTGTATGTTTTTCTCGGAAATGGCGATGATCTTCCCTCTGGATGGCGAGAACCGGCGTCGACCTACCGTCGGCTAGTGAGGTTTCCTAACCAGGACTCTCCACCAGCGCAGAGGGCGCCACCCAGCCGGAACAAGCTCTAAGCTTCCGACCGGTCTCCTGGAATATGTGGTAGCGTAGTGCATGTTAGTGTAAGTGTGTGTGTGTAAGGAGAGGATAGGACACGAAAGAGGAAGAAAGATCGCGCGCGGTCCGTGGCCCGTTTGGTAGGGTACTGCTCCGGCATTCGCCTGGTGTTCATCGGAGAAACCACGGAAAACTACCGATCAGAACAGCCGGCTTCTAGAATTCTCCTCCAGACTGCGACTGCATTCGACCTAGCTGGAAAGCTATGGTCGAAAATCCTGCCATCGTCAGGACTCGAACCTAGGACCTCCCGATCAGAGGCGCTGCAGTGACATCATTTCATGCACTGAGCTACCTCTCCCGGTAATTTTCTGTTCTCATGCATATTCCATGCGATGTGTCTTCGCAAACGCCAGGTGCTGCCGGAGTCTCGTCCGCCTCAAGCCGCCCCTGGCGTGCGAGAGTGAGCGCGCATGCGCATTGACTAGGCTGGCTCCGTGTTCGGCAGAAGTTTAGGCCGACCTGACAACTGTAAGGCCGGCCAATTTAAACTCCCGCCGGGAGACGCTCGCGTCACTACAAGTTGGCGTGAAACTTCTGGAAATGTCCGCTAGACAGTGGCGAATCCTGAACATTATTTTAAGTATACCGCACTTTATGGAAGCTACGTCTAACGTTGTCTTTTACTTTAGCTTTTTCTAAAATCGCAATGCTATGAAATTCCGTCCTTAATAATTGTTCTATAAGACAATTACACAAACTACTAACTACTCTATCATTAACACCCTCCATTTTCACAAAAACTTGAGAGAAACATAACTTACGAACGACCAGAGAAGGAGGGTTCACCGCAATTTTTTGCGGTGCCTACCGGCCGTCCAGAAGCGCATCCTCCCGTCTCCTTGCCCTTAAAACATGGGGAGCCCGAGGTTATCGCGGCTGCCATGCGGTGCCTTCGCCTGCACTAGCGAATTATCAGGACAGCATTCAGAAATGTTTGAAACTTCTCACTCTACCTCACTTGATCGCGCTTACGGATGCGGAAGACTGACGGACTCTCGGTAGCAAAACAGTTATTTTTCGCATCTGTTTTAAAGCTTGCAAAATCTCAATAACTTTTTAGAGGATTACCAACTTTTATGAAATATTTATTATACACATCGAAACACTAGGTATACCGGTGGTATACGCGGTGTATCAGAGAATTCACCACTCGCTAGAGGTCATTGAGCAACTTCAAGTAAAAGTAACATCACGAGTAAAATATGTATTTATTCCAAATTTCAGTATGTGAACTCCTCTGTCGCTAATTCATTAATTACAATATTGAGAATGTTCACTTTTTTCTCCCACATTATTTAGCGTTGTGTTAATAAAACGTGATCATTTAAAAAACGTTGATTTCAAGCATTTACGTGTTGGTATCGCGGCGAGTGTGTGAATCCCGCAGTAGTCTTGTATTGTAAAAAGATCAAACGGGATCTGATCAGTATAATTTCATTTTGTATTAATTATTGATTGAATAGCGTATTTCTGTGTAGGTTACGAGTGATATGACGTTGACCTGCAACTGCGTGTCTCTATGTCTCAATGACAATGAGCACTCTGAAAATAATTATAACCATTTACCTAATTCTAAATTAAATAACAGACTCTCCATCTTGATTACTATTTTAATATAAAAGAAACTTTCTTGTAAGTGTTCCCAAGATGCTATGTTTAAAGAAAGAGTGGCATTTTTTGAAAGAAAACTAGACTTTTATAATTGATTTACAAAAATATTTAAAACAATTTAGGTGGCCACAAACTTTTGAAAACAAGGAGTACACATCAATTATAAGTAAGCAGTTACATTTACATTTTTTTTCAATTCTGCAGTAAGTTTATTCTTGATTAGTATTTTATGATGTATTAATTCATTAATTAAATATTAATAATAATAATAATAATAATAATAATTAATTATCATTATTATTATTATTTTCTACTAAATTTTAGTCTTCTCATCTCCAACTTCGAAATATTCGATATTTTACAAGTTAAGTAGTATGTGTGTTTACAGTATGTTCGTGACTCAGTTTATCCAAAAATTAACATCACGCTTCGCCTTTGGTTATGTACACCCCTTTGTAGATTTTAAGGGAAAATGTGTGCGGAGTCAGGGGAAGTATCCAGTGCCCTTAGAAGCACCGGGCTTCCCGGACGGGCAAGTCGCTCTTACGGGCGCGGTTTGACGTGTCTGGTCTATGCTGTTTTTATCACGTCACGTACAGTATCTCAGTCTCCATCAGCAGTCTCTTCGTTCCCGCTCTCAGCCCTCCCACAATAATCCTCTACTCTGCGTTCGCGGAGTTTTAATCCCGCTTCACGCAGTGCCAACATTCTTCCTAGATCATAAGTCGGAAAGCACTCGAGAGTCTGTAACCGGTTTGCTAAGTGTAAGAAGCGCATGAGGTGTTCACGGTCAAAAGAGATTCTTGGCAAGTTTACAAATAGACGCATTTCACTGTCATGAATGCTTCACCCGCAGCTGATCGAATTGGTGTACCAAATGTGGCAAATAATGTGTCAAAGCTAAGAGATTCTGACTCTCACGTTATATACAGGAAAATAAAACAACCAGTGGAGACATAACAGAATATTCTTTATAATGAAAACTAAAGACAGGATTCCCGTGTAACTGCATATTTTCTTTGCTAACCTAAAATTGGATGGAACCTTGACAGAAATTTGAATCAAGAAATGGACGTCATTTTAGTACTTGCTTTATTGCGCACGGTATTGGGTATTGCACGTTTTAGGTCATGCTGCCAAACAATTGCACCTTTCGGGAATTTAAGGACGAATTTGCAATATGCAACTTTTGTTGCATAAAATATAATTTTTTATATCATCAATTTGATTACATTTATATTTTATATTTATTTATATTTTTTAAAGGTATCATTGAAGAAAAACGTTTTTTATGGCGTAACCCAGTGGTCCGTAAAACCCGAGTGTCATTTAATACATATCGAATGATTGATTTTTTCCTGTTTCCGGGCGTGTCAACTGCTTTGGTCATTAGTACTGTTAGTGTAGTCAATGTTTTTTCTCGGGAGATGGCGGTGTTCATCGCCCGCTGGATGGCGAGATCCGGCGCCGACCTACCCTCGGCTGGTGGGGTTTCCACCTAACCAGGACTCTCCCACCAGCGGGGCACCGCCCCAGGCGGGACAAGCTCTAAGCTCCCGACCGGTCTCCCGAAATATGTGATAGTGTAGTGAATGTTAGTGTGAGTGTGTAAGGGGAGAGGATAGGACAAGGACAGATCGCGCGCGGTCCGTGGCCTGTTTGATATGGTACTGCTCCGGCATTCGCCTGGTGTTGATCGAAGAAACCACGGAAAACTACCGATTAGAGCAGCCGGTCGCTAGAATTCTCCTCCAGACAGCGATTGAATTCGAACTAGCTGAAAAGCTAGTGTCGAAAATCCTGCCGTAGTCAGGATCAATCCTGCGTCTGCAGGACTCGAACCTAGGACCTCTCGGTCAGAGTGCACTGCAGTGACATAGTTGATCACTGAGCTACCGCTCCCGGTTTGATACGTATCAATTCTGCATTTTGTTGTCGTATGAATTGTGCGTTTATACGTTTCATGATGTGTATTGCGTAATTAAAATTTCTGTGTTATTGCAGCAGGGACATGAGGAGTTACCACGAATTGTCTGCGGCTCTTGGATGCGGCCGCTCAGCAAACGCGACGTCCGGGTTCCATTTTCCCAATCGACCATGTATATCCGTTTTAGCAGTCTTCGCTCAATTTACCAATACGAGACTGCGTGCACTTGTCACATTTGACGTTATGTCCGACCGCAAACCTTAGTGGCAAGCACACTGCGTTTCAAATTCATCGAATTTCTCAGAGCAGACGTTGCCCTGCGAAGTACGATAGAGAATGAACTCAGTTTTTGACTTTTTTGAGATTGAGTATTTTTTCCTATCTGAAACATATTAGTTCATAGAAGATATAGTAGTTTCTCAGAAAATAATTTGGAAATATACACAATTGTAATTATAATGAAAATAATTACGAACATTTCTTCTGTAGCTTACCTGATTGATTTCTGAAGATATATTTGTATTTTTCAATTTTTCTATTTGTTTTTTTGTATTTTTATGCTAATTTAATTTTCTGTGCGAATAATATTTAAAATTTAAAATATGGTTTGTTTAAACAGTATGTACAAACTTAATTATAATAAAAACACAAAAGTCGTATTTCATTCACCATAAATATCACGTTCAAAATATAAAATCGGTTGATAAGTGGATTAATTGGAGATTTTAGGCTACATAACACCGTTTTACAAAGTTTTGATCCTTTTATTGCAATCTCTTGCACGTTTTGTTCTTTTTACTGCACGGTTTAGAGTTTACTGCACGAAAATCCGGTCTTCAGTGTTGTGGGTTAACTATTACGTAATATTATATTATTGCAACCCCACCATCCTAACATTTCAGCCATTCAACAGAAAGTCCTAACCTAACTCAGAAGCAAAAAAAAAAAATAAATTAAAATTAAATTAAAAAAAATTTTAATTTGTGAGAAATTATGACTCAATTACGAAAAAACGTGATTTTGAAAAGGTTATTTAATCACGAGAAATACATTGCATTACAAAATAATCTTGATCTTGAATAATGTAGTTTTAGGAGGGTGAAGAAAAAAATTTGAATTTCTGCAATTTTCGAAACTATTTAAGGATCTAATTTTGGCGAACGTATTTCATTATAACAGTACCTGTCTCAAATAATGTAGTTGTAGGAGGGCGTCGTACTTTTTACTTTCTCGCTACGGAGAAGAGAGGAAGTTATGTAATGCTGCTAAAAAAAACACATTTTTCGGCAGAAAAACTCATTAAAGGGCCCTGATAACGAAAGAGTGCATACATCCAATTGCTAAATTTATAAAAATATCCTGTAACACGAAGTGCAGCTAGAATCCATGTTTCGAGAGTCCTTTATACCGAAAAATCGAATGACGGCAAAACGTCAGTCTGTCTGTCCGTCTGTGAACAACGCTTGTGGCTAAAGCGTTCAGCCGCTTGGCCAAAATGTATGTTTCCAATCGATCTGGATGATGTCGTGATTCCTTGAATACATGTACATAGCACAGTACATGAAGCCCCTGAGATATTTTCCAAATTTTCACAAAAATGGCTCCATCGTTTTTTATTAAATTTTGTTGTTGGATAGTGTGAAAAACTCTTAAGAGAATGGTACAGGTCTTATGTTAGTTGAGTACTCTCATTATTTTTGGTGCTGAAAGAAATCATATAAAATAATATAAAGATAATATTACAAAAGGCATTATAACATTGGAGGAAAAAATGACAGATATTCTCATATTTATCTGTAGATATTTAAAAACAGTTTTTGATGTTTTGGATGAGCTTCAAAATACAATAAGGATGTCATTCACAAAGCGTTCAACCAGTGATATCACGTAGGAAGCGATAACATTATATGTGCTGTGAGTATACGATAAACATGACGCGATTTCGTTGGCTGCAAGGAAATTAAATAAAAATAATTTTTATCCTTCTAGGTGGGAATGCAAATGCCGCCTCTCAAGGCAATACATGAGACATTACCTCGAACAGTTTGTTAAATATATGTGATTGATAGGTTGTCCCTGCAACTTGTTCGAATTTGTAATGCGAGGTGATTTCTGAATTATTTGCAGGTTCGTGCAATCACAACTTTTATTACTTCTATGATTTCCAAATGCATTCGCAGGTTATTTTAAATGAATAAATTCGATAATTAATAGTTTTCTAGCAAAAATTTCCATCTTGATGCAGTGATTCGTTTAAATCTTTTTGCTCTTTCGTTCCTGTCGTCAAGGTTCGCAGTCATGTCTGCAAACCGAGCTGTCGGTCGAATTCTCAACAATGTTGTGGGCGCGAGCATCACCTAATTCGTCAGCAACCCAAGACGTGCAGAGTGGTATGATGATGAAGAGTGAAGGTCGAAAAGGATGAGTAACCAAATTTTGTCAGTTTTAAGCTTCTGAAGGGACAATTTACAAATACAAGGCCTATGCAGACCTCGAACAGTCTCCTCAGCGCAGACGACATCTGCCGCAACCCTGCTGCACCAAGGGGTAGGATTATTGTTATTATTATTAAGTTAGTTTATTTGTTGTTTTTTTGACGTCGGGTCATTGCGAGTATATATTGCCAGCTATTACTTTACGAACAGTCAGGACAGGAGCAAGACGGTTTCGAAGTCAATATAAACACCAACATCAGAAGGGATTGTATTTTGGAGACATTTTAATACTATTAAAC
Source organism: Teleogryllus oceanicus (assembly GCA_964035755.1). Taxonomy (NCBI): domain Eukaryota; kingdom Metazoa; phylum Arthropoda; class Insecta; order Orthoptera; family Gryllidae; genus Teleogryllus; species Teleogryllus oceanicus. The sequence continues at coordinate 306,197,731 of CAXIVR010000001.1, read as the reverse complement.
TCACAGACATAATGGTTTAAACGTTTTAATAATTAAACAAAACTATGCGTTTCCTTTTTGGACAATGAATGAAATTAAAAAAGGCTTTATTGTCCATACACAAAGTTAATTGCATGCATATTCATGTGTATACAAATAATAAATAACTGATATGTTCATGTCAAACATGTTAAATTAGGCACATTATTTTTTTAATATAGAATTATATACAAAATTTTAAAAGGATAAATCCAGACTCAAAAAGTGAAAGATATATTTTAAATCCATACATCCTCGGTAGATGGAGAAGAGGTAAGTAAATATCGTGTATTAACTGCGTTCCTACGGAGGAAACAAACATTACGTTGCATGTGAACTCTTCGTGAAGAAACAAATCGAAAACATCATGGAATGAATGGAATGTCTAAGATTTATGACCTCTTAGTTTGAAAGATGGTGGGGTATCGATAACCTCTGTACCTTATGTAACGTGGCGAGTAGTGGTTATCGCGTTTTAAAACTGTTGTCTAACTTTGTAGGAAAATATTTTGAGAGGAGGAACAGAATCCCATGAAGCTATACTAGAGTATCAGTCAATAAAAAACTGGGAAGATATGATTTCGAAACGTGATTTACAACTGTCTTTGTATCACTCCAGAGTTACCACATCAAACATGACTTTCGATTGTGCTACGAAGTACACACATTCAAATGAAGTTCCACTCTCAGATAAGGAATTTAATGTACCAAACATAAATCACGGACGGTCATTAATCAATTTGAGATTGAGAACGTGAAGAGAAGCAAATTGTCGCAATTCAACAAGATCCAAGGAAAGCAACCAGAAACGAGCACTTTTTTTAGAGCCAGTATAGTTATTCAAATTGACGTTCTCCATGTTTTCACGGCAGTAAGCCGGTTCCTTCACGAAGGGCATGATGAGGGATTGTAGCCAAAATCTATAGCTTTTTTCCCTTCACACATAGTTATTATTACATGGGAGCTAATATTTCCTTATCACCATTTGCCAAAAACGATCGTTTCCACCTACAATCATAATTCAACTTGTATATGGGTTAGGGTAGAAAATACAGAATTTAAGAAACCGGTCACAGAATACCCTTTTTCTCATATACACGTAACACACAGTTAACTTTTTCTGTTAACTTTTTCTGTTTTAACTGTTTCTTGAGGTTAAATAAGTGAACGAAAGAGCAACCAGAAAAGTATGCTTGGGCAGAACAGCTTAAACGATACAGATAAGAAAGGTTCACTGAGTACAAAAACGTTTTGCAACATTTAACCATCTGAAACGAACTGTGTAATTTAAATTCTCGCGAATCAAGCTTACATAATGTTCTAAAATAAAAGTCGGTGCCTATGATTTAAAGAAATACATTAAATTTGTGAATGTAGTTGAAACTAAATGTAATGTATATGTCGTAACCTGTTATAGCATAAGTAAAATATGAAAATATATGTTAACAGACATAATAAAATGAATCTATATGGCGGTAAAAGGAATAGGCTTGTTCCAGAGGTATTGAAATAAAATGATTCCCAATTCACATGTTCTTTCAACACATCTGCGGTATGTTCAAGGCACACCATCATCAACAACTACGATCAACTTACCATTCTTCATGCAGTGAATAGCAAAGGAAAAGGCCAACCACCATCGCGATTACCTCCTCAGGAAAGAGGAGGGCATAAAATCATGCCTCCTCACTTGACTATGATCAACAAAAAGCGATACCCACAATCAAACAGTCAATAATGCCAGATGTCGGGTATATTGCTAAACGTCTGACATAAGGCGCTGTGTAATTTACAGCTATCATTTCACAGTTAACGTACATAGGTTGATGGATAGACATAGAGAATGATAGACGTATATTCTAGATAGGTCATGAGTCCTGTATGTATTGTGAATGTTATACACCGCGAGGCGTCGGTGTTACTCTCTCCCTGGAACGAGATATCCGATGCCGACCTACACGTTGATTACCTTTCCCTCTCCGGGTATCTTTCCCCATTTCCCAGCGGGACACGGCCCCACTCGGGATTGTTGTATGTGCCCGACTGTTTTCCCAGCATATGTGGTAGAGTAGAACATGTAAGTGTTTGTTCACGGAAAGGGGCGCGGTTAAAGTTGAGGAAGGCAAGATCGTGCGCGGTATTTGGCTCATTTGATAGGGTAGTACACCGGCATTCGTCTGGTATTGAAGAGAGAAACATTGGAAAAAGAGAAGAATTTTAACGGTCAGCTGGTTCGATCAGTAGTTTCCGCTGAATTCGCCTATCAATAATAATGCCGGAGAAATAGCTTAGCAAACGGGACATGAACCGCGCGCGATCTTTCTATCCTCATTTTTTGCCATTCATTTTCCATAACTCAGAAACAAAAATGTCTAGTTTTTCAAATGTTGATAATCTCCCGCTTTTGTAAATTTTGTTATATTATTATTATTATTGTTTTAACTTTCAGCTATTTATGGTTAAATTGTTGGGTTGGTATTCTGGTACTTAAGAGCACGTGCGCAAATATTCTTCTCCCACATACGTCATATACTGATGTTACTGTTTTTTTACCAAATAAATAAATCAAGGTCAGATGATCCCGTTCCCTCAATGCTCCTTACAGTGTACATATTGCTCGGAGAGCACTTGGGAAGCGAGTCATCCCGACGTCGGCAGGTCCCCTGCGGAGATACACGAGATGGGAAACTCTGCACCGTCTCCGTGTTTGGCTGACGCGGGATGTAGTTAGTGTGGAGGAATATTGCGACCGAGATGGAAATGCACCGTCACTTTAGGATTCATTCGCCTGTGTGACCGCTGGAAACCCAAAATGAAATCAACACGGCTCATTTCTAAAATGAATTCTTGTCACAAGTGAGGAAGTGCGTCCATGACTAACAAACGAACAGCAGCCATCACAGCTCAGGTGTCGGGCGGCGGCGGCGCGGCGGGGTGGTGCGAAGCGGGTGGGCTTGGGTGATTGATTGATTTTTCGTGTTTCCGGCCACGTCAACTGCTTCGGTCATTACTCCCGTTAGTGTAGTGCATTTTTTTCTCGGGAGATAGCGAGATCCTGCGCCGCCCTACCGTCGGCTAGTAGGGTTCCCCCTAACCAGGACTCTCCCACCAGCGGGGCACCGTCCCAGTCGGGACAAGCTCTAAGTTCCCGACCGGTCTCCCGTAATATGTGGTAGTGTAGTGCATGTTAGTGTAAGTGTGTGTAAGGGGAGAGGATAGGACACGAAAGAGTAAGGAAAGATCGCACGCGGTCCATGGCCCGTTTGGTAGGGTACTGCTCCGGCATTCGCCTGGTGTTGATCGGAGAAACCACGGAAAACTACCAATCAGAACAGCCGGCCTCTAGAATTCTCCTCCAGACAGGACTGAATTCGACCTACGAAAAGTAGTGTCGAAAATCCTGCCGCCGTCAGGACTCGAACCTGGACCCCGGCAGAGGCGCTGCAGTGACATCTGTTGATGCGGGGGGTTGGGGCGAGGCGGGGTGGGGATGGGGGGGGGGTGGTGGGGGGGCGGGGCGGAGCGAGGTATGCTGCCATATGCGCCTCACGCCTGAAGTGGCACAAGAGCGGGAGGGCGAGCAGGTGCCCGGCGGCGTCCTGGGCTGGGGCGGTGGCTGGCGGCGAACAGTGCGCGGATACCCGATTCCAGCTCAGAGAGACGCCGGATGACATTAAACAATTCAAATCGATTCGCAGGTGCAAATATCAAGGACAATCTTTTTTTCTTCGTAAGCGTGTCTATAAAATTAAATAATGTACTGACCGTCAAACACGAAAAAGATATTTATTTAAATAATGGTACCAATGCACTATTTTTTTAATTTGTATTCCACAGGTAGAATTTAACTCAGAGCCAGCTTTCATTCCCTATCGTCTCCCCTTACACACATGTACACTTGAATACATTACATCACCACACACGTCGGGAGCTTAGAACTTCCCTGCTCAGAAACACCTCGAAAAGAAAATCCTTCGCAAGCCGACGAGTAGGTCAGCGCCGGATCTCACCATTAGTGAGAGAGGAACCCTGCTACATCACAAAGTGAACGATTCACTGTAGGAATGTGCCTCATGACTTTATTACATGATGTGCTCGAAAACAGTCAATGAATCCACTCATATAATTCAAAAAGACTAAACATGCTTGTAACTGTATCTTTTTCTTGTCAGCTTCTGGGTTATTAGCACTCATCTCGATCAGGTTTTTTCGTCTGGTTCCCCTTGATGCAATTCTGATGGTGAGATGGCCCTGTCTTTTACTTCTGGACTATAAATCATTCAATATGCACACGGGTTGTTAGTTTTTTTCGGAGTGCCGAAAGAAGTTGCGCCAGGAGGATCTTATATCGTCAGCAATACTAGTCAAAGAAAGTAAAATCTATAGTTCGTTTACCGACGTAAACGTTGTCTAATACACAGGAAAGAAACTTTCCAGTTTTTGAAACGTTTCTAACCAGACTCGTTTGTGCCTGATATAAAAGTCCAATTATATAGAGTAAAAGAGGGGGTAGCAGTTCTGGAGCTCAATAAAACGTGAGCAGATTTTACTTCTCCCCAATAGTAACATACAATTTTAACTGTTTTTAACGACAAATAACAATAAATAAGTAACCATTCAAAATGTGTCTCGCAAGGGGGAAGAGCAACGGATTCCTTGCCAGCCTGAGTGAAAAATTGAAAACTTACTAGGCTTACTAAGTTTCTCGTTTGTGCCAAGGTAAGTGCCATGGGGAGTTGGGCGGGTGAATGCGATCTCCCGTAATCGTCTGGGATTCCACCTGAGTTCGGATTTCGACATGTAGTGTCACTTTTCTCTGGGAAAACTGAGATGGGATTAGTCTCGACACTGTCGTGTGTAGTATATTCATAACTTTCGCGTGTTCAACCTCAATGCTGGTAGAGCCTTTCGTGGAGAGGGGATGTATGGTGCCCTGGCTTCCAAAATCCATTGGGCGAGAGAGTTCAAGAGGGTACTTTCGCCCGCGTTCTGGGGTTAATTCAGATTGTCACTACATTTGTAAAGGTCATTTATTATATAGTCTGCTTTTATACAATGGTTAAGCATTATTACAATTACTTGTATGCTATCAGGTTCGTGAGTATATGTCAATTATTATTCAATAAAACGTCAAATATTTATTAATCACACATTAAAAACGTTTTAGTCCTTTTATTCGGCCTTCATCACGGTTACACAAATAAATCGATGTTATTTAAATAAAGATGTATAGAACGATACTATTTACAGATCATAGAAAACATTAAAACTAAGAGGTTCACCTGTAAGTTTACAAACATAAAAGAACTATACATTCTTGTGGTGTCTCATATAGTATGGGATATTATAGTAACATGCGACAGCGTAAGGATGTATAGTTCTTTTTTTTTTTTAGTTTATAACCTTACAGGTGAGCTTGTTCCCAACAGTAAATATTATTTTTATTGTTTTCTAAAATCTGTAAATGATCTCCTTGCACACAACTCTATATTTGTCGCCCTAATGACGTCCAAATAAAGGCACCGAAACGTCGGTAAAGTAATTGTTTATTTATGACCTGCACTCAAGAACCACTGATAACGAGTAATTCCAACGGGTGAAGGATCACTTAAAATATTTTAACAATTAAAAACGTAGTTAAAAGTGTAATTAAAATGCTTCCCACTTTCTGCATTACAGCCTACCAATGTTTTTGACATCACAAATTAAATGACCGGCACCGAACGCACCACATACCCCCATTCTCTCAACATACCTCCGATCAATACCAGATGAATGCTGGAGCCTAACGGGGCCAAGGAACGCGCGCGATCTTTCCTTCATCTTTCTTATCCTATCCTTACCCCTTACTTACATACACTTACACAACCACACTTCCCGGAAGACCTGTCAAGAGCTTTGAGCTCGAACCTCCCCAGTTGGAGAGGCGCCCCGCTGGTGTGAGATACCTGGTTAAGAAAACCCTCACTAGCATGCAGTACACTAACGGGACCAACGATCTTAGCAGTTGACACACCCGAAATCGTCAATTAGTCAATCAATCGGAAGATAAGTTATCAAAAAAGTTACATGTTAGCAACATGTTTGTTGAATTCTTGGTGAGCTCATTTACATGATTGTAGATCTCCCATCTGCAGAAAAGAATAAGGAAATCCATAGTGTGTTGTGGTGTTATATTTCTGTTAAGCTGATTTTGTGGTATTCATTATGTGTTAAATTTTGGTCCGGACAGGCAGTTTTTTTACAGAAGTCATGCCATACATTTCTCTTCTACTAGTCCATAAGCACTAGTAGTAAGTAATCCGTAAACACTTTTGGAATTCCGACGAGAGCTGAACACTTTGGAGTTCCGACGACATTCCTTCAGCTAGGTCGAACTCAGTCGCTGTCTGGAGGAGAATTCTAGCGGCCGGCTGCTCTGATCGGTAGTTTTCCGTGGTTTCTCCGATCAACACCAGGCGAATGCCGGAGCAGTACCCTACGAAGCGGGCCACGGACCGCGCGCTCTGTCCTTGCTCTTCCTTGTCCTATCCTCTCCTCTTACACACACACTTACACTAACATGCACCACACTATCACATATTCCGGGAGACCAGTAGGGAGTTTAGAGCTTGCCCCGGCTGAGGCGGTGCCCCGCTGGTGGGAGAGTCCTCGTTAGGGGGAAACCCCACTAGCCGACGGTAGGTCGGTGCCGGATCTCGCCATCCAGTGGGGGAAGATCACCGCCATCTCCCGAGAAAAAAGAACATGCACTACACTAACGGGACTAATGACCGAAGCTGTTGACGCGCCCGAAAACACGAAAAAAATCAATCAATCAATCCGACGACATTCCCATGAAATTCCGACGAGAGCTGCCGTTTGTCCAGCCAGAACGCCTATTGGGGCTGAGGTGGCATTGTGGGCTGCGGGCGGGCCGGCGTCTCGCCGTGTGCCGTCGCCCCGGATGACAACGCGCGCCGTGGGAGGCGACCGCAGCCGGTGGCGACCCGCTTTCCGCCGCCCCGCGGCCCCCGCAGCTCCGCCCACGCAATAAGGCACGCGACACGCCACACGCATGCGTGTGCGCGCACCCCGGCATGCGTCACCCGTATCCCTCGATAACTACCCCTCCATTTGCAGACCGTCATACTGACTCAATCATTCATGAATCAAACCTTTATATTTCACATACCCCTCCAAAAGACGCGGTCCTTGGCACGTGTGTTGTTGATCCAATCCCGCCAACCGTGATCCTGACTCATTTGGACGTGATCCAACCTCGGTGGCCACTGATAGTTCCGGCGATCCGTGATCCAGACTTGGCGACCCGCGATGCATGTGGCGATTGTGACCCAGATCTGGCGATCTGAGCCCGAGACCTGGCGATCTGTGACCCAGAGTCGACGGTCTCTGACGTGGACTAAGCGATGTCTGAACCAGACAGGGAGATCCGGGACTGTGATTCGGAGATCTATAATCCAGACTAAGGGATCCTTGATCTAGACTGGCACATCTACGAACCAGACTCGACTATCTGCGATGCGGTCACGGTGTTCTATCATCAAGCCTCGATGGTCCGTGATCCTGTATCGACGGTCAGTGATAGTTCCGGCGATCAATAATCTAGACTCGGCGATCCGTGATGCAGACTCGGCGATCCTCACACAAACATATATGTGAATTGGACCTGGAGATCGATGACCCAGAACCTGCGATCTCAGATTCAGACTCTGCGATCCGTGATCGCGATTAGGCAATTCGTGATCCAGACCGAGCGATCTGTGATCCAGACTCGGCCATCCTCGATCCGAAATCGGCGATCTACGATAAAAACCCAGCGATTCGCGATCCAAACGGAGATTCACGATTCATTCAGCTTCGGTGATGCGCAATTCAGACTAGGTGTTCCATAATCCAGACCAGGTGATCCGCTCTGAAACTGTCCTCGCATAAAGAAGTCACAGTTTTGTGAACCACACTCAGTGGTCAGTGATTTAAATATTTCGATCCATAACCATTCCTTCCAATTCATGATGAAACCCACGACGTGTTAAAAATCTAACCCACCAAACGTAACTAATGACACAAACTCTGCGACCAGTAAATGCAAATTTCAAAATATAATCAGCTGCGAAAAGAATAACCGTGATATAAATAAGAATCACAACTTCACCTAATTTTATCATTTAACGTAAAGAAGTAATTCAGTTGATATATTTTATTAGAATTAATATAAAAGACGTAGTGACTTGGAGTTAAAATTATGGTTGTTTAAATCAGTTTGCGAAACAGAATCAAAGGATCATAATTTTTATGCTTTCGCTCCTTACTATGCTTCCTGTATTTTCTATTTCGGAACCAGGTTTATACAAAAACAGTCGAGTTCAATAATTGTAAATGGGATCCTACTAGTGCGATAAACACTTGTCAGGTGCAGTGAGGCTCATAATGGGGACAGAACCTGGTTGATTTGTGAAAATCCTCTCTCACGTTCACTGATGGACATTAGTATGATGAATATTGTACATAATATTCCATCGGAAGGAGAGAAGCTGGAAGTATCTTTTCTAAGAATTCCAGAAAGCCTCTAATTATTGTTTTGTCAGGAAGTCTGAATCTGTGGCAATATTGTTTGATTTTTTCCTTACCAATAGTTACCGCACAATTATCAGACCAACACGAAATAACCAGTGCATGAAGAATTAGTATATTCTCTACTCAAAGTATATTTTCCATTCCCTTGCATAGTTTCCATGAAATATGGTCGGATCAAAGGGACTCCACCAAGTACCTCTATTTATTTTATTTATTTATTTTACGCCAAAAAAACAGTTAAACTGTGTATGATGTTCTATGGGGAGAAGTGAATTCTGTGCACATTTTCAAAATTCGGTGATCTCTACACTAAGTCATATACTACTTGAATTTCGAATGAATGAAAAAGAAACCGCTCCCATGTAATAAAGCACATTCTTTTAGGGATAAATCAGCAATAAAGTTTGGGCTCTTATTCCTCTTCATGTCCTTCGTCATGAAATAATACTACCTGCCGCGACATGGAAACATGAATTTGAATAACTATATTTCCCACTTAATTCTAGAAGACGTGCACAGATAATGAAGTTACATTTATGTCCCGAAGCAAAACAAGGGACCATCTCAGCATTTGCTCAATGGATCAGGGAAACTGGAAAAAACCTGATCAAGATGGGGTCATTGACCAGAAGCTGCGATAAAATACTTGTTACACATTTCCTTGGAATTTAAACTTATCCATCAAATTTAATGAAAAAAATGATTTCACTAAGTAAATAATACATTAAATATCACTTTTCTCGTAATGCACAGTATAGTCTCTAATTATATAGAAACAGTTATGCAGCAGAAATGATTTCACTTGGAATTTAAACTTTTCCATCGAATTTAATCGTTTAATGTCATCTGGAAAAGTGTTGTAAAATAATGTACATGTATTGTATGTGAATTTTTTGTATTGAGCTGTTCATACTGTCACCTGATGAATACGATTTCTACGTCGAGTGTTATAGTAATAGACTTCGGCGTTTTCTGAAAATATATTCCTGCCCTTAAGCAAGTAATTTTTAACAAAAACCACTGATTCGTAAATCAACAGACAAGGTAATGGTAAAATTCCTAGATTAATGAAGAGAGGCTTACGAGAATCACGTGGGTGAGATATGGCTATTATTCGTACAATTCTGTTTTGTATTCTAAAAGTCTGGTAGCTATAAGATATATTTTCCCAGAATATTATTCCATATCACAGGCGGGAATGAACATTCGCGAAATATACACAACGAGCAGTATGAAGGCTGACTGAATTTGAAAGAATTCTGAACGCGTAGCATAATGAACTAAATTTTCCGTTCAATTCACTTAAATTGACGTTCCATTTAAGGTTTGACTTAATTGAGGGACCTAAAAATGTTGTATTCTTAACATCAGTCACCGTTCGTTTTGAATGGAGCACATCATTGTTTCTTTGAAATGGAAAACCGTATTAAAACCGTTTTCTTTTCATTTACTATTAATTTATTTCGGAACCAATTTGAACCGTCTGATATTGTACTATTTGCGGTTTTTTTATTGCAAAGAAAGTTCGCATCATCCGCAAAGAGAACTGTTTCTCCGTTTCGAATCGTCGATGGCATATCGTTTATGTAAAGTAGGAACACAATAGGGCCTAAATATCGATAATTTACGACTATCTGTTCATGCTTTTTACTAGAGGTACTCATAAGACCTAAATCTATCTCTTATGTTTTCTTGTACGTTCTCCCACACTCCTTCACATTCTGCGTATGTTCTCTCTACGTCCTCCAAATGATGCTCCGCAAGTTTCTGACATGTTCGCTCCCACGTTCATGTCCTCCCACGTGTTTCCCGTACGGTTCCCTACTTCTTTCCCACATGTTCAGCACATTTACTACATTCACCCCATAAATACCCTACGTCTTTCCCATATGATTCCTAACTTCCTTCACCTAGTCTTCACCTAGTGCAAGTTTCTCGGCATTCTCCGACATGTTTCTCATTTGTTCTCGAATATGTTAAGCTGAGACAAACTTGAAATTCAAACATTTAAGTTAAGTGTTTTTTGTTACGAATTACATTTATAACAGTTACGCTGGGAGAAAGTGTAGTGGCTCCTCTGAGGGATGAAATAAATGTTCTGAAAAGCTAAAGTACACCGAACAGCGGATACCTTCCTCAAGCCGAAATAGAAGCATTCAAACGATTTTTTCGCAAAAGATTGCAGATATAGCACATTTTAAATTCAAGTTTTTAATGTAAAAATTACTTTACACTGCAACCCGAGTACAGTATATCTGACAATCCGAGCTACGGGGTAATGGAACCATCCAAAAAATGCAAAAGAATCCTCCAAAATCGTCTAGTTTTGTGGTTTGGCGTATTGTAAAAATATAACTCGAGTGCCGGAGACACAAAAACCATAGTTTTAAGGCCATGGGACGCAGAGTTCCTAATTATGCACGTCGGAAATGTTCGCTGCAGCGTAATGTGTCTCGCGGGTTGTATGTGCGGCAACATCCCATTGTCATAATCTGCAAATTTCTATGATTTTTTGTCTTAAATATTTTCGGTGCAGGACTGATGGAAAATTCTCTATCCAGTAGTAGTGTACTTACGTGGTTCTGGGTTGTTGCTTTCTTATAAACTGTAAAAAAAATCGTCATTCTTTAGCCTATTATATACACAAATGATTGTTTCATTTTGTTAATTTGAGTTAGTTGAGCTATACGTAAATTAATTTAATTTTGCATTTTTTACGGCAAAAAATCATGTCTTCTTTTTTTTCTGTTTT